>CAMTDV010001634.1:58895066-60120899 GCA_947069175.1 Scalesia atractyloides
GACGGGTCAACTAATTCATAACTTTTTCCAAAGCCTGTCTACAGCAATTCGTCGGGTAAGACCTACCAATAGCCCCTCACCTTCCAGCTATTAGGACTAGTAGAGCACTAAAATCTAGCAAACCATTAACTAATGCTTCTAAGGTTTATTGGCCGATTAACCCAAAAGATTATAAATTTATTCTGTTATATAGACACTCACCAAAATTTACAACCTAGTATGAATCTATTCCGTGATATAGACAGTCACCAAGAATCATACGAAGCACTAGGAAAAATTAAACCAAATTCAAGTACGCATACACACCAAGCAAGATAGACAAACTCTTTACAAAACACAATTAACCCATAAAAACATGCGATTAACGAAAAAGGTTCAAACTTTATCAATCCATTCATCAAATTCTAGGTAGTATACGCGTTTAGCCAAGCATAGTCATTAACGAAAACAAAACAAGAGTAATCAAACTAGAATTCATCATTACAAGTTTAGAAAAGAGAAAACAAGACAAACAAGGATCGTGAAAACCCGAGAAAGTCTCTAATCTTCAATCTTCGCTTGACAGAATGATTCCCAAGCTTCGAAATCTTCAAAACTCAGCTGATACTTCTCCAAAACCGGCTGCAAGAACTCCAAAATTCGTAACCCTAATCAAGGATGATTACGTTTCATTATATACCTCGAAATCCAGCTCAAACCAACTCAACGAAACTCAAATTCGCGATAAGATACCCCGCCGCGTAGCGCGACGGGTAAGGGCCAGGGCGTCGCGTAGCGCGGCGCCCCTATGGCTGCTGTTTTTGTTTTTTCGTTCAATGTTCATCTCTCGGTTGCGCGTTCGGTTCCCGTTTTCCTTCCAAACTGCTCGTATTTCTTTATTTTTCACAACTTTAAGCAACGGGACCTGAAATCAAAGCTTAACGCCAGCAGTATCGAAATTCTAACCTAAACTAGACTCAAACTATCTAAAAACGGGACAAAGTATACACAATAAACACATGTACTTTGCAGTACATCAGTTTGTGTGCGCCATATGAAGCAGCTGCAAAGACTTCCTTACTCTTATGATTTGGAACCGTTTTCAGTCTCCGGTTGTTTATGACCTGGAACCGTACGTGTCAAAAGCCGCTGACTTTTTCTTCAAAACCCGGTTCGGTGATATATTTCAGTTATAAAACTTGGCTGCAAATGTGATCAAAACCCGGTTTCAGCCTAGAATACAACTGCAAAATAAGACTGGAGTCAAAACCCGCTGACTTTTGGTCACATTTGCAGCCATGTACCCTACAAATACCATAAGCCTATCATACAACTGCAAAATAAATCAAAAGCGTGTTGCTGACATTAGATGTCGGTCTCAGTTGGTTATGGGCGCGTGATTTTGTTATGTTAATAACTGAGAATCATTTAGTTATTATGCTGCTTTGCAGACGCAGCCATCAAAAAATAGTATGCCTAGGCATACATATTAGTGCCATTAATATTCAACCATTAGCTACGATTTTTACATGGCTGATTGTCACGGGGTTAGTTTTCGACCCCCGTATGGCGTCCCCAAATCCCCAGGGACAAGCCAATCCATCCCACATCTTTGTGTGGGTCACTGGTTTCGTCCTACCTTGGACTCATCAGGAGAGCGGCGCTAGCTCTCGACCAGTGGTGCGTTTGTTGCTGACACGACTAGGCACATACACTTCTTCATTGACATTGACTCCGTCCCCCGATAAAGTCCAGGACTAGCCAGTAACCCAAGTGTTCAAGCACAATCCATAGCATTCCAACCTCCAAATATTTGGCCCGTGACATCATGATTGTATATGCATCTTGCAGTTAGCAGGCGGTCAGCAACATTTGTACAAAAGAAATTACACGACTATTTCTTGCTCTTGACTGGCATCCCACCCGTAGTTGTTCCTGGTGGACAAAATGAATGACTCATCTGAGTCTACAGACGAAAATGTAAAAAACGCATTAAAGTGCAGCGACAAGCTTACAATTGTGATAAAAATAAAAGACAGAAAATGTGGCTGCAAATGTGATCAAAAGAGAGAAAACGTGAAACAAAATTTTATACGCCTGATTATGTTTGGCACTGTCTGTGCAATCTATTTAGCTTAGGCATTCATTGGATATTGAATAAGGGGAATTAATAATCTGGGGGATATTGAATAAAGGGAGCTAATAATCTGAGGTTTTTATAAGTAATTCTGTTGTGTGTGTGTAAGTTCTTTTGTTTGAGTAGGCTAACTGTGGAATTCCAATTGTCGCTTGGCTGCAGTTCCAGTGTTTCCTTTTCGAGCTGGCATGGTTTGATGAGGTGTTTTTATCGCACCAGCGAGAGACCGGAGGAAACAGGTTCAGTGTTCTTGGCTGCCGGATATACAACTTTGTTAACGACGCATTTCAATGCGCGCATCTTCATGTCATGTTCTAGCTGGATGCCCATGTATGCTTCTTTGCCCATACCAGAGTACAGGGTTTTAATGGGGTCTTCGTTTGCGGCTATTTCTTCGCATATCATTCCTAACAGTTGCTTACCTGCACGGTCGAAAATCACTGCTTGGATTCTTCCTGTGTTGTCGGTTACTATAGTCATGATCCGATACCTATATACATGTGTGTTAGTGTATTCAATATTTGTTTGGATTAAATATTTAAATGTTGTGTCACCTACATGGTATTGGCTTTTTCTTGTGTCCGTCTTTTGTATAGAACCATTCAGAGTCGACTTGTAGTATGGATTGACCACATTTTGGACATGCTGTATAAGACCACCCCTTGGTTGCCTCAATTCTGTGATTTCTGCCTTGATGGTGTAAGTCTTCCCTTGCAATTAAACGCAGTTTAGCATTTGCTCGGCTGAATTGTTGTTTGTAAATAATTTCATACCTGTTGAAGCCGTAGTAGATCAGATATGGGTACATGATTGTCAACTACACTTTGTGATGCTGGATGATGTGCTTCTTGATATTGCCACCTGCGTCGAAAGATAATGTTAATATGGTAAAAACTTTTGTGGTTGTGAAGTTCTTATTTATTAGTGTTACATTTCTTCAACAATTCAGCCTCCACATGGGCCGGGTTCAAGTAGACATAAGTTGACTGCAGTTGAAGACCTGTTTCAATCAAAACAGTTTGTATTAGTTTACTATTTTGGCCTTTCATCGATGGGTTATGTGTTTATTCTACTTGTTTGATAGCTCAGTTTGAAGCATAATCGTTGTGAGACTGTAACCAATTTGGCAAGCAGACTGCATCTAAAGTTTGTGTCACTTTTATCCCGACGGGTCAAATAAACTGTAGTGTGTATGAAAGAACATGTGTTAAGAGTTGTTTAAGATAACATGAAAACATCACCGTCACTGTTTTGTAAGAACGCATGTTTAGCATGAAGTGTGAGTCGATTGAATCGGTGCGTAGACGTAGAGAACATAGCATTGTAAGAACGCATGTTTAGCATGAAGTGTGAGTCTGTATACAGCAGCTTAAGCAAGTCAGGAGGTTGAACCGGGTATGGAAGCACAACTCTTCTAGCCTTGCAACACTTGTTGTATTTAGGCCCAAGAATCACCGGAGACGAAACCAACCTTTCATTGTACCAAAACAACGTTTGACAATACTCGCAAACTTTTGTACAACTCCCCAAATCCAGATACTCAGCCGGTGTTGAACGATCCAACTCCTGGACGGAAACAGGCCAATCACTGGGAATAGTTCTTTGAAAGCGCAATGGCGGCGCGATAAGCAGTCTGCCTGTGAGTGGCATTTCCGGTAGGAAAGGAAGCATTGGAAGAGAAAGGAACATCATCAACACAGGAGGCACAATGCCTATGTTTCAAACGCGGATGCTAAAAGGAGAAACAAACGTCACCATGCAAAATGGAAATCTTACAGCAAAGAGACCTACCATCAAAAATTTAAAACATACTCGCAACTACACTATAAACCTAACAAAGCATAAACAAAACAACACTGAACACAGAAAACCCACATTTCATGCATCACCCTCAACAGCCGTCTAAAGGCATGATAACCACAAGAACATACTGAACAGAAATGGAAGAATAAACTCTTTCGGGTTGAGTTAACTAGGCGAGCTTAGTAAACTGTGAAGAGATGACTGAACCCAGCACTTTGACGATTTAGTGTCTTTTTTAATATCTCGTCTTTGTCATTTTGCGTAAGTTTTAAAGAAGTAAAATGTTGAAAATTTTTCACATATAAGACAATGATCATATCACATTAAATGTTGCGTGTTTATGACCTGAAGTGGACTTAGACGAAAGCAGCCAACTGAACTATTTAAAAAGTGCAGCTATCCACATCACTTGAACCACATATCATCCCTTTTGGATCAGGTAACTCAGATGGACCAACTGAACTTTTTAAAATCCAGGCCACGGGCTGCTAAAGCATTAGAAAATGGGTCGAATTAACTGAATCTTTCACTGGTATCTATGTTGATTTTTGTTGCTCTATGCTGTCTTGCAGCTTATATTCGCTGATGAAGGAAAGACGATGTTCAACAAAAATATTTTAACTCTTTCGGGTCGGATTAACCAAGCGATAGTATATAGACTAATATATTATAGGAAAAAACATATGAAATAATTAGTTTTCTTATTGTACTATACGTTAGTTTTAAAAAGCGTTTACGAGGCGTGTCTAATAAGCGAAAGGTGACCTAAGGCGGAAGTTCCTTTGTTTTTGTGTAAGTAAGACGCGATATGCACAAAATGATGATGTTGAGATGCAAAAGGCGCACAAAAAATGACTTAAAGTGCAGCTAGGCACGCACATGGCGACTTTTTGTGCATCAGAATGTTGTAAAATAGACCTTTTAGGTCGTACATGGAGGTAATGGCTAGCAGGCAACCGACAACCACAACACCAACTATCAAATTTGGGTTATTCAAGAGTATACTACTGACGAAAGTTGACAACATGGCCCCTACAAAGGCAACCAAATTAAAGTACCAGCTGGCACAAAAATCAACTGCACCCTCAAAAACGGAGAATGTAAGGTGCAAGATACAACATAAACAGCGAAAAAAGGTTACGAAACAGACTTGAAGAAGGGTGTGGGATCAGTGAAGGAGAAGAGAACGAAATCGACTGAACTTAGCACTTAGACAATTTAAAGTCTTTTTTAATATTCCGTCCTTGTCAGTTTGTGTAAAGATTTTAAAGAAGTAAAATGTTGAAAAAATTTCACATATGAAACAATGACTACATTGTTTATGACCCGTAGACGAGAGCGGTAAACTGAACTTGTTAAAAAGTTGAGTTGGTCCATCTGAGCTAAATACTATCCCTTTTGAATCAGGTGACCAACTGAACTTTTTAAAATGCAGGCCACAGATTGCAGTCCTGGTGTATTGAAGAATTTAATGAAACTGAGGTATATGAAAATGTGGTACTTCTGACGTTTATGACCAATGTGCAACTGAGAACTTCGGTCGACTCAACAATTGATTAACACACCACATAACTCATCAAACAAACAGTAAAACAACAGACTCCCAAATATTATCACAAGTCACAGGGAAAAAAGAAGGCAGATTGTACAACAAAACAAAACCAAACGAATCTTCCATCAATAATTTGTAAAAAAATGAATGAGATGCACCTGTTGCATAAGAGATGAGCAAACACAAAACGAAATCTTCCAATACCAACAAACCAAGCTGCACCTGCATAAACCATCAATTCTAAAAACCAAGAACAAACGCAGATTAAACCCTCGGACAGTGATATAAGAGAATGATGAAGTAGTAGAACAAGTGGGGCGAAAGGAAACCATCAAACGACACGTGTCTTGCCGACAATCAGAAAACGGGGAAGAAAAAAAATGGCGCCTGCAAAACCACATTACATTTTAGGTGTCAAATAATAGTGTAAGGGTTAAAGAGTCACATGTGTAGAAGTTTGAGGGGGTTAAGTGTAACATTGTAATTTACAGTTCGTTACATAGACGAACGTGAAACTTAATGAGCAGCGAATTGATTGAGAATTATCTCCCTTCTTCTTGTGTGTTCTTCTTTAGTCTTTTTCGCTTATCAAGCTTGATTACCATTTTTACACGTATCAATGGTATCAGAGCTATTTCGTTCCTTCTCCGGCGACCTGTGATTTCGATTCCAACATCTACGGTGAACGAGCGTGTCAAGATTCATCTGGAGAGCTTCAAATTCTGGATTTAAGGCAGTAATCAATAATCAAAGGCGGCAACTCAGAAATTCAGTCTAGTTCAAGCTGAATTAGGGAAATAATCAAAAGGAACAATCAGGTGTTATGGGGTGACTATTAAACATCAGTGATGATTCAAGATTTGGGGGTTTGGTGATTCGGACACTCAATTAGAAAATTACACAAACAAGAATCAATATCGGGATTTCTACAACAACAACAAGAATGGTGTTCTTGTGCTTGTGTGGGGGTTTGATATGGAGAACAAAGTTCATGCATGTGGATCTATTAGGTGTTCTTGTGGTGGGATCCAATTTGATGTTAAGGCTCATTATTGCGGTTACAGTCCAGATTATTCCAAACCACCAATTTACTATGAAGTTTGGAGGGGTTTAAGAACTTTTGATGAATGGATGGGATCACTGAAATAGGGAAAACAAAGTCCCGAAGGGTTCAAGAAACAAGAGTTCTGAATACTACTGTAGAATCTATGGAAGAAATTAAGAAATTGCAACAAACAGGTTCATTTCAAGACTATTGTAATTCATTTGATTTTCTCCTTACTAAAGTAATTCTATGTGAGGAATACGCTACAAGTCTATTCGTTGGTGGTTTCAAACCTGAGATTAAAGGGTGGGTTAAGTTCTTGAAACCAAACACACTTGAGAAGGCTTATGAAAAGGCAAAGAACCAAGTTAAATTTCTATCCATTTTCGATAACAATAGAGAATTAGATGCGGACATGGACCATATTCATGAAATCCGAATTTCAAAATTGGCTTATGCACCTGAGGTTTGCGAAAATGTCTAACGGAGTTGAAAATGATATTTAAGAATCAACTGATAGTGATGTTAGAGAGTTAGAAAATGTAATTGAAGATTTCAAAATTGAATCAACTTTTCCATCGAAAGCTGAACATAAGAATGATGTTCAAGTGTCTTCTTCAAAAACAATGGAAGGTAAAACCATAGCAGCTGCTGCAAAAGTTTCTTTACTAAATGAACTTCTTGAAGAGGTTTTTGAGTTTGTAAATTCATTTGAATTCCGAAGTGAAGAAAGTAATAAAAAAATATCGACCATGGAAATGAACTAGAAAATCAGTTAGTACTCAATATTGGGTCAATTTCTATGGTCATATTTGATGATGTGTACATAGATGTGGTGATAGATACCGGAAAATAAACAGCTGATTATTGAAATAAGAAGATAGTTAGACTGATTCGAGATGGCTAATCTCTGATATAAAAACACTTAGACAATCAAACTAAACAAGTCATAGAAAACTAGGGCAGAAATGAAATACTTAAATAAGAAATAGAGAAGTTACGAATCCTAAAGTTTAGCCCCTAAATTCAGCCCTTTGACTATGTTCTTGACTTTCACTCCAATAGTAGTCAACCCCCCATTAATTCGACCCTAAATCCTTTCCTTCATTGACTGGTTCAAAGTAATTGAACCAGGATCTATTCGACCCAAATGAGTCAACCCGCTGACAAGGTAGAGTCCTATCAATACTTCATGCCCGGAGAACGAGTTCTTCGCAAGTCGGTTAGGAGAAAACTGATATGTTATAGTCACTAATTGTTCATTGAACGGTTCAATGGAGAGATGTCAAGTAGTAGAGTTTTGAGCTTCTTGTTGGCCGGTGTCGTAAACCTAACTTTGTGCCATCCCATACTGATTTGGCAGGTCATTTTGACACGCGTTGAAGTTGCAAGTGATGCGATTGGTGGCACAAGACCTACTGGAAAGTTTTTCCCTTGTATAGGCGTGGTTGTAAACAACACAGGGAGAGTACTAGTAGAACCGATGTGATTGTTGGTGATGGTGGATGTGTGTTTGAGGACATAGTGAGGCAAGGAGAAGTGTAGGTAGCGATGTGCTTTGGTGGCAATTCAACGGTAATATGTGGTGGGGTGGCAGAACTAGGTGGTGGAGATGCTACTATTGGGGGTTGTGCTAGAGGAGATGGTGGTGCAGAGGCAGAAAATGATGGAGAGGATGGTATGGTCCCCTTGACCAGATTTTTCAATAGGCCTTGAGGTTCATCCTCAGGTTCTAAATTATGTTTATGACGAGCAATGTGAGTATATCGATTAATCGCGGACTAGAATGTACCATGATAGCGAATGTTCCATACATACATCTGGGCTGGACTAGAATGTACCATGATAGCGGATGTTCCATACATACATCTGGGCCTTGATTGTTTCAACATCATTCTTCATGGCTACAAAAATTTAATCCTCGCGCGCTATGGCTGCTAATTGAGCAACGATAACATCTGTGTAATCTTCGGGTTTCTGATACATCTTCTCTTCGTTTCCCGACAATGGAACCAAATGATAGATACCGGACAATAAAGGGCTGATTTATTCAAATAATAAGATAGTTGGCCTGATTCGAGATGTCTAATCTCTAATACAAAAACACTTAGATAATCAAACTAAACATGTGACACCCGATTATTTTGAGCTTGTACTAGTGTGACATGTGTTATAAATAAATAAAAAGAAAAAATTTATTGAATTTGGTATTAGATTATGGTATTTGATGTGATAATAAATTTAAAGTTTATTAGAAATTATGTTGGCAATATTAAGATAAACGCTTATCGCGTAACTGATAAAATGCGAAACGAACGTTGGTGACCGCCCGACTAATGTTAAAATCTTAAAAATAGTCCATTACGATTAAAATTATATTTTTAATCATATTGTTGAGGAAAAATAAATTAAAACGCTTAGAAACTCTATTTTTTCGAGTTTAAGCGCTTACTGTGCAACACAGCGCGCATACTGTTAAATACAGACAACGCAACCAGTCTAGACAAATAAAATATTGTTCAAAAATATTATGGTGAGTTTATTTTTATAGAATGATAAAAATAATTAAAACGCCGTAAAACGGGATTAAAACGCGAGATAAAATACTCAGTATCCAGTTAAATACCTTTTTTTTACCAAATATATACTATATATATATATATATATATATATGTATATGTATATGTAAGAATGTGTGTGTGCATGTGGGAGGTGGCGGCTAGGGAGTCTCCATACACCCTCTCTCTTGACAAGTGTTAGTCTTGGAAACACAACATAATCATTTTACCTTCTAACACACTTCATTTGATACAACCAAAATCAAAACAAAATCACTCTCTCTCCCTCAAAAACTCACGGTCGAACACCCCCAGCACACCACCATTTTTTATTTTTCAAACTTGTTCTTGGAGATTCAAGACCATTTCAAGTTCATTTCAAGTCCATTTGAAGATCCAAAGGTGATTTCAAGGAGTTTCAAGCAAGAACCAAGCTCCATATCATCACACTTTATCAAAACCCACTTGAATATTGAAGGTATAAAATCATTTCTTTAAATTTAAAACATGTTCTTGGTTCTTGGTGATGAAGATGATAGTGAAAGGTTTCTCTTGTTCTTAGAATAAAACACAAACTTGAAACTAATAATAAATGGGTTTTTGAATGAAATAAAAGTGGAGGTGTATACATATGTATGTATAGTCGTGAGTATGTATATATATGTGTTAGAGATGAAGTTTTGACTTTTGAATGTTCTTGATTGATATGGATCTAAAAAGGTGAATGCATGCATCATCAAAAAGGTGTCATATGAAAGTTTTGTGATTTGAGATGAATACATGAAAAGTGGATTTTTGGAATATATATAAATATTATATATATATATAATATGTGTGTGTGTGTGTGTGGTGTGTGTCGTGTATATGTATATACATATACATGCACATGAGTTTTTTCATATGTTCATATATATGAGAATGTTACTTGCATTTATGATAAGATGATTGGATGATGATTTGATGAAGATGATACTTGGATAATATGAGAATGAATTAAATGAATGGTAGATGCATTTACAAATCTTGGATGATGAGAATAGGATAACCATGCATTAGATACTTGTACATAAGTATACATGATGGTTAAATGTTCACAAGTTGTTGAAAATGATATGGTATGACAATTAAATAAATCAGATTATAAACACTATAAATAATAATATTTGAAGTGTTATAATATGAAATTTGGTCATGGGTTTGGTAGCTTTGCATGTTGTACATGTAGCTTAAAAAGTTGTAAAATATGTGAAAAACACATGATTTATTTGGCTTACATGAAATCTGCACTAACATGGTTATAAGTGTCATTTTATTCAGTAAATAACATGCATTATGTTATGATATCAAGTCATTACGATTTGGGATGCTTATAGTAAAGCTCGGTACAAGACTATGTGCAAGTTATTTCATGTATAAAATGCTTTAAAAATGATAAGATGTATAAGTTAACAAGATACGCGTAGTACGATATTTATTTATGTGTTCAAATTTATGAACATATATTACGACGCGCAAATCATAGATATATTGCTTAAAAACGGGTGTGATAAAGGATATAACATAATGAGGGTCACCACTAAAATCGTTCAAGTCGCAAAATCTTAATATATATATATATATATACATATATATATAATAAAGACTTTTTGAGGAAAGCTCAAAGTTATGTGAAAATTCTAAGTATTGGAGAAACTTAGGAATTTTGTGGAATCTTGATTTTTAAATCGTTCATACGTAAATTAGGACGTGTAGAATCAGTTTGTGGGATAGCGCGAATATAAAAACGCACCCAAAGGTGAGTGTCACTAAACCCTTTTTTTATTGTTCTATAAATGTTTTGGGGGGAAGAACACGCCTTAAAAGGATAAGTATACGCTTTTGTATAAAATATACCTTTCAATAAACTATGAATATATTTTCGTGGAAAATATATGGTTTTGATTTAAATATGTATCAGGGAGAAACGGTTTTGATAAAAGTTTGTTTCCGGGAGAAACGAGATTTGATTGATATATATGTTTCGGGGAGAAACGGGAATTATTACAGTGTTTTGGGGATAAAACGACCGTGTATATTTGAAAATGCTAAAATCTAAAGTTGGGACGAGTTTGCTCGGTCTCAAGAGAGTAAGTATCGGTATTGGCTTACGTTTCGGTGGGGATGGAAGAAATTCGTACAACACATATTATATTAAATTTATCATTTTAGTAGGATACATGTATTGTACGTGAGGCAGGCATTATAAGAGACCCATTGTGGGCTCTTGCACATGTTTTGCCGTTTAATCATTAATATTATATGCGTGGAATTGTTGATAGATCTATCGAGTTGACCACCCCGTCGTGACCGGTAGCTTTGTGTCAAGTCAAGCGACGAATTGATATTTTGTAATGTTTAGCTTTGATTATACCTTCATTGTAAATATGTAGCTCGTAACGTCTTGCAAACTTATGAATCTGAACACTTGATGCTAGAAATTTAATATGTAAACCTGGGGAAGATGTCGAGATATCGTAGGGCTTTCATAAATGAAAAACGCTTGCGATGACTGACCCTTTGGAATTTTTATAAGGAAATTAAATGGATTGCGATGACTGACCCTTCAGGTACATGAATTTGGCTTCGGGAATCTTTGGGGTATCTTTCTGTCACACCGCGACCGCGTAAAACAACAAACCGCGACGGAAACGTCAGGAGTGTCGTAACAGAACTATTGTTTCAACAACCATGGCATGATAAGTTAAGTTTATTTAATATAATTGTTTACATTGTCTGGAATAAAAACAAAAAATACAACAAACGTTAAACTGTTCTTCTTGATTTTATAGTCACTAAGGCCCAAAGTCCATCCTAAGTGTCGCATGAATCAACCTCAAACATTAGCTCCTGAAACACACGTGAAAGTAAATACGTCAGCATAAAAATGCATGTGAGTAACATAGGTTTTGTGTTGATGTTTCATGGCCTTGAAAGTTAAAATAAAAGTTTAACTAGTACAAAAATAGCCATGAACCATTATAAATATTTCTTTTATAAAAATCATATGAAATCAAATGATTAAAAAGAATAATGTAAGGTTAACTTAATAACCAAAATGTGTCGAGTCTTATGTGAAAATATCATGTCTTGAATAAAATATCATGTCTTGTATAAAATGTTATATCTTGTATAAATATGTCATGTCTTGTATCTTGTCTGAAGTGGTTTAGATAACGCCACGTTGTGTAATACGATAAAAGCACTTATATATAGGAAGTACCAGCGGCGTATCCACCATGCTTTTATCACATTACACATGTTTCGTTAATTAAATCACCCACCATAAACCAACCAACAAAATGTCTTGTTTAAACCAATGTGATGTCTTTGTATTACACAATGTCATGTATAAATAAATGTACATATGTCATATGAAATTTAATGTCCAATGCCATGTATAAACTAATGTCCAATGTCGTGTGTAAATCAATGTCTTGTACAACAAATGTCTTGTACAAAACAAAGTTTTTGAATAAACAAAGGTTTTGTTTAGATCAAAAGTTATGTCTTATAAATTGTTGCTTTTATTGTAAAAACATACATTAGGATTGTTGGTGAATACATTCAAGCCTTGTTGACTGTTAGATAGACCCTTATAAAAATAAAAGTCTATCAATGTTCATCGGATTCTGTCATTCCCTAAGGTCGCTTCCAAACATACCTAGGAAGTGGGAACGGGATTGTCGATCCTATGGTACCATTACACACTACTGGTCGGCGTGATCAATGTTAATGAATGTATCATTGTCGAGTTCAACGCACCAATATGTATTAAAAAATGTGAGCATGTCATGAAAATGTCTTTGAAAACCATGTACTAAGTATGCTAAGTCAACATACAAAGTAGAAATGTCCATGAAATCAATGTGCTAGCATGCTCAGTCAACATACATAGCAAAATGTAATGTAAATCAATGTGCTCATATGCTAAGTCAACATATGTCCTTTGAAATCAATGTGCTAGCATGCTCAGTCAACATACATAGCAAAACATAATTGAAATCATGTACTAGATGAACATAGCAAATATATGTCATGAAAGCATGAAAACATGAAAGTAACAAGTAGGCACATGTGTATCACCCAAAATATTTGAAAACATAAAAGAGGGGACTATGTACTCACTTGCGATTGTAAGAAAGTCCTTGTTCAAGAAGATAAACCAAAGCTCAAGAGTCCGAGCATTTAAGTATGTCCTAATATCGGATAATTATGTTAATATCGGAACTTTAATCGGAGGATTCAAATAGAATGAAGCCTTATAAACCAAATGAGTGTTGGAACTCATATGAAATGGTTTAATAAAGTTAACATTCTGATTTGGAAAGGATCCTAAGTGCTTTTGACCCATAATGACTCGTTAAGGTAGTTTAAGCCACTTTAACGTGTCATTTGCGTAAACGCGTGTTCGGATGGTTAGATATGCCCTACGATAAGTCCTATATGCCAAAACAAGTTTAATATAGTTGCAACATCAGTCTATATGGCAAAAAATCGGGTTACCTAAGCTTAAGATCGATTTATGCGCAAAAGGGCATTTTGGTCATTTACAAAGGCATAATAGACGACTTATCGTAACACTAACCAAATGACGTGACCATAAGGTATAACCTCATAGGGTTATTCCCTATACAACTATGGTCACAAATATGTGTTTGGTCGGATCCTAAGATCGACCAAACGGGTCGGATTCGAAAGTCAAAGCGGTGGTCAAGACCGCTCGACTTACGACCCTAAACAAGCACTAAACTAAAAGTGACGAGTTAGACATGCCAAAACATGTCTAACTATGTTTATAAAATGATTTTATATCAAACAAAGTGTTTTGATACCGAAAATAGTTCCGTCGTATAATGCGCACTTTGCGCATTATTGACCGAAACTTTGACTCGTCACTACAACTAGTAAACGTGGTAATCAGTAAGATCGCTATGGATCATAACCATCATGATTATGATCACGTTGCAAAGTCCAATTGGACTTTGACTTGACCAACTAATGGTCAAAGCTGAAAGTTAAACACTGATGGAGAGGGTGAAACCCGAGCATTAAAGTGTCTAAATTGTGAATATTATGTGTGTTTTGTGTGTTTACTTGGCTAGAATGAGTTAACTACGAGAATTCGGTATTTTGCAGGTAAAACAAATAATTTGGCAAAGTTATGAGAGTTAAAGATGAAGTGAAAGGCATCGAATTGGATATTATAGCTCGTGATGCAAGTCTAGAGCTTTGTTGGTTGATAACGAGTTGTGAGAGCGGAAGATTCAAGAAAGAGTGAAGTTGAAGGGCTAACCAGCACTTATTTGAAAGTTGGTTCATGCTAAATGATGTGAGAATGTGGAAGAATAAAGTCCATGGTTTTTATGGTCATTAGTTGAAAGTTGAAACAAGAACAGAAAGATTAGGTGAGGCACGACCGTCGACGACGATGGCCTCACCGTCACTGACGATCAAGATAAGATGGCAAGAAAATGATCAGAAGGTGAGAACCCTCACTGACGGTTCCTCACCGTTACTGACGGTTAGGTCAATCAAAATGGAACAGGAAGTTGTGACCGTCACCGATGGTCCCTGGCCGTTAGTGACGGTCCCGATTCCGGAAAAACGCAAAATTTGGTTTTTTTAGGTATATTAGGGTTTGAAGAAGCATCTCATGACCATCTTCACTTCCAAGGAGGAAAATAGACACTAAGGATCATAAAAGAGCAAGGTTTTTCTACATGTTTCATCATAATTCTTCCACAAATAAGTCATATGATCATGGATTCGTCATCATTCAAAGTTGTTGTTGATGTTTCAAGTGCGATGAGCGGCTAAACTCTTCGTGGTTTCCTCCGGTTGGAGGGTTTTCGTATGTTAGTTTAGTTTATGTGTTTATAACTTATTTGAATCCGTAAATCTAAGCATTCGATGCTTTTTGCCAGAAACTTGATTCATTGATTGTAAACGGTTACTTTTGTTTAACTTTAGTTCTTAATCATTCAGTTCCCGAGAGTTCTAGTAATTGGGATTTATTTGACAAGGGATTAGGGTTGATAATTGTAATTGATATTTGTTTTGATAACCTCCCGTTACATATGACCGGAGCACTTAGTCTGCAACGATCACAATTGATGAGTTAGGGTTTACACTCATGTCTATGTGAGTGTTAAGTGAGACACATAGTTGAATTTAACTGGAAATCTGAATTCCGGAGGAACCATTCTTCCTCCATTTGATTACAGTCTCGTTTTAATTTGTTAATTTAGATAACTTTTATAAACAATCAATCAAACAGATTTTCCATTTCAGTAGTAGTCAATTAATACTTTTCATTATAACGCTTTCCACAATCCTCCTCTGGTTCGATATCCGACTTACTCTAGCTAATAGTTTATTTTGGTTTTTGCATGACACTAACGACAGTCATCAAAATGGCGTCGTTGCCGGGGACGAATCCATGACACTAACGATAGTCAACAACAGGTTTGAATGATGACAAATCCATGATCAGATGACTGATTTGTGGAAGAATTGTGATGAAACGGGTAGAAAAACCTTGCTCTTTTATGATCCTTAGTGTCTATTTTCATCCTTGGAAGTGAAGATGGTTATGAGATGCTTCTTCAAACCCTAATATACCTAAAAAACCAAATTTCGCGTTTTTCAGGAACCAGGACCGTCACTGACGACCAGGGACCGTCGGTGACGGTCACAACTTCCTGTTCCATTTTGATTGACCTAATCGTTAGTGACGGTGAGGAACCGTCAGTGACGGTTCTCACCTTCTGATCATTTTCTTACCATCTTATCTTGACCGTCAGTGACGGTGAGGCCACCGTCGCCGACGGTCGTGCCTCACCTCCTCTTTCTCTTCTTGTTTCAACTTTCAACTAATGACCATAAAACCCCTGGACTTTATTCTTCCGTTTTCTCACATCATTTAGCATGAACCAACTTTCAAGCAAGTACCGGTTAGCCCTTCAACTTCACTCTTTCTTGAATCTTCCGCTCTCACAACTCGTTATCAACCGAACAAAGCTCTAGACTTGCATCACGAGCTATAATATCCAATCCGATGCCTTTCAACTCTCATAACTTTGCCAAATTACGTGTTTTACCTGAAAAATACCGAATTCTCGTAGTTAACGCATCCTAGGCAAGTAAACACACAAAACACACATAATATTCACAATTTAGACACTTTAATGCTCGGGTTTCACCCTTTCCATCAAACATTGTTTGACTTTTAGCTTGAAATAGCTAAAATAAATAACAAGACTAGGATAGAGCACTTACTTGTGTTGAAGAACACCCAAGAGCTCCAAGAAGACCAGAAAACTCAGGTAGGAGGCATCCAACAATGTGGTAGCCTCCAGTTAGAGTGTTTATGATAAGAAGATAGAAATGAGCAAGGCAAAATGCTTGAAATAGCTTGCTATTTATACCAATTCAAGTGCCACAAGATCATTCCATGTGTCTCATTAGGTGTCAAGATCTTAGGAAAGTCCTAACAAGTGTCAAATGCAGGTGAGAGGTGTCACAAGTCGAATTGATTAGTGTCCAAAGAATAAACAGGCTGCTGCCATGTTTCTACTGTGCTGGAGGGTCCTTACGGCCCGTAAAAATTTGGGCTTACGGTCCGTAAGCCCTTTAGCTAGCAGATAGTTTCACAAATTGGCGAAACAGGCTCGTGCCTCATTTCGTCGCGTTTTGGCACTTCTAACACCCGTTAACCTCATTTCAAGCTTCATAAGGACGATAAAGCATAGGGAACTTGAAATATGTTCAAAAATGTCCTGGGTGTCGGTTCGTTTGGTCATACGGTTGCGGTTTTCGGTTAATTACAACGAAAATCATAACGAACGCGTGCATGACCGTAAATGCGTAACGAATGATATTTTTGCATTCTAATCATTAAAATACAAGATTTTAATGATTAAAATTTTTTTGGATGTGCGTACATGTTTCGGATTAAGAAATACGCGAAACGGCATAGTTTCAAAGAATTTGCAAAATAGCCCCTGAAGTTGCAAAAGCATGTTTTTGCCATACCGAAACCTTCAAAACTTATTTCTAAGTTATGTAAAGGTTATTGAAGGTATGTTAAGCTTGTGACCTTGTTCCGGAGTGTATGTCGGTACGAGAATCAGCAGACTTTCGTAGTTTGTCGTAAATAGTCCCTGTGATCGAATAAGCTTGTTTTTTGGCATACCAAACCCTTCAAAACTTACTTCTAAGTTACGGAAAGGATATTTTAGCTTATGTCACTATTCTGGAGTATTCGTTGCGTTTAACTGATTTCGTATTGTGATTACACTTCTAGAAAAGGTTTGAAAAGTCAAAATCGAATTAATATAGAAAATGCACAAATGTCATAAATAAAAATACAAATTGTAAACAACACAAAGTTTCATTGATCAACAAATTGTTCAGAAATCGATACATGATGGAATTACACAGATGTCACAGTCTCTTCTACTTTAGGAAATTCATCCCGAAATTTAATTAGAGGAAACTTGTGAGAAAAGATGTGGGTACTTCGCCTTCATTTGATCCTCTCGTTCCCAAGTAAATTCTGAGCCACGTTTGGATTCCCAGCGAACTTTAACAATCAGTATCCGTCTGTGTTTGAGCTTTTTGACTTCACGGTCCAATATTTCCACCGGTTTCTCAACAAAATGCATCGTGTTATCAACACGAATTTCATCAAGAGGGATGTAGAGGTTTTCATAAGCCAAACACTTCTTCAGATTGGACACGTGGAAAGTTGGATGAACATTACCAAGTTCAGGAGGTAGCTCAAGTTTGTAGGCAACTTTTCTGATTCTCTCGACGATCTTGAATGGTCCAACGTATTGTGGCGCAAGTTTTCCTTTCTTCCCGAATCTAATCACCCCTTTCCAAGGGGATACCTTAAGGAGTACGTGATCACCGACTTGGAATTCCAAGGGCTTGCGTCGTTTGTCCACGTAACTCTTTTGACGGCTTGTAGCGGTCAAAAGGTTTTCGCGAATTTTCTTGACTTTTTTCGTTGTATCATGGATGAGTTCAGGTCCAGTGAATTGAGATTCACCAATTTCATTCCAACAGACAGGTGAACGACATTTTCGACCATAAAGAGCTATGAAAGGTGCCACGGCAATGCTGGAGTGATAACTGTTGTTGTAGGAGAATTTGATCAATGGTAGATGCGAATCCCAACTACCCCCAAAGTCGATCACACAGGCTCTAAGCATATCCTCCAGTGTTTGGATTGTCCTTTCAGATTATCCATCCGTTTGAGGATGATAAGTAGTTCTCAAGTTAAGCTTGGTTCCCATGGAGATTGCATGGTTCTCCAAAAATAAGATGAGAATCGAGCATTTACGATCAGATATGATATCCAAAGTAACACCATGACGAGATAGTATTTCATCCACATAGATCTTAGCAAGTTTGTCAGCAAAGAAATCTTCACGAATGGCTATAAAATGTGCTGACTTTGTTAGACGATCAACGACTACCCAAATGGCATTGTGACCTCTAGAAGTACACGGCAATTTGGTAATGAGATCCATAGCAATGTTTTCCCATTTTCAAACCGGAATATCTGGTTGTTCAAGTAAACCAGAAGGACATTGATGTTCTGCCTTAACTTTGAGACAAGTAAGGCATTTGGAGACATACAAAGCTATATCTTTCTTTATACCCGGCCACCAATACTAGGGAAGATCCTTGTATATTTTTTCTGCACCTGGATGAATTGAATAATGAGACTTATATGCTTCATCCATTATCAAGGTGCGAAGATTGTCTAGACTTGGAACCCACAAACGGTTCAGATAATAAGATAAGCCATTGTCTTTTGTTTCGAGTTGAAGCTCAAGATGATGTGGTAATTCAATACCCATTTTGCACAATGTAATACAAGTACGTTGAGCTTCAAGAATACGTGTCTGGATATCAGATCGAACTTGAACACAATGCAGCATGACACGTTCCTTATGACTTAATGCATCAGCTACGACATTCGCCTTACTAGGTTGGTAGCGAATTTCGTAGTCGAAGTCATTCAGAAGTTCAACCCATCGTCGTTGCCTCATGTTTAATTCTTTCTGATTGAAAATGTGTTGAAGACTTTTGTGGTCTGTGAAAACCACACATTTTGTACTGATAGGTAGTGTCTCCAGATTTTGAGGGCGAAAACAAGAACACCCAACTCAAGATCATGAGTGGTGTAATTCTTTTCGTGAATCTTCAACTGTCTTGATGCATAGGCTATGACTTTGTCTCTTTGCATGAGAACACAGCCAAGGCCTAAGTTTGATGCATCACAATATACAACAAAGTCGTCGTTGCCTTCAAGTAGAGATAAAATAGGAGCATCACAAAGTTTCAGTTTCAAGGTCTGGAAAGATTCTTCTTGTTTAGATCCCACTCAAAAGGTTTATTCTTTTGAGTTAAAGCAGTAAGAGGAATGACAATCTTAGAAAAGTTTGCAATGAAACGGCGGTAATAACCTGCGAGACCCAAAAATAAACGAACTTCGGTAGGAGTAGTAGGTGTATCCCATTCCTTAATCGCACTGATTTTGGCGGGATCTACATGAATACCTTGTTCGTTGACAATATGTCCCAAAAATTGAACTTCCTTTAGCCAAAATTCACACTTGGAGATTTGGCATATAGTTGTTCTTTCTTTAGGAGTTCCAGTGTTAAATGAAGATGTTGCTCGTGGTCGGATTGAGACTTGGAATAAATCAAGATGCCATCAATGCAAACAATGATGAACTTGTCCAAAGAAGACTTACAAACCCTATTCATCAAGTCCATGAAAACAGCAGGAGCATTTCAAAAGCCATAACAGTTAACTCATAATGACCGTAATGTATGTGAAAAGCTGTCTTGGGAATATCTACCTCGAATACACGAAGCTGATGATACCCAGAACGCAGATCAATCTTTGAGAAGCAAGTAGCACCCTGTAGCTGATCAAAGAGATCATCAATGCGAGGTAGAGGATCAATTTATGATTGTCAGTTTGTTGAGCTCACGGTAATCGATACACATACGGAAAGATCCATCTTTCTTTTTCACAAATAGGACTGGAGCACCCCAAGGTGAAAAACTCGAACGAATAAACCCTTTGTTAGATAACTCCTGAAGCTGTTTTGATAACTCTTGCATCTCAGATGCTGCAAGACGGTATGGAGATTTAGCAATCGGGTTAGCACCAGGTACAAGATCAATGTGGAACTCAACTTGTCGTACAGGAGGTAAACAAGGTAATTCTTCAGGAAACACCTCAGGATAATCCCGAACAACTGGAATGTCTTGAATAGTTTTGCCTTTGCCTTTCTCCTCTACGATATGTGCCAAGAAAGCTACATAACTCTTTCGTAGGTATTTTTGGGCTTGAGTACAAGTCATGGTTTGAGGCTACTAACTGGTTTTTCTCCAGGAACCTCCAAAATTTCACCAGACGAAAGAGGTATACGGACAAACTTTTCAAAACAGACCACCTTAACATGATATTTGGTTAACCAATCCATTCCCACTATAATGTCAAAGCTTCCGAGTTGTATAGGTGTGAGGTCAATAGGAAAAAAGATGATTATTGAGGTTCAATAGGCAACTAGGAATGCCAGAATCAAGTACAAGGGTTCACCATTGGCTATCTCGAGTGTCAAGGGCTTTCCTAGTTTAGTTCTTGGTTTTGAAAGTAAAGGCTCAAATGTTAATGATACAAAACTTCTATCAACCCCCGAATCAAAAAGTATAGAAGCAGGATGGTTGTTAACGAAGAACGTACCGTTCACCACTTCGTTGTCTGCCTGTGCCTCGTTTGCATTAATGTTGAAAGCTCGTCCACGAGCCTGGTTCGCATTTGCCAACCTCGGGCAATTGTTTCGGTAGTGGGTGAGATCCCTACAGTTGTAGCAAGAACCGGGTGGATAATGAGGTCGTGCAGGATTAGCTGGCTGCTGAATAGGGTTTTGGACCACATTATTTGGGGCAGGAGCTGAGCGACAAACATTGGCCAAATGACCAGATCTACCACAGTTTGTACAAATACGACATGGAAGATAAGGCTGGTGATGACTGTTGCACCTGTTGCACAAAGGTGCATTGCCAACATACCGTTTCTTGGCGGGAGGTTGAGCAGGCTGATTGGGAGCGGTTTGATTTGTTTGCGTAGTGACAGCAAAGTTCTTAGAAGCCTTACGTTTCCTCGACTTCTTTGTACCTTCAGCTTTCTTACCCTTTTGCTTTTTAGACTTGTCAGACGGTTTCTTGTCACTTTTACGATGGAGTTTACCCTTTTTGATATGTGATTCAGTCAGTATTGCAGATAGCTCAATGGCTTGTCTAACAGTGGTAGGGTTGCTGCCGGTGACAATATCCTGAACCGGGTCCGGAAGACCATCTATGTACTTCTCGATCGCCTTATCCAAAGGCGTTACCATCTCCGGACACAACAAGCTCAATTCCTCACACCTGTCAGTATATGCACGGTGTTCACCACTATCTTGCTTCAGGTCATGGAATTCATTCTCAAGCGCCCTCTTTTCATGTCGAGGGCAGAACTCTTTCATCATAAGAGCTCTGAGTTCTTCCCAAGTTTGACCCATAGCAACATCAACACCCCTATCTCTCATCACTCCGTTCCACCACATGAGCGCTCTCTTTTGAAACACATTAGAAGCAAACTCAACTTTCCGTTTATTTAGACACTGAACATGGCGAAATGTATTCTCGAGACTCTCAAACCACTGTAGGAGCCCAGTTGCTCCCTCAGAACCACTAAACTTGAGCGGTTTCGCCGAATTAATCTGTTTAAAGTTGCACGCAGCAGGTGCATTGTTTTTATTGTTGGCTTGGTTTATCTGAGTTATGAGATTTGGAAGCATAACAACAAACTGCTGAGCGATTAGAGCCGCCATATCGGTGTCCGTATTTATGTTTCGTCGAGGAGGCATTCTGAAAGAGAGAAAACATGAGAGAAAACGAGTGAGATGAATGTTGAATAATCAAAATGAGATGAATAAATATCGACAAATGTAAGGATGGTGGTCATTCGTTCATTTACTCAAAACAAACAAACGATACACAGTGACTAATCAAAGTAAATGGGTCTTTATAATGTATTGCGAAGACATGCTTTTGCCTATAAGTAGACACTCACCCCAAGAGTTCCCAGGTAAGAGTGACTGGTCTGATTAAGTGGATTTGTACGAACACTCTGGCCTTAGACAGAAAACTCAAGGTACGGCACCCACCCTTCCAGATTGAACGTGTTCACATTAATAAGACCCAAACTTTGATGAGATTTTGAAAACTTCTGAAGGCATTAAGCCAAAAATGAATAATCCATGAATAGACGATTGATTTCAAAATCATTTTGAAAATTGTGTTTTGTTTTGGCATTCACCTAAGAATAGGTGATGTTTTTGTGTGAAAATCTAAACAAAAGATAACTTGTGTTAGGGTCCTAGAAAGGTCATAGTCTAGGTCAAAGCATTACTAATAACTTAATTCCCTATAACCATTGGCTCTGATACCAATCTTTCTTTCACACCTCGACCGCGTAAAACAACAAACCGCGGTGGAAACGTCGGGAGTGTCGTAACAAAACTATTGTTTCAACAACCATGGCATAATTAGTTAAGTTTTATTTAATATAATTGTTTACATTGTCTGGAATAAAAACGGAAAATACAACAAACGTTAAACTGTTCTTCTTGATTTTATAGTCACTAAGGCCCAAAGTACATCCTAAGTGCCGCATGAATCAACCTCAAACATTAGCTCCTGAAACACACGTGAAAGTAATACGTCAGCATAAAAATGCCTGTGAGTAACATAGGTTTTGTGTTGATGTTTCATGGTTTGAAAGTTAAAATAAAAGTTTAACTAGTACAAAAATAGCCATGAACCATTATAAATATTTCTTATAAATATCATATGAAAATCAAATGATTAAAAAGAATAATGTAAGGTTAACTTAATAACCAAAATGTGTCGAGTCTTATGTGAAAATATCATGTCTTGAATAAAATATCATGTCTTGTATAAAATGTTATATCTTGTATAAATATGTCATGTCTTGTATCTTGTCAGAAGTGGTTTAGATAACGCCACGTCGTGTAATACGATAAAAGCACTTATATATAGGAAGTACCAGCGGCGTATCCACCATGATTTTATCACATTACACATGTTTCGTTAATTAAATCACCCACCATAAACCAACCAACAAAATGTCTTGTTTAAACCAATGTGATGTCTTTGTATAACACAATGTCCTGTATAAATAAATGTACATATGTCATATGAAATTTAATGTCCAATGCCATGTATAAACTAATGTCCAATGTCGTGTGTAAATCAATGTCTTGTACAACAAATGTCTTGTATAAAACAAAGTTTTTGAATAAACAAAGGTTTTGTTTAGATCAAAAGTTATGTCTTATAAATCGTTGCTTTTATTGTAAAAACATACATTAAGATTGTTGGCGAATACATTCAAGCCTTGTTGACTGTCAGATAGACCCTTATAAAAATAAAAGTCTATCAATGTTCATCGGATTCTGTCATTCCCTAAGGTCGCTTCCAAACATACCTAGGAAGTGGGAACGGGATTGTCGATCCTATGGTACCATTACACACTACCGGTCGGCGTGATCAATGTTAATGAATGTATCATTGTCGAGTTCAACGCACCAATATGTATTAAAAAATGTAAGGATGCCATGAAAATGTCTTTGAAAACCATGTACTAAGTATGCTAAGTCAACATACAAAGTAGAAATGTCCATGAAATCAATGTGCTAGCATGCTCAGTCAACATACATAGCAAAATGTAATGTAAATCAATGTGCTCATATGCTAAGTCAACATATATCGCAAAAAGTGTCTTTGAAATCAATGTGCTAGCATGCTTAGTCAACATACATGGCAAAATATAATTGAAATCATGTACTAGATGAACATAGCAAATATATGTCATGAAAGCATGAAAACATGAAGCAACAAGTAGGCACATGTGTATCACCCCAAAATATTTGAAAACATAAAGAGGGGACTATGTACTCACTTGGGATTGTAAGAAAGTCCTTGTTCAAGAAGATAAACCAAAGCTCAAGAGTCTGAGAATTTAAGTATGTCCTAATATCTGATAACTATGTTAATATCGGGACTTTAATCGGAGGATTCAAATAGAATGAAGCCTTATAAACCAAATGAGTGTTGGAACTCATATGAAATTGTTTAATAAAGTTAATATTCTGATTTGGAAAGGATCCTAAGTGCTTTTGACCCATAATGACTCGTTAAGGTAGTTTAAGCCACTTTAATGTGTCATTTGCGTAAACGCGTGTTCGGATGGTTAGATATGCCCTATGATAAGTCCTATATGCCAAAACAAGTTTAATATAGTTGCAACATCAGTCTATATGGAAAAACAATGGTTACCTAAGCTTAAAATCGATTTATGCGCAAAAAGGACATTTTGGTCATTTACAAAGGCATAATAGACGACTTATCGTAACACTAACCAAACGACGTGACCATAAGGTATAACCTCAGAGAGTTATTCCCTATACAACTATGGTCACAAATATGTGTTTGGTCAGATCCTAAGATCGACCAAACGGGTCGGATTCGAAAGTCAAAGCGGTGGTCAAGACCGCTCGACTTACGACCCTAAACAAGCACTAAACTAAAAGTGACGAGTTAGACATGCCAAAACATGTCTAAATATGTTTATAAAACTGATTTGATATCAAAACAAAATGTTTTGATACCCGAAAATAGTTCCGTCGTATAATGCGTACTTTGCGCATTATTGACCGAAACTTTGTCTCGTCACTACAACTAGTAAACGTGGTAATGAGTAGGCATGATCGCTATGGATCATAACCATCGTGATTACGATCACGTTGCAAAGTCCAATTGCACTTTGACTTGACCAATTAATGGTCAAAGCTGAAAGTCAAACACTGTTTGACTTTTAGCTTGAAATAGCTAAAAATAAATAACATGACTAGGATAGAGCACCTACTTGTCTTGAAGAGCACCCAAGAGCTCCAAGAAGACCAGAAAACTCAGGTAGGAGACATCAAACAATGTGGTAGCCTCCACTTAGAGTGTTTGAGATAAGAAGATAGAAATGAGCAAGGCAAAATGCTTGAAATAGCATAGTTTCGCAGAATTTGCAAAATAGCCCATGAAGTTGCAAAAGCATGTTTTTGCCATACCGAAACCTTGAAAAAGTATTTCTAAGTTATGTAAAGGTTATTTAAGGTATGTTAAGCTTGTGACCTGTTCCGGAGTGTGTGTTGCTACGGGAATCGGCAGACTTTCGTAGTTTGTCGTAAATAGTCCCTATGATCGAATAAGCTTGTTTTTTTGGCATACCAAACCCTTCAAAACTTATTTCTAAGTTATGGAAAGGATATTTAAGGTATGTTTAGCTTATGTCACTCTTCCGGAATATTCGTTGCGTTTAACTGATTACGTTTTGCGATTACACTTCCAGAAAAGGTTTGAAAGTCAAAATCGAATCAATATAGAAAATGCACAAATGTCATAAATAAAAATACAAAACAACAAAAAGTTTCATTGATCAACAAATTGTTCAAAAATTGATACATGATTGAATTACACAGATGTCACATCTTGTGGTTGTTGATGCACGCAATGTTTAATAATAATTTGGATAACTTTTAAAGCTGTTTATTTTGGGATAAGATCCATAAGGATCAAGACAACTTAATTGAAGAAACATAGAACTAACTGATCGGAATCAAATCAGATCTAGGGTTTTAGTTTCTGCATAAATGGGTTAACCCTTCGATTCGTTTGCTAATGTTTTTCCAGCACAAGCATTCTTCGTGATGGGAGGCCTATTTCAGCAGGGATTACTGCCTCCGTTCCATATACCAAACTGGACGGAGTTTCTCCCGTGCTTGTCTTGGGCATTGTTCGATGCGCCCATAGAATACTGGGCATCTCATCTACCCATCCACGCCGCGCCGTGCCAAGGCAGGCTTTGATGCCATCAACTAATTGCTTGTTGATACTTACAACCTGACCGTTCGCCTGAGGATGCGTAACAGAGGAAAAAACATGCTTAATGTTCATCTATTGCATCCATTTTTGCAGATCCTCAGATGCTAAATTGGAGCCATTGTCTGTGACGATGTGTATGGGCAGCCCGAAACGACAGATAATATGTTCCCAGATAAACTTTCGGATTACCATAGTTGTTGTCGAGGCTAACGGTTTTGCTTCGACCCACTTTGTGAAGTAATCAACAGCAACAACAATGAACTTTACTGCGCCAAGCGCATCAGGGAAAGGACCTACAAGGTCAATAGCCCACTGTTGAAAAGGCCATGCTGATGTTACTAGGACAAGTGGATTTTTGGGGCGCAATGTTTTTGGTGCATGTCTTTGGCAAGCCGTGCATTTGCGTAAAGTGTCAACAGTGTCCATGTACATCCCTGGCCAGTAGTATCCTGCGCCCATTACTTTAGCGACAACCATGCATGGTCCCGCGTGTATGCCACATAATCCTTCATGAATTTCTCTGATCAAGTACTGCACATCATGCTTATCGACGCATCGCAATAAAGGACCCATGTATGATTTTCGATACAAAATACCGTCCGCCACCGTATCTTTCGTGCCTGCGCCTTGTTTTCAGGAAGCTGACCATGTTGCAAAAATAGGATAATCGGAGACATCCAAGATGGACTCCGCATTTCAACCATGTTGACTTGTTTTAGCGGAACAGATTGATTTTTTAAGACTTCAATTCTGACCTCTTTTCCCAAATGTTGGAAACTTGTGGCTACAGGTTATTCAATGCTTCAGCATGTTTGTTATCACTTCTGTTGACGTGCACGACTTTAAACTGCCAGAACTGACTGATTAACGACTTGGCTTGCTCCAAGTATAACGCCAAAATGTCGCCCCTTGCATCATAAGTACCATTGATTTGTTCAGCTACGAGGCGGGAATCAACGTGTGCAGTTAAATTTGCAGCGCCCATCTTTATAGCTAGGCGCAAGCCTGCTAGAAATGCTTCATATTCAGCCTCATTATTTGTGCTCTTGAAATCCAGACGTATGGCGTAAGTGAACTCTTGATTATCTGGATTAACCAGTCGGAGGCCTGCGCCGGCACCGTCACTATTAGATGCGCCATGTGTATGTAATAATCATTCTCTGTCATCCGTAACGGGAACCGGATTTTGGATTTCTTCGCATTCTTGCATTTTGTCTGCTGGAACCTCGGCTACGAAATCGGCAAGGATTTGCCCTTTAGTTGCTGGTCTTGGTTTGTAAACAATATTGTGACCGCCTAGTTCGATAGCCCACTTGGCTAATCGTCCTGAGACGTCTGGTTTTGAGAGAATCTGGCCGAGGTGGTAATTTGTTAAGACATTTATGACGTGACCAGAAAAATACCTATGAAGTCTGCGCGAAGCATGGACTAGCGCAAGTACTAGCTTTTCCATCATTGAATATCGAGACTCTGGATCATTTAACATTTTGCTGATATAATAAATAGGGGTTTGAACACCTTCTCTTTTGACAAGTAAAACTGCTCCGACTGCCATTTCGGATGAAAGAAGATAAAGGATCATAGGCTCTTTGTCGCGCGGCCCTGTCAAAGTTGGCAATTGAATTAAACAATCTTTCATATCTTGGAAAGCTTTCTCCGCCTCTACTGTCCATTGAAATTTGTCTTTCTTTACGCAGTTGCGCAGAGTACGGATGAAAGGATAAGACTTTGCAGCGTGATTCTCGAAAAAGCGGGTGAGGGCAGCTAACCGTCCTGCTAATCTCTGCATCTCTTTAACACTTGCCGGAGATGTCATGCTTTGAATTGCTTCGACTTTTTCTGGATTAACTTTGAACCCATCCTTTGTGACGATGAATCCAAGGAACTTGCCCTCTTCCATGCCAAAGGAACACTTGCTTGGGTTCAACTTCAGATTAACCCTTCGCAATGAATCAAACATTTTTTGAATGTTCTCCAACATCATTTCTTCTGTATGACTCATGATAACTAGATCATCAATATAAACTTCGACGGTTACTCCTATGTCATCACCAAACACTGTATCCATAAGCCGTTGGTATGTGGCTCCTGCATTGCGGAGACCAAAAGACATTTTTGTATAACAGAAAATACCCTTCTCCATACGGAAGGCCGTCTTGTCTTCATCTTCTTGTTTCATCAACACCTAATGATATCCTTTGTAACAGTTAAGAAAACATTTCCAAAGAAACGATGCTAAAGAGTCAACTTTCTTATCAATCTCTGGAGAGAGTAACAATCTTTGGGACACGTTTTGTTCAAATCTTTAAAGTCGACGCACATGCGCCAATGCCGTTATGCTTTTTGACCATAACAGGATTCGCCACCCAAGTTTGGTATTTAACTTCTCGTAAAATGCCAGTGTTTAGCAATTCAGCAACTTGCTCGTTCATAGCTTGTTTTCTCAGTACCCAGGCTGCGCTTTTTCTGAACCACTGGTTCTGCTGATAGAAAAACATTTAAACAATGTTCAGCAACGTCACGCGGGACACCCACCATGTCTGCAGGTGTCCAAGCGAAGATATCTATGTTACGAAATAACAATGACTTGAGCTTTGCGCGAATTGTTATAGATAGTGCAGGACCAAGGATAATCGGCTGCTCTGGATATTTGTTGTTTAGGATCCATTTCTCAGGCTCATTCAGCGGCATAGACTTAGCAGCCTTGGCAACTGGTTCTTCGATAAACATTATCTCTTTACGGTCATACATGATAGCTATGCCAGTTGGCGTTGGAAACCCACAAGCAACATGTGGCGCAGATGTGATCATGCTGAAATCACGTTGCGCGCGACGCCCTAATAAAACGTCATGACGAGAAGTCGCTGGCATTACCATGAAGTTTACTTGAATGGTTCGTGAATGTTTTCCGTCTGAAAGAGTGACAGGGAAAACTATTTGTCCGAGAGGAAAGACAGCCTCGTTGCAGAATCCAATTAGAGGAAAGTCAACCGGTTCCAGGTGTGCCTTATCCTCTGGATCCAACTGCTTGAAACACTGCTCATATATGATGTCCATGGAACTCCCAGGATCAACAAATATGCAGTCAGTTTGGTAATGACCAAAAATACCTGTGATCACTACTGGTCTTTCTTCCTGAGGTCCGCCAGGAATGACAGGAAAAATCACTTGCTGCTCGCGCCATTTGTCATTTCGAAAACGTTGGAAGTTGCGCTTGCGCGACGTGCCTCCTTGAATCATAGAAACCCGCTTCATCTTCTTGTTGCTTGGACCCTCATCCCCGCGCGTGAGTTGTCTGACTTCCTTTCGTACTGACTGTGCTAGGTGCGTTAGTTTACCACTTTCCAATGCTTTTTCAATCTCTGTCTGCATCATAATGCAGTTGTCAGTTGTGTGCCCAGTTTCTTTGTGAAAGTCACAAAAGAGATTTGGATCCTGACCCTTCTTATTCTTCATGGGTTGAGGTTGCTTAAACTGATAATTTTCGGTGCTCAAAACTTCTGTGGGAGATTTTGTTAGAGGAGTCCATTGTCGGTCACGGTTCTCTTGCTTGATTGCTTTATAGGTAGCAATCTTGTTAATCATTGCGCGAGCATCTACTGGTGAATACGGAGAATACGAACCTTGGTTCGAGTCCTTCCAGCCTTTTTTAAACTTCCGGCCACCTCTACTCAGATCCTGAGGATGATTCTGAGGTAGTGGTGGTCTGTTGGAATTAAGGTTCCGTTCTGTCTGCGCATAAACTTTGGCTGCTGCCATTAGTTTATCCCAGCTTTTTGGAAGGCCAGTGTTTCCAGAAAGTACTTTTATCATCTCATCACATCGTACCACATATTTGGACTATGCGCGGATAAGATCCTCTGTACATCTCCAATTTCTAATAGTTCCTTATTCTAACGAGTGATAAAATCTTCTAGGCTTTCGTCATCCTTCCGCCAGATGTTCATCACATCTGAGGAATCTCTGACATATCGCCTCTGTTGACTAAAATGCGTAAGGAATTTCTCATTAAGATCAATCCAAGAAGAAAGTTTACCTGTGGGCAAATTGTCAAACCAAAGGCGCGCGGCGCCGGTAAGAGTTTGTACGAACAGATGACACCACATTGGTAACGTCCAACCTCCAATTAGCCCTGCGCTAGTGAAGAGGCGCATGTGATCATCAGGATCAGTCAAACCATTAAACTTCCCTACGTTGGATGGTAACTTCGCTCGTTCTAGCGGAGCCAACGCTATTTCCCTTACAAACTTTGATTGTTCAGATGCTTCAGCAGGTCGATACACCATATTGTAATCATACTCCGCCTCAGGATTGTACGTTGCACGTATCTTAGGCTTGTAGTTGACATGATCAGTTGATAATCGAGTAAAAACACTTGCACTATCTCCTTCGTCGTAAGTCTTATCATATTCATCATGTTGGGTGTCCCGCTTCTGAGATAGTCGCGGGCCCAAACGTGAGTGAACAGATGTGCAACGCTGAGCATTATCCTCTTGCTTTCGATTACAAGAATGAACAGAATCATTCCTGGTTTGAGAGTACATCTCGGTTCCGTCTACAGACACATGCGAAGGCGCACAAGCACGGGTCTGAGAATCATAGCTCAACACTCGAGGTGCCGACGAAGCACGGACCTGAGGAGCATTAACCGGAGCTTGAAAAGCTGGAGTTCCGGTCTGAGCACATAGTTGAGCATACATAGCATTTAAAGCAATTTGAGATTTGATCAGCCAAGACAACGGAGTCTCACCAGGTGGTAATTGATGCAACATCAACATGAGGAGCTGCCGGAGTTACTGGAATGCTTGCATGATCTGGATCATACGGAGCATCAGCTTCGCCGGACAAGTCCTCCACAATTTGTCCGTCAATCTGAGGACCGCTAACGACACGACGAATCTCAGATCGAGGACCTCCTGGAAATGATGATCCATCAGCCATGATGCTGTAGATCTAAATGAAACGAAACAAAAAGTGAAGAGAAAATAGAAAATCATTGGGCGCCAATGAAGAAACGTAGAACTAACTGACCGGAATCAAATCAAATCTAGGGTTTTAGTTTCTGCATAAATGGGTTAACCCTTCGATTCATTTGCTAATGATGACGGTTGCAACTGTACTTCCGACGATACCTACAAAACAGAACGCCGTCAGCCTTGTCACGGGGAGAATGGGAGTTCTCTCTGTGACCACCCTCCGGTGTGAGAATAAGTATCGGTAATCGGAAATAGTTTAAGTGAAGTAAGAGAGAGAGAGAGTAAGTGAGAGTGAATACCTTTCCTTTGTTTCCAAGATACTTATTTATAGCCGGATTTAGGTGCCAAAATTTAGAGAGAGAGAGAGATTTCACGGTGTCAAGATCCACCGTTAATTTACCAACTTGTTCCTCATGTCACACAGATCGGGATAGGATCAATGGTTGGGGAGTTTCCACGTGGCTGATGATGATGACCTTGTGCCATTTACAAAATCGTGCCAACATCGTGACTATTGAGAGTGTACCAGATCGTGCCACGTGTAATTCTGTTGTAACCGTTTGTACCTCTACATGATCATGCATTAATGGTTTCTAGAAGATGTACAGCTGCAATCCTTTACTTATTTGCCACGTGTCTTTTCTGTTATAACTGAAAAGATTCCTTTTGTTTCTGAGCTTTTATCTCATGCATAGATGCCATCTAGCCAAGGAAAATATTCAAGGTTAACTGTTTCCTTGTGCGAGTCTGTGCAAGGTAGTTGATTGATCTTTTTCCTCCTTAGATAACCGGTGCAGGGATTTGTAATATCCTTCTGTGGTTTTTAAGTCTGCGCAAGGTTTTTAAGTAATATGATTACTTAGGAAAATCATTCAAGGTTAACTATCTTCCTTGCGCGAGCCCGCGGAGGTAGTTAAATGATTCTTTCCCTTTTTAAATGACTGGCGCAAGGTTTTATGAGGCCTTTCTTTGTACCATAGTCTGCGCAAGGATTGCTTGTTAGAAATGGGGATGGTCTCTTGCTTGGCGCAAGGATTTGGGACCATACCCCTTCAACTATGTTATGGTTGTGTTTAAACGTTAAACTCTAAACCATGTTTTAATTAAGTTAAATGTTCAAAAATCAATGATGCTCGTCCACTAAGATATTTATGGGCACCATCTTCCGTCACCATTACATTTATAATTCCGCTGCGATGTTTTTGGGGTGTTACAAAACAAGACATAGAAAACTAGGGCAGAAATGAAATATTTAAATAAGAAATAGAGAAGTTATGAATACTAAAGTTTAGCCCTAAATTCATCCCTTTAACTCTGTTCTTGACTTTCACTCCAATAGCAATCAACCCCCCATTAATTCAACCCTAAATCTTTGCTCTTCATTGACTAGGTCAAGGTAATTGAACCGGGACTCGTTGGACCCAGATGGGTCAACCAGCTGACAAGGTTGTTTTGAGTGAAGATCATTGGTTGATGAGTTTAATTAGCTTAAGCAAACTATTGAGATTTTTGGTCCTTATCTACTAATGGATGCTATTAAGAGACATGATGTGTGGGTAGACAAACTAAATGCATTTTTCAGCTACAACATTAGAGACCAATCATGGTATTTGTTTCTGCGGCTTGCGGGTTCTGGCGACATTAATTCTTTCAGCTGCAGAGGAATTAACATGGTTTTATATGAAGTGCAAATGGCCGATCGAGTGGAACAAAAAGCTAGCAAAATTGTTGGATTTAAAGCTAATGATATTCCATCAGCAACAAGTAAAAGCAATTCAAGAATAATAATAAATTGCATAGTAGGGACACAACCTTTGATAATACCAATAACCTTGATTGGATTAATGCTGACTAATAGCAGTTATACCATGTCTAATACTTCGGCTATTAGCAGAAAGTATAACGTGTGCAAGAAATTGATCATTAATTGGGTTCCTGGTGTTAACATGGATGTGATAGCAGCATTAGGCACTAGTTACATTGTTGCTGACTTAGAAGTTCTATGTCAGGAGACGACAACATGTGTGATGCATTACAAGAACTATTAAGGCCCAAGCATTACAAGATGTGTTACTGTGGAAATTCTTAAGACTTCTTTACAAAGCATGGCTGTTTTGGATGGAAAAAGGAACATATTTTTCGGGATAAAATCATGTGAGGGGGGAGTATTACTAGGTGTCCAATAGTGTAGGGGTTAAAAGTCAAACTTGTAGAAGTGTAAGGGAATTAAGGGTAACATTGTGATATACTATTCGTGAAATAGACATACGTGAAACTGAAGGAGTTGCGAATTGATTGAGAATAATCTCACTTCTTCTTGTGTGTTCTTCTTTAGTCTTTCTCGCTCACCAACTTTGATTACCATTTTTACACGTATCATTACATGACACTACATGGGGATGATCCGCCATGTAGGCGACCACGTCATCAAGGGGCGATGAGCCCCAAGGAATGGGCCAATGGTGTGGTAATGAGCCCCTATATATATACATATATGTATGTATGTATATGTGTGTGTGTGTGTTGGATATGAAAGTTGGCTCGTCGAGCACAGGTTGGGGAGGACGCTGGAGACGGGGCGGACAGGGGGCAGTGTGGACGGGCCTCCATGGGGCTCGACGACCCTCCATCGTCCCCCACACCGTATAGGCTAGTGATAATGTGTATCCCCTATAGAGGAATAAGATTAGGTGGGTTGGGTGGGAATAGATTGTGGCACCTAAACATTCTGGTGGCTTAGGGGTGGGCGAGATAAGAAGTCTTAACTGGCCTTTATTAATGAAATGGCAATGGAGATTTAAGAGCCAACAATCCAATTTATGGGCTGAAGTTATTAAGTCTATACATGGGAATTGTTTGGGTGAGGGCGGGATTCCTGTAAAGAAGGGCGTAACTGGTATTTGGAAGGATCTTGTGTCGATTAAAAGTGATTTGAATAAAGCAGGGATTAAGGAGCCAGAGAAATTGGGGTTTTCTGTTGTAACTGGCCATGAGGAATTTTTAGTTTCAGCGTTAAGGGATGTAGTTGCAGAAAATATTGGAGTTAAGGTGGTGTGGGTCGGTTCGAGTGACATGCGTGGGCGTCGAGAAAAGTTTGTTTTTTTGTATGGAGGCTTTTAAATGGTGGCATAGCAGTGAATAGACCTCTGAACCGACGAGCTACATTCTTGCACTGCTATACGAGTCTGTTGCATCAACTGGGTGGATTTTAGAAGCAACAATTTCCAACCGGAACACTAAAATCCAGACTTGAATTCACCTTTCTTAAATACATTAATATATCTTTCACAATCATTTATTTACTCCTTTCATAAATAAATTTGTTACAAGTCAACTTTAAAGGTTATTAAACACCACATAATATTTAGCAATCTAAATCGTTATCGTGTATCATCATCATCTAATCGCCTCAAACAAGTTCATGGTTATGTAACTTCTGACACCCATTTGGCTTTTCTTGAAAGGGAAGTATGTTCTGGACGGGCCACTTATTGTGAATGAGGTTTATTCTTGGATCAAGAAGAGTAGGAAGGAAGCGTTCATTTTAAAAATCGATTTCAAGAAGGCGTATGATAATGTGTTTAGGGGTTTTGTGGCCGAGTCTATGTGTTAAATGGGGTTTCCCCCGTGTTGGTGCAAATGGATTCACGGAATGCTCTTGTCGGCTAGAGCTTCGGTGTTGGTTAATGGGGAAACTACCTTTAACTTCAAATGTCATATGGGTATGAGACAAGGAGATCTCATTTCTCCGTTTTATTCCTTGTAGTCATGGAAGTTCTATCTTGTTGTCTTGATAAAGCGATAGTCTGTGGCGCTCTCGTGTGAATTCGGTAGCCTAACAATGGTCCTAGGGTGTCTCATTTATTGTACACCGACGATGCCATCATTATGGGGGATTGGTCGAAAGTAAACGTGATGAACGTGGTGAGGGTGTTAAAATGTTTTCACATTTGCTCGGGGTTGAAAATAAACATCGCAAGTCTACTTTGTATGGTATTGGGGTGGAGGGGGGTTAGATGACATCGCCTCGAATATCATATGTAAAGTGGAAAATTTGTCGTTCAAATACCTGGTCTTACGATTGGAGCTAATATGAACCGAATCGCTAACTGGAGACCGGTATTTGAGGTCTTTGAATCTAGGCTTTCCTTATGAGAAGGCCTCGGTTCTCTCATTTGGAGGGAGGGTTTAACACCCCAAAAAATGCGCATATATTAAATTATTTCGCTTTTATATAAAATCCTCGGTATAGAAATAAAATCCAACTAGAAACACCAACCCAATAAATGTAAACTAGTATGTTAGTAAATAATTAGACTAGAATGAGACATGTTGACTAGGAACTCTAACCTAGTTAATGTATAAAACTTGTAATTGGAAACGGATAAATGAATACCCAATACTCATTCACCCAAACTTAAGGGGCTGAAGTTGTACATACAGAAACTACAATTAATAAAATGAAAGAAAATAAAATTAGGTGTGTGTGGAACGATCTGGGAGGGAGAAAGACAAGAAAATTCTCCTCAACTCATAAATTATCATAATTGAAGTGAGTTTGGGGCCATAATCTGGTGCATGGGTTTAATTTCATAACCATCTAAGCTTTCTACACATAAGGTATGTTACAATTTTTGATTTGGTGAAGTTGTATGAAATTTAGGATGAAGATGCCAAAATTTAAGCGGGTTATTGTGGTGTGATGTTAATTGATGAAGAAAGTATTGTTTGAAATGTATTTGCTGGTCTGAAATTGTATGAGATTGATGTATATATGTGTTTTTAACAATAGACTTCACATAGGATTTATGGGGTTTTTGATATGATTGTGAAATTGAGTTCATAGAATGGAGGCTAAATACTAGTTGGCTAATATGAAAAACAAAATGATCTATATCGTTGAAATTGCATCACGATGAGTTTGAATGCTTAAAATTTGTGTTTTGGTGGGTAATGGTGATTAGTGTTATGAAATCCTAGATTTATAAACATTTCTAAGTGTTGCACACCAAGTGTTTGATGAAATGTCTCTAAGGTGAAAAAGATACTTTTGTATTTTATGCTTCTTAATAACCATAACTAGGATGTAAGAATTCATGAATGAAGTAAATGTGTATGAATCGCCTTTTTGGTGCAGATATGTGATTGAATTGTATCAAAAGACTTAAGTATGAAACGCCCAATATAGGAGTGAAGAAGGAAGAAGGGACGAATCGCGGAAAGCTACAAGAAACTCAAGATCGAGGTATGTTAAATTCTCTATGAATTTGAAGTATTACTTATTGTAAAGTTCCTTTATTGTATCTAAGAAAATCACCGTACGCTTAATTACTTGACTAAGTGTGTTGATCCGTTGAGAACGGGTCAACCGGATTAGAATGAACATGTATAGAAAAATGGTTTCATATTGATCCGTTGTGAACCGGTCAACCGGATTAGAATGAACATGTATAAAGAATGGTTTCATGTTGATCTGTTGCGAGCGGGTCAACCGGGTTAGAATGAGAATGTATAAATAATGGTTTCATGTTGATCCGTTGCGAGCAGGTCAACTGGGTTAGAATGAGAATGTAAACATAATGGTTTCATGTTGGTCCGTTATGAACGGGTCAAACGAATTAATGTTTGTACTAGTCTAGCAAGAGTTAAAAATTAAGAATGAGATTACCGGATGATTATCATAATTGCTGGGAGTGAGTATATTATGTTGTAGGAAATTGTTAACAATACTTGTGTTTTAGGTAAAGCTCCACCTTAGATGTGTACGCGACGCTTGGGATCGAACACACGGACTCTACCGCCCTCAACACACTTTCGAATTAAACTATGCGAACGGTTCAAATATTTTGTGATTATGTATTAAGTGTAGATGCTAAACTTAAACCAAAACTTGTTTTCTGTAATTTTTTGTAAATGTTGGTATGGTTTGTAACTAGTTGAAATAGCTAACTTAGTTTATGTAATCAAATTTTCTTAGTAATATGAAAAAGTTAAAATTTGGTCGAAACTTTTCCTTGTTTAACTTTTGTCTTTGGAAACTTGTATATAATGGGCATTTCAGAGGGTGACGTTAATCAAATCGGTCCTGGAAAGCCTCCCGAATTATTGCTTCTTTTTATACAAGGCTCCTGTCGGAGTGGTTAAGGGTCTCGAATCTATTATCCGGAAGTTTTTATGGGGAGGAACTTTGAGAGAAAAAAATGAATTGGGTTGCATGGGATTGGGGCGCGTCTTGGGTTGAGATGTCTGAGTATCATAAACAATGCGCTCCTATTGAAATGGGCGTGGAGGTTTAAGTCGGAAAAGTGTAGTTCATGGGTTAAAGTTATTACTTCTTTGCATTCTCATAGGAGATCATGGGATTTCCTTCCTGTCCGGTCCGCTTTGGTAGGAGTGTGGGGGTAAAATCTCGAAGCATCCCAATAGATCGATCCTCGGGGGTGCCTGTTTTAGAAACTTTATGAAGGGAGAAGTGGGAGACGAGAACGATATTTGCTTCCGGCTGGACCCCTGGCTGCAGACGGAGCCGCTTAAAGACTGCTTCCCAAATTTGTTTCGGCCGAAGCTTGAAAAGAAATACAGAGTAAGGGATCTATTTGTGATGACGGTTACGAACCAACAGACAATGTGGCGCTGGAGAAATGCTCCATCCTCAAATTTGGAAATGGCAGAATGGGCCGGTCTATGTTTTTTGTTTGGAACCGTTACTTTATCAACTAGTCATGATCGATGGGTGTGGTTGGGTGATTCTAGTGGTGATTTTAGTGTTGGGTCCGTTAAAGTCCTATTCGATAACCGACTATAGTTCCAGGTTTGTGTGGGATTGGTGCAAGTGGATCTCGCTTAAATGCAACTTGTTTGCTTGGAGGGCGGAGCTAGATATAATTCCTACATGGGAGGCGTTAGGTAAAAGAAACATAACAGTTCCAGATGATAACTGTTTGTAATTCCCGAACAAAATCAGTTGCTCATCTCTTCACCGCCTGCAGAATCGCGACTGTTCTCTGGTAGAAGGTCAGTAGGTGGTGCAAGACGCCATTCTTAGTGGCCTTTTCGTTTAGAGATATTGTGGAGGCTCACAGCTATAGCGGCTTAAGAGCAAGGAAAAGAAAGCGTATCACGGGATGGTTTTATTAGTTTGCTGGAGGATTTGGAAAGCTAGAAATTAGCTTCTTTTTCTCGGGGAAGGGGAAGGAGGTTAAAGTCGAAGGGTTATTCTTGGACATAAAATCAGTTGGGTTCCTTTGGTTCGAGAATAGGTGTAGTATAAGAATGTTTCATGGGGAGAATGGTGTACATTTGAATTTATGTAAAGGTGTGTTGTGTGGTCTCCCGGTTTTCGGGTTGGCGGAGTTATTAAAAAGTTATCCTTTCAAAAAAAATCTTTTCATCAGGATATCAACATATTGCGACCACAAGTTTTACACTTGACTTTCTCTCATTGTTAACTTCAGATAAGGCATTTAATATATGTTTTCAAAATTTAATTAAACTAGAAGACCTCCTCATGCGACACGACGTGAGTTTGATCGGTATTAGTTGGATTTGTTATGGTACAGTACGGTACCAACATTCAACCTAGCAATTGAAGAGAAAATATATATAATAAAATCTTGATATGCCAAAAAGGATGCCGACACGTGTTTTACATCGGTCGATAACTATAAAAGGAATACCGGTTCCGGTCGTTATCGATTCGTAATGGTACTGGTATGGTACCGGCACTCGCTATAGCTAACGACACAAAAAATACTCTATCCTAAATACAATTCCGTTATAACTAAAATGATGCCGAAATGTCGAGAAAAAAGTTAAACACGTCTGCGTATCCAACCTTTATTAAAGTCAAATTATATAAAAATAAATGACTTAAAGCGGTATATTATTTCTAGTATAAGAGGTAAGTAAAACATAAATAAACGTTACTCACACTGACTTATAGTTTTAATAATACATAGTGTGGGATTCTATCACGCCTCGCTTGCGGTATGCGCATATATTATATATATATATATGTGGGCCCTCGGGGGGGGGGGGGTGAAAGTGCACTAATTTTAACGTGATTTTACTAATTTCGTGAAAATAACGTTAAAAAGCGAGGACGGTTAATCATGCATCATGTGGTGGCGTTGATACTCGAAAGACAAGGGGTACATGCACTAATCGGCTTTTGTCCCAATTGTTGAGTGTTATGTGCCTTATGTCCAATGCTTGATGCAAAACTACTATCAAGCCAGGGTCTCACCGGAAGCAGCCTCTCTATTCCTACTGGGTAGCGATAAGATTGTCCACATCTTACCCTCCTCAGACCATGCCTTAGTGGCTTAGCTTTGCTATTTGTGGGATATGATGATGAAGAGGGTGGGATTCTGTATAAATAACTTTACCTACTACTAAATGTGCAAACATCATACCATTAGACCTGTGGTTTATGGATTATTGTTATTTATTAGTTTTACATAAGCTAGTTGTTTGCAATTGAACCCTCTGGTGTATGTGTGTGAGATCAGATAAAAATTGAAGTATGAAAGATTATCAGCCCATGCCTAGGGGAGAATTTTAGCTGAAGCGCCCTCCCCTTTTTTCCGCTGTGAAGTGTAAATTTTACAGACTACTTCCGAAATATTTATATGTCTTGATGTACACCACTATTCAAGGTCTCACAACGAATTTTGGCTTAACGGTAATGGCATGTTCCTTGTCATCCCAATAACCCAGACGGCAATAACAATACGCTCTGGACAATTAAATTTATTTTCCATGTATGTGATTTACTATGTTTCTAATTGTTAAAATTGTCTTTTTTGAATGCTTTTATACGCATTCGGTGGAAATAACATGAGTATTATCGTTTGTTATATAGATAGCAAGAATTGTTTTGTCTTTTGATGGTAAATATTGTTCAGTGTAGTCTGCAAAACTCATTTGTTTTTTGTGAGTGCTTAAGTTGAATCAAGCACTATGTGATGGTAAAACGACTTAGTATTTATGACAACATGCAAAGTTTGACGCACCAGACATACCCTTGGATGCATACGCGTCAGCACATATTGCAACAATGACTCAAAACTTAAGAAGTCAGATACATCATTACAATGAGTTAGAAACATCGTAGTAAGTTAGACGCACCATTACATGCATATGATTAAAAAATGTTGTATAAAAGTTCTATAAGTAGCATTATAATCAACTGATGCATGGTGTGTGAAAAACCACAATAGTGCATCAGACATTGCTACTGGACCCGTACCTTTTTATGGATGCACGGTTGTAGTGTGCTCAATCACTCAATGTAATGGTATGAATTTTTAAATGTAAAAGAAGAGTGTAAGAGCTAAATATATTCTTTACCTTTATGCTCTTTACATTTTTTATCTCATGAATGACAATTATGTGACCAGTCATAGATACAATCAAATCAAAACTATTATTTATATAACACCACCATCGTTTCCAACTTACAATCACATATTCAAGTTTTAAACGAATTTACACTTAAAGATAATATCCAAAAAGGAAGTAAAACACAATATACTTCAACTGGCAGAAGAACCTTGAAGAAGTCCATCACGTATCTGGGAGGCGACATCACGAACTGCACCCGGTCCATGAGGAAGAAATACGGCCGTCGACTTCGAAGACGCACCGATTTCCTTCATTGTATCAAAATACTGAGTCACTAGAACCATGTCCATCACATCTTTTGCAGTGGTTCCAGGAACATTCACCGAGAATCCCAACACGCTGTCTCTCAAACCGTCCACAATGGCTTGCCGCTGGCGGGCTATACCCAAACCCGATAGGTATTTGGACTCCGCTTCCCCCTCGGCTCTCTTGATTTGCAGAATTTTCTCAGCTTCCGCCTTCTCAGTAGCTGCCATCCGCAACCTTGCAGCTGCAATATACTTGGTTAACAACTTTACCTATCTTTTTCTTTAAATAACCTCTATTATTCATAACTATAATGTATTATTTTTAATCCTTGAACACCCAAAAATAAAAAAAGTAAATCGTTTACATAAAAAACCATATTTGGTAACATCATATTATGGTTAGAAGTTTACCAGCATTGATCTCATTCATTGCCCTCTTAACATGCTCATCGGGTTCTATATCAACGATCAATGTCTGAACTATCTCGTATCCGTATGCAGACATCGCCTACAAACAAGATTTAGAAGATATAAAACCCGAACCAAATCAATAGTCAAGCTTCTTGAACATCATAAAACGATACCTTTTCAAGTTCTTCTTCAACGGCTTTTGCAATTTCATTCTTTTGCTCAAAAGTGTCATCGAGATTCAGCTTTGGAACAAAAGCTCTTATGACTATGAATATATGTAACATCACATATTAGAAAATACAGTTATATAAACACAAATTGAGTGGATGTTTGTTTGTACCATCAAACACATAGGCTTGGATTTGGGACCTGGTGTTGCTGAGCTTATAGAAAGCATCGCTTGCTTTATCAGCGAGAGCCCGGTATTGTATGGAAGCGACAACATTGACGAACACATTATCCTATAAAAGCAAGCAAGATTAATTAAAACCCATGCGCCAAACCAAAAGCAATCTCAAAACTAACAACCTAAGTAAAAAAAATATCAATATGACAAGTTAAAGAGGACCTTTGTTTTAGTCTCGCACTTGACATCCAGCTGCTGAACTCTGAGAGTAAGCTGACCAGCAAGCTGTTTACCAAATATCCATGGAACACAGTGACATCCAGGCTGCAAAACATCATCAAACTTCCCAAACGACTCCTTAATAGCAACTGTCGATTGGTCGACCTGATACAAACAAAACAGGTTTCCCATGATCCAAAACCTAGGGCTTCTTTTATCCGATTGGAAAGAACCAGACCAACACGCGGGCGGGCGGCGGAGTCAATGATAAGATAACGGAGAAGAAAGAATAAAATTACCAAACTAAAAGATCAGACCGACGTCGCACCAGCTGGAATTCTTGTTATTTATTTTGGATTGGATTGGATGTGCACCTCACAAATTATCCGTTTTTCTCTTTTCTTATTTAAAATTTAATTTTTTTTTATTTTCCAGTTTGACTTTTATGGAGCTTCAAATGAAATATGTTTTCTTTTTTATATTTTTTTATTTAATTAATTTCTTAGGGTGACGGAAGTAGTTATCTATTTCAATTAGGTAAACTCTCAATTCACCTAATCAAACATTATTATGTCAAGTCACCTAAATAAGTTACTTAATGCTAAAAAACGTGGCGATGGTTTATCTATCTTGGATCAGGTAAACTATTTTTTTTATTTTTTATTTTTTAAATTATGTGTTAAAATAAAACATCAAAATTAAATAAAAAACCATTATATTAAACTAACTTAAAAAAACAAAAGATGCATAGAAATTAAAAAGAAAATAAATATATATGTAGATTGAACCGCCACGTTTATTTTGCGCCCTCGCCTTCGAACCAGAGCTAGAATATTTTTTCTTCCCTTCACCTTTGTTTGAGCCTTCCATTGTAAATGTTTGCCAAGATTTGAGATGAGAATGGTGTATAAGAGTTGTGTATAAAAATGAGAGGTGAAACGGTTTATATAAATAGGAAATTTAGTTTTTAATAGAAAGCTATATAGCCGTTACAATCAAACAGAACGGTCCAAAATCGCTTCTTTCCAACAGGTAAAGCTTCACCGATTTCAAACAATACCGATTGGTAAACACCTTTGGCGGTGGTGTTACCGATCGGTAAACACGTTTATCGCTCCAGTTTACTGCCCACTCCGTTCACCCTTATACTTTCTTTATTATAATCAACCAGGTTAGAATCTGTGTATTACACGGTTTGAATTAATAAAATTTGATTTTATATGGGGGTTGATAAAAGGTAACCACTCTTATATTTGGGAAAACAGAAAATGTGAATTAAAATTTTATTATAAAAATTGTAAAGTCTGAATAATGAAAATCATGTGGGGTCGCTGAAAACAAAATAAGGAATGTGTTAAATGTAATATTGAAAAGAAAATAGCGTAAATCTGAAACACGTAAGGATCTCTATGTAAGTTAAATGGGTATACGGTTTAAATGAAAACAAAAATTAAGGTTTTCTAGAATCATGTATACGTGTCCTTTAACAAATTGTTTATTAGGTTTAAGTATAAGTATAATAAATAAATACATAAATAATATTATAGAGATAGATTTAGAGATACAGAAAATATTGGTATAGAAATAGAGATGAAGATTATATAAATATTAAACATGTATATTTTTATATTATAGGAACTAAAAATTCATATTTGGATTAAAATTAGTGTAAAGATAAATAGGGATAATTTCAAACAATATCAAAATCACTTTCCCATATTATTTTTATACCAACTTTTATTTAAATATTAATTCTTAATTATTATATATATAATTGAACAACTTTTTAGCTACAATATAGAAACTAAGTAGTTTTATTGGTGATTCACCAACAAATTACATCCACACATGTACTCATGTGGGATAAATGAAACATATGATACTTTTGATATATGAATGAGATGTATAAAATACAGTACTGATCCCTTTATTTACTATGAACAATTTATGCTTTCTTGTACTTGATTTGGTCACTATGAGCCTTATGAGCTAAACATTTGTGTTGCTTAAACTTTATTGAAGCTTATGAACATGTGATAATTATGGAAGTAGATGTGGTGATTGTTTTTGTTAATCTTAATAGTAATGCTTGAATCTTGTTCTTGGAGTTCTTATGTTTGTTTAAAGTCTTTATTCTTGAAGGTTTGGTCATAAGTATTTACATGTTGTGTTAGAGAGCCCATGTAGAGATTATGATTGTTGAATCTTGTTAACTTGTTAGTATGATTCATGGCATGATACTAGGAATGGTGATTGCTAACATGATTAGAATGGAGATTTGAACATGTGTAGAAATTCTTGCATTTAGATTTGGAAAACTCATAATAATGTTTACATAGATTCTATAGTTGTGTTTGTGTTAGATTGATGATTTTTGGTCAAGATTGCTATCTAGCATGACCATGCTTGTGGTTTTTGTCAAGAACATGATGATAGTGCTACTTACTTGAAAGCAAGTTAGGGTGATTTTTATGTTGTTTATAGTAATTTTCCCAAACTTGTAAAGTTAGGAGTTTTAGCAAACAAATAACTCTTGTTTAAAGATTAACATTAACTTAGCAAGTGAGCTCAAAAATAATAATTTTTAGGTGATTAGAATGTTATTCATTTTAGTTTTCCTCAGGATTATAAACTAGGAAGCCTTGATTGGGGACTTAGTTAAATTTGGATCATGCATCACCACTAGTCTCTTCCATTAGTTGTCACATGTTTGTTAGTGGATACTTAGTTTAGGCAACCTCTTTTAGATATTGTTATTCCTTAGTTTAGTTGGTAGCTTGTTATTTTTGCATGGTAATTTAAGAACAAAATCAACTCATCAATAGAAAAGGCTTTAAAGTAACAAAAGTTTAGTATTGAGACACCGCGTCCACGGATTGATATCCGGTTCTTACCGATAAATTATATTACCTCCCGATGGGTACACTTGCCCTTTGTGTGTGTAGTTAGTTTTTAGGTGAAAAACCCTTTTAAAACTAAATTTGTGTGAAGAAAAACCAAATTAAAAATATATATAATTCACGCACATCAAGTTTTTGGCGCCGTTACCGGGGATGCGGTCTTCTTGAGAACGGTTCAAGTTACTTATTTAGCCATTGTGAAAAGTGTATAAAGTTTGTGTCTACTTGATTTTATTTGTTTTTGCATGATTATTTGAAAAAAAATATCATTATTTGCTAGTTGTTTTTATTTTTGTATATATAGTGCATTGTGCTCCTTCTTTTTCCCTACAGGTCGTGTATGTCCTCAACCCCCGTTGCTGAAATCGTTCAGCCTTCATCGGAGCCGGAGCGCAATCTTCATCGGAGACTGCGGGAGCGGTCCCGCGTGGTAGTCGCTACGATCAAGGTAGACGCAAGGGGAGACGACACGTTCTACGAGGTTCGTGTAGAAATGGCGGACGAGGAGGAAACAAGGATCTTAAATGAGATAGGAAAGCCGTCACTTGAGGGTTTACCTGCGAGCATCAATGCACCGATGATTAATAATAAAAATTTCGAGATCAAATCTGGCACCATATCGATGTTGCAGAATGCGATGCAGTTTTATGGCAAGGATTACGAGGATCCTAGTATCTATATTGTGGGTTTTCTGGAGGTTTGTGCCACGTTCACGACTCGTGACGCATCACCGGATGCGATACGCCTTCGGATCTTTCCGTTTTCTTTATGTGATGAAGCCAAGGAGTGGCTTCTCTCACTTCCAGCTAGATCTATCACTACATGGAATCAATTAGCTGAGAAGTTCCTCCAGAAATATTTCCATCCAGAGAAAACTGTTCGGTTGAGAACCAAGATTCTCAACTTTCATCAGGATGAGGATAAGTCCCTTTACTAGGCGTGGGAGCGGTTTAAGGAGCTTATGCGAAAGGTCCCACATCACGGGTTGCCCAAGTGGTAACAATGTCAGATCTTCTACCATGGTTTAGATGGTCCGGGGCAGATGATGGTCGATACATATTCGGGCGGAGACATTGGCACAAAAAATGCCACCGAGGCATTTGAGATTTTAGAGAAATGTGCCGCGAAGAATTGTACACAACAGCCGCCAAGAGGGAAGAGTTCTCAACAGGGAGTTCATCACGTGGACGACTTCACCGCCATGACATCACGTATGGATGCCTTATCTTCGAAATTTGATCGGGTGATGGAGATACACTCGAGTGGTTCTTCGAGTGGGGGAGCATATCATATAGGTGATTTTCCGACGGGAGAGATGTCACACAAGCATGTAGATTTCATGGGAAACCAATACCGTCCTCAGAATAATCCCTACAACAATACTTCAGAATCTCCTTTTCCACTTCGCTCAGCTTTGGTTTCTTTTCAAGAGCTGCTTTATCGATTTTATTCTGTTTAGCTTTTTCTTCCAAATCTTTGAGCCTTTTCTCTAACTTATCAATCGGAATATCTTCAAACCAGCCTGAAGGATCTTTGGCAGTAACAAGATGTGTAATGTTATCTGGAATATCACCGTAAGCATCTTTAAATTCTTTTGCTCTAACACTTGGTGGATTGATTGTGTTTTTTTTTGCTGCAGACTTTGGTGTTGACTTCGGTGTAACTTGAAAAGGAACTTCAACAGTGATAAAAGTTTCTTCTTCAGTTGCAGTAGTTGTCAGAGGAATAACAGATTTGATAATCGGAATATCTTGCAGATTCGAAACAGGAGGTTCTTGTCTAACTCCTTTCTTTGATTGACTTAGATATCCGTGACTCGGAGTTTTCTTTCTTTCGTGAGTGCAAGGTGATCCTGTGGTTTTCTTTGATTCTCCTACTTTAGACTTCGTGCGCTTAGCTTTCTTTTTCGGACGTTCAGAATCAGAAACCTTTTCAGCAGATGGCTCGTAAAGATCTTCGCCCAACTTTTTCAATCTTTCCTCTTCTTTTTATTTTTCTGCAGCTTTTTCTCTTTTCTCAAAAGAATCTTCAGACGATTCTTCATCTTTGTCAGACGTTGCAGTAATAACATCATCTTCCTTTTCTTGGCTTTCAACGTTTGTAGCCGCGCTAGAACCCTCAATATTCTGAACATTCTCGTTTGGTTTATCAATTAACAAAGTATCAACTTTCTTTGATGCCGGTTTACGTTTCTGCTTTTCAACCACAACCACGCGCTTTATATACCAATCACTTTGTTTCTCTTTGAAGTTAGTTAACTGCTTAACTTCTTCTTTCTCGTCACCACTGCCCTCTTTTCTCCACTTATTCTCTAGAGGTGCAACGTAGTGTTCATCAGATATGGCTCCAAAAACTGGTTTAGCAACAAGAGCAGAGTCTTGCTTCTGATATATCTTTAACTTTTTCAACGTCGTTTCATCCATGTGACTCAGATAGAGAATGTCGTTTTGATCTTTCACAATATTCTGAAACTTCTCATCGATCAGCATTTGCACATACCTAGGATACATCACCAATCTCTCTTTTCCCATATTCTTTGACATGAAGTTGAATATAACTCTTGAAAAGTTGTATTTCTTATTAAGCACCAAAGCAGTGACCATACATGCCATATAATCTTGTATGTCATCGAGGCCTGCTTTCCTATGACTGAAAGCGTGTATGATGGCGTGAATCAAAAGCTTGTAAGGCAGTGAACACTGCCTTTCTTCATTGTCGGTTCATTAGCGTGCCCTTTATAGCCCAAACGGAAGAAGCAACCCTTGACCATTCTCTCTTCAAAGCTAATAGGGTTACTTGCATCATCGTTTAACTCTAAAACTCTTCGGATATCTGCTTCTGTAACCAAGAATGCCTTATCTTCGTTCCCGACACGCACTGCAGACTTTATAACTTTGTTTGCCTCGTTATATGATGCTGCATTCCAAAATAAGTAGACGTGCGATCTAAAACCACGTGCTTATCCGTTATCGCCTTTGTTATAGGAATTCGCCCAAAAAACTCCAATATCTCTGAAAATGCCGTCAGTGTTGGATAAATCTTCTCGTCCAATGAGATACAAGTATTATGGAACTTGTTAAACGACAGCTTAATGTTCTGCGGATAGAGAAAACAAACACTTAGCATATTTGACAATTTTCAAAAATTTCAATCACAAACACATCAAGTTCGGGCGAACTTGATTGTCAAGACACAACAAATACTAAACAGACCAACAACTTCGGCCGAACATGACTTATGAACAAAGATTTTAACATTTTATACAAGTTCGGTCGAACTTGTATTTATTACAGAATATTGATAAGATCACAACAAGTTCGGGCGAACTTGTTGGAAATTCAGTTTTAGCAAGAACCATGACAACTTCGCCCGAAGTTGTTTATAAAACAACTTGACAAGTTCAACTTGTCATTTTCTTCAAATAATTCTGCAACATCAAAACCATGTCTCCTGTTCAAATTTATTGTTCGGTTAGCATGTTTACAAGTTTATTAAACATTTAAATTGATCAATTTTATCATTCAAATCCTAGATCTAACATATTTTAGCATTTCGGTCCAAAACAGTTCGATCTTGTTCATTCCATGGTTAATTCAAACAATTTATACCTCAGCCATGATGTTAAGTGTGCAAATCACTTAATATCAGGTCTTAATCGGGCAGCACAACGACTAATATTCAGCAAATTCACAAATCTCTCACAATACGCCTAAGTTCGCTCGAAGTTTGAAAAACAGATGAATTGATATAATGAGCGAACTTGGCCTTTTATATTGAGTCAAGTTCGGGCGAACTTGATTTCCCTTCATCAGAAAACAATCATATAACTTCGCCCGAAGTTACTCCAATAATGAATCAGTTTTTGAATTTGTAACTTCGGCCGAACTTTATGTTAAGCCCAAATCGAACTTTTCAAATTTTTCATTTTTTAATCCTGAACATGTTTACTAGTTATGAAAATCCACTCAGTTGACCAAGTCCAAGTTAATGACCTTGGTTAACCGATTTGTCTGCCGAGTCCAAGTTAATGACCTAGGTTTGACTCGTTATGAACAAACTGATGTTTTTCTCAATTTTAATGTTTCAATTTAATGAACTTTTTCATCGTTATTCATGCATTTTGATTTTACAGATTAGCTCCCAACCCGTTCTCATCAAGATTGCAACAACTTAGCACCATTCCGAACTCTGAAGATCCGCTTTCCATCATTGGCTGTTGAAAACAATGTAGAAGTAAAATCTTTTTGAATTTTTGAAAGTTTATGCTAAAAACCACTAAAAATCTTTTTGGGTTTACATCTGAAATCAAATAAGCTATGTACAAACATATTTACAGACATATTTTTGTGAATTCTTGTCTAAGGATCATATCAGTTGATTGAGACGTATCACCAGTACCGTTGACCTTATGATGACTTTAAGTTCTAAACTCGTTTACCTAGATTGTCGATATGTTTGTCCACTTAAACTTTGACACATTTCTCAATGGTTCCCTCTCAGAATATACTCCTGTATCAAGATTCCCTAGATTTCATCTTACAGGTGAGTATAACGTAATTGATATCTGTATCTAGGTTAATTCGAAGCCTTGAGAGCTTAGGTTAATACCACCGTATCGACAAAGAGATGAAGGCTCGACTTTTAAGGTGTGTTCCAATTAAGGAATCTTTTAAGCACTGCAATTTGATTAGATCTTTCGATTCTTTCAATTTTGCATGCAGTTTAGGGTTTTAAGCAAAAGCATTATAGAAGTTCTAGGCTATTGCTTCCGCAAAATCAGAAGAACTTGTATAATACCCCATATATCAATTATCTATAAAGACCTCGTATGTCAGAATCAGGCAATCTCTCAAACGAAATTTCGGAGTACTAAGTCCATATATCCGAGAGATGTTAATCCACAAGTTTAAGCAGTTGTAAAATTTAGTTTATATCCCGGAAACAATTTAATGAACGTGTAAAGTCTATCGACACATCCACATAAGACTTGTTTATACTTTTTAAACTTTACAAATCCTTAGATGAAGGTCCGTGATCAGGCGGTTCTAGACGGAAGTTAATGCGTAAATGTAAATCGATTCGATAGAATGTTATTAAGAATGGAGTAGAAGTAGAATGCAGCGGAAGTCTTCATTCATACCGAAAGAGTATACATCTTTAAAGTCCAGCTGTCGGAGTTCCTGGAGAGAATCCGACAGCACCTCCCCGTAGGAATGGCAAAAACTCTAATGACAAATGAACACACACCACCTATTTATAGGATGAGAAGTTCACTGGTAAGCATCTAAGTTCGGGCGAACTTGACCTAGTCAAGTTCGGCCGAACATGACATCAACATCCCCATCATGAGCAAACTTGACCTCCACAGGTCAAGTTCGAGCGAACTTGTTCCCTTTTACACTTAAAACTCCGTATTTTGTTCGTGTGTTCGATTCTAACCTATACAATATTCAACACACGCTCTATCTAGCCTATTCGACATGTGACGAACACAAAGTGCATCAACATTAGCATACTGTGATAGTCCACTAATGTACCATCATTTCCTTTTTGACACAAACCTCTTTTTGTCTTTTTCATGTTTTTGTACTTTTTGTTTTTTCATATGTTTTTGTATTTTCTTGAACATTTCTCCCCTTAAAATAAAAAACATATTTTTGTATTTTAGTTTTTAAGAAATTCTAATCCTAAAAAGTTAACAAACCAATGAGGATCACAATAACTCGTCGTCCGATCCATATTCAACCTCTGCATCCGCACCTGTCAAAAGAGTTTTCATACCATTTATCCTTATTAAGTATTTAAAACCGTGAAAGAGTAAATGGTTTGGTATAAAAATCAGCTTTTTGTTCATCGGTGTGGATTTTCTCAATTCGTACCAGCTTCTTTTCATAGCAATCACAAATGAAGTGATATCGAATCTCGATATGTTTTGTTCGAGAGTGATGAACTGGATTTTTAGTTATGTCGATAGCTGCCTTATTATCAACATACAGCGACGTGTCAAGAAAATTGCTGACCATAGTCTCTCATCTGTTGTTGTATCCACAGAATCTGTGAACAACAACTGGAGGCCGAGATATACTCAGCTTCACAAGTAGAGAGAGCGACCGTAGTCTGTTTCTTACACTGCCAGGTTACCAAGCGTGTTCCGAAGAACTGGCAGCCCGCTGTAGTTGATTTTGAATACAACTTATCTACACCAAAATCAGAATCAGCATATCCCGTCAGATCGAAGTTATCGTTCTTCGGGTACCACAAGCCGGTGCTTGGACATCCCTTCAGGTATCTGAAAATTTGCTTCACGATCTGCATGTGTGAGATTCTTGGGCTGGACTGATATCTGGCGCAAAGGTAGGTAGGATACATGATATCCGGGCGAGATGCCATCAGATACATCAAAGATCCTATCATCGACCTGTAAAGAGTATCATCAACTTTGGTTCCTGTTTCATCGATGCAAATTCCGTGATTGAGAGCAAGAGGAGTAGATAACGGCTTCGAGCTTTCCTTTCAAGATGTCATGAACATACTTAGTTTGATGAATGAAAATACCGTCTGGCAATTGATCAACTTGCAATCCGAGGAAGAATTTCATTTCGCCCATAGAAGACATCTCGAATTTCTTCTTCATGATTTTCTCAAACTCTTTGCAAAGATCGTCATTGTTGAACCGAAGATGATGTCATCCACATATATTTGTATGATAATCAGATGATTTTCAACTACTCTGGTAAAGAGCGTACTATCCACTGTTCCTCTGATAAAGCCGTTGCCGACGAGATGTTGAGATAACGTCTCGTACCAGGCTCTCGGGGCCTGATGTAAACCATATAGTGCTTTATCCAGGAGATAAGCTTTCTTCTTGTTCAGTGGATCGAAAAAACCCGGTGGTTGGCCGATGTACACTTGTTCTCGTAGCTTACCATATAGAAAAGTGGATTTTACATCCAACTGGTACACTTTAAATCCTTTCCAAGCAGCAAATGCAAGGAAATGGCGAATGGATTCCAATCTAACAACTGGTGCATATACTTCTGTATCAATTCCTTCCTGTTGATGGAATCCCTTGACAACGAGCCGATCTTTGTTGCGCACTATCACTCCACGATCATCGCGCTTGCACTTGAAGACCCATTTAGTGTCAATCGCTTTTTGATTCTCTGGTAGGTCAACAAGCTTCCGTACTCCTAGCTTCTCGAACTGTAGCAGTTCTTCTTGCATCGCTTGTACCCAATTTTCATCCCCCCAAAGCTTCAGTAACATTCTTTGGTTCAATATGGGATATGAAGCATGAATAACAACAATACTCTTGAATCGGAGCTACTCGAGTATAGAAACAGCTCAAGGCTTTGTTAATCTGGCTCCTTGTTCTCACGCCAGTTTGTAGTTCACCGATTATGGAATTTGATGGGTGGTAAGAATAGGTCCTTGGCATCACCTCACTAGGAACTTCAACGGTATTCTCTTGATTAGTGATATTCTGCTTAACCACCACTTCAACTGTAGGAGCACTAGAAGACGTTTCATTTTGATTACTCTGGCCAGCAGATTAATTCAACATGCTTGTTATCTGCTCGGATTCTTCATCAGAAGAAGATTCTCCATCATCATCAAACGTCGGAGCCTCGTCAGAGTCGGAGTTATGTTCTTGAGAAAGATTGGGTTCCTCTGTATTATTCACTGGTTATGTAGCAGGTGTTTCTTGATTAACGTTAGTTTCTTGAACACCCCTAATACTTGGACCTGCACCAGAAGAAGATGATGACCCAACAGTTGGTTGATTAACCACTATTGGTATGATTATCTGCTCTTGGTTTGCCGATTGATGTAGATAATATAACACTGCAATGTCTTTTTCAAAAGGCTCTTCTGGCAAGTCGAATGACTTCCACAATTCGCTATAGTTGAATAACCAAGCGTCTCCTGCTCTTTGAATAGGAGTTGTGTACCGAAAGCAGTCAACATGCTGTGCTTCTACCACTCTCCTTAAACTTGGAAGATAGACTCTTTTGAGTGGAGTTGCATAATCGACAAAGAAACCATCAGTTTATTTAGCACCAAACTTTCCATCTTGATCAATAACTGTGCAAGGTGTGCCAAATGGTTATAAGTATTTCAGATTAGGTTTCCTTCGATTTAGCATTTCAAAGAAAGTCTTCTTGGTTGGTTTGACTGGTAAGACCCGGTTCAACGTATAGCAAGCTGCTGCGACTTGATTGTTATTTATACCAAGTCAAGTTCGGGCGAACTTGTTAAGCCCAACTAATCAAGCCCATTGAAGTTCGGGCGAACTTAGCCTTTATTAAATAACAAACAGCCATCTGCAAGTTCGGTCGAACTTGCTGTTTGTTAAACTTGATTTGTTTAGCAAGTTCCCCGAACTTGCCAAACCACAATTTCAAACTTTTTCAATTTTTCAATTTTTCAATTTTAACCCCTGAACTTTCCGACTTTTTACCAGTTATGAAAATCCACTCAGTTGACCAAGTCCAAGCTAATGACCTTGGTTAACCGATTTGTCTGCCGAGTCCAAGTTAATGACCCCGGTTTGACCCTTTACGAACAAACTGTTGATATTTTCAAAAACAAAGTTTCAAATTAATGAACTTTTTATCATTTTGACTTTTCAGATTTTACAGATTAGCTCCCAGCCCGTTGTCAAAGAGATTCCCACCAGTTCTAGCATCTTACCAGACTTCGAAGATCCGTTCTCCAACATTGGTTTGCTGAAAAAAATGTAGAATTAAAATCTTTTTGTATTTTTGCAAGTTTATGCTAAAACACATCGAAAATCTTTTTGATTTAATCTGTAAAGCTGAAATACTATGTACAGAACAATGTAAACTATGTACAAACATATTTACATACATATTTTTGTGAATTCGTGGCTAAGGATCATATCAGTTAATTGAGACATATCACCAGTACCATTGACCTTTAACAAACTTTAAGTTTTAAACTCGTTTACCTAGATTGTCGATATGTTTGTCCACTTAAGTTTTCCCACATTTCTCAACTGTTTCAAGATATGTTAAGGTATGATTTATGAAACTTGACTTAACTGCGGTTCCCACTTCTTGAATATACTCCCGTATCCAGATTCCCTAGATTTCATCTTACAGGTGAATATAGCGTAATTGATATCTGTATCTGGGTTGTGCGAGACCTTGAGAGCTCAGGTTAGTACTACCCTACAGACAAAGAGATCAGGGCTCGTCTTAAGGTGTGTTCCACTTAAGGAATCTTTTTAGCACTGCAAATGATTAGATCTTTCGATTCTTTTCCATATTGCATGCAGTTTGGGGATTTTTGGCGAAAATATTATAGAAGTTCTAGGCCATTGCTTCCGCAAAATCATAAGAACTTGTATAATACCCTAGATATCAACTATCTATAAAGACCTCGTATCTCAGAATCAGGCAATCTTTCAAACGAAATTTCGGAGTACTAAGTCCATATGTCCAAGATATGTTAATCCACAAGTTTAAGCAGTTGCTAAATTTAGTTTATATCTCAAAAACAGTTTACTGAACGTGTTAAGCCTATCGACACATCCATAGTAAGACTCGTTTATCACTTTTAAAAAAACTTTACATTTCTTTAGCATACTGTGATAGTCCACTGATGTACTATCATTTCCTTTTATGACACTGAACTCTTTTTTGTCTTTTTCAATGTTTTTATACATTTTGAATTTTTCATATGTTTTTGGATTTTAAATTTTTTCGAATGTTTTTGTATTTTCTCTAACATTTCTCCCCCTAAAATAAAAAACATCTTTTTGGATTTTAGATTTTAACTAAATTTTAAACTAGAAAGATATTTACAAACCAATGTGGATCACGCGAACTCGTCGTCCGATCCGTATTTAACCTCAGCGTCCGCACCTGTCAGCAAATTTTTCATACCGTTAATTATCAGAAAGTATTTAAATCGTGACAAAGAAAATGGTTTGGTATAAAAAATCAGCCTTTTGTTCGTCGGTGTGGATTTTTTTTATTCGCACCAATTTCTTTTCATAGCAATCACGAATGAAATGATAACGAATTTCAATGTGTTTTGTGCGTGAGTGATGAACCGGATTTTTAGTTATATCTATGGCTGCCTTGTTATCAACAAACAGCGGAGTGTCTAGAAATTGCAGACCACAGTCTCTCATCTGCTGTTGAATCCACAGAATCTATGAACAATAGCTGGAGGCTGAGATATACTCAGCTTCACAGGTAGAGAGAGCGACCGTAGTCTGTTTCTTACACTGCCAGGTTACCATTCTGTTCCGAAGAACTGGCATCCCGCTGTAGTTGATTTTGAATTCAACTTATCTACACCAAAATCAGAATCAGCATAGCCTTTGAGGTCAAAATTGTCATTCTTCGGGTACCACAAGCCGGTGCTTGGGCATCCTTTCAGATATCTGAAGATTCGCTTCACGATCTGCATGTGTAAGATCCCCGGGCTTGACTGATATCTGGCACATAGGCAGGTTGGATACATAATATCTGGGCGCGATGCCGTCAGATACATCAGCGATCCAATCATCGATTTGTATAACGTCTCGTCAACTTTGGCTCCAGTCTCGTCAACACAAATGCCGTGATTTAGAGCAAGAGGCGAAGATAGAGGCTTCAAGCTTTCCATTCCAAACTTCTTCAAGATGTCGTGAACATACTTAGTCTGATGAATGAAAATACCATCCGGAAGCTGATCTACTTGCAAACCAAGAAAGAACTTCATTTCGCCATCGAGGACATTTCGAATTTTCATGATTCCCTCAAACTCCTTGCTGAGACTATCGTTTGTAGATCCAAAGATGATGTCGTCAACGTAGATTTGAACTATAATCAGATGGCCATCAACTTCTCTGGTGAAGAGAGTACTATCCACAGTTCCTCTGATAAAGCCGTTTCTGACGAGATGTTGCGATAATGTCTCGTACCAAGCTCTCGGGGCTTGGTGTAGACCATAAAGAGCTTTATCCAGTAGGTACGCTTTCTTCTTGTTGAGTGGATCAACAAATCCAACGTACACCTTCTCACGTAATTTTCCATACAGAAAAGCCAATTTGACATCCAATTGATAGACCTTAAATCCTTTCCATGATGCGAAAGTTAGAAAGATTCGAATAGATTCCAAGCGAGCTACTGGTGCGTGGACTTCCGTGTAGTCTATCCCTTCCTACTGGTGAAATCCCTTGAAAACAAGCCTAGCTTTGTTACGAACAATAACCGCTTTATCATCACGTTTACACTTAAAGACCCATTTTTTATCAATTGCTTTCTGATTTTCTGGTTGGTCTTCAAGCTTCCACACTCCCAACTTCTCAAATTGCAATAATTCTTCTTGCATTGCTTGTACCCAGTTTTCATCTGCTAAAGCTTCATTAACAGTCTTAGGCTCAATCTGAGAGATGAAACATGAATAGAAGCAATAGTTCTGGGTTGGAGCAACGCGAGTGTAGAAACAATTGAGTGCTTTGTTAATTTTCCCTCGAGTTCTAACACCAGTTTGAAGTTCTCTGATTATATTTTTTGACGGATGATAGGAATATGATCGCGGCAATTCTTCACTTGGAACATCTACTGAGTTTTGCTGATTCGTGATGTTGAGATCAACGACCAATTCAATGTTTAGAGAGCTTGATGTAGCTTCATTTCTGTTGTTCAGGACTGCAGATTGATTAAGAAGACTTGTTATCTGCTCTACTTCTTCATCTGAAGAAGATGATTTCCCATCAGCATCAAATGTTGGTGCTTCATCCGAGTCATTTTGAGTCTGAGGCATATTGGGCTCCGTTGTTGTATTCACTAGTTTAGTAGAGGCATTTGTTGGAGGAGTAGCAGGTGTTGTTAATGTTTCAGAAACATTTTCAGCCAGAACACCACTATTTCTTGAACTTGCGCCAGAAGAAGATGGATCCAACGTGGATTGATTAACCACAATTGGTCGAACAACTTGTTCTTGATTCGCTGACTGGTGAAGGTAGTATAACGCTGCAAGTTCTTCGTCAGGCGGTTCTTCGGGCAAGTCAAATGACTTCCAAAGGTCTTGATAACTAACAGCCACGCGTCACCTTTCCTTTGAATAGGATCCGTGTAGTTGAAACAATCCACATGCTGTGCTTCAATAACCTTTCTCAATGAAGAAACATATACTCTTCTCAACGGACTCGCATATCCGACAAAGAAACCTTCAAGAGATTTAGCTCCGAATTTGCCATCTTTGTCTATTACGGTACATGGTACACCGAATGGTTCTAAGAACTTCAAATTTGGCTTCCGTCAGTTTATCATCTCAAAACATGTTTTCTTTGTTGGTTTGACAGTGAGAACCCTGTTTAGCGTATAGCAAGCCGCAGCAACCGCTTCGCTCCAGAAGCTGATTGGAAGTTTAGAATCTGCAAGCATGGTTCTCGCAGTTTCAATCAAAGTTCCGTTTTTCCGTTCAGCTACTCCGTTTTACTGTCTGACTAGCAGATGATAAAGGTTCTCGAGTTTCTTGAATAGAATAACCAAGTTCTCGAACGTTTCGTCTTTTGATTCTTGAAAGAATATCCACGAATATCTCGAATAGTCATCTGTCACGACCAAGCAATATAAGTCTCCTAAGATGCTTCGAACATTTAAAGGACCAAATAAATCCATGTGGAGACGTTCTAATGGCAACTTGATTGAGTATAGAATTTTCTTCGGATGAGATTTCTTGATCTGTTTTCTCTTTTTGCATTCTAAGCAATGATCAGACATCTGAAAACTCCAAATATTTACGCCTTCTACAAGATCATTATGAACCAAGAAATTCATTTTTCGCAAATGAATATGCCCCATCTTATGATGCCAAAGAATAGAATCCTTTTCAGTAGCCTTTGACACAAAATATTATGCTGATTTTGATGAAGTGGTAGCGGTATTCATATCAAGAACATATAGATCATTCTCCCGAGGTGCTCGCATCAGAATCCATTCATCTGGTATTTTGAATCCCGGCTTCAAGATAATACACTCTTTGTCATTGAAATGGACAGTGAATTTCTTGTCATAAATCTGCGATATACTCAGAAGATTGTTCTCAAGTTCTGCAATATAGTTCATGCGATCCAATGAAACGATGCCATTGGAAAGTTTTCCTTCGGCGACTATCCTTCCACCCTGGTTTCCTGCAAATCCAACATATCCACCATTGATAGCATTAATGTCGAATAGCAACGCCTTCATTCCCGTCATATGCTTGGACGCTCCACTATCCAAAAACCACTTAGAAAGTATGGATCTCTGGAGCCCCTGCACATTTTAACAATCTATTTAAAAAGCGAGACCCAAGCCTTTTTGGTCTTAGGTTGATTTGGATAACCATCATCAAAATCAAATTCACATTCATCAGCATAATCGAATCCACCCTCATCTACAGAATAAACTTCCCATTCTTCATCTGAATTTTCTATGATGTTTATGTTTAAAAACTTTACCGTCTTTTTTCTTTTGAATTGTTACCACTTGTATTTTTGACAGTTTCAGATGTGGTTTCATTTATGATTTCAGATTTTGATTCTTTCTTGCTATCACTAGTCTTAGCAAGCTCAGACTTAGTGTTCTCAGATGTTGCTGACCGTTTCTTTGCAATCTAGGCTTGAGATTTTATGTTAGCCTTCTTGATGTAAAAATTGTTTTCATTAGCCTTTGAAGTTTCACTTTTTTTGAAAATTGAATTCTCAAAATTAGGTTTGACTTCAGCTTTTGATTCATTTCTTTTCAAAATCTTTACAAGTTTTACAAACACTGGATGCTTTGGTTTCACAACATTTGAACTTTCTTTCCTTCAAAGATAAGCCGACTTTGATTTCGAACAGTAACGTGCAATATGACCAATTTCGTTGCACTTGAAACAAGTCCGAGAATCATGTGGATGTCCTTTAGTGGGTTTTACACCACTTGTTTTGACACCACTTGCAATTTTGGCTCTATCTCTTTCTTGAACTCATCGTTTGATTGTTTCCCGATCAAACTTTCCTCATGAACCGTGTTCGTCCCATATACAAAATTCATGTTTTTATTCTTGTATTCATGAAATGGTGACGGTTTCCTTTTAGGTTCATTTGATTCCTCTAATCCCAACCCAGCTCTCCGGTTTCTGGATGATCACCACCATTCCTTTGGTAGTTGTTTCTTTAAGGTTTGGAATATAATTTCTTTTCATTGATCTCCAGATCATCTGATGTGACTTCCATGAGTTTAAAGAATTTGTCTAATAATTCTTCCTTCACATTCTGAATCGGAAAACTGTCATCAACGTATAATCTATCAGATTCCTTAATCTTGTACATGACAATATTAGGATCATCACATAGATCATTCTCCGACGATGTATCGTCATCTTCGGACTTTGAATCTGAATTCTTTGACCTCGAGTTAGCGCTTTTAAAGCTGCCTTCATCAGAATCGTTCAAAACATTTTCAACAACCTTTTTAACCACAGCATTGTCATTATCTGTTTTAGTATAGATTACATCAATGTTCTCTGGCAACTCAGTTTTCTTTTCAGATAACAACTCAATGTTGAGTGCCTTATCCATCCCATAAGCGGATTTGCGTTAATAGTTCACGCAAAGGGGTGGAGGAACATTACTGTATTCTTTACCAATTTTCTTTTTAGGTTTATCTTCCGATGGAATTGTCGAAAGTATGTGATCAATGACATATGCATTACATGTGTAACTTCTCAAAAGTTGTTGAACACGTTCTGTTTCAATTGTCATGTCCTGAAGTTGTTGCTTGGTTTCAGCAATGGTGTTTATATAGATATTAATCGCTTTGCTTATCCATTACTGTTCCTTTTAACATTCTTATGGTATCATGTTGTTCGATGTTATTTCTATCAAGTCTACCATAATCATTTTTCATTTTATCATACGCTTCCTTCATTGTGCGATAATCGTATTTCAAAAGTTCATTATGCACATTTTTTTCAGCGATGATTTTTTATTTTTTGACACACTCAGAACATGGTTCGGTACATTTTGTACAAGGTTTTTCAACCTCTACAATTTGTATTTTGACAACTTCTTTTACCTCTGGACCTACCTTGGTTAGATTTGCCATTAAAGCTTTATCTGCCATGTCCTTGAGGTTTTCGGCATTCACTTCTTGTGTAACATTGATGATCTCTTCATCAATTGTTTTCTCCTAAACCACTTGTTCTTTAGAGCTTCCATCAAAATGACCTGCAAAACTATCACACGAGTTAGGAGATAAAATTCCTTGTTTCTGCATGTCGATATACTCCTCTTCTTCTCATTGTTGATGCAAGTATTGCTCCAGCAGAATTTGTTCTACAGCCGCTGCTCTTGCCGCTACCGCTGCTTCTTCTGTAGAAGTATCTTAACCTATCTCAGCCACCAACGCAACTTCGGTCTTCTTACCAATGTAAGAATTCCAGTCGAAACCATCATCTTCGTTTGATGCTACCATAGCTTTCTCATTGCTGCTGCTATTTGGTTTCTCTTGGATTTCAACCTGAGTCTTCTTTGGAAATGGCTTGTATTGAAGCGACTTCTTATAATACTCATTGTTTCCTCTGAACGGACTCTGATTTCCCGTTGCTTCAGGATTCTTGCACTCTCTCTTGAAATGTCCCTTTTGGCGACATCTGAAGCACGTCACTTTTGATTTGTCGAAGCCCAACTTGTTGCTTGAATTTCCGATATCTAAGCCAGTAAGAGCAACAAACTTTGTGACTCTTCGGCACTTGATATCCATCAACTAGAGTTCTTCTTCATCCACTTGGTCATAATCTTCTGCCGTCATTTCGGGATTTCCAATTTTACCAGCTACAAGACTTTTGTATGACTCCAGAACAGTGGCGAGAAGAGGCATATGTTGTTTAGCAACTTGTTTCGAAACAACATTGTTCAAATTCACTGCGATGTTGCACTTGTATACATTCGAATCAGAATTTGTTTGTTGATTCTGATTTGCTTGACTTTGATAAGATGAATTTGAACCAGTGCTTGAGTACGAAGTCTGTGGACTCTGATCATAATGAGGTTGTGATTGACTCTGGTTCTGTGGAGAAGCATTCATGTTTGCACTAAACGCTGTCCCAATTTTCGGACTTGAAATGTTGTCTTGCATTCCATTTTTGTAGTACAACCCAACGTCTTGAACAACATTAGCGTTCTTTGACTTTGCAATCTTCAGAAGCTCCATTTCATGGCCTTCGAGTTTGTCGATAAACGTTGACAACTTGAAGAATTCCCACTTATCACTATTCTTCAGAACCATCAAATAAGTAGCCCATTCACCATCTGGTAGTGCGTCAGCAAGCTTGTCGATGTATTCTTGTTCAGTCTTCTTGAGACCGTGTCTTCGCATTTGAACTTTAAGATGACAGAAGCGCTCGATCATTTGCTTCATGGTCTCATTCTTTAGCATGGTGAAGATATCGAACTCTTTCAGGATAAGTGCCTTTTTACTTTTGATCATTTTGGCACTACATTGATACTTATTCTGTAATGACAACCAAAGATCTCTTGCAGTAGTATACTCTGGTAGAAAAATCAAGATATCTTCTTTGACAGGCTGTTGGATGAGACTGATCATCTTTTTCTCAGCAGTGTATTCGTCTCTTTGTACTGTCGAGTAATTGTACTTTTCAAGGACTTGCTGATGTTCATCTACCGGAACAGTGTAGCCTCTTTCAATCGACACCTAGCCAGCGAAGTGCATGGCTTGAACCCAATAAGTAAATTTCTCCTTCCATGCTTCATATTCGTCCATGCTCATTAGCTTGGGCGGTTTAACAGTCGTTCCCATCTCGTTATCAAGATTGACTAGATGAATCACGTTGGCATTCGACGAACTAGCTCCGGACATAAAAGCTCTTTGCATATCATCCATTGTGAATAACGAGACGTGTACACTGAAAATATTCAAAAACTTTTGAAAATGTTAGAAATACTACAAGTTCGGTCAAACTTGTAGTTTGGAATGAAGAATTTTTGATTCTGTCACAAGTTCGGTCGAACTTATGACTTTTGATTTGAAAATTTGATATATCTTCGGTCGAACTTGACACAAACACAACAGATCTTCGAGCGAACTTGTCGATAGAACTTTGATGAAATGCTAGTAAGTTCGAGCGAACTTACTTAAATTTTCTTTGATAATACACAAGTTCGGTCGAACTTGATGTAAAATCAATAAAAATTGATAAGTTCGAGCGTACTTGATCAGATCTCTTCAAAAACCACTCAAGTTCGAGCGAACTTGCTAAAACTTCACTTGAAAAATGACTTTTTAGACCAAGTTCGGTCGAACATGCTTAACAAGTTCGATCATGATGGTTTTCCAAAACATGGTTTTTTCAAAATTTTGACATGAATTCGGTTGAATTTGGTCTCCAATCTTTCAAGGGTTTATCTTTGTTGTATTTTACATGATATACTCAAATTTGAAAAGATTTTGACCGTGAATTCTTCATTTTATGTTCAAAAATTAAGAAAAATAGAAGAATGGAGATGAAATAGAAGTGATCTTGTCTTGATACTATCAAATCAGGCTGTTCTAGCTCTGATACCACGACCGATCCTCGATGCTTAGGAACCTAAATTTGATATCTAACGTCCATAATAGCGGAAATATTACGTTGTGTTTACCAATAGACAAGATTTAATAAGTTAATCGTCAGTTTTATTGATCAAACGTTCTGGTTACAAACTGACAGAGCTTCGCCTCTGAAATGCCAAAGTTACAAATGAAGTAGGCTAGCTAGGTATTTATACTATTGCAAGTTCGCTCCTAAGAGACTCAAGTTCGCCCGAACTTGCTACTGCAAGTTCGGCCGAACATGTATACATGTAACACACTATGGGCGAACTTAGCTAAACTATACATAAATACTTCATATAACTAGCCTATTCAACTCTATACAAACAATACTCGATATAAGACTAAGACATAACATTATGTACCAACACTTAACATAGAATTTTGAATCTTCGTTTTCGTTCGTTTTGGAAGTTTCACCTTTTTCAAAAGTTGAATTTTCAAACTTTGATTCAGTTTTAGGTTTTATTTTGATTTTAGATTCATCGTTTCGTTTTAAGATTGTGATTGGTTTTTCAATCTCTGGGCACTTAAGTTTCTCATCTTTCGAAACTGTCTTTCTTCGGTGATATACAGGCTTTGATTTCGGACACTTGCGAGCAATGTGACCAACTTCATTGCATTTGAAGCAAGTCCGAGTATCATGAGAATATCCACTAGTGGGTTTTACTCCACTTGCGGATTTAGCCTTATCCCGAAGTTCTTTTTCTTTCTTAAACTCATCATTTGATTTCTTCCCAATCAAACTTTCTTCCTGAACCGTGTTAGTCCCAAAAATTAAATTCATATTTTTATTCTTGTATTCATGAAATGGTGACTTATGTTTCTTTTTTGGATCATCTTCTACGTCCAAACCCAAACCCACTCTCCTGTTCTCAGGAAAGTCACCACCATTCCTTTGGTAGTTGTTATAAACTTTCTTGGGTTTTGAGTAAAACCTTTTCTCATTTCTTTCAAGATCATCTGATTATACTTCCACAAGTTTGAACAATTTATCGATTTGATCTTCTTTAACGTTTTGAATCGAAAAGCTATCATCAAAAAATAATCTATCAGAATCCTTAACTTTGTACATCATAACGTTAGGATCATCACTTAGATCATTTTTTGATGATGTATCATCATTTTCGGATTGTGATTCCGAACTGTTCAAACTTGAGTTGACGCTATCAAAGCTGCCGTCATCAGAATCGTCTCCCAAAAAAATTTCAATCACATTTTTCACAACCGCTTCATTTTCATTGTTTGATTTCGTATAGACTACATCAATGTTCTCATGCAACTTATCATTTGTTTCTGATAAAAGAGTTATGTTAGTTGCCTTTTCATTACCATCCACTTTCTTATGGTAGTAACTTGCAAGTAGTGGAGGTGGAACATTGTCGTACTCTTTACGCTTCATACCTTTTGGTTTCTCAACATTTTCCTCTGACTTACTCGTAGGAAGAATGTGATCGATGACATAAGCGTTTGTTGTGTAACTGAGCAAAAGTTGTCTTACTCTCTCAGTTTCAATTTTCATGTCTTGAAGCTCTTGTCTAGTTTCAGCAATGGTGTTTATGTACATGTTAATAGCTTCTTGTTTCTCAATTACCGTTTCTTTTAACATTCTTATTGCCGCAACTTGTTCTAGATTAGCTTTTTCGACATTACAATATGTGCCTTTCATTTCATCATACGCCTCTTTCATGTGCGATAATCATATAGAAAATTTTCATTATACACATTAAGATCGCTTATGATTTGATGTTTTTTCAGCACACTTTTCACAAGGATTTGTGCACTTTGTGCAAGGTTTTTAAACCTCCACAACTTTCACAACTTTCTTTTCAATCACTTTTACCTCTTGACCCACCTGTTTAAGATTCGCCATCATTGCTTTGTCGGCAATTTGTGTGAGGTTTTCTGCATTCATTTCCTTTCTTACATCAATGACCTCCTCGACCTCCGGTTTCTTTTCTTCAGTTACTTGCTCATGCGATGCATTCCTGAAGCAACCTGCAAAACTAGCATTAAAGTTAGGAGAGATAATGTTCTTCATCTGTGTCTGGTGATACATCATTTCCTCTTCCCCTGTTCTTTGCAGATATTCTTCTAGAATCGCATTCTCCAGAGCTGCATCATTAGCCACTTGTTCTGAATCATCTACAATCTCTGCCATCAGTGCAACTCCAGTCTTCTTTCCGATGTACCTATTCCAATCAAACCCTTGTCTTCATGAGACACAACTAAAGCTTGTTCAGTTGGCTTTGAAGAATTATCTTGAACTTCAACTTGAGTTCTCTTCGGATATGGCTTGTATTGCAGCGCTTTCTTGTAATAATCATTGTTGTTGCCGAAAGGACTTTGGTTGTCACTTGCTTCTTGATTTGTGCACTCTCTTTTGAAATGCCCCTTTTGTCGGCATTTGAAGCATGTAACTTTTGACTTGTCAAATCCAAGTTTGTTGCTTGAATTACCAATGTCTCTTCCAGTGAGCGCTACAAACTTTGCGACTTTTCTAATGATTGAAGCTAGGCTCCACTTGATATCCCTCAGCTCTAATTCCTCTTCATCAACTTGATCGTAATCCTCAGCAGTCATTTCTGGATTACCGATCTTCCCCGCAACTAAACTTTCATAAGATTCGAGAACGGTTGCAAGAAGCACTATATGTTGTTTAGCCACTTGCTCAGGGAAAACATTCTTCAGATTAACTGCTATGTTGCACTGGAAAACATTTGGATCAGAACTCGAATGATTTGTCTGATTTGACTGATTGGATTGATTGTTCTGATTCTGAAAAGGAGAATTTGAACCAGCACTTGAATATCCCGTGTTCGGAGGACTCTGATCATAATTTGGATATGATTGAGTGTTTGATTGATTTTGAGGCGAATGATTCGAGGGATTCATATTCGCACTAAATGCAGTCTAAATCTTCGGGCTTTGAATATCTTGAACACCTCCTCTGTAATATACCCCAACATCTTGCATGACATTCATATTCTTTGACTTGGCCATCTTTATCAACTCCATTTCATGTCCTTCTAATTTGTCGATGAACGATGATAACTTGAAATGTTGCCAACATAGACTATTCTTCAAAATCGTCAAGTAAGTCGACCACTCTCCCTCAGGAAGTGCATCTGCCAGTTTATCAATCTGTTCTTTGTTAGTTTTCAGAATATTGTGTTTCGCATTTGAACCATCAGATGACAATATCGATCAACCATTTGCTTCATAGTCTCGCCTTTGATCATTGTGAAGATGTCGAACTCTTTCTTGATTAAGGCTTTCTTGCTCTTGATCATCTCATCACTACCCAGGTATTTTGCACAAAGAGCATCCCATAGCATTTGTGAAGTTTCACATTCGGGTAATAAAATAAGAATATCTTCCTTAACATATTGTTGAATCAAACTAATCATTTTCTTTTCAGTTACGTACGCATCTTTATGTTCTGGTGTGAACTTAACAAAGCGAGATCTTGACAGTGTTCATCTTTTGGCCATTTGTATCCGGTATCCATAGCAACCCAACTATGAACCTGGTTCTCTTGAACCCAGTTAACAAACTTCTACTTCCAACCCTCAAACTCATCTATGCTCATTAGCTTCGATGGTTTTGTAGTACTTCCCATCTCGTTATTCAGATTCATCTGGTTAACCGCATTGGCGTTTGCATTAGCGTTGGATGTTGAAGCTACCGTTGAAGCAAAAGCGTAATCATCCATCTTAACAGACTGAAGGTTTAACTGAAAACATGTTCAAAACTTGAAAAAGATTAGCACACTGACAAGTTTGGTCGAACTTGTGAAGAAAACAGATTTCAAATTCAATTTCAACAAGTTCGGGCGAACTTGTATGAAACTTTCAAGAATTTTCAGGATTTAGTCAAGTTCGGTCGAACTTGAATGAGATTTTCAAAAATTTTCTGAATTAACCAAGTTCGGGCGAACTTGTTTGATGTTTTGAAAATTTTCCAAGATTAAATTCTAAGTTCGGGCGAACTTATGAGAAATTTCAACGAACATGAACAAGTTCGGTCGAACTTAGTCCAATTTTCCTGAAAAATCAAGCAAGTTCGGGCGAAGATGGTTAAAATCAACAAAGTTTGAAGATTTTAATCAAGTTCGAGCGAACTTGTGGGTAAGTTTCGAGCGAAGTTGGTTTTCAAAACTTGATTTTTTGACAATTTCGACATGAATTCGTTTGTTTTTTATTCTAAAACTTTCAGGGGTTTGTAATTATGTAATTATCTATGATATGATCAATTTTTAGCCATTTTTGTCCATGAATTCTTCAATTATGTGAAAATTTTAAGAAAACTGGTAGAATTGAGTAGAAATAGAATGATTCTTGTGTTGATTTCAGCAAATTCAGGTATCCAGGCTCTGATACCACTTGATAGGACCGTCCTCCTCAACTCGGGAACCTAAATTTGTATCGATTGTCCATATCTGCGGAATTTATATGACAAGTTCAACCACATACACAAGAATTACTGTTTAGTCGTCTGTTTATTAAGTCCAAAAGTATTACAACTTGAAATCCAAACAGACAGAGCTTCGCCGTAGAAGTCGCAAAGTTGTTACAATGCTAGAACCTAGACTTCCTATATATAGACATCACAAGTTCGCTCGAAGTATGTATTAGCTAGATCAAGTTCGGAAGAACTTGATCAGCTTACGTTAACTTCGGCCGACCTTGTTAGATACATCATAAATACATCATTCAGTCTAACAATTCAAGCTCTAAACATACAAACTCGATCCAAGACCTAGACAATAGACATCACGTATCAACAATACAGAGAGACAGTGGTACCAAAGTTTCCAATTCACATGGAGGGTAGGTCGACCAAGAAAGTGATAGTTGCCCATGAAGAAACAAGTGCTTTCTTTGATTTTCAAGGAAGGGCTGCTATTAGAAGAACAAAAGACCTCGAAACTTTTGAACGCTTTGAAATAACTGTTAAAGGATGTGAATGTCACAGGGACAAAGTTATACTACCTGGGTGGCCTAAGCTTGATGATAGCATTTAGGAAGATTACAAAGTGCAAGAGTTTTTGCTTAATCACGAGTTGTGGAACAACTAGTTTCTTCTGTAGATGCTTGGTGTAATGCCCTGCTTTTTCATACTTTCCATATTTAGAAAGCTATTCTTGTATTTCTATTTTTTGAAACCTTTGTAATCTTGTATTCATCCCTTAATTGTAATCATTGTAATCCGAGACTTGAGTCATAATAAAATTCGTATTTATTTCAAGACATGTCATATATACGTTCATACATTCATACATGCGATACTTGATCCTTACTACTTGCAAACGTTTGATAAACTTGCCAATACGTGACATACATGAATTATACATCATTTGGACGTATACGATACTTATACACGATTCATATACTTAATCATACTTGTTAGTACTTATTATTATGCTTACATTACGTAAATAAACCTTATACTAGGCCTTTTGTGCTTAAAACACCCTAAAAACCAACAAAACCAAACTACAGGGACTAAAATTGCCAAAAATAAGCAAACTTTGGGATTCTACCTACTTGCAGGCCGTGGGAGTGTTTCCCATTTCTTCTCACCCCCGCCAGTCGCCATAATCCGCAGAATGTTGATCCAAGGTCACGGATTGGGTCATTTTGTGCTAGTTTAGTGTACTTCTTACACTTAATGCTCACCTAACTCAACCCTAACCTTCAACTATATAACCCACCTCACTCCCACTCATCTCACACTTTACAAACACTCTAATCCCTCCTCTGTAATATACCCCAACATCTTGCACGACATTCACATTCTTTGATTTGGCCATCTTTATCAACTCCATTTCATGTCCTTCTAATTTGTCGACGAACGATGATAACTTGAAATGTTGCCAACCTGGACTATTCTTCAAAATCGTCAAGTAAGTCGACCACTCTCCCTCAGGAAGTGCATATGCCAGTTTATCAGTCTGTTCTTTGTTAGTTTTCAGAATACTGTGTCTTCGCATTTGAACCATCATATGACAATATCGATCAATCATTTGCTTCATAGTCTCGCCTTTGATCATTGTGAAGATGTCGAACTCTTTCTTGATTAAGGCTTTCTTGCTCTTGATCATCTCATCACTACCCAGGTATTTTGCACAAAGAGCATCGCATAGCATTTGTGAAGTTTCACATTCGGGTAATAAAATCAGAAATCTTCCTTCACAGAATGTTGAATCAAACTGATCATTTTCTTTTCAGCTACGTGCACATCTTTATATTCTGGTGTGAACTTAACCAAAGTGAGATCTTGACCGCGTTCATCTTTTGGCCATTTGTATCCCGTTTCCACAGCAACCCAACTATGAAACTGGTTCTCTTGAACCCAGTTAACAAACTTCTCCTTCCAACCCTCAAACTCGTCTGTGCTCATTAGCTTCGGCGGTTTTGTAGTAGTTCCCATCTCGTTATTCATATTCATCTGGTTAACCGCGTTAGCGTTTGCATTAGCGTTGGATGTTGAAGCTACGGTTGAAGCAAAAGCATAATCATCCATCTCAACAGACTGAAGGTTTAACTGAAAACACAAACTTGAAAAAGATTAGCACACTGACAAGTTCGGTCGAACTTGTGAAGAAAACAGATTTCAAATTCAATTTCAACAAGTTCGGGTGAACTCGTATGAAACTTTCAAGAATTTTCAGGATTTTGTCAAGTTCGGTTGAACTTGAATGAGATTTTCAAAAATTTTCTGAATTAACCAAGTCCGGGCGAACTTGTTTGATGTTTTGAAAAATTTCCATGATTATCTTCTAAGTTCGGGCGAACTTATGCGAAATTTCAACAAAAATGAACAAGTTCGGTCGAACTTAGTCCAATTTTCCTTAAAAATCAAGCAAGTTCGGGCAAAGATGGTTAAAATCAACAAATTTTGAAGATTTTAATCAAGTTCGAGCGAACTTGTGGGTAAAGTTCGAGCGAAGTTGGTTTTCAAAACTTGATTTTTTGACAATTTCGACATGAATTCGTTTGTTTTTATTCTCAAACTTTCAGGGGTTTGTAATTATGTGATTATCTATGATATGTTCAAATTTTAGCCATTTTTGTCCATGAATTCTTCAATTAAGTGAAAAATTTAAGAAAAATGGTATAAATGAGTAGAAATAGAATGATTCTTGTGTTGATTTCAGCAAATTCAGGTATCCAGGCCCTGATACCACTTGATAGGACCATCCTCCTCAACTCGGGAACCTAATTTTGTATCATAAATGCGGAATTTATATGACAAGTTTAACCAAATACACAAGAATTACTGTTTAATGGTCTGTTTATTAAGTCCAAAAGTATTACAACTCGAAATCCAAACAGACAGAGCTTCACCGTAGAAGTCGCAAAGTTGTTATAATGCTAGAACCTAGACTTGCTATATATAGACATCACAAGTTCGCTCGAAGTATATCTTTGCTAGATAAAGTTCGACCGAACTTGATCAGCTTATATCAACTTCGGCCGAACTTGTTAGATACATCATAAATACATCATTCAATCTAACAACTCAAGCTCTAAACATACTGACTCGATCCAATACCTAGACAATAGACATTACGTATCAACAATACAGAGGGACGGTGGTACCAAAGTTTCCAATTCACATGGAGGGTAGGTCGACCGAGAAAGTGGTAGTTGCCCATGAAGAAACAAGTGCTTTCTTTGATTTCCAAGGAAGGGCTGTTATTAGAGGAACAAAAGACCTCAAAACTCTGAACGCTTTAAAATAACTGTTAAAGGATGTGAATGTCAAAGGGACAAACTTATGCTACCTGGGTGGCCTAAGCTTGATGATAGCATTTAGGAAGATCACAAAGTGCAGGAGTTTTTGCTTGATCACGAGTTATGGAACAACTGGTTTTCTTCTGTAGATGCTTGGTGTAATGCCCTGCTTTTTCATACTTTCCATATTTAGAAAGCTATTCTTGTATTTCTATTTTTTGAAACCTTTGTAATCTTGTATTCATCCCTTCATTGTAATCATTGTAATCCGAGACTTGAATCATAATAAAATTCGTATTTTATTTCAGACATGTCATATATACGTTCATACATTCATACATGCGATACTTGATCCTTACTACTTGCAAACGTTTGATAAACTTGCCAATACGTGACATACATGAATTATACATCATTTGGACGTATACGATACTTATACACGATTCATATACTTAATCATACTTGTTAGTACTTATTTTTATGCTTACATTACGTAAATAAACCTTATACTAGGCCTTTTGTGCTTAAAACACCCTAAAAACCAACAAAACCAAACTACAGGGACTAAAAGTGCCAAAAATAAGCAAACTTTGGGATTCTACCTACTTGCGGGCCGTAGGCGTGTTTCCCATTTCTTCTCACCCCCGCCAGTCGCCATAATCCGTAGAATGTTGATCCAAGGTCACGGATTAGGTCATTTTGTGCTAGTTTAGTGTACTTCTTACACTTAATGCTCACCTAACTCAACCCTAACCTTCAACTATATAACCCACCTCACTCCCACTCATCTCACACTTTACAAACACTCTAATCCCTCCTCTAAACACCTCCTAATCAGCTGAAATCAGTAGCAAAGGCAGATCCATCAACATTCACCAAAGTGAGCATAACTTTCTCATTTCTTACTCTTTTTGTTTGATTCTTCTTCCTACTTGCTTGTATAAGTCTTAGGTATGATTCTACGGACTTGCCATGAAAAATACAGACCTGGGAATCCACAAGAAAGACTCCAAAGTGGGATGAAGTTTCTGTTTTATACAAAACTCTTTCAAAATCTTATGTTTTCTTCATTCCACCTTGTGTTCTTGAGCTCCTAATCAAAGTTATGGTTAGTGAGACTAACCAAGGTTGTTATACATGTAAATAGGAGTGTTTAGACACTCTAAACTTTCTGTTTTTGAAGAGCTTAAAGCTCACAAGTGTTACAAGTCTTGAACTTGTTCTTGTGTGACTAACTTCGTTAGCTTGGGCTATCCTACATCTAAGTCCACACAACCCTTGATGATTTCCCATTCCATCCTAAGTAGTTTGCTAGTTGAAAGTAACATAACCCCGTCTAGCCTTCGACGTGTGTCGACGCTGGCTCACCGGGTTGTAGATTACTTGGCTACTTAGTTTATAGTAACATATACTTCATTTCTTATTATTCTTGTACTTGTTCTTGACCCTCCTTGTTGTCTATGACAACTTGTGTAGTGGTGAACTCATATGAGGTTCCTAAATGGATGGTTATACCACCTACCTCCTACATGAATTCTATGACAACCTTGTGGACTTATGATATAACTATTATAATATATATAACATATGTATACCAAAACCTTGATAATGGCTACATAATCATGTGTCAAGTTAATAAGTTTAATCACTAAAGTGTATGGTTCCTCGTTTAGATTCTAATAGGTGTTACAACCTATGAAATCAGATAAACCCTAACGGGTTCCCATAGTGTCAAAACGAGTGCTAGACCTTAGTGAGTATTTTCATATACTTTACTTTGTGATGCATTATTCCAAATTCCGAATCTACCATAATCATCCAAACACTCACACCTACGTTTTCCTCTTGTAGGATAACTCGGTGTTCCTCCCGCAACCAAACAACTCTTCACGGAACTAACAAGTCAGAAAGCTTGCAAAACCGTGAGTACACTCGACCCACTTTTCGTTTATATCACTTTTGGGTGTAACATGTTTACCTTATACAAAATCACCAAACTTAAACTTTATGAAATGCACGAAACAATCCAATATTCATGAATGCTTGATACTTTTACTCGTTGCTTATATCTTGGACCATTCTTACGTAAAACCATATTCATTAGCTTATCTGAAGCCTTCATTTGACATGTATAACGCTATAGGAGTAACGCACCACCTCCTTCGTGAAATCTAGAGGCCATGTTCAGATATCGTAATATGCGTTAACAAGGGGTTTCAATTGAAATATTGAATGCCATGTATAATGCTCCCGTATAAACTTAGTATTCATGTGGATTCGTTCTAAACCTTATTCGTATACGTATGCTTATGCTTAAACTTGTGTACTCGCCTTTGCTTTTGCATTGAACTCTATTTTAAAACATGTTACAGGTTGATGAAGAATGATGCTACGAAAACCAAGTAGCGATGATGCTAGATACACACATAGACGTTTAGGTTTATTATTGTTGTATCAAATTTTGTCAAATGTTGTATGTTATTTGAAGTTTCTTGTATTGTAATGACAATCTATGTATGAAATGAAATTCGGATTTAATTAAATATTGTCACCGTTAGCGTTGTGAGCAATGAACAATCTTTTTCGTCTTGCCTCGATGTTTCCGCCATCGGTTGGGGTGTGACAGATTGGTATCAGAGCCATAACTATAGGGAATTAGGTGGAATTTCCATGTTCGACCTAGTCTATAGTTTAAGTGTCCATTTTGACCATTCTTGTCTTATGCTTAAAAATTTCTTCTCCCTATATTGCTCCTTCCTTTTTTTTGGTCTTAATACTTACATAATGTCTTTCCTAAGACGTTTACACAATACACTTGAAGACTTGAAGACACTCGTGAAGCAAACGAGACGATTTGCACCAAGATAGGCCCAATGGCTTACAATTTTTGGTGAAATCCCTCATTCGGCGTATTCGATTTTTCACGAACTTACACTATCAAGTTAGGAGTGATATCCACATCTTGATGGAAAACTTCCATTTCATACTCTAGTGGATCTTACTAACGAGTCGGAATATGCTCCTCGTTTAGTAAGAAACAACCACACTTAGAGTACGATGTTATCAAGTTAGGAGTGAAACCTGCACCTTGTCAACTAGTCCCGTTCCTCGATTTTCGATCTCGCCAAATTCTCAAATTTTCGATCGACTAGGGACATGTAGTAACTGGAAGGGTGAAATACGTTAATTGCTTCTCGACGAGAGTATTTTACCTATTAGGCCAAAGCATGTTCCCTAACTCGAAAGATCTTACGAACCACTTTGGAATAGTCGACGTTTCTCTACCCCAAACAATCCCATGTTTTATTGAGAAAATCTTTTATGTTATCTCAATTTTTATGTGATCTTATACTTGTTACCTTATTCATTTCGAAACCGTTACACAATTCGCACGTCTCTCGCAATCAAAAATAATAATAACCCTCGTGAACAAACAAAATTTATACTCTTTATACGCATTCATACGTGATTATGCTTATTGAATATATGTTGAATACTCGTCAAATACATGCAACATACGTGAAATATCTATTCTTATACATGCAAAACTTATTTTTACATTGATCAAGTCTCATCCTTTTCCTTTCTATTTCAACCCTAGATGTCTTCTCCAAGCTCCTCAAAGAAATCAAAGGGTTCCAAGAAGGGTTCCAATAACCAAGGGGAAGCAAGAACTTGTAGGGTTAGTCGCCGAACAAATGGCTAAGATCATCCCCAACATTGTTAGTCAAATTCAAACCATCCACGACACCCCTAAGTCCTCCGTCGAATCTAAGGTGGAAAAGCGTAAGTCACAGTTCCTTTTCAAACACTTTATGGCCTGTAAACCCATGGAGTTTACTGGTAATGATGGTGCGACGACATTGTTGACTTGGTTTGAAGCCATGGAGATTTCATTCCGCCAAAGTGGCTACCCCGATGACTTGCGCATCGAAAATGGTGGACCTCTGAATGAAGCACAAGAGGGGTTGATGTCGCCCACGCGATTGCCATGGGCTGAACTGAATCAAATCATGAGGGACGAATTTTGTCCTCCTCGTGAACTTAGGAAGTTGGAGCACGAGTTTTGGTACCTCAAGCAAAGCGGGGATGACAAGTTTTGGTACCCGGCGCTTAACTAAGAATCCTTTGCCCTAGCCAAGTTGATACCACTGAAAAGGCCATCAATAAGTACATCCACTGCCTACCCGATTCTTTCATGAACCTCGTAGAAGCTGCCTTCCCAGCAACTATTGAGGAAACCTACCGCTTGGCCGCCCGGCTTAATAACAACCATGTCGAGCGCAAGAATGCCACGAAGGCATCGTTGAAAAGCACGCACCAAGCCACCACTGAAACCACCACCGTTGAACCGTCACCCAAAGCCCCTAGAAACAGTAACCCCCAGAACAAGAAGCGAAAGGCTTCTAGTCAAAACTGCGTGGTTGTTACTCCGCCAGACTCTCAACCCATCCAAGCGCTAGCAGCCATTACCCCTGACAACCCCGAGCAACCCAAGCGTGGCTACACTGGACATCATCCCCAGTGTGCTAACTGCTCCTACCATCACCCCGCCAATACACCATTCCGCAAGTGCACCCAATGTTAGAGATTGTGGCATTTTGCTAGCCGTTGCGAAACTTCCCTCAACCCCAAAATCAGCAAGCCCAAGCCATCGTACCAAACCCTAACCCTGCTCACCCTCAAGCTCAAGCTGCTCCTGCAAGAGCATGCTATACATGTGGCGACCCTATTCACTACGCCAATGTTTGCCCCAACGTGTCAACAACCAGCAACAACAACAGCAGCAACAACAGCCTCAACCAGCTTGAGGCAGAGCATTTGCCCTCACCGCCGCTCTGGCGCAAAACACGAACGACGTCATAACTGGTAAGTTCCTTGTAAACCATGTCTATGCTTCATGTCTTTTTGATACTGGTGCAGATAGGAGTTTTGTGTCTAATAATTTGAACCCTTGCTTAAGTGCGTATGTTCTAAGTTGCCCAATCCGTTCTCGGTCGAAGTCGCTAACAGGAAATCCGTCACTGTTGATTCTGTCCTTTCTAATTGATACTTGAATCTTAACTATCATACGTTTTCAATTGACCTCATACCCATGCAATTGGGAAGCTTCGATATCATAGTAGGTAATGGTTGGCTTAGGCGAGTTTGTGCTGAAGTTGTTTGTTTCGAAAAGTTCATTCGCCTTCCCCTTCCAAACGGTGATTCTTTACACGTCTACGGCGAGAAACCTTCTAAGGGTCTTAAGCTAATGTCGTGCATCCAAGCAAACAAATACTTACGTAAGGAATACTTTGCTTTCTGGACCATATTGTGGAAAAGAAAGACAAGGGTCCGAGCGCAAGTGACGTTCCTATCGTTTGTGATTTTCCCGACGTATTCCCAGAGGATCTTCCTGGTCCTCCTCCTCCTCCTCCTCGATCCGTTGACTTTCGTAATGATCTTATTCCTAGTGCAACTCCTGTTGCAAAAGCTTTGTATCGTTTAGCTCCCTCGGAAATGCAAGAGCTATCAAGCCAACTTCAAGAACTTCTTGATAAAGTCTTTATGCGCCCTAGTACTTCTCCTTGGGGCGCTCCCGTTTAATTATAATCGATAAGACTATCTGTCCGTCAATCGAAGTATTTGACAATATTCTAAAGTTTATGGAGGGAATTCCTATTCACAAGGCAATAACAGAAAAGACGGTGGTTTACAGGTCGCACGTCTATAGATTTTGGAGTTCTGCGGCAATGAATGATGATGATACAGCGATTGAATCAGTTGTTCGTGTTGGAGAAGAGGATAAGGAGATAACAGTGACAGAAGCTGACATTCGAAAAGTTCTAAATTTCAATGATGATAAGAATGATCCAATGATGCTAGATGAACAAATGGTGCGAGGTTGTTTCTGCAGAATGGGCTACAAGGGTCAAGTAAATGATTCTACCTTGAAGAAAGGTTATACATGTTCCGGATTAGGAAATACGCTTAACATGTTCCGATGACCTTCAAAAATGGATGCATGAAATGAATATAGAGCATGTCTTTGCTTCCGCTGCGCATCCCCAAGGCAACGGTAAAGTAGAGAGCATCAACAAACAATTAGTTGAAGGTATCAAGGCTCGCCTTGGGACAGCACGAAGAGGGTGGGTCGATGAACTTCCAAGTATACTTTGGGCTCATCGCACCATGCCCAAGACTAGTAATGGAGAGTCAACTTTCAGTTTGATCTAAGGGACTGAAGCAATGATTTCCGCCGTGATCGGCCTCCCATCACCCCGAATGTTGGCATTGGAAAAACAAGATAACGAGGCACAACATAGGATGGACCTAGATATATTGGAGGAGGGTCGTGAAAATGCGGCCATCTAAGAAGCTAAGTATAAAACAAAGCTGGAGAAGTATTACAACGCAAGGGTGCGCGTCTGTACGTTCTTACCAGGAGACTTTGTCCTGCGCGGCAACGAGGCATCCAATGCTGAGAAACCAGGGAAACTAGCACCAAAATAGGAGGGACCCTATGTTATAAATGAAGTCCCAGGAAAGGGTGCATACACCCTTAAACGCCTGGATGGGACTGATATCCCTAGAACTTTGAATGCACAACAGCTGCGCTGCTGTTATATGTAATCTTAGTTTTCTCTAAATGCACTGGCATTGCGCCTTACTAAAACTAGTGCAGGAGATTTCTACTTACAGTTTTGTTCACTTATCTTATAATCTTAACGACTGTATACATGGCTTTACGCCTTATGCATAAAAATGTCAGTCGTTACTTACATTTACGCTTCTATATATTTTTTACAAATGCATGCAATTACTTGGGAGAGTCCAAAAACACTAAGGGTATTCTAAATCTCATGAACATAGTGGTAACACATTACCGTGAAAGAAATAACTTGGTTCCTACATGAGTTTTATACCTTCACTATTTGTCTTACCTAAAACAAGTAATTATACGCATGCACATATTGTAATCAAAATATATGTCATTAAAAAACAAAAAGTTACAAGCGTAGCAGCGCAAACTGTACATAATGTTTCTTAAAACACCTAATAACAAGAGTTCATTCTTGAACGAGAGCTTTATCTTCCGCCTTCTCATCACCTTCAGCAAAGATCACCCTCAAGTAATCCACATAGTCATCGTGGTGCAGCGCATTATCAACTAAATCCATAACGGGGATTTGAAGTTGATCATACCTTTCTTTGGCAGCAGTGAAAGCAGCACTTGTGTTAACTCCGTAGGTTGCTGCTCGTTATTATTCCATTTAACTTTAAAAGCATGAGAAACATGGAGTGCACATTCATTGTAGCCTTGGGAATAACCATCACTTCGCGCCACCACCATCAGTTGCGCCACTGCCTCATCCAATTCGGTGGAATTAAGGATGGAATTCATAATATGCGTACAAATGTGACTTCTTAAGTTATTGAACGAAATAAATCAATATGGGAAGAAGGTACTTAGATTCACAATTCCATATTGCTGCATCCATGTTAGGTTATTGGTCAGCGACTCAGATACACTTTCTACGGTTGCTGGCACAACGTCAGCATCCTCTGCTTTATTCTCTTTCTCCGTCAAGCGGTGGATTAACTTGGCTTTTTCAACCTTGACAAGTTGCAAATCTTTATTCGCCACGTCAAGATCAGCCTACATTTGTTCCTGATCAAATAACATAGTGGTAAGATCAGCAATTTCTTTATCCCTAAGAAGAAGGGTCATTTTGTCTTTACCTCCTTTTGTTCGCTGCGCTCAAGATGTGAACGGGCCTCTTCGGCAACAGCAAGCGCATCGGCCTTCTCCTTCTTTAGCTTCTCAATCTCATTGCGCAACATAATCTTCTCATTATTATCGTGCTCACAAACCTCCTTCAAACGTTTGCGCTCCTCTACCAGAAGCGCAGCCTCGGCTTCGGTTTTCTTCTTCCATCCAAGAGTAGACCACTCTTCTGTTCTCTTCTCATCATCAAACTTGGCTTTCTCAGCTTCCAGATTAATAAGCAATTTTTAACCCTTTCTTGCTCTAACCCAACCTTAAACTTGGAGGATTCGAACTCATCCCACTCCTTGTGCATGCTGCGCCATTCGCGCACTATCCGGTGGGTGGTAGAGGTACTTGACGTGTTATCAAATTAAGGCAGAACACTAAAAGCCGTCAGGACTCCTACAGCAGCTCGAAATCCCAGTATGGAAATGGGAAATGGTAACGATGGATTTCATCACTAAGTTACCAAAGACCAGGCGTAGCAATGATACAATTTGGGTTATTGTGGATAGATTAACCAAATCGTCTCATTATCTTGTATTTGAACCGGTTTCTTCAAAAATTGCTGTGTAGTTGTGAGGAGTTTTGATGATGAGAGTAAATGGGGGTCGTTCTAGTTTAGATTTTGCTTTCAATTTGGTTTTGGTAGCCATGATTGAGAGAAAATCGTTTTGAGAATTTTGAATTCGACACGATAAAGTGGAAACTATGTTATGGATAAAACAGGGTTTTTATAAGGTTTTGAAAAAGTGATGATAACATGGCATCTAATGCAATTCGCTGACGAATAACGTTTGACCACGTGCATCCTCTGCTTGCAAATGGAAGACAGTTGTTGGAAAACAATGTTTGAAGGTATGGGCAGTGGATTGTGAACAGTGTTTGACACTATCAGAGGATACACTTTAACAGTGGTTTGACTTTTCTTAAACAAATAGTTGTAATGCTATCAGTGGTTTGAACAGACTTTAAGGATTTATTGAAAATTCAATTTTAATCTATTTTTAAGGATGGGTTTTTGATTTCTGAAAACATTTTGATGCTATTTACACATGGATCACCAGAGAACTGTTTTAATCCATGTTTAGCATTTTAATTCTAGAGATCAAACTTTCAAAGGTAGATGTATCCAAAGCTTTTGTTAGAACATCTTCCAGTTGATCCTTAGTATATACATGTTGTAAAGAAATCAAACCTTTTTCATAGCAATCCTTCACAAAGTGATGTCGGATGTCAATTTGTTTTGTTGTGGAGTGAGAGACAGGATTTTTGATGATATTCTCTGCTGCTTGACTATCAATTTTGAGAGGAATCTTTAAAGCAGTGATACCAAAATCCAACAGTTGATTTTGAAGCCACATGATTTGAGCAGTGCAACTTGCAGCAGCTATATACTCTGCCTCAGAAGTGGATGTGGAAACTTCAACTTGCTTTTTGCTTTGCCAAGACACTAGGCAATCTCCTAGGAATTGGACACCTCCTGATGTGGACTTCCTTGTTGTCTTGCATCCATCAAGATCATTATCTGAATAACCTGAAAGCTCAATGTTCCCATTGGCAGGATACTAGATACCAAGTGTGGGAGCACCTTTTATGTATCTGAATAAGATCAGACTTTCTAGGTAGAGACTGTGATCTGGCACAGACACATGTAGCAAATATGATGTCTGGCCTTGATGCAGTTAGATACAATAAAGATCCAATCATGCTTCTGTAAAGTGTTAGATCAACAAGGTCATCTTTACCATCAATAGTGATTAGCTTGGAAGTTTCCATGGGTGTGCTGCAAGGTTTACAATCATCCATATCAAATTTTTTAAGTAGGTCTTTGACATACTTATTTTGATGGATGAAGGTGCCATTGTGCATTTGTTTAACTTGTAAACCAAGAAAACATTGCAACTCACCCATTGCACTTATCTCAAACTCTGCTGCCGTGAGTTTTCTGAACTCTTCACACATAGCAGTCCATGTGGATCCAAAAATGATGTCATCCACATAAATTTGGACAAGCATCAAATCTTTTCCTTTCCATTTTAAAAATAAGGTTTTATCAATTTTACCTCTTGAAAAACCTATTGATAAGAGAAAAGTGGATAGAGTTTCATACCAGGCTCTTGGTGCTTGTTTTAGACCATACAATGCTTTGTTTAACCTATAAACATGATCAGGATGAAATGCATCTTCAAATCCAGGAGGTTGACACACATACATTTCTTCTTTGATCTTTCCATACAGGAATGCACTTTTGATGTCCATTTGAAACACTTTGATGTTGTGGTTAGCAGCAAAAGCTAAGAATAGTCTGATGGCTTCTATCCTCGCTACAGGAGCAAAGGTTTCATCATAGTCAATACCTTCTTCCTGTCTGTAGCCTTGAACCACGAGCCTTGCTTTGTTCTTGACAACAATACCCCTTTCATCTGTTTTGTTCTTGAAGACCCACTTTGTGCCAATTGGACTGACATCCTTTGGCAGTGATATAAGTTCCCAAACTTGTTGTCTTTTAAACTGAAGGAGCTCCTCTTGCATAGCTTCTACCCAACTATTGTCTTTTAGTGCCTCTTGGTACTTGACGTTTGGAAGTATGCAATCATATCCTTGCTCTTGTGATGTTAATTTTGGTGTACCTGCAGGGTTAGTCTTGACAGACACATCTTCAAATGTAAATTTATCTAAATCAAACAATTTAGCAGAATTTGCTGGGATTTTCAAAGATGAGAGTTCATTGAACTTCACATTCAGAGTTTCTTCAGCACACTTGGTCCTTGAGTTAAAAACTCCGTAGGCTTTGGCAATGGTTGAGTATCCCAGAAAATAACCACAATCAACTTTGGCTGCAAACTTAGAGATAGAACCTTTATGTTCAAAATGAAACAAGGACAACCAAAAACTTTGAAATATAATATGAGAGTTTTGATTTTGTAAAGTAATTCATAAGCAGTATTTTGATACCCGGGGTTAATCAAAACTCTGTTCTGAACATACAAGCAGTGTTTACAGCCTCTGCCCAAAAAGACAAGGGTAAACCTAAGTCTGCTAGCATAGTTCTTGCAGATTCAACTAAAGTCCTGTTTTTCCTTTCAGCAACCCCATTTTGGTCTGGAGTTCTTGGGACACTAAATTGCCTAGCAATCCCTTTTGACTCACAGAAAGCATCCAACTCCTTGTTTCTAAACTCTGTCCCATTGTCAACTCCTAAAGATTTTCACTAGAAGGTCATATTGCTTTTCAACTGGTTTAACAAAATTTTGCAATATACCAGTAGTTTCATCCTTGGAGTGTAAGAAAAATGTCCATGTAAACCTTGAAAAATCATCAACAATGACCAAACAAAATCTTTTCTTCATTAAAGTCATGATTATTACAGGGCCAAACATATCCATGTGCAGCAATTGCAAGCATTAGGTTGTTTTGGACTCTTCAATTGACTTTAAGAACTTTTATGTTGTTTACCTTTTAAACAGGAAACACAATGTTCTTCACAAGTAAATTGTTTTTGTGGTAAACCTCTGACAAGACAATTTTTAGAGAGTGTGGTGATGTTGGTGCATAATGTCTATGTCTTAGTCTTATATCGAGTCTCTAAAGAATAGAGCTGAATAGGCTAGCTGTTCGAAGTATTTATGTAATACTGATACAAGTTCGCCCATGAGACTATGTAAGGTCAAGTTCGGGCGAACTTAGGCATTCCTTTGGCGAACTTGTACTAGTATAAATAGCTGGCTTGCCTCATTCATTTGTAACTTTGGCATTTTGGAGGCGAAGCTCTGTCAGTTTGTACTCTTGAGTTTGATCAATAAAACTGATGTTAAACTGATTAATTCTTGTCTATTGGTAAACACGACGTAATATTTCCGCTACTATGGACGTTAGATATCAAATTTAGGTTCATTAGCATCAAGGATCGGTCCTACAAGTGGTATCAGAGTTAGAACAGCCTGATTTGATAGTAATCAAGACAAGAACACTTCTATTTCATCTCCATTCTTCTATTTTTCTTAACTTTTTCATCAAAAATGAAGAATTCATGGTCAAAATCTTTTCAATTTTGAATATATCATGTAAAATACAACAAAGATAAACCCTTGAAAAATTGGAGACCAAATTCAACCGAATTGATATCAAAATTTTGAAAAAACCATGTTTGACAAAACCATGTTCATCGAACTTGTTAATCAAGTTCGGTCGAACTTGTGCTTAAAACACACTTTTCAGTGAGTTTTTACCAAGTTCGCTCGAACTTGAGTGAATTTTTAGGAATTTTGAGTGAAGTTCGCTCGAAGTTGTAAAAGTTCCATTGATTTTCTATCAAGTTCGACTGAACTTGATAAAAATTCAAGAAATTTTTCTAAGTCCGCCCGAACTTGCTAAATTTTCATTAAATTTCTTGTGCAAGTTCGCTCGAAGTTAATTCAAAGGTGATTGTCAAAACTGTCATAAGTTCGACCGAACTTAAAGGAAATCTTTCTGTGACATCCCGGTTTTTCAGGTATCTTAAACGCACTACTTCACGGTTATTCATTCCTACGCTAATTTGATTCGGAGAATGAAATTACACGCTCGAAATAACTACGCTAACTTTGTGAACATATCGAGAGAATTACATGCTATGTGTTATTAGACGTTTATAAGTTTTGTGAGTTATTATATCATGTTTTGATTTCGTGATTATTAGTTTATATAAAAAATATATATATACTATATAAATAGCCGAACCGAACCGAGCCGCGAAACGTGTCGACCTCACTTCCTTGTGGCCCAAGTAACTAGCCTAAACTTGAGGCCCAAGTTACCCACCCAAACCCCCTTGTGCGACCGCAAGCCCACCTCACCCTTTCTCCTTTTCTTCTTTCCCTTGTCTTGGTATAAATAGGCATGCATGTATGTGTTATGTTTCGAAAAAAAAACAAACCTAAACCCTAGCTCTAAGAGCCGACGGCAGCCCCCCCACCGTTTCTGTCGATCGCAACTTTCTCCAAAAACCGAAGTGATTCCAATCTCGTTCCCGGTTCGTTAATCTTCATCGTTGAAAGGTTAGGGTTTTTATTGTTTCGCAAATCACATTAGGGTTTATGAACTCTTGATCATGCTTGTATGTAATGGTAGAATCATTGTTATGAAAGTGTTATGATGTTTAGTTCGATTAATTGTGCGAGTTTTGCGATTATGATGTTTAGTTGGATACAAGAATCATAGGCTGCATTTTGTGATAAAAATCATATTATATGATTAGGGTTTGCATGAGTATGATGTACATGATGATATGTGACTAATAAATTTGTTCTTGATCGTTTATATTTAATGTCTCGATTGTTTAAGCGTGTTCGATTGCGATAAAAATTGAAAACAGGATGCTGAATGGTGTTTACAGCCAACTTCAATTGGCTGTAACTTGGTTATTATTTATCGAAAAGCGGATTTTCTGATACCTAAAACGTATATTTTTGAAAAACGCTTCTAATGGCGCTGGATTCATATTTTTCTGAGGTCGTTTGATATTTTTAAGTGGTCAATTAAATGCAGTAACTGAAGCTGTGTAAATTCTAAAAATTTGTTAGTTTTTTATCGAGTCGGATCTCATAATCTGTAGAGGGTTGGGTCACGAAATTTGTACAGAAACTGGAGATGGAAATTTCCGGGAAACTCCCACTGGAATTTTGTTAATTGGATGAACGATGATTTTTAAATAAATTCTCCCGTGGACTGCAGTCAGAAAGCGACGAATCTGACTGCATCCTAGTATATAAATGTTTGTGAATAATTGGTAAAGTGTTAGGACTTGAAAAATTTACATAAAATTCTAAAGTTTAGTTGACACCTTCTTTAAAAAAGTTGGAATTTTTGGAATGTTTGAACTATTTTATAAAAATCATCGAAAACAGCCTAGTTATGAGCATACAAGCTGAAACTTGATAACTTGCGAATGTGTGTACCAAAGTGTTGTATGAGTTGATTTGTGTTCATGATAGGTTGGTTTGATCACTATTTTGGTATGATAATACTTTGCATGCATGATTGTGTTTTCGAATTTGTTATTGTGTGTGCCGCATTGTGTGTTAGTTATGTGTAGGGTTTGTATCAGTGTGTTCACACACTAACTTTAAATCGATTGACTTGTTAGGACGCAATTAGCGGTCCCATCATTTGCTACTTCTGTGTTACACTAACCGAGCAATTAAAGGTGAGTTCACGGCCACTATTTTATCCGGTTTTAAACAACAGGGGGAGAAACATGTATACACTCTACAACTCTATCTCTTTACGTTATACGAAATTAACGACGTTAAACTATTCGGTAACTATGTTAATGTTAATGTACGTTATGGTCACTAAGTAGCTATATCACGGAAGTCCTCGACAAACTCTCGGTTCGTTAGTATTGGGTTAGATAGCGGGGAAATTATAAGTAGACTAGTGGGCCCGACAAGCCCCACCCGAGCTAGTCGCGCTAGCCGACCGGGTATGGTCAACGGGTGAATAATTTGGCATAACTTTCGCCATGGTCAGTGATAGGCCTGGCAACACGGAGGCACAACAGTCAGCTTCGATCGCGAACACTTATGTGACATAACTTTAGGCTCGCTACCTACATGTTAACATTGAACTTAATTACGAAACAACAATATTATTCCGGGTTAGGAATAATGGAACGAAACAACAATATTATTCCGGGTTAGGAATAATGGAACCAACGACAATATTATTCCGGGTTAGGAATAATGGAACCAACATCATTATTATTCCGGGTTAGGAATAATGGAACTATATCGTTATTCCGGGTTAGGGATAACGGGGGAAACAAACTTTTAACCGAACTAATGAACTTATAAAAACCTGTGAACTTACTCTTCTTTAATGTTGACACTTGTTTCTTTACATGTTTCTCAGGACGCTAGGACCTCTAGGTGCACTCACTTGCATTGATCAAGACATCTTTTATCGAGTCTCATTTACGAACATGGTTTGGGTTTTTCTTTAGTTTTGGCGTTTGTGTTGGCGCCCGTTACTTTACTTTACGTTAATGCTTCCGCTCAACTTTAAAACTAATGCTTCTGCTAAACTTTGAAACCAAACTAAGATAATTTGAAAATAACTATGAATAGGTAAACAAATAATTTTTGGAAAACGTATAAACGAATCATATAGAGTCGTTCGATGTTACTAGTGTCTCAGATTCTGGTTTGTTCACACGCCTCGCGGTAAAACTCCGCAAGTGGAAAATTGAGGGTGTGACAGATTGGTATCAGAGCCTCTAGCTATAGAGAACCAGGTTTGCAAAGTAGACCTAAACTATAGCTGATTACACGACACTAGACTTAGTTTGGCACTGAACTGTGATATCTTGTTATGTGTTGTACTACGACTGTGTTATGTAAAATATAAATGCATATTGTGATGAACGCAACTCGTAACTAACTACACAACCCAACAGGCAATGTCATCATCATCATCCGACAAACCTTTACAACCAAGGGCGCCGGGGAAGGCACCTATGGTCGAACCCTCACCACCTCATGGCGTGGAGACACGCTCAGCTGCTAGGAAAAGACTCGCTCTAGGAGAGGAGTCGTCCTCACGCCCGATCACCGCTATGTCGGTCGAACCGGTTAACTCGTTAGAAGTAGGGAACGACCTACTTAGAGATATGATAAGAAAACAACAGGAACAACTAGAGAGAATGCAGGAAACTATCCTAGCACAGGGATGGATGATACGAAAATTAACGGGTAAGACTGGAGAGCTCGAGGAAGAGCAATATGAGAATAAAATAGCTCGTAACACCTTAGCTAAAGATTTTCGTGCTGAGCAGCTGAGGGCTGACTGGCTCGAAGACAGAGTTCTTGAGTCCAGCTAGAGAATTCAAGAACTAGAACAGAATCAGGCACCTTTACCAGTACCCGCACCAGCACCGGCCCCTCCGGCGCCGGTAGAGGAAGAAGAGGAGGATCCAGAGGAGGATCCGCAGGAAGACCCGGCTGTAGAAGCTGGAAATGCCGCGGAGGATGACGGCAACGATAGCGATTTGGGAGATGAAGACGTAGAAGACTGACTCGTCTCGCTTATCCCTTTTGTTTCCTTTAGTCTATTTACTTTCTACTTATGTTTGAACTTGAAATTTTGGAGTTAAACTGATATGTTTGGTTGGCATTTTGTGAGACGTTGAAATTTTATTTAATCAAATATTCCTTTTGATTGTTTAATTTATTTGGGTTTACATAATTTGAGGGATTATTTAAGTATGGAGTAGGATAACTATATTAGATATATATACTTATCGGTGTGTGTTTATGTTGTCTTGCGAAGATCTAAAATGGCAACTGGACGTCGCGGAAACCTCAACATGACGCCTGAAGAATTAGCCGCAATGATCCAAGAACACGTGAATGCTGCTCTGGCAGGTGTTCAAAACCCACCAGCAGGTAACCATTATTAAATTTTCATGGGAAAATCTAATAGTTGGGCTAGTAGACTTTCTCCCTGACTACCTATCCTCTGTCAGCAGGAGGGGGTCTTAACCCCTACAAGATGTTCCTCGATGCGAAACCGAGCAAATTCACGGGTGCAGAAGGACCCATAGGACTGGTCCGTTGGATTGAAAAGTCCGAATCGGTGTTCGAGATGTGCAATTGCCTTGAGGCCAACAAGGTCAAGTATGCTGCCTCAACGTTGGAGGATGGGGCACTAACTTGGTGGAACGCACAAGTCCAAACGCGTGGACTTATTGCTGCAAATGCAATGGCCTGGGTCGAGTTTAAGGCCCTAATCAAGGAGGAGTATTGTCTGCGGGACATGGTTCAGCAGTTGGAGCAAGCATTATGGAACCACAAGATGGTGGGATCTGAAATTGAAGCATACACAGCGAAACATCATGATCTGGTGTTCCTATGTCCCGATCTGGCCAACACCGTTGAAAAACGACTCGAGTTTTACCTTGGGGGTCTGGTCCCTGAGATCCAGGGCATGGTAATGGCTAGCAACCCTGCGACTAAGCATCAAGCGATCAGGCTGGCGCATAAACTCACCGATAAGGCGGTGGAACAAAAGAAGTTGCCATCTCGGGGTGCAACTGAAGTTGTCCCTGATAATAAAAGAAAATTTGAAGACTCGCCTGCTCGACAGTCTTCGTCAGCCCAGCCACAACAAGGGAACCAGAAACGGTTCAATAATTTCAACAGCAATCGGGGTCACAATAATCAGCCCGCCAACAACACCCAGAACACCAGCGGCTATGTGGGTCGAAAGCCGCAATGTAATCGTTGTAACCTCCATCATCACGGCCCTTGTGCTGGAAATCGCTGCCAACGATGTGGCAAAGTGGGACACGCGGCAAAGGATTGTCGTGGGGAAATCATGTCCCGACAAAATCAGAATCAGCACCAGGGTCAGTAGCAAGGTATTAACCGGGGGTGCTATCAGTGTGGTAGCACTGCCCACTTCAAACGAGCCTGCCCACAGCTTCGCAACAACAACAACAATGGTGGGAACAACAACAACCACAACCACAACAACCACAACAACAACAATAACAACAACAACAATGGAAATGGTGGCACGGGAGGTGCCAAAGGTCGTGCATTTACGCTAGGCCGCGGAGAGGCCAAAAACGACTCGAACGTGGTCACCAGTAAGTTTCCCCTTAACGATCATTTTGCTACTGTACTTTTTGATACGGGTGCGGATAGGAGTTTTATATCTGAGTCTTTTAGGAAGAACCTAAACCTCACGCCTAAACCCCTAGAGACCCCTTACGTCATAGAACTAGCCGATGGTAAATCTTAGATGTGACCCATTTAGTAACCGGCTGCCAACTTAAACTCGCGGGTCACACCTTTACCATTGATCTGATGACAACTACCCTACGTAGTTTTGACGTGGTAGCCGGAATGGACTGGCTATCCGACGTCCGAGCTGAAGTCCACTGCTTCGAGAAATCTATCCGTATTCCGCTCTCTAACGATGAAGTCTTGATGGTGCAAGGCGAGAAGGCAGGCGCCGTCACAAACATCATCTCTTACATGCAAGCACAGAATTATCTTCGGAGGAAGAACTCCTTCGCTTTGCTCGCACTGGTCACCGAGCAGCCTAAGGACGAGAAGCGTATAGAAGATATCCCCGTCGTCCGTGACTCTTCCGATGTTTTTCCAGAGGAGTTACCTGGTCTTCCACCACATCGACAAGTAGAGTTTGAAATTGAATTGGCGAACCATGCAACTCCTATCGCCAAGGCCCCGTACCGCCTGGCTCCAGCAGAGCTGCAAGAGCTGTCTACCCAACTTCAGGAATTATTACAAAAAGGATTTATCCGACCCAGTACTTCGCCATGGGGAGCTCTGGTCCTTTTTGTCAAGAAGAAGGACGGGACCTTCCGCATGTGCATCGACTACAGGGAACTCAATATGGTTACTGTCAAGAACCGATACCCATTACCTCGCATCGACGATCTCTTCGACCAGCTTCAAGGGTCAAGCTACTACTCCAAGATTGATCTACGGTCCGGTTATCACCAGTTACGCGTCAGGGAGGAGGATATTGCTAAGACGGCATTTCGTACTCGGTATGGCCATTATGAGTTTTTGGTCATGCCCTTCGGTCTCACCAACGCACCCGCGGTGTTCATGGACCTCATGAACCGCGTGTGTAAACCGTATCTCGACAAGTTTGTCATTGTGTTTATCGATGACATACTCATCTACTCTAAAGGTGAAGAAGAACATGCTGAACATCTACGATTACTGCTGGAATTACTTCAACAAGAGAAACTATATGCCAAGCTTTCAAAGTGTGATTTCTGGATTCGGGAAGTTCAGTTCCTCGGGCATATTATGAATGAAAAGGGTATCCACGTTGATCCCGCCAAGATCGATGCTATCAAAAACTGGGAAGCACCCAGGACACCGACAGAGATCCGCCAATTTTTGGGTTTGGCTGGTTACTACAGACGTTTCATCGAGGGATTTTCAAAGATAGCACAATCGCTTACCACTCTCACCCAGAAAGGCACTAAGTATGCTTGGGGTGACAAACAGGAAGCGGCATTTCAATTGCTGAAGCAGAAACTTTGCAGTGCACCCATTCTGTCCTTGCCGGAAGGGACTGATGATTTTGTGGTATATTGTGACGCTTCCATTCAGGGGTTGGGATGCGTACTCATGCAACGTGATAAGGTCATCGCGTATGAGTCCCGACAATTAAAGGTTCACGAGAAAAACTACACAACACATGACCTGGAATTGGGAGCAGTGGTGTTTGCGCTTAAGATTTGGAGACACTACCTATATGGAACATAGTGCACAATCTATACAGATCACAAGAGCCTCCAGCATATCTTTGACCAGAAGGAGTTGAACATGCGACAGCGTTGCTGGGTCGAACTCCTGAATGACTATGAATGTGCCATTCGGTATCACCCGGGTAAAGCTAACGTGGTAGCTGATGCCCTCAGTAGGAAGGAGCACTTGAAACCTCGTCGGGTACGAGCACTACAGTTCACCATTCATTCGGGGTTACCCGAACAGATACGCGACGGCGCAGTTAGAAGTAGTTAAGGAAGAAAACGTCAAGGCCGAATCTGTGGGAAAAATGGAACGCGATTGGGAAGTAAAACCCAATGGAGCCCGGTATTTCATGAATCGCATATGGGTACCTCTCTACGGAGACCTCAGAAAGCTAATCATGGACGAAGCTCACAAATCCCGATACTCTGTCCATCCTGGTTCGGATAAGATGTATCAAGACCTTAAAGCCGCGTACTGGTGGCCCAACATGAAAGCGGATATAGCCACCTACGTGAGCAAGTGTTTGACTTGTGCGAAAGTCAAGGTGGAATACCAGAAGCCATCAGGGCTACTCCAACAACCTGAGATCCCAGTGCAGAAATGGGATCAGATCTCAATGGACTTTATCACTAAACTTCCGCAAACTCCGGGTGGTTGCGATACCATCTGGGTAATCGTGGATCGTCTAACTAAGTCCGCAGACTTCCTAGCGATCAAAGAAACAGATAAGATGGATAAGTTGACTCGCATCTACATTAAGGAAGTAGTTTCTCGGCACGGAGTGCCAACGTCCATCATCTCAGACAGAGATGCTCGTTTCACGTCCAACTTTTGGCAGTCACTTCAGAAAGCGTTGGGTACACGCTTAGATATGAGCACAGCTTATCACTCTCAGACGGATGGCCAAAGTGAAAGGACCATTTAGACCTTAGAAGACATGCTTAGGGCATGCGTGGTAGACTTCGGGAATAGTTGGGAAACCCATCTGCCTTTAGTGGAATTCTGGTATAACAACAATTACCATACGAGTATATCGGCAGCACCGTTTGAAGCATTATACGGTCGCAAATGTAGATCACCGGTCTGTTGGGCAGAAGTCGGTGATAGTCAACTCACAGGTCCTGAGTTGATACTTGAGGCTATTGAAAAGATTGTGCAAATCAGGAACCGCATGGCAGCGGCATGAGATCGACAGAAAAGCTACGCTGATCAATGACGCAAACCGCTCGAATTTCAAGTAGGCGACCGCGTCCTACTGAAGGTGTCACCCTGGAAGGGTGTAATCCGTATTGGGAAACGAGGCAAACTAAACCCACGGTACGTAGGCCCGTTTGTGATCTTGAAACGTATCGGACCCGTAGCTTATCAATTAGACCTTCCTACCGAACTCAGTGGAGTTCACAACGTTTTTCACGCGTCCAATCTGAAGAAGTGTCTATCAGATGAAACCCTAGTCATTCCATTGGATGAGATTCAAGTGGATGAACAACTGCACTTTGTGGAACAACCTATCGAGATCATGGATCGTGAGATCAAGACTCGAAGGCACAGGAAGATACCGATCGTCAAGGTTCGTTGGGATTCTAAGCGTGGACCGGAGTTCACGTGGGAAAGAGAGGACCACATGAAAAGCAAATACCCACACCTCTTTGCAGCTGAGCAGCAAGCTAACGTTACCACCAACTAAATTTTCGGGACGAAAATTCTTTCAACATGGGGATGATGTGACAGCCTGGGAATTTCTTGTACCATTGCTAACAAACTGAATCTTTGTGCGTTGCATTCTAAACCTGTGCGTTGCATTCTAAACCGCGTTTACTCAATTTTCGGGACGAAAATTCTTTCAACATGGGGATAATGTGACATCCCGGTTTTTCAGGTATCTTAAACGCACTACTTCACGGTTATTCATTCCTACGCTAATTTGATTCGGAGAATTAAATTACACGCTCGAAATAACTACGCTAACTTTGTGAACATATCGAGTGAATTACGTGCTATGTGTTATTAGACGTTTATAAGTTTTGTGAGTTATTATATCATGTTTTGATTTCGTGATTATTAGTTTATAAAAAATATATATATATATATATATTATATATTAAATAAATAGCCGAACCGAACCGAGCCGCGAAACGTGTCGACCTCACTTCCTTGTGACCCAAGTAACTAGCCTAAACTTGAGGCCCAAGTTACCCACCCAAACCCCTTGTGCGGCCGCAAGCCAACCTCACCCTTTCTCCTTTTCTTCTTTCCCTTGTCTTGGTATAAATAGGCATGCATGTATGTGTTATGTTTCAAAAAAAAGAAAAAACAAACCTAAACCCTAGCTCTAAGAGCCGACGGCAGCCCCCCCACCCTTTCTCTCGATCGCAACTTTCTCCAAAAACCGAAGTGATTCCAATCTCGTTCCCGGTTCGTTAATCTTCATCGTTGCAAGGTTAGGGTTTTTATTGTTTCGTAAATCACATTAGGTTTATGAACTCTTGATCATGCTTGTATGTAATGGTAGAATCATTGTTATGATGTTTAGTTCGATCAATTGTGCGAGTTTTGCGATTATGATGTTTAGTTGGATACATGAATCATAGGCTGCGTTATGTGATAAAAATCATATTATATGATTAGGGTTTGCATGAGTATGATGTACATGATGATATGTGACTAATAAATCTGTTCTTGATCGTTTATATTTAACGTCTCGATTGTTTAAGCGTGTTCGATTGCGATAAAAGTCGAAAACAGGATGTTGAATGGTGTTTACAGCCAACTTCAATTGGCTGTAACTTGGTTATTATTTATCGAAAAGCGGATTTTCTGAAGCCTAAAACGTATATTTTTTAAAAACGCTTCTAATGGCGCTGGATTCATATTTTTCTGAGGTCGTTTGATATTTTTAAGTGGTCAATTAAGTGCAGTAACTGAAGCTGTGTAAATTCTAAAAATTTGTTAGTTTTTTATCGAGTCGGATCTCATAATCTGTAGAGGGTTGGGTCACGAAATTTGTGCAGAAACTGGAGATGGAAATTTCCGGGAAACTCCCACTGGAATTTTGTTAATTGGATGAACGATGATTTTTAAATAAATTCTCCCGTGGACTGCAGTCAGAAAGCGACGAATCTGACTGCATCCTAGTATATAAATGTTTGTGAATAATTGGTAAAGTGTTAGGACTTGAAAAATTTACATAAAATTCTAAAGTTTAGTTGACACCTTCTTTAAAAAAATTGGAATTTTTGGAATGTTGGAACTATTTTATAAAAATCATCGAAAACAGCCTAGTTATGAGCATACAAGCTGAAACTTGATAACTTGCGAATGTGTGTACCAAAGTGTTGTATGAGTTGATTTGTGTTCATGATAGGTTGGTTTGATCACTATTTTGGTATGATAATACTTTGCATGCATGATTGTGTTTTCGAATTTGTTATTGTGTGTGCCGCATTGTGTGTTAGTTATGTGTAGGGTTTGTATCAGTGTGTTCACACACTAACTTTAAATCGATTGACTTGTTAGGACGCAATTAGCGGTCCCATCATTTGCTACTTCTGTGTTACACTAACCCAGCAATTAAAGGTGAGTTCACGGCCCCTATTTTATCCGGTTTTAAACAACAGGGGGAGAAACATGTATACACTCTACAACTCTATCTCTTTACGTTATACGAAATTAACGACGTTAAACTATTCGGTAACTATGTTAATGTTAATGTACGTTATGGTCACTAAGCAGCTATATCACGGAAGTCCTCGACAAACTCTCAGTTCGTTAGTATTGGGTTAGATAGCGGGGAAATTATAAGTAGACTAGTGGGCCCGACAAGCCCCACCCGAGCTAGTCGCGCTAGCCGACCGGGTATGGTCAACGGGTGAATAATTTGGCATAACTTTCGCCATGGTCAGTGATAGGCCTGGCAACACGGAGGCACAACAGTCAGCTTCGATCGCGAACACTTATGTGACATAACTTTAGGCTCGCTACCTACATGTTAACATTGAACTTAATTACGAAACAACAATATTATTCCGGGTTAGGAATAATGGAACGAAACAACAATATTATTCCGGGTTAGGAATAATGGAACCAACGACAATATTATTCCGGGTTAGGAATAATGGAACCAACATCATTATTATTCCGGGTTAGGAATAATGGAACTATATCGTTATTCCGGGTTAGGGATAACGGGGGAAACAAACTTTTAACCGAACTAATGAACTTATAAAAACCTGTGAACTTACTCTTCTTTAATGTTGACACTTGTTTCTTTACATGTTTCTCAGGACGCTAGGACCTCTAGGTGCACTCACTTGCATTGATCAAGACATCTTTTATCGAGTCTCATTTACGAACATTGTTTGGGTTTTTCTTTAGTTTTGGCGTTTGTGTTGGCGCCCGTTACTTTACTTTACGTTAATGCTTCCGCTCAACTTTAAAACTAATGCTTCTGCTAAACTTTGAAACCAAACTAAGATAATTTGAAAATAACTATGAATAGGTAAACAAATAATTTTTGGAAAACGTATAAACGAATCATATAGAGTCGTTCGATGTTACTAGTGTCCCAGATTCTGGTTTGTTCACACGCCTCGCGGTAAAACTCCGCAAGTGGAAAATTGAGGGTGTGACACTTTCAAAACAAAAATCACAAGTTTGACCGAACTTGTGATCAAAACTGAGAATTCTTCATTCCTACTACAAGTTCGACCGAACTTGGTAGTAAACTTCCTTTTTCAAAAGTTTTTGAGTGTTTTCAGTTTACGAGTCTCGTTATTCACAACGGATGATATTCAAAGAGCTTATATGTCCGGAGCTAGTTCATCAAATGCCAACGTGATCCAACAAGTCAATCTGGACAACGAGATGGGCACGACTGTTAAACCGCCAAAGCTAATGAGCATGGATGAGTAAGCTTTTCAGACCTTGAAACAGAAGCTTTGTAATGCTCCTATTTTATCCTTACCTGAAGGTAACGACGACTTTGTCGTATATTGTGATGCATCGAACTTAGGCCTTGGCTGTGTTCATATGCAAAGGAACAAAGTTATAGCCTATGCATCAAGACAGTTAAAGATTCATGAAAAGAACTACACCACTCATGATCTTGAGTTGGGTGTTGTTGTTTTCGCTCAGAAAATTTGGAGACATTATCTATACGGTACAAAATGTGTGGTTTTTACCGACCACAAAAGTCTCCAGCACATTTTCAATCAGAAAGAACTAAACATGAGACAGCGACGATGGGTCGAATTTCTGAACGACTACGAGTGTGAGATTCGCCACCATCCTGGTAAGGCGAATGTCGTAGCCGACGCTCTTAGTCGTAAAGAACGAGTCAAGCTGCATTGTGTTAAAGTTCGATCTGATATTCAAAACCGTATCTCCCAAGCTCAACGAACTTGTGTTACACAAGTCATGATGGGTGATGAATTACCACATCATCTTGAGCTTCAACTTGAAACGAAAGACAATGGGTTGTTATATTATCTGTGCCGTTTGTGGGTTCCAAATCAAGATAATCTCCACACCTTGATAATGGATGAAGCTCATAAGTCTCGTTATTCAATTCATCCAGGTGCAGACAAAATGTATAAGGATTTTCGTACTCAGTATTGGTGGCCGGGTATGAAGAAAGACATTGTCTTGTACGTATCTAAATGTCTTACTTGTATCAAAGTTAAGGCAGAGCATCAATGCCCTTCTGGTTTGCTTGAACAACCAGAAATTCTGGTTTGGAAATGGGAAAGCATTGCAATGGACCTCATTACCAAATTATCGCGTACATCTAGAGGTCATGATGCCATTTGGGTAATCATTGATCGTCTAACCAAGTCAGCACACTTTATAGCAATCCGTGAGGATATCCCTGCTGACAAGCTTGCTAAGATCTATGTGGATGAAATGTATCTTGTCATGGTGTCCCTTTGGACATCATATCTTATCGTGATGCTCGATTCTCATCTCATTTTTGGAGGACCGCAATTTGCCATGGGAACCAAACTTAACCTGAGCACTGCCTATCATCCTCAAACGGATGGACAGTTCGAAAGACAATCCAAACACTGGAGGATATGCTTAGAGCTTGTGTGATTGACTTTGGTGGTAGTTGGGATTCACATCTACCTTTGATCGAATTCTCCTACAATAACAGTTATCACACCAGCATTGACATGGCTCCTTTCGAAGCTCTTTATGGTCAAAAATGTCGTTCACCTGTCTGTTGGAATGAAATCGGTGAATCTCAATTCACTGGACCGGAACTCATTCAAGACACGAAAGACAAAGTCAAGATAATCCGTGATAATCTTTTGACAGCTAGAAGCCGTCAAAAGAGTTACGCGGACAAACGACGCAAGCCCTTGGATTTCCAAGTCGGTCATCATGTCCTGCTCAAGGTATCCCCTTGGAAAGGCGTGGTTTAATATGGGAAGAAAGGAAAACTTGCACCTAGATATGTTGGACCATTCAAGATCATTGAGAAAATCGGAAAGGTGGCCTACAAACTTGAGCTACCTCCTGAACTTGGAAATGTTCATCCAACTTTCCACGTGTCCAATTTGAAAAAGTGTTTAGCTGATGAAAACCTCCACATCCCTCTTGATGAAATTCGTGTTGATGACACGTTACACATTGTCGAGAAACCTGTGGAAATTTTGGATCGTGAAGTCAAAAAGCTCAAGCGCAGATGTATACCGATTGTTAAAGTTCGCTAGGAGTCCAAACGTGGCCCTGAGTTTACTTGGGAATGAGAGGACCAAATGAAGGCGAAATATCCACATCTCTTTCCACAAATTTCCACTAGTTAAATTTCGGGACGAAATTTCCTAAAGTAGGGGAGACTGTGACATCTCTGTATTTTAACCATCGTACAATTCTGAAACAAATTTGTAATTTTATAACATTGTGTTTTATTCCAAAATTTATTTTAATACTTATGACATTTCATATTTTCAATCCTTGTTCAAATTCGACCTTTCAAATCACTTCTGGAAGTGAAATCGCAAACTGTTACACAAACGTAATCAGTTTAACGCGACGTACACTCTGGAACAATGGTGTAATCTAAACATACCCTAAATATCCTTTACATAACTTATAAATAAGTTTTGAGGGCTTCGGTATGGCAAAAACATGCTTATTCAACTTTAGGGACTATTTTGCAAATTCTGCGAAACTATGCTGTTACGCGTATTTCCTAATCTAGAACATGTACGCGCATCCAAAAATTTTTGTAATCATTTAAATCTTGTATTTTGATGATTGGAATGCAAAAATGTCGTTCGTTGCGCATTAACGGTCATTTGCGCGTTCGTTACGATTATCATCGTAATTAACCGAAAACCGCAACCGTACGACCGAACGAACCAACACCCGGGACATTTTTGGACACATTTCAAGTTTCCTAAGCTTTATTGTCTTTATAAAGCTTAAAAATGAGGTTAAAAGTGCCAAAACGCGACGATACGAGTTCGAGGCCTGTTCTGCCAACTTTTGAAAGTTGTTGTCAGCTAAGGGGCTTACAGACCGTAAGCCCATACCCCTTACGGTCTGTAAAGACCCCCCAACTCAGCAGTTTCATGGCAGCTTCTTGTTTAATCTCTTGGACACTAAGCAAACAAAATTGCCACACCCCTTCTGGTTTCAACACCTCATTATACACTTGTAATGATCCTAGATCAAGTGCCTAACACTTGGAATGATCTTGTGCATCATCCACAAGTATAAATAGGCCCTCATTTTCACTTCACAACTTGCTCATTTCCATCTTCTTCCTCCCTTACTCTTGGAGCTTGCTTCCATCCTTTTTGGAGGCCTCCTACTGAGTTCTTTGAGATCTTGGGTGTTCCAAAACACAAGTAAGATCTCATCCTTAGTCTTTTTCATTGCTTTTAGCTATTTCAAGCTAAAATTCAAACATTGTTTGATATTTGGCTTTGACCATTAATTGGTCAAAACAAAGTTCAATTGAACTTTGCAACGTGATCGTAATCACGATGGTTATGATCCTTAGCGATCATATCTACTGATTTACCACGTTACTAGTTGTAGTGACGAGTCAAAGTTTCTGTCAATAATGTGCAAAATGTGCATTATACGATGGAACTATTTTCGGGTGTCAAAACATTTTGTTTTGATACCAAATCAGTTTTATAAACTTAGTTAGACATGTTAAACATGTCTAACTCGTCACTTTTAGTTTAGTGCTTGTTTAGGGTCGTAAGTCGAGCGGTCTTGACCACCGCTTTGACTTTCGAATCCAACCTGTTTGGTCGATCTTAGATCCGACCAAACACATATTTGTGACCATAATTATATAGGGACTAACCCTCTAAGGTTATACCTTATGGTCACGTTGTTTGGTTAGTATTATGATAGGTCGATATTATGCCCTTTATAAATGACCAAAATGCCTTTTTTGCACATAAATCCATTTTAAGCATATGTGGCTAAAGTTTTGACATATAAACTGATATCACAACATTTTTATACATGTTTGGGCATTTAAGACTTATCATAGGACATGTTTAACCATCCGATCACACGTTTACGCAAATGACGCGTTAAAGTAGCGTAAACTACCTTAACAGGTCATTACGGGTCAAAAGCACGTAGGATCACTTCCAAATCAGAATGTTGAGTTTATTAAATCATACCATATGAGTTCCAACACTCATTTGATTTATAAGACATCATTCTATCCAATCCGCCGATTAAAGTCCAAACTTATTAACATAATTATCCGATCTTAGGAACCATTTGATTCCTCGTACTCTTGAGCTTTGTTATTCTTCTTGAACAAGGATACTTTTTCAAACCCAAGTGAGTACATAGACCCCTCTTTTATATTTTTCAAATATTTTGGGGTGAAACACATGTGCCTACTCGATACTTTCATGTTTTCACGCTTTGATGACATATACTTGATATGTTCATCTAGTACATATATAGTACATGATTTCAACTATGTTTTGCTATGTATGTTGACTGAGCATGCTAGCACATTGATTTCAAAGACACCTTTTGCGGCATATGTTCACTTAGCATATGAGCACATTGATTTACATTACATTTTGCTATGTACATTGACTGAGCATGCTAGCACATTGATTTTATGGACATTTCTACTTCGGATGTTGACTTAGCATACTTAGTACATGGTTTAAAGACATTTTTCATGACATTTCTTACATTGACTATGACATTTGGTTTGTTTAACGGGACATAATACATTCATTAACATTGATCACGCCGCCCGGTAGTATGTAATGGTACCATAGGACTTCACAAATCCCGTTCCCTGCTTCCTAGGTTTTTTTGGAAGTAGGGAATGATAGAATCCGAATACATTTTTGATAAACCTTTGACTTGATAAGGGTTTATCCGAAAGTCTCAAGGCTTGAATGTATGTGATAAACATAACTACAAAAGTGTTCATATCAAATAAAGCATTGATTTTGCAAAACATTACTTTTGATTTAAACTTTGGTTTATTCAAGACATTGTTTTGTACATGACATTTTGTTATACAAGACATTTGTTATACAAGTTATGGTTTATACCTAACATTGTGACACATTACCTTGTTACATATGACAACATTTGTTAGACAAGACATTTTTGGTGGTTATTTGATAAGTGATTTAAATAACGAGATGTGTGTAATATGATAAAAGCATGGTGGATATGTAGTTGGTACTTCCTATATATAAGTGCTTTCATGATATTACATATCGTAGCGTTATTTAAACCACTTCGACAAAGACAAAGACATGACACATTTGGTACAAATAACATATATTTTTCACAAGACATTTTTTACAAATGGCATATTTTATACAATTCATTTTCATCCGGTTAATTATTTAACCATACATCCTTCTTTTAAATCATTTGATTTTCATATTGATTTTCATATGATTTTATAAAAGAAAACATTTTATAAGGTTCATGACTACTTTTCGTTAAACTATTATTTAAACTTCAAGTGATGAATCCTCATCAACAAAACTTATGTATCTCACATGCATTTTTATGCTGACGTACCTATTTTCACATGTGTTTCAGGAGCTAATGCTTGAGGTTGATTATGCCACACGTAGGGCGGACTTTGGACTTTAGTGACTTAAAATCTACAAGACAATTATAATTTCGTTTATTTTCTTTTATTCCAAGACATTGTAATCAATTTCATTCCATAATACAAAACTTTAAACTACCATGGTTGTTGAAACAATACTTCTGTTACGGCACTCCCCGACGTTTCAAGTCGCAAAACCTTAGAAAAAATATATATATATGTTATATATATATATGTATATATATATATATATATTAATATGCCAACATAATCAAAAATAATAACTTTTCGAGAAAATCTCAAAGTTATGTGAAAACTCTAAGTATTGGAGAAACTTAGGAATTTTGTAAAATATTGATTACTAAATCGTGCCTACGTATGTTAGGACGTGTAGAATCGAATTATGGGATTGCGCTATTTTAAATACGCACCCAAAGGTGAGTGTCACTAAACCCCCTCTTTTTACGGTTTTGTATATGTTTTGGGAGAAGAACACACCTTAAAATGATTAAAGATGTTTTTGAATAAAACATACCTGTGTTTATATAAAATGTATATTTTCATGGAAAATATATGATTTTGATGATATTAATATGTTTCGGGTAGAAACTATTTTGTGAATAAATATGTTTCGGGGATGAAACAGGGATTTTACGGTGTTTTAGAGAAAACGACCGTGTAGATTTAAAAATGCTTAAATCTAAAGTTGTGACGAATTGGCTCGGTCTCAAGAGAGTAACTATCGGTATTAGGCTTACGTTCCGGTGGGGATGTCGGGGATTCTGCAACTCGTTATATATTAAATTTATCATTTTAGTAGTATATATATATATATTGTTCATGAGGCAAGTGATATAGATGGCCCTTATGGGCGCATGCGCAAGTATTGTTGTTTAATCATTTAAGTATTGAACACATAGAATTGTTGGTAGATCTATCCGGTTGACTACCCCGTCGTGATCGGTCGCTCCGATCAAGTCAAACGACGAATTGATATCCTATTATAGTCTAGTCTTGATTATACCCTTATTGTTAATATATAGTTCGTATTGTCTCGCAAACATACGAGTCTGAACATTTGATGCAATAAATTTAATATGTAAAACTTGGGAAGATGCTTAGTTCGGAGGTTTCGGGGAAATGCTTGCGACGGCTGACTCATGGATTTTATTAAGGAAATAAATTAACTTTCGAAAATATTATTTAGATGTTTGATAATGAACACGTAATTAGAGAATTTTCCTTGTTTTAAATTTGAATATGTGAGCTCACCCTCCTTTGTGTTGACACTTGATTTTAACGTGTTCTTTAGGTACTTGAGCATGGCTTCGGGAATCTTTGGCATGTCTTGTGGTTGTGATGCATGTTTTGTTTAATAATAAACTTTGGACACTTTTAAAACTTATTTGGGTCCGACTGTATTAAGATCCATAAGGATCAAGACAACTTAACTGTGTTATGGTTGTGGTTTGTGTTTAAACTTGGAAACAATGTTTTAATTAAGTAATATGTCCAAAATTAACGATGCATCGTCCACTAAGATATTTATGGGCACCAACTTCCGTCACCATTACGTTTGTATTTCCACTGCGACGTTTTTGGGGTGTTACAGAAGTTGGTGTCAGAGCCAACGGTTGTTAGCGAACTAGATGTTTTCAGGGGAAAACTCTAGACTTCAACCAAAGAATTTTGAGAAATAAGTCCAAAATTCGTGAAGCCAAAATTTTTAAATAAGCATGAATTTTTTTCATGTATGAGAACCATTGCGTGTTGTTATGCATACGTGTTAATCTGTTTATTTGGGCTTTATGTGTTATTTTTCATTTGAACACACACTTACTTTGTACGATTATATATGTCACAGATGTCGCACGAGCACGAGGTCATCGAGATTACTGACTCTTAGAGCGAGCCAGAATTCGAGACTTCACCTAGATCCGTATTATCGGAGGTACCCCCTACGATTCCACAGTTTGTTGATGCGGCCGTATTCGCTTCGTACTTCCATGTTAACCCTGCGCGTTCGCCAGCCAGGTTGACCGTCGTTATGCTTTTACAAGCAACAGTTGGATCGAAGACGATGATGATGCTCCACCCTCGATCCACGAGACTGGGTTATCATCAGGTACCGTGCCAGTTATCGATGATGTGGATAGAGGTGTTCCGTCGATCGGAGGATCTTATAGTGCCGCACCAGTAGTAGACGCTACCATTGTTACGGCTCAGCCATTGGAGCCATCGGTCGTCTCATCTGCTGTCGTTGTTGAGCCCACTACTGAGATCCCTCACCCGTTGTTACCGAGTCGTCATTTCCGTCGATCGATTCGCGCGCTCCTACTGCACCACTGTTGGTATACTTTCGACGTAGAAGATAATACGACCTGTCAGAGACATCGCTCAAACTTCCATAGCTGAGACTGCATCGGCTTCGAAGAAGCAGAAAGGAGTGTGGGTTAACCGATGTGCTCACTGTGAATGTTAGTTGGGGGCCATACGCAGAGATCTGGAGGCGACCAAGGATAAAGTGAAGGATCTAGAGGGGCAAATGGACTGGTTTGATGAGCTTAAGGACTTGGATGATAGTGCCATGGATCAGATGCATTGGAGGATAGTTGAGCTGGAGGAGCTTGTGAGGAAGCTTCTAGAGTTTGTTGGCATGAAGAAATGATGGTTGTTTGTCATGTATGTTGTTTGTTTGTTTTGTATGTCTCTTTGATAAACCCTTATGTTGGCTTGCATGCCAAAATTTTGGATATTTAAGAGGAAATTTCATCTAGACTTGTTATTGGTGGTTGATTATGTCACACCAAATTTTGGTTAGTTGTTGTACTATGAACAAGCTTTGTAATTTCCGTGATAAATATCAATGACATGGGTTTCTTTTGGTTAAATTATTCTCATTGTTATGTGGATGCATGTGTATTGTTTAGTCCACTATTATTTAATGATTGAAATATTTAAACAATATCTTATGTTGATATTATTATTGCAATAATAGAAACGACAAGATGCCGCCAAAAGCGAGACATGGTACTGGACTACCTACCACCCCAGAAGAGTTGGCACAACTCATAGCCCAACACGTTAATACTGCCTTGGAACAACGTGAAGCCAACCAAAATATTGGGCAAGGACGTGAACGCGGTGCTCCTGGGCATGGTGAAGGTGGTGTACAGATTGGAAACCCGCAAGGTAATATAATGATCGGAAAAGTGTTAGTAGTTCCTGTGTTATGATATAATCAGAGAGTAATCTTGATTTTCATTAACCTTGTGAACAGTGCATGGATGTACGTATAAAACATTTCAGGGCTGTAACCCATGATCATTTACCAGTGCTGAAGGGCCTCTTGAAATCACTAGATGGATTGAGAAAATGGAATCTGTGATGGCCATCAGCGGTTGTGCTGCTGATCAGAGGGTTAGGTATGCTTCATGTTCATTTCTCAATGAAGCTTTATCTGGTGGAACACTCAAGTTCAAGTTTTGGGCGAAGACACTGCTTACGGTCTTACCTGGAACAAACTAAAAGAGATGCTTCTAAAGGAATACTGCCCGCGTAATGAGATGCAGAAGATTGAGACTGAGTTCTGGAATTTGACCATAGAAGGCCTGAATGTCAGAGCTTATACGACTCGCTTCAATGATTTGGCTAGATTGGTTCCACGAATGGTCACTCCTGAATACGTTAAGGTAGAAAGATATATTTGGGGATTGTCGCCACAAATTCGTAGTATGGCTACGTCAGCGAAGCCCACTACCTATCTAGAAGCTACTACTCTAGCGAAATCATTAGTGGATGATGTTGCTCGCAAAAGTAGCCTTAACAGGAAAGAGGAGACTGGGAAGTCATCTGGAAAAGTCAAGGCAAATGGAAAATTTGACCGATCTGAGCGTTCCGAGCCTAGATCTAGGGATTCACGGAAGCGAAAGTCTGAGAGCTCGAGAAAGGATTCCAATGCGAAGCGTGAGAGAAAATGCGATTCGGGGAAAGCATATGTGGCTAATTCGAGTGGTTTGAGGAAGGATAATGCCCGGGATGGCGGAAGTGGTTCAGGGAAGACGACTCATGGAGATGAGCAGGGAAAGTGTGCTAGATGTGGTTGAACTGGATATGTTACTCGCGAGTGCTATGCTAAGAGTACGTCGGAGGGAGTTAAGCTCGAGGGATGCTATGAATGCGGAGAGCAGGGACACTACAAGCGGAACTGTCCGAATGTGAAGGGTCAGAATGCCAGGGACAGAGCTTTTGAGCTAAATGCTGGGAAGGCACGTGATGATCCTGCAGTTGTTACCGGTACGTTCTTAATCAATGACCATTCTGCGTTCGTACTATTTGATACTGGTGCTGACTTGAGTTTTGTTTTGAAAAACTTTGAACCGTTTATGTGTTCTCAAACAGGTAAGCTAAGTAAAAAGTAGTCGATAGATTTAGCAAATGGTAAAATGATAGAGACTAGCGAAGATATTCGTGATTGTAGAATTCGGTTATGCGACCATAGTTTTAGTATCGATTTACTACTAGTGGAGCTGGGTAGTTTTGATGTAGTCGTTGGGATGGATTGGCTATCCAAGAACGGAGCTGAGATCATTTGTTCGGAGAAACAAGTGCGGATACCTCGTCCTGGTGGTGGTGAAGCTTTAGTTGTTCACGGTGACCGATTGAGTCGAGTATCAGGAGTTGTTAGTATTATGAAGATGCACAAGATGTTGCGTAAGGGCTATCCTGCGTTTTTGGTTATATACGAAGGCTGAAAGTTTAAGATCGATCTTGTACCCGGTGCTGCACCAATTGCAAAATCTCCTTAAAGATTAGTACCGTCCGAGATGAAAGAATTATCAAATCAGCTTCAAGAGCTATTGGACAAAGGTTTCATACGACCAAGGTTTTCGCCTTGGGGAGCACCTGTTTTGTTCATGAAGAAGAAAGATGGTTCCTTCAGAATGTGTATTGATTACAGAGAGTTGAACAAGCTGACTATCAAGAATCGGTACCCGTTACCAAGAATCGACGATTTGTTCGACCAGCTTCAAGGATCAAGCTACTACTCGAAGATAGACCTGCGTTCAGGTTATCACCAGTTGAAGATTGGTGAGGAAGATGTTCCGAAGAGTACTTTCAGAACATGTTATGGCCATTATGAGTTTTTAGTCATGCCTTTTGGCTTAACTAATGCGCCTGCAGTTTTCATGGATCTCATGAACAAGGTATGCAAACCCTACTTGGACAAATTCGTGATAGTATTCATTGACGATATACTAATCTATTCGCGAGCCAAAGAAGACCATGAGCAACATTTGAAGATGAATCTGGAGTTGCTGAAGAAAGAGAAGTTGTATACCAAGTTCTCTAAATGTGAATTTTCGATTCGAGAGGTGCATTTCCTCGGTCATGTCATAAATGAGAAAGGTATACATGTGGACCCGTCGAAGATAGAGGCGGTTAAGAATTGGGAAGCGCCAAAGACTTCATCAGAGGTGCGACAATTCTTAGGACTTGCTGGGTATTATAGAAGATTCATCGAGAATTTTTCCAGAATAGCGCAACCATTTGACCCAGAAGGATAACAAATTTGATTGGTCAAAAGAGCAGGAGGAAGCTTTTCGGATGTCGAAGGAGAAGTTGTGTAGTGCACCTATTCTATCCCTGCCTGAGGGAAATGACGATTTTGTTGTATACTGTGATGCGTCACGTTTGCGCCTTGGTTGCGTGCTTATGCAGAAGGACAAAGTGATAGCCTATGCATCCAGACAACTAAAAGTGCATGAGAAGAACTACACAACTCATGATTTAGAGTTGGGAGCTGTTGTGTTCGCTTTGACAATTTGGAGACGTTATCTGTATGGCACGAAGTGTGCGATTTACACAAACCATAAGAGTCTCCAGCATATCTTTGATCAGAAGGAACTCAACATGCGACATCGGCGATGGGTAGAGTTACTCAATGATTATGAGTGTGATATTCGTTATCACCCGGGAAAAGCAAATGTTGTTGCTGACGCGCTCAGTAGGAAGGAGCGGGAAAAGCCTCTGTGCATCCGTGCTTTGGGTTTGACCATACAAACGAATTTGACTGGTCGAATTCGTAATGCACAGCGAGAAGCTTTGAAAGATGAGAACCTGAGTAGAGAAGGTTTGAGAGGTTTGTAATGTGAACTGATACCAAAAGCAGATGAAGTGATGAAGTTCATGAACCGAGTTTAGACTCCGCTTAGAGGTAACCTACGTAAACTAGTTATGAACAAGGCTCATAAGTCCATATATTCGATTCACCCAGGTTCTACCAAGATGTATCAGGATATTAAGGAGTTATAATGGTGGCCGAATATGAAGAGAGATATTGCGGTGTATGTAAGCAAATGTCTGACAGGCTCGAAGGTTAAGGCTGAACATCAGAGGACGTCTGGGCTTCTGCAGCAACCAGAGATTCCTAAATGGAAGTGGGAGCATCTAGCTATGGACTTTATCACCAAACTACCCCGTACGTCACGTGGACATGACACCATATGGGTAATTGTGGATCGATTAACGAAGTCTGCTCATTTTCTAGCCATTAAGGAAACAGACAAGACAGAGAAGATATCGCAGTTGTATCTTGACGAGATTGTAGCCCGACATGGAGTTCCAGTGTCAATTATCTCCGATAGAGATGGACGATTTGACTCCAGATTTTGGCGATCTCTTCAAGAGTCGTTGGGTTCTAGATTGGACATGAGTATTGCATATCATCCTCAAACAGATGGTCAGAGTGAGAGAACCATTCAGACGTTGGAGGACATGTTGAGAGCGTGCGTGGTTGATTTTGGTGGAAGTTGGGATCCTCATTTGCCATTAGCAGAGTTTTCTTACAACAATAGTTACCACGCTAGTATCAAAGCCGCTCTGTTTGAAGCTTTGTATGGAAGGAAGTGTCAATCGCCCCTATGCTAGGCTGAAGTTGGCGAAAGGCAACTAACCGGACCTGAGCTTATCCAGGAAACCACCGAAAAGGTTGTCCAGATTAAGGAAAGGTTGAAAGTTATCGCCGATCGACAGCAAAGTTATGCAGACAACCGAAGGAAACCGTTGCAGTTTCAAGTCGGGGATCGTGTTCTGCTGAAAATGTCACCTTGGAAGGGTGTTGTTAGGTTTGGGAAAGGGGAAAGCTAAGCCCACGGTATATAAGTCCTTTTGAAATCGCATCTCGAGTTGGATCAGTCGCGTATAGGCTTAAGTTCTGGATGAGAAGATTCAGAGGCTTAGAAGGAGTCGGATTAACTTGGTCAAAGTTCGCTGGAATTCCAAGCGTGGACCCGAGTTCACATGGGAACGAAAGGACCAAATGCAATGACAATATCCACATCTCTTTAAATCTAGTGCGAAAACGAATCCTGTAGTGTAAGAATTTCGGTGACTAAATTCCTTAAACAAGGGGAGACTGTGACACCCGGCTATTTAGGCTGTCCCGTACAAATGTAACACGTGTAATGAATGAATAAAAGGCCGTATATGATTATTTATGATGTTTATATATGGTATTTGATGTGTTGGTAAATCCAAAGTTTGATAAAAATTACGTTGGCAATATTAAGATAAACGCTTATCGCGTAACGATTAAAATGTGAAACGAACGTCGGTGACCGTCGGATAATGTTAAAATCCGAAAAATAGTCCGTTGGGAGTTAAATAATATATTTAATCATAATCGTGATGAAAAATAATTTAAAACGCTAAGAAACTCTATTTTTCGAGTTTAAGCGCGTACTGCGCGATACTGCACGTATCCGACATAATGCTGTCAACACAGCCAGTACAGGGCAACCAATAATTATTATAGTAATAGTTTGACAAGTTTATTTTTATAGAATGATAAAAATGAATTAAAACGCTTAAAATCCCTATTTTGCGAATTTAAGCGTGTACTGCGCAACACAGCGCGCATACTGCCAAATACCGACAACGTAACTGGTCCTGTTAAATAAAATATTGATTAGTAACATTTAAGTGAGTTTATTTTTATAGAGCGTTGAAAATAATTTAAAACGCGTTAAAACGCAGTTAAAACCTAGATAAAACACCCGGTAACCAGTAAAATACCAGTTTTTAACCTACAACTCATATATATATATATATATATGTATACGAAATATATGTGTGCGGGCAATAGGTGGCGGCTTGGGGGGAGGTTCAAAACACTCTCTTTCCAAGTGTTCACCTTGGAAACACAAGTTATGATTGCACCTTTACTAATATCTTCCAAGATCTTCACAAATCCAAGAAAACAATCAAAACAAACTTCACTCTCTCTCCTCTCTCTCTCTCTCTCGGCCATGAGCTCCCACACACACCTCCACTTTTAAATTTTGAACCTCCATTGAAGAACCCATGTTCATGCAATCCCATTTCAAGTATTTTTTAAGGATCAAAGGTGTTTTCAAAGTGTTTCAAGCAACATCCAAACTCCATATCATCAACTCTTGTTCAAAACCCATCAAACTTGAAGTTATAAGATTCACTTTAAAAATCTTGTTCATGAATCTTAATGATGTTGATAATGATAGAAGTTTCTCATGTTCTTGGGTTTAGTCACTAACTTGAAAACACTATCAAATGGGTTTTCAAAGAAAATGAAAATGGATAAGTGTGTATATGTGTGTAAGGCCGTGGGTATATGCGTGTGTATATATGATTGTGTTTTGAAATTTTTTTAAATGGTTATTGATTGATTTGATTCTTGGAAAGTGCATGCATGTATGATTAAAAGTGATCTACATGAAAATGACTAGTGATTAAAGAATGTTATGAAAAGTGGAATTTTGGAAACATATGAATATATGTATGTGTATATACGTCGTGTATATATATATGTACATATGCATGCATGTGTGATTTTGATGTTGATGGATTTAAATATGGAAGAATCTATGTTATGTCTTGCATTTAATCTAGATGATTAGATGATGATGGGATGAATATGTTTGGGATTATATGAACATGACTTAAATATATGTTTGGATGCATTAAAATGATGAAGACATGATGTAAGTGCATTAAGTGCTTGTACCTAGTCATGCATGTGAATGTATGTGCATAAAAAGATAAATAAATGATGTTATGATAAAAGTGATTTTAGATCAGATTATAAAGCATAAAAATAGTGTTATTTGGAGTGTAAAATGGTATGGAACTTTGACATAAAGTCTACTAGCTTTGCATGTGGTACTATGTGCTTAAAAGTGTTGTAAAATACATGAAATCGCATGATTTATGTGCCTTATGCAAAAACTGAACTAATCTGATTATAACAATCATATTATTCAGTATATAACATGTATTGTGTTAAAATATGAAGTCGTTCCGAGTTCGGATGGTTATGGTAACGTTAGACGCAAAACTATGCGATAAAAACGGTAAAAATCGTCTTTTTACGAGGTTTTTATGAAACTGTTTTAAATCCGTAAATAAACTGATATTTTTGTATAAATATAAGTATATTAAGTTATATTTAGTTTATTGGGTGTTTGGTTAGTCATACGTGACTTTCGGCACCCGGAAACGTTACCGAATCACTAAAATACGCATTTTTCAATGTACACTAGAATGGGTTGTTCATGGGTGAACCTTATGTGTTTAAATGTGTTATGTGATTTAAATATGTGAATATGATAATATGTTAAGTGTTGACATGATAGCGGGAACTAAGACTATGCATGTACGCTTGTATGTTTAAAACGATAGAATCGGTAAAACCGCGTTAAAAGTGTAACTTATTTGTCGAGCATGAAAAATTGATACATAGGTTAACTTAATAAGTTATTTCATGTACGCATGCTTTAAAAATGATAAAGTGTATAAGTTAACGAGATTTCGCGTGTTAGATATTGTGTTTATGTGCACGTTTATGTATATATATTACGACGCGCAAATCGTAGATATATAGTACTTATAAACGGGAGTGTTAACGGATATAACATTAAGGTCACCAATAAAATCGTTCAAGTCGCAAAATCTTAAAAAAATATATATATATATATATATATATATATATGAACTCATATATATATATTAATATGCTAACATAATCAAAAATAATAATTTTTCGAGAAAATCTCAAAGTTATGTGAAAATTCTAAGTATTAGAGAAACTTTGGAATTTTGTAATACATTGATTACTAAATCGTGCTTACGTATGTTAGGACGTGTAGAATCGAATTCTGGGATTGCGCTATTTTAAATACGCACCCAAAGGTGAGTGTCACTAAACCCCCTTTTTTACGGTTTTGTATATGTTTTGGGGGAAGAACACGCCTTAAAAGGATTAAAGATGTTTTTGAATAAAACATACCTTTGTTTAAATAAAATGCATATTTTCATGGAAAATATATGATTTTGATGATATTAATATGTTTCGGGTAGAAACGATTTTGTGAATAAATATGTTTCGGGGATGAAACGGGGATTTTACGGTGTTTTAGAGAAAACGACCGTCCTAGATTTAAAAATGCTTAAATCTAAAGTTGTGATGAATTGGCTCGGTCTCAAGAGAGTAAGTATCGGGATTAGGCTTACATTCCGGTGGGGACATCGGGGATTCTACAACTCGTTATATATTAAATTTATCATTTTAGTAGTATATATATATATTGTTTATGAGGAAAGTGATATAGATGGCCCTTATGGGCGCATGCGCAAGTATTGTTGTTTAATCATTTAAGTATTGAATACGTAGAATTGTTGGTAGATCTATCGGGTTGACTACCCGTCGTGATCGGTCGCTCCGATCAAGTTAAACGACGAATTGATATGCTATTATAGTCTAGTCTTGATTATACCCTTATTGTTAATATATAGTTCGTATTGTCTCGCAAACATACGAGTCTGAACATTTGATGCAATAAATTTAATATGTAAAACTTGGGAAGATGCTTAGTTCGGAGGTATTAGGGAAACGCTTGTGACGGCTGACTCATGGATTTTATTAAGGAAATAAATTAACTTTCGAAAATATTATTTGGATGTTTTGATAATAAACACATAATTAGAGAGTTTTCCTTGTTTTAAATTTGAATATGTGAGCTCACCCTCCTTTGTGTTGACACTTGATTCTAGCGTGTTCTTCAGGTACTTGAGCATGGCTTCGGGAATCTTTGGCATGTCTTGTGGTTGTGATGCATGTTTTGTTTAATAATAAACTTTGGACACTTTTAAAACTTATTTGGGACCGATTGTATTAAGATCCATAAGGATCAAGACAACTTAACCTTTTTATGGTTGTGGTTTGTGTTTAAACTTGGAAACAATGTTTTAGTTAAGGAATATGTCCAAAATTAACGATGCATCGTCCACTAAGATATTTATGGGCACCAACTTCCGTCACCATTATGTTTGTATTTCCGCTGCGACGTTTTTGGGGTGTTACACTTAATGGTTTGAAAAATCTTTCATCAAATGAGGAAATGGAGGTTGAATACGGATCGGATGATGAGTTTTCGTGATCCTCATCGGTTTGTCACTTTTATAGTTTTTATAATTTCTTTCTTTAAAAACAAAAGTCCAATAATATGTTTTTGATTTTTGGAGGAGAAAAGTTCTTAGAAAATATGTTTTTGATTTTAGGGGAAAAAAGTTAGTAGAAAATACAAAAACATATAAAAAATCAAAATGAACAAAAACAATGAAAAAGTCAAAAATGAGTTTTTGTGAAAATGAGGAAATGATAATACATCAGTGGACTATCACATTATGATAAAGAATTGAAATGTTTAAAAAGATTTAAGTGAATCTCAGAACGTGCCGGTAGAATTTTCATGTTCAATAAATTGTTTCCGCGATATAAACTAAAACAGTCAACTTCTTAATTTGTGGCTTAACATCTATCGGATATATGGACTTGGTACTCCGAAATTTCGTTTGAGAGATTGCCTGATTCTGAGATACTAGGTCTTTATAGAGAATTGATATCTGGGGTATTATACAAGTTCTTCTGATTTTGCGTCGGTAATGGACTAGAACTTGTAGAATACTTTTGTTTACTAACCCATAAAATTCCAGCAAATTGTAAATATCGAAATATTCAACAATTGTAGTAAAAATATTCCAAATTGGAACACTACCTTCAAGTCGAGCCTTCATCTCTTTGTCGGTACGTTGGTACTAACCTGAGCTCTCAAGGCCTCGCATTACCCAGTGACAGATATTTGTTAGCTATATTCACCTTTAAGATGAAATATAGGGAATCTTGATACAAGAGTTTATTCTGAGCTCGGGAACACAATTAAGTCAAGTTTCTTAAAAATTACCTAACATATCTTGGGACAATTGAGAAATGTGGTAAATTTTAAACGGACAAACACATTGGCAATGTAAATGAATTTTTTTAAAATCTTATTGTCTTAAAAAGGTCAACGGTACTAGTGATATGTCTTTAAATATGATCCTCGATCACAAACTCACAAAAATATGTCTTATTATTTCATGTTAAAAATCCAAAAAATTTTCAGTGTGTTTTAGCATAAACTTCAAAAAATTCAAAAAGATTTTATTTCTATCTTAGTTTTTGTAACACCTCGGCCGCGTAAAAACAACAAACCACGGCGGAAACGTCGGGGAGTCACGTAACAGATTGTTTCAACAACACATGGTACTTGAAGTTTTGTTTTATTGAATTAATAACATGTTTACATTGTCTTGGAAATATTAGAAACAAAACATAATTAAATTGTCTTTCTTGATTTTATATTACTAAGGCCCGCATCCAAATCCTACGTGAAGCAAGCATCGTAACATTAGCTCCTTAAACATATGTGAAAAGAAAGTCAACATAAAAAGCCGGCGAGTACATAGGTTTTGTGAGTGTGTCAAATTCATGGCCTTGTATATGTATCGCAATACCTCGTCAGACCACTAGAGTCGTTAAGTGAAAACCTTGTATCAAAAGTGTCTGATATTGCAATATTATTAACCAACTAAAACAAGTTGGTTAGAGTTTGTGAAAGACCTTGTAGCCATTAATCTTGACTAAAACATTTCTTTTTTGTAAAATCAAGTACTAAATCGATTTAAAAGAAAACTTCGTATGGTTTACATCTTTAAGTGAAAATCGTTGCGTGTCATCGTTTGAAAACATTTGTCCAAGTGATTCAGATAAGGCCACGGTATGCAATACAATAATGTAACGCCTCGCATTTTCCATACTTTCTATTTATAGCTAGCTCATATTGTATTTCTATCTTTGGAAAGTATTGTATCTCGTATTAAAATTGTCGTTGTAATCTTTGTATTCTGAGACTTGGATCATAATGAAAACTCGTATTTTATTCATGTTTTTCTTATACATAACCGTACTTACATTGATTCATAAACTTAACATGTGAACATATTCGTGATACTCGTAATCGTGTGACAAAATTGCAAAACATGATGGTTATACTTATTCAAACGTGATATTCATACTTAATCGCATTCATTTATGCTTATACACACCATGAGACATGCCTCTAATGCTTAAAATACTTTACATGTTCCTAAAATATCATGAATTAGCACCTAAACCCGTCACCCTTGATCAAAATAACAAAAAAAAACATAATTTTAACCCGGCTAAGGTCCTTACGGACCGCAAGGGGAAACTCTTACAGTCCACAAGGAGACCTGGGCAGGACAGCAGGTTTGAACCCTCGCGGGTTTGCACGAATCCACACAAAAATCTTTCACCCAATCACCTCTAAACCTCCTTTAAACAACTCCTATCAACCCTAATTCATTCCACTATAAATACACACCCCCTCCAAGCTATTTTACCCTTTCACAACTCTCTAATCTCACCAAAATCACTTTCAAATTGTTCCAAATCAGTTGCAACATCAGAATTTCCGACAGATTCATACCTTCATACAAAAGTGAGCATAACTCACTCAATACTTAACGAAATTGCCCCATTCATTTTCCTACATACTTGGATTAACCTTAGGTTTGAGTCCAAGGATTCTCCATGGAGAATCAAAACCTGGATATTAACCTATAAGGCTCCAAAGTTTCTGTTTTTGCTCAAATCTTTATAAAACTTATGATTTACCTTCAACAAACTTGTGTTCTTGTGCTTCTAATCAAACTTATGATTAGTAAAGCCTAATCAAGCTTGTTAACATGAACTAAGGGCTGTTTTGACACCCTAAACTTTCTGCTTTTGAAGAGCATTAAGCTCCAAGTGGTGCAAGTTCAAGAACTTGTTCATGTGTGTCCACCTTGGTTAGCTTGGGCTATCCTAACTTTGAGACCACACATCACTTGATGATTTCCACCATTATCCCAAGTGAGTTTGCTATTTGTAAAGTGACTCAACCCCGCCTAGCCTTCGACTTGTGTCAACGTCGGCTCCCTGGGTTGTAGCTCACTTGGCTACTTGGTATAGTGAACATATTTACATTCTTGTTATTTATGTTAGTTTGCTAGCTGAAGGTGTCTGTTGTAACACGGTCCGGCTAGCTGAAGGTGTCTGTTGTGACACGGTCCGGCTAGCTGAAGGTGTTGTGACACGGTCCGGCGAGCTGAAGGTATATGTTGTGACACGGGCCGGCGAGCTGAAGGTGTCTGTTGTGACACGGCCCGGTGAGCTGAAGGTGTCTGTTGTGACCTGGTACGGTTAAAACAGTCAAGGTTTCACTAGTGCATACTCGTGTAATTCCATCGACGACCTGTGGTGCAATTAAACTTGTTAAAGCATTTTGCTACGAAACAACCAAACCCGTCAAACTCACCAGCTCGTTTAGCTGACCCTTCTTAAAACTAACATTCATTTCAGGTAACTTGAGACTAAGGTGATCTGGCTATGTGGTTCAAGACGTGCTTATAGACAAATACTGATATAGACGCATGCAGCTTAGAAGACTTATGTGGTTCATGGGAACACGCAGTTGTAACATACATATGGTATGTAATCAACATTTTGGTAATTAATAAAATGTAGTGTCTTTATAAACAATGCGCTTGTACCAGAGGTGTTAGTTGCATCCCGTGTTTTACTTCCACTGCAAATTGGGGTGTGACAAAAGATGGTATCAGAGCCATTGGTTATAGAGAATTAGGTGCCTTTAAGGAAACCTAGACTATAACTACAGGCTCGGTCTTTAGTGGACATCATTGGAAAAATTAACCTCAACTAAAAGTACTTAGAGAACACTATAAAGTATGGTATTGGCGAGTACCAGCATGGCCTTGTGGGGCAAGTGGGTTATTGTGGTCCGGATAGTATTAACAGACTTGCTCATACGAGGCAGTGTTGGGAAAGTCGCGGTAATAAACACACTTAAATACGTGGGGTGATACATACGTGTACCAAGGTGATAGTGTGTGGATGTTTGTGCATGGATTGATACATGAATTGGGATCAGGGGATGATACGTTACTACATATGCCTTCGGGGTAGGCAGAAAACTGGCATTACAGTCCATTCCACATTCCTACTGTTCACATAACTAATACCCACCAGAATTGGATTCCTATCACTCATATAGTTGTTACATATACGTTATGATATGAGAACTCAAGTCTTTATTATGATACGATTCCACCAAATCTATCCTTATAGTTACTATAACAACGATTATATACCAGAGTGATACTTTAAAAAGAACATAGATACATAAAGAACGCGTGGGTTGTTCTAATAAACTGGGAGGATGTGTACGTATCTTTACTCCGCTTCTCGTTGATTCACGCCGATTGTTATACAATCGCACAGTTTATACATCTTGCAAAACTTTCTCGTCCTTGGATCATCGATTCATTTGATTGTCAGTTGGATTTCTCTTCTGCTTACAATCTTGGCTTTAGCCCTCACGTCATATGATATTATGATACTTAGTGGTACTCCTTAGCACATGTTCCGATATATGTTATGTATGAATTTGATGATCTCCGGGTTATGGAGATGGCATGGAATGCGTGAATAAGTTACCCTTCCTGTTGTCATTCGGTTCCATGGGTATAAATTTTGTGATTATACAGATTCATTTGAAACGCCTTGCATGTGGAACCTCAGTTCGTGTGACCATCGGTTACATTGTGTTCTTTATGATTAATGATTGTTTCGGATTTCGGTTGGTTATTCGCGGAAAGTAATAGGAGGCCCGAATATCTCGTGGAACGGAACATTGATCATGTATATGGGTGTGGTGGATACGCTGCGGTACTTCCTATATATAAACTACATTATCAAGGTACCGTTACTCAGGGCAGACGTGCTTCATGTTGCGATCTGTTCGGTTATATTTTGGGCAATGCAGTGTTGAGACTTCGACCCTGGTTGATGTGATAGATGATGCCACAATTGTCATAACTACGATATCTATACACAGTTGCAGTAAGTTTAAATGAAAGGTAGTTTGGGTCGACATATAACGACGTTTGGGTTAATCCTGGGAAAGTTCTTTTACGAATTCGTAAGACCTTCTAGGGATACTACACCCTGGTAGTACTCTGTACCTAACAATTGCCGGTGATAACTTACCCACCTCGATTTACCCTATGTTTGCTTCATGAAAGGTAACAATGTTTTTTTTTTGGTAAGACAATTCAGCGTCATTTATTTCTTTTGGCGGAATTTGCTTGAACGTACAGTCATATATTGGAAATCACTACGTTACGACAAACAACTATACTTATGTCACCGACCGTCGTCAATGAAGCTATTCGGTTGAAGCATATATTTCCTTTACTAGCTTTTGTTTGCTAGTGATACGATCTCCAATTCTTAGTAAGGACACGTAATTAGCATCGCTATTGATAACCCAAGGAAATTTAGGGGTAACACATAAATGGAAACACTTATCCAATATAATCAAAGTCGGCAAGGAGTTGTGTGGATGCGAATCTTCTTGTAATAAGACTCGTGGAGGCGAAAACATTTTTATCCATATTCCTCGTAACCTTTAATACCTCTTATTAATCGGACACTCATATGCATACGTTTATTTATAAATATACAAACATTATCTGCGGTCCAATCCACAGGTCAATTTAGTAAATCTCGGTTAAGCGTGATGTAACCCCAATGTGAAGTAAGACAACTATAATCATAAAGTAATCCGATTCATTTCTTCAAATAAATTCAGTTCTCCTTACAAACCCTGATGGAAAGCGTTAAGGTCCGGTACATGTAATTACTAATTTGATACACCCTATCCTTTTAATCAATGTTAAGCTATGCTATGATACGTTAGCTTCCTATGGAATTACGGCAGGTATATCGGCAATAGAACCAAGTGGCATACAACCTTGAATTCTATCGATGTAGTTCAAATTAATACAAGGTAAATCCCCAGTAACCCGAAGTAATAATGAATGAGCAGTACGAAGGACCCATAAAGAAACTACCTCTTAATGCATATTTAATAAACAAATGACACAAAGCGAATTTTCGTCGGACGATGATTTTGTTCAAAGGACGATATTTAAAAGAATCATATAAAATTTTTATATATCAAACGATCCCTTGTTTTCAGTCTCGCATAACTTAGTAAAAATGCTCCAGTGAAAATGAGATCGCATTTGAGTAGTATTCGAGTATAGTAATCCGATGACTAACCTATGTAACAACTCTATATACACGGTCTTGAATCAATATCACCCGTATGAGGGCGGTGCATTCGCGTAAGGGGATACATGGGTTTTTGATTTCTTTCAGTTAAGGCTTTCGCGTCATGATACCTACGACGACCATGCGATTGGTCTTGAGTAGGGACCAACTCAGATACTTATATGTCTATAAAACATATTGATTCCCCAAGTCTACGATAATAATAATACCCAGAAAACACCATATGTCTCCTCCTCTTCCTTGAAATATTCAAGTAATCCAAATATTTATACACGACGTTATTCACGATACATAGGGGATGATCGAAATTCCCTTTGGGCTGTTGTAAGGTGTTACGTGGTGACGTTCTCCTACATGTGTAGGAGAATGATGCAGGAGATATCCTGACTTTCATCCGTCAATTGGATACAAAGTGAACGATACCCTACTCTTGTAACAAAGAGTTATACGTTAAACGGTGTTGGTTGTCCTCGTGAGTATACGAGGAGTAAATTCTCTAGATAGGGGGAACATTGTTGAAACACCCCTCGTCTTCCTTCGACAAGTTGGTACCTTCATTTCATTTTCATTTTAAATCGATTTAAATGAGTAATCACGAAATACGATTTTCCCAATATAAACCGAGATGGTTTTGAGTGAGTGAACTTGACGAAATCCTTACGTTTAATCGGTGATTTAGATGGCGGAGGTGCCAAGGTGGGAAAGTATCATATCTTTCAATACTCATACATGGTGCAGATCATACCAAGTCCGAGTGGGACTCGAATAACCATGAGACCGAGACAGTCAAGTGGTGATAAACCATCTTGTGAACTGTGCCACCTCACCAAGATAAGGATGAAAAGTACACAATTGGTACCCCCCTTAAACGAAAACATTTATTTTATTAACATAAACTATAAGTTACAAACGTTAGAGATTTAAGCGATACAACATTTTCCAGACTAAATACCAACTGGTTCACAAAAGTTCACTAGAATGGGAAATGATTACAACTCGTTGTTTCCGTTAACGTTATCCTTATGAAACAGTAGTAGAGCGTGGCTATGTTCCAACCCTACGGGGGATACTCCGTTGATGGGGAATCTTGATTCGGTGACTCGTTACTTAGTCATCTTTTACAAAGTTACCTGCACGTCTATGGTCAATTTTGATTCCATAATTAGAGGCATCATGGTGATCATTGTGATCGTTAGACACTCATCACGCCTTAAATATTTCTACATGATATAGTAGCATTCTAAACGTGGTGTTACTTGAATTAAAACCGCATTGGGTACACACTCTATTATTCCAGGTATATGGGAATTTTTATACGATTATCTCCCGGAGAATCACATCAATGTTATCAAAGTTAATAAATAGTTGTACCACAGCTGGAGCCAAGCTCCGGAAACTTAACAAAACTAGAATTATTATTGTAGAAATTTTATATCTTTACGACATCCGACTACTGGTGAGTAGTTCGGGCACACCATTGATGTAAGCGTGCAGATTCGTTGGTATTCGTGTACATGCTCGCCTTATGGAAACCTTAGGCTCTCAAAAGCCTTTCTCTTTCTTATTCTCTACCATAGAGTAGGGACTCTCGTGGTCGGTTGTAGTAACCAAAGATAATCATGTACACGACAACAAGGGAAGACTGTCACTCACAACTCGGTAAAACCAAAATCGTAAATGCAACCTATGGTGTCTAAATGGTAAAAATAATGAATGCGAAGGAAACATAATAATTGCAGTTAATTGCAAGCTGAATACGAGACTCCTATTCTACTATGAGTCCAGCAACACTCTCACTTTCAGATTGATAGTGATGACCAACATTACTCTTAACAATATGTAGGAATTGTGGATGGACAAATTACACAGCTACTATGCAGCACAATTATCATCCATGTACGATGATGATACTAAACTAAAAGCGAAAACATACAGGTCTGTCAGATGACTAACTGAGCTTTCCAACGATTATTAAACTGAATTTCGAGGACGAAATTCTTTTAACCGGGGGAGACTGTGACAACTGTGAATAATCCCAGTAAACTTTGATCGGTACAAGTCCGTGGTAACTGGACGTGATATGTATATCATGATAATTGTTGAGATTACGTGTGATGATACGAATTCTGGAACATACTACACCGACTATAATAGGAGTATATGCAAGGTAATTACCAAAAACGTTAAGTTGACGCTAGGCGTCACCTACATGGCAAGACAGAGTCGTGAACGGATTGACGACTCTAGGAATACGTATTGGTAAACATATGACTTATTAGGTGTGGCAGAGGTGTGCCACAGTCCTGACGAAACCAGGTACACGATAATCGGTCCAAAACTTTAAAGCATGCTTAAAACAATAATTGTGCGTAAACCCTAAAAACATGCATGACTTGTGTGCTATGCTAAACGATATATGTTATGTCTCGGAGGAATCCGCCATGTTAACATGACACTAATTAGGGCCAACGGTGCGAGGTTGGTGTCCTTAGCCTTTAACAACGTGTTAAACGGGAGCTCTCCGTTTAACAACACATTAAAATTTGACGATGATTATTGGGCCAACGGTAGGGCTAGTTAAGATTCTGAGTTCACGAAACATCTTAGTTATGTGCCATAGACCATGACATAAGACTCAAAACAAATCGGAGCTCGGGCACGTAAAACGAGGCAGTTTCCTGGTGAATGAAACGCCTTTGTTTTGAGAGCAACGAAAGACAACCAAACATGTAAGGAACGGTCAATCAAGCCTAAAAACGCTTAAACTACTCTAATACGAGATCATTATGATTAAAACGTAATCGTGTTCAGGTTTCGAGACGGTTATGCACGGTTTTTAAAACCGAGTCTTTTGACACTAAAAATGCGAAAAAAGAGCCCGTTTGGCAAATCGAGGACGCGTGTGGAACCCGAAAATAAACCTAAACATGAGAATGAAGATAAACATCATCTTTTAACGCGAAAAAACGAAGCACGACAAAGCGAGGGTGGGGTAGGGGCACCCCCCTTAATATATATTTTCTTTTTCATTTTTTTCTTCATTATTTTCTTCATTTTCACTTCATTTCCATCAAAATCTGCTCAAGAACCCTCAAGAACACAACTGATCTTCCATCAAATTAAGCAAAATCCAAGGTATACTTCAAGATTCTTATGATTTTGATGATGATTTCTTTAGAAAACATGAACTGAAAACTCTTTTTAATCCATGATTTTGAATTGTTTAAACGTGGTTCTTGGGTGAATAAGAACACACCAGGGATTCCCTGATGTTATATGATAGCTAAGATCACAAAACTTCGGCTTTTGATACCCTAATCAACCCCTAATCGACCAAAATCGAAGAACAAAGTTCTTAACCGAAAAACAGTGAAACAAGGCTTGATTGAAATGAATTATGGCATGTTTGGATTGTACTTGATGTGTAGGTACTGAACATAGCACCCACACACTTCTACGCAAGAAAAACGCTCGGAATCGAAGGAATCGCTAGGTATATCGCCTGAAACTCGAAACTAGAATAGGCAGAATATTGTTTGGACCATAACTTGGTCCGTGGGTGTTGGATTGAGCAGAAAATTGGTGTGGTGATGTAGGGTTTTTACAGGAATGTCCATGTAAAGTTTAGAATTTTTGGAATTTTCTACGATTTTTGGTGAATTTTTGACTCTTTTCTCAAAAGAAATCTAGAAAAAATACCAAACAGAGTCAATAAATCACCAAATTTTACAGGAACACTAAGGAACATATAGGAAATGTTCTGGGATGTTTGGGAGCACATTGAATGAATTTTGATTCGGATTAAAAATCAGCGTTTTTGGGAGTTTTCGGTAGCCGGAAATGCACTGAAACGAAATCAGAAAAATCCCAAATTTTTGCAAGGAGTTCCTAGACATATAAGGAATTTACTGGGATATTTTGAGAATTTTTAGACATCAGATGATAAGCGATGTACATTATTTGGTTAAATACTGTTTTTACAAATAAATTATTTAACTTATAAAAAAAACTTTATAAATTCCCAAAATATTTTTTGTTGAATCTATATTGTTTCTGAGTTCTACATAAATTCCAGAATTTTATAAAATACGTAGATTAAATGGGATTTTTCGGCTTTTAAAACGTTTCTTTTAACTTATTTCGGCAGTTTACGGACAACGAACCTGCCGGAATTGGAGACGGACCGAACCCTATTGTGACTATAAGTAGAACACCGGGGGTATTCTGGGAAGTTCCAGGGTAAGCAGAAACTCAAATTTGGGGGACCTAGATCCTCCAAACGTCCGAATTTCCTTAACTAATACTTAATCTTTTCTAAATAAAAATGTATTGGCACTGTCTAGATCTTAGTGCCAGCGAAAACGGAAACTCAAATTTGGGGGACCTAGATCTTCCAAACGTCCGAAATTCCTTAATTAATACTTAATCTTTTATAAATAAAAATGTATTGGCACTGTCTAGATCTTAGTGCCATTATCCAAACACATAGAACAACCGACTTTGGCTGGCACGTGAACCGGTGCCCGGGAGCCAAACGTACAACTAATCCTACCCTAACATCTAGCACCACACTAGGATACTAGATGTATAATATGGCCTGAAAATACCCACTCGGGCCCAAGTTATAGGCGTTACTAACTTAGCGACTGATATTGGTAATTGCTTGCATGTTTACTGTTAGAGCCGAACCAGCTTGCATACACTCCTATTACTACCTGTGATACCGCTATCCTGTGAGTTTCACTCCCCCACTTTTAAACTGTTTTACTGTTTTCTAGGGTGATTTGCATGTTACAATTTGTGTTAATTGCACCAACTTGTGATGATGTGAATGTTTTAACACGGTCCGGCTAGCTGAAGGTGTATGTTGTAACACGATCCGGCTACCTGAAGGTGTCTGTTGTAACACGATCCGGCTACCTGAAGGTGTCTGTTGTAACGCGGTCCAGCGAGCTGAAGGTGTCTATTGTGACACGGGCCGGCGAGCTCAAGGTGTCTGTTGTGACACGGCCTGGCGAGCTGAAGGTGTCTGTTGTGACCCGGTACGGTTAAAACAGTCAAGGTTTCACTGGTGCATACTCGTGTGATTCCATCGATGACCTGTGACTCATGCAATTAAACTTGTTAAAGCATTTTGCTACGAAACAACCAAACCCGTCAAACTCACTGGCTCGTTTAGATGACCCTTTTTAAAACTAACATGCATTTCAGGTAACTTGAGACTAAGGTGATCTGGATATGTGGTTCAAGACATGCTTATAGATAAATACTGATATAGACGCATGCGGCTTAGAAGACTTATCTGGTTCATGGGAAGACGCAGTTGTAACATACATGTAGTTGTAATCAACATTTTGGTAATTAATAAAATGTAGTGTCTTTATAAACAATGCGCTTGTACCAGAGGTGTCTGTTGCATCCCGTGTTTTACTTCTGTTGCGAATTGGGGTGTGACACATTTTGAATCTTAAATCCGAATGTTCCATCATCATCCCCAAAATACTCATACGCCTTTGTTTTCCTCATGTAGGATAACTCGGCATTCATCCCATCCAAAACAACTACCTCCACGGACTTGTCGAGTTAGAAGACTTAGCAAAACTGTGAGTACACTCTTTATAACACTTTTGGGTGTAACATGTTTCCATATACAAAAATCACAACACTTAAACTTTATGAAATGCACAAACACTCCTATATTCATGAATACCTGATACGCTTACTTGATGCTTATATCTTGGACATTCTTTATGTGATACCTTAGTCATTAACTATTTTAGGCTTCGTTTGATATGTATAGCGCTATAGGAAGTAACGCATCCCCCTCCTCTTGAAATCTAGAGGCCATGTTAAAATATCGTGTTTGTGTTAAGGGTTTGACTAGTAGTATTGCATGCCTTGTATATGCTCTTGTAAAATCATAGTTGCCATGAGGATTTGTTTAAACTTTATTCATATACGTATGCTGTGCTTAAACTTGTGTACTCGCCTTTGCTTTTGCATTGAATTGTTATTTTAAAACATGTTACAGGTTATGGATATGATGCTATGAAATCAAAGTAGCAAGGATGTTAGATGCCCTTTCAGACATTTAGGTTTAATATTGTTGTATCAATTTTTTCCAAGTTAATGTTGTCATTTGAATTTCCCTTGTATTGTAATGACTTTTGTTATGAAATGAAATTTGAATTAAATTAAATTTTGTCACGTTTAGTTTTATGAGCAATCTATTTCGTCCTGCCTCAATGTTTCCGCCATCGGTTGGGTGTGACAAATAAAAACACTTATATATAGTAAGTATCAACGACGTATCCACCATGCTTTTATTATATTACGCCCCTCTGGTTATCTAAATCACCTACCATAAACCAATCGTCCAATCGTCCGTGTTATAAACCATTCGTCCGTGTTATAAACCAATCTTTCGTGTTATAAACCAATCGTCCTTGTTATAAACCAAACATCCTTGTTATAAACCAATCATCCGTGTTTTAATTGTGAAAACTTTTGGTTGTTTTGGTGAATACATTCAAACCTATGTGACTCGTCAAGAACACCAAAGGGTCTCTTTAAATCGACTAACAGACCACCAAAGGGTCTCTTTAAATCAACTAACAAAACCACCAAAGGGTTTGTTAAAAATACAGTTTCTGTCGTTCCCCAAACTACCCACCAAATTCCACTGAATAGCCTAGTAACGGGATTGTCAGTCCTATGGTACCATAACTTACTACTGGTCGGCTCGGCCAAAGTAAATGAATGTCATTCATGTTATGGATAATGCACCAACAAGTTCGTTCACATTATTGAAATCGTCGTGTTTTATATAAACCATAGCTTTTGTTTCGAAAACTTGAAAACAGTTTAGCACATATGAATCACCCCAAAATATTTGCAAAACATAAAAGAGGGGAACTATGTACTCACGTGGGATTGCTAGCGTGTCCTTTGTTCCAATGATCAAATCAAGCTCGAGAGTTCAAGGATTCAAGCGTGTCCTAAAATCTGATAACTATGTTAATGTTGGAACATTAATCGGAGGATTCGGGTAGAATGAGATCTTGTAAACCAAATGAGTGATGGAACTCATATGAAATGGTTTAACAAAGTCAACATTCTTATTTGAAATGATTCCTAAGTGCTTTTGACCCGTTATGACTCGTTAAGGTAATTTACGCTACGTTAACGGGTCATTTGCGTAAATATGTGTTCGGATGGTTATATATGTGTTATGATAAGTCTTATATGCCAAAACATGTTTGATTATGTTGTAACATCAGTTTATATGTCAAAACATTGGTTACATATGCTTAAAATTGATTTATACGCAAAAAGGGTGTTTTGGTCATTTATAAGGAATACTAAAGCGACTTATCATAACAATAACCAAACGACGTGACCATAAGGTATAACCTCAGAGGGTTATTCCCTCTGTAACTATGGTCACAAATATGTGTTTGGTCGGATCTTAAGATTGAGTAAACGGGTCGGATTCGAAAGTCAAAGCGGTGGTCAAGACCGCTCGACTTACGACCCTAAATAAGCACTAAACTAGAAGTGACGAGTCAGACATGTCAAAATATGTCTAACTAAGTTGCAAAACTGATTTGGTATCAAAACTTAGTGTTTTGGTACCCGAAAATAGTTCCGTTGTAAAATGCACAAAATGCGCATTTTTGACCGAAACTTTGACTCGTCACTTCGAATAGTAAACGTGGTAATCAGTAGGTATAATTGCAATGGATTATAACTTTCTGGATTACGATCACGTTGCAAAGTTCTATTGAACTTTGACTTGACCAAAAATGTTCAGAACTGAAAGTCAAATAGAAAACCAATTGTTTGACTTTTAGCTCAAAATAAGCTAAAATAATAAACAAGACTAGGAAGAACACTTACTTGTGTTCTAGGAAGAAGAAAGCTCGGATGGGAGGCCTCCACAAGTGGTATCAACTCCAACTTAGAGCATAGATAAGGAAGAAAAGAATTGAGCAAGTTGGAATGGCAATTTCCTTGGCTAGTTATAGTAATCTTGAGCTCACAAGATCAAGCCAAGTGTCCCATGAGGTGTTATGACATGCTTAGTGTCCTCACACATGTCCAATTTAGGATAAATGGTGGCAAATTCGCGTGCTTGGTTTCCAAGACATGAAACAAGAAGATGCCAGCAAACCTGTTGTGCTGGGCACTACTTACGGACCGTATGGGTCCCTCCTTATGGTCCGTTGCAAAAGTGGCAGTTTTGGCCCCTGAACTTGATTCGTCGTGTTTTGGCACTTCTAAAACCCATTAACCTCATTCTTAAGCTCTATAAGGACGATAAAGCATAGGAACTTGAAATATGCCCGGAAATGTTGTGGATGTCAGTTCGTTCGGTTGTACGGTTGCGTTTTTCGCTTAATTACGACGAACACTTTAATTAATGCAAAAACGACCGTAATTGTGTAACGAATGATATTTTTGCATTCTCATCACTAAAATACAATATTTTAATGATTAATTTTTTTTTGAATGTGCATACATGTTCCGTATTAAGAAATACGCGAATCGGCATACTTTCGCAGATTTTGCAGAATAGCCCCTGAGCTTGAATAAACTTGTTTTTGCCATACCGAAACCTTAAAAACTTACTTCTAAGTTATGTAAAGAATATTTAGGGTATGTTTAGCTTCTTTCATTGTTCCGGAGTGTACCTCGTGTTAAACTAATTACGTTTGCGTAATAGTTTGCGATTTCACTTCAAGAAGTTGTTTGAGTGTTTGAAATCGTGTGAGAATTGAATATGTACAATTGTCATGATAATTGTACAAGTATCGGAAATAAAACACAATATTTCATTGATTGATAAATTGTTCGGAATCGTTACATGATCAGATCACCACAAATGTCACAGTCTCCCCTACTTTAGGAAATTTCGTCCCGAAATTTAATTAGAGGAAACTTGTGGAAACAGATGTGGGTATTTCGCTTTCATTTGATCCTCTTGTTCCCAAGTAAATTCTAGGCCACGTTTGGATTCCCAGCGAACTTTAACTATCGGTATTCGTCTACACTTGAGTTTCTTGACTTTACGGTCCAATATCTCCACGGGTTTCTCGACAAAGTGCATAGTGTCATCAACGTTAATTTCGTTGAGGGGATGTGAAGATTTGTGTTGGCTAAACACTTTTTCAAATTGGACACGTGGAATGTTGGGTGAACGTTCCCAAATTCTGGAGGTAGCTCAAGTCGGTAGGCCACTTTTCCGATTCTCTCAATGATCTTAAATGGTCCAACATATCATGGTGCAAGTTTTCCTTTCTTTCCAAATTTGACCACACCTTTCCAAGGGGATCCCTTGAGTAGGACGTGATCACCAACTTGGAATTCCAAGGGCTTGCGTCGCTTGTCCGCATAAATTCTTTTGACGGATTCTAGCTGTCAAAAGGTTATCGCGTATTTTCTTGACTTTGTCTGTTGTGTCGTGAATGAGTTAAGGTCCAGTGAACTGAGACTCTCCAACTTCATTCCAACAGAGGTGAACGACATTTTCGACCGTATAGAGCTTTGAAAAGCGCCATGTCGATGCTGGCATGATAACTATTGTTGTAGGAGAATTCGATCAATGGTAGATGCGAATCCCAACTACCACCAAAGTCGATCACGCATGCTCTAAGCATATCCTCCAGTATTTAAATCATCCTTTTAGATTGTGCATCCGTTTGAGGATGATAAGCAGTGCTCAGATTGAGTTTGGTTCCCATAGCAGATTGCATGGTCTTCCAAAAGTGAGATGAGAACCAAGCATCTCAGTCAGATATGATGTCCAAAGGAACACCATGATGAGATACAATCTCATCGACATAGATTTTGGCGAGTTTTTCAGAAGAGAAATCCTCACGAATCGGCAAAAAGTGTACTTTGTTAGACGATCAATGACTACCCAAATGGCATCATGACCTCTAGAAGTGTGTGGTAGTTTAGTGATGAGATCCATCGCAATGTTCTCCCATTCCCATACTTTCTGGTTGTTCAAGCAAACCAGATGGGCTTTGATGTTCAGCCTTGACTTTAACACATGTTAGGCATTTAGATACATACAAGGCAGTGTCTTTCTTCATACCTGGCCACCAATACTGGGTACGAAGATCCTTGTACATTTTGTCTGCACCAAGATGGATTTAATAACGAGACTTATGAGCTTTGTCCATCAATAAGGTGCGAAGATTGTCTCTACTTGGAACCCACAAATTGTTCAATAATAGAGTAACCCATTGTCTTTCGTTTCGAGTTGAAGTTCGAGATTTTGAGGTAGCTCATTTTTTCAACAAGCTTTGGTTCACACATGTACGTTGTGCTTGAAGGATACGTGTCTGGATATCAGATTGAATTCGAATGCAATGAAGTTTGACACGTTCCTTACGACTAAGTGCATCGGCTACGACATTCGCCTTGCTAGGATGGAAGCGAATTTCGCAGTCGTAGTCGTTCAAGAGTTCGACCCAGCGTCGTTGTCTCATGTTCAGCTCCTTTTGATTGAATATGTGTTGGAGACTTTTGTGGTCAGTGAAAACCACACATTTTGTTCCATAAAGGTAATGTCTCCAAATTTTGAGAGCAAAAGCTACAGCACCTAACTCAAGATCATGAGTTGTGTAGTTCTTCTCATGGATTTTTAATTGTCTTGACGCGTAGGCTATGACTTTATCTCGTTGCATGAGAACACAGCCAAGGCCTAGATTTGAGGCGTCACAATAGACAACAAAATCATCATTGCCATCGGGTAAAGATAGAACAGGAGCATCACGGAGTTTTTGTTTCAGTGTTTGAAAGACTTCCTCTTGTTTGGGTCCCCACTCAAAAGGCTTATTCTTCTGAGTTAAAGCAGTGAGTGGAACCGCGATCTTTGAGAAGTTCGCAATGAATCGTCGATAGTATCCAGCAAGACCAAGAAATGAGCGAACTTCTGTGGGAGTAGTAGGTGTGTTCCAATCCTTAGTCGCAGTGATTTTGGAAGGATCCACATGTATACCTTGCTCATTGACTATGGGTCCCAAGAATTGAACTTCTTTTAGCCAAAATTCGCACTTGGAGAATTTAGCATATAGTTGTTCTTTCTTCAGGAGCTCCATTGTTATTCTAGAAATTCATGGAGAGAAACCCTCTAGTAGCCTAAAACTCATGTCGTGTACCCAAGCCCAAAAATACATACGAAAGAATTATGTAGCCTTCTTGGCACATATTTTAGAGGAGAAAGGCAGGGCAAAACTATTCAGGACATCCATGTTGTTCGGGATTATCCCAAGGTCTTTCCTGAAGAGCTACCTGGTTTACCCCTAACACGTCAAGTTGAGTTTCGTATAGATCTTGTACCTGGTGCCAACCTAATAGCCAAATCTCCTTACCGTCTTGCACCGTCTGAGATGCAAGAGTTATCAAAACAGCTTCAGGAGTTATCTGACAAATGAGTCATTCATGTTTCAATACTATAACCACGTCCATCGTTTCTGGATCAATTTGCCACCAACGAAATTATTCATGAAAATCTTGTTCAATCTTCATTAAAGGCATAGTCTTCATTGCTTTAGGCCTTTTCATCACCAATGTAACATCCCTTTCTTTTGTGACCTTGTCGAATTTGATACGTCTTTTCGAAATGAATGGTTCATATTTGTTAAAACCATGGATTGCTTCATACTTTATTAATCTCCATAGATGTTGATCATGAAATTTCATCTGGTGATTAATCATCCTAACCTTCACAAGCTCTTCAACATCCCATAAAGGTAAGTTTTTTAGATCGTTCAGATATTTGAAGTATTGTACTCCAAACTCCCTTTTGTTTGCATAGACATTCATTTCAAGAATCCAACCCCAGCTCAATATATCACCCAGAGACTTGTCTTTATCTCGTGTAAAGAACGCTAGAGGTCGCCTGAACTTCCTTTCCTTTGGCATATCCCGAAACCACATCTTTCGAGCTTCAACTATCTCTTCTTTTGACATTCGTTTAGGCATATTTCCTTCACTAACTGATTCTTCAATCTTTCTTTTCAACAAATCATCATTCGACTCACTGAATAGTTCCTCAAATGTTGGAAAACTATCAGTATCAACCCCTGTATACTTTGTAACTTCAACTTCATCAGATGTATCTTCAACAATAAAAAGATCATAAGAATCTGCTTCTGGAACATGCTTGTATACTTAGTCATTCGGTTCAAAAACACTAATATTGTTCAGTTCATCTTCAAAATCGAAGTCAAAAGAACTTTCTTCAATCTCGAGCATCTTTTCCATTTCTTCTTTGGTATAATTGTGAACATATTCTCCCTCTTCAACATTGTGTTCAAGATAGAATATTCTGGGCTTTGTTGTATCAGGAATTAGCTGCAATAGGATTAATCATTAGAGCTCTTGATAAATCTTCAGTCGGTTTCGGATCAGACTGCTCCCCTTACTTTCAGCTTCCCGTTCTTCATTCACAACGTTATCAAGAAACGCATTGACATCAAATGATTCATTTATCTTCATAGTTTCAACAATCAACCCTGTACCCCCTTGAGTATTATCATCATCATTGCCTTTATCATTATCATCTTTGTCATCTTTCTTTGACATCTCATCTTCATCATTTTTCTCCTCTTGGTCATCACCATCCTTTTCGACTTCAGTTTCCTTTTCAGTTTCAGAAACAACTTTTTCAGCACCATCATCAACTTTTTCAACTTCAGTCTATTTTTCTATTTCTTTCTTAGATTCTTTCTCTGTCTGCAAACTCGAACCAGCTCCAGATTTATCAACATTCAAAGTTTCAATAATAGTCTTTAGTTTTCCTAACGCTACAGATTCTTCTTCAAGCTTTCTTTGATTTTCTTCAGCTCTCTGTCTAGCTTCTTGAGCTTCAATTCGGCTATACTCAGCAGAAAAATCAATTCCAAGACTATTTGTTAGAACTTTCTGAAGTATATCAAATCTTCTGTTGCTATGAGCTCGTTCATTCTCTAACTCATTCATCACTTTTCTCAATCTAGCATTTTCTGTACACAAACTTTCAATAACAGCCTTCATATATTCACGATCATCTTCTAAAAACTTGATTCTACCATTAGACGCTTCATTATCTTCTTCTAAAAGTTTGTTTTTATCTTCCGAAACTTTGATGCGACCTTCAAGCTCAACTAGCTTTGATTCATTAAACATGTCAGCAAAAGCATCAGTAGAAATCCTCTCTGTGAATGGTTCAATTGGAAGCGAAATCTTTCCAAATGCATCCTGAAATCTTCTTTGAGATGATTGACTTTGAGGTGTAGTGTGAGTTCGTAGTGGAATTGGTTGTGAAGTAGGTGTTGTGGATGTATGAGGTGGAATAGGTTGGGTAGTGGGTAAAATAGGTGATGTAGATGTATAGGGTGGAATAGGAGGTATCACAGTTTAAAAAATTGATGTGATAATTAGTTATGATGATGTAATGGGTGGTTGTTGTGGAGTGGAAGATGTTTGAATAGGTGAAGTATGAACTGTGGATGTAAGTGGTTGTTCAGTGTTCATAGATTTCTTTGCTTTTGATGCTTTTCTTCGAAGATACTTTCTCTTTGATTTCTCTGCGGGTGATCCAGTGAACTTCTTTTCTGTAAGTGATTTACTTTTGCTCTTCGAACTTTCTTAACCGGCCTATCTTCTTCAGATTCATTCTTGTATGGTAGATTCAAATCTCTTCTACCCCTTTCGTTTTCAACAATTCTTGTTCTTTTTCCTTGTGAAATTGCTTATCCCTGATATCTGTAAAATCTTCAGACTCCTGGTCATCACCTGCTTGTTTTTCTATCTCAGAAGTTGCAGAGATTACATCGTCATCACTCTTCTGTGCTTCAACATTCTTTTCAACGTTCGATTGAGGTGGAATTTCAACATTCTGATCAACGTTCATATCTGTCATCTCAACATTTTCCTCAGATTGTTCTGGTTTATCATCTGGTTCATCAATCAAAATTGTTTTAGCAGCTTTCTTTGTTGACGTTTTCATTTCTTTTCTGCCTTAGCAAACCATCTACTACATTTTTCAATGAACCCTTCTAAATAAGTTAACTCATCTTTCTCGTCACCACTTGTATCTTTACGCCATTTGCCTTCTTCTAGTGCAATGTAGTTCTTATTAGATATAGCTCCAAACATCGGCTTAGGCACTGGCTTGTTCTTTCTTCAGGAGCTCCATTGTTAATCGGAGATGTTGTTCATGTTCAGCTCGAGATTTGGAATAAATAAGGATGTCTTCGATGAAAACAATGATGAACTTGTCCAAATAAGGTTTACAAACCCGATTCATTAAGTCCATGAAGACGACTGGAGCATTCGTCAAACCAAAAGGCATGACAGTGAACTCGTAGTGGCCGTATCGAGTGCGGAAAGCAGACTTGGGAATATCTCCCTCGAGTACACGAAGCTGATGATACATAATGCAGATCGATCTTGGAAAAGCAGGTAGCACCTTGTAGCTGATCGAAGAGATCATCAATGCGAGGTAGGGGATATCGGTTTTGATTGTGAGTTTGTTGAGCTCACGGTAATCAATACACATGTGGAAAGATCCATCCTTCTTTTTCACAAATAGAACAGCCCGGTGCCCCTTTAATCCCCATTTAGGTGGGTGACTTTAAAATGAGTCGGGCATTGTTGGATTTAGGAGCTAGTTTTAGCATCTTACTGGGGAGTTTATACGATCAATACGATTTTGGGCCCTTGAAACAAGCCGACACCACGGTGGTGTTGGCCGATTTGACATTAAAACTACCCCAGGGGATTTTGCGTGATGTCATCGTTAAAGTGGAAGAATTTTATTACCCGGTTGACTTTTTGGTTTTATATTATGTGCGAATTTTAAAAACCTAATGTCATACTCGGTAGACCGTTTTTAGCCACCGCTAATGCATTAATTGATTGTAGAAATGGTACGGTCGACATCACGTTTGGTAATCGTAAGGTACGTTTAAATGCTTTTTCTCGTGCATCTGATTCTCTAGTCAATGATGAATGTTTCATGGCGGACATTATTGACGGGTGTCACCCCCACGAGTGTGGGGATGGCGCTATAGAGACGTGCTTTGTGTGTGACAGGGATTTGGCAGAAGTGGAGATAGAGTTGGAATACGCGGAAGAAAAGTTGGAAGTTATGGCAGCTATAGAATTGAAGCCGACTTGGACACATCAAGTCGAGAATTTTCCGGATCATATTGACATTCAACTTAAGCCTTCACTTGAAGCACCGCCACAAGTCGAGTTGAAGACATTGCCAAAGCATTTGAAGTATAACAATACTTTACCGGTAATTATTGCTTCCAACTTAACACCAGAACAGGAAAAAGCATTGATGGAAGTGTTGGTAGCCAACCGAGCGGCAATTGAGTGGACGATTCCGGATCTTAAGGGGATAGTCCATCTATTGTCATGCACAAGATTATTACCGAAGAAGGAGCAAAACCAGCTCGAGATGAACAAAGACGATTGAACCCGATCATGAGGGAAATCGTGAAGAAGGAAGTATTGAAGTGGTTGGATGCGGGGATCATCTATCTCATATCAGACAGTACTTGGGTGAGTCCGACCCAGGCGGTACCGAAAAAGCAGGCATCCAGATTGTTTTAGGCAATAATGGTAAGGAAGTCGCCACCCGGCTGGTAACCGGGTGGAGAATTTGTATTGATTATAGAAAATTATAGGCTGCAACTTCAAAGGACCACTTCCCATTACCATTTATTGATCAGATTGTGGAAAAGCACACAGGTCAGAAATTTTACTGTTTTCTTGATGGCTATTCAAGTTATAATCAGATTGCTATTCATCCTGATGATCAACAAAAGACAACGTTACCTGTCCTTACAGCACCTTCGCATTTGGGCAAATGCCATTCGGATTGTGTAATGCCCCGGCCACCTTCCAAAGGTGTATGATGAGTATCTTTTCAGATATGGTCGTGGAGTCTTTGGAAATTTTCATGGATGATTTTTCAATCTTTGGCACATCTTTTGAGGCTTGTTTGGAACAATTGACCCGTGTGCTAAAAAGAGGTGTCGAAACAAACCTGGTATTAAGTTGGGAAAAGAGTCACTTTATGGTCCAAGAGGGCATCGTGTTGGGATACGTTGTGTCAAGCAAGGGGACTGAGGTAGACGACGCTAAAATTAAAGTGATTTCCACCTTACCACCGCCCACGAGTGTCAAAGGCGTTCAATCCTTTCTTGGACATGCCGGTTTTTACAGACGGTTCATTAAAAACTTTTCAGTAATCACTAAACCGTCATGTAATCTATTGTTAAAAGATGTCCCGTTTATGTTTGATAAACATTGTAAAAAATCATTTGAAACACTTAAACAAAAGTTAGTTGAGGCACCCATACTACAATCCCATGATTGGTCACTTCCATTTGAAATAATGTGTGATGCTAGTGACTATGCAGTAGGTGCAGTGTTGGGACAGAGAGTTGACAAGAAACCGGTGGCAATATACTATGCAAGAAAGACGCTTGCGGATGCTCATCTGAATTACACCACCACGGAGAAGGAGCTTCTAGCTGTTGTCTATGCTTTAGACAAATTTCGATCTTATATTTGTGGTAGTAAAGTAATTGTGTTTTCTGACCATTATGCAATTAGGTACTTCATGGAGAAAAAGGATGCGAAGCCAAGGCTTATTAGATGGGTACTTCTTTTTGCAAGAATTCGATCTGGAGATTCGTGATAAGAAGGGGAGTGCGAACTTTGGGTTGCAGACCATCTATCACGAGTAGTGAATGAGATTGAAGGACCTAAGCATGATATCCTTGATACTTTCCCTGATGAACATTTATTACTATTGTTACTCAACCTTTGTTGCTAACTTTGCTAATTATGCTCATTCAGGTATCATTCCGGAACATTGGTCGAGACAGGGGAAAGCACACTTTTTGGCACAAGCAAAGCAGTACATATGGGATGAGCCAGATATGTTTAAAGTTGGAGTGGATCAGATTATTCGCAAGTGCGTAGAAGATGAAGAGATTCCATCAGTTTGTCCATGTGCATGAGTCTGCATGTGGATGACACTTTAGCGGACAGAAAACGGCATGGAAAGTGCTATCATGTGGGCTATATTGGCCTACGGTGTTTCGGGACTCTTTTGAATATGCGAAAAATTGTTTGCGATGTCAACAAATGGGTAGTATAACGAAGCTGGATGAGATGCCCATGCAACCAATCCTTTTTGTCGATATTTTCGACGTATGGGGCATTGACTTTATGGGCCCATTCCCGAATTCACATCTTGGTGGCCATGGATTATGTGTCTAAATGGGTTGAGGCCATTGCCACCAAGACCAATGACCATAAGGTAGTTTGCAAGTTCATTTAATCGAACATCTTTTTGAGATTTGGTGTCCCTCGTGTGATCATAAGTGATGGGGGATCTCATTTAAAAAATTTTAACTTTGGCAAACTCCTTAAGAGATATGGTGTCGATCATCGAATTGCCACTCTGTACCATTCTCAAACGAGTGGGCAAGTCGAAGTCGCTAATCGAAAGATCAAAGAAATTTTACAAAAAACCGTACGAGCTGACCGCAAGGATTGGTCCAATAAATTGGAGGACGCTTTGTGGGCATATCGTACGGCTTATAAAACGCCGATTGGAACGACACCATATCGCTTGGTCTATGGGAAAGCATGTCACTGACCGGTAGAAATTGCACACCGTGCATACTGGGCGGTTAAACAGGTTAATACTGATTATGATGCTGCAGGTAAGGAGAGACAGTTGACGCTTATGACTGTGCTGCTGCATATAAGGACAAGATGAAGAAGGTACACGATGCAAAGTTAAAGCCAATGGTGTGGCTGTATAACTCCAGGTTGAAGTTGTTCCCTAGAAAGTTAAAGAGCAAGTGGACAGGGCCTTATTGTGTAATTAAAGTGGGAACACACGGAGATGTTGAGATCGAGGACTATGCTGATCATATTCGGCAGATGGTGAATGGGCATAAACTAAAACCGTAATACAATGTAAGAGAGATCAAATAGTCCTGGTAAGAATGTGGAAGTGCTTTATGTGAGCACCGATCATGCGGACGAGGAATAACTCCCAAGTACGATCTTGCTGAAGATCTAAAACTTAGCACTCTTAGGAGGCAGCCTAAGGTTTGTACCTTTCTTTGTGTTCTTTTAGTTAATTAGTTGTTTTTACGAGTTGTCGATATTCACCGTGCTTTTGTTCAAGTGTGGGGACGTTTGAAGAGGTTTGGTTAAGTTCTATGTGCAATTGAGGACAATGCACATTTGTTTGGGGGGTAGAACCATGAATTTTGAGCCCCGAAAAATAATTTTCGGTAAATTATGGATGTTTTTCGGAGTGTTTCAGGGTTATAAGACGGTTCGGAAAAGACATATCATGAAAAGATGAGCCTCAGGTATGTGTTTAGTGACAATTTATCATAAAAACTCATTTTGGGGGGTAAGGGAGATGGAAAAAAATGAAAAACCAAAAATTTTTCTAAGGCATGGAACCCAAAAATTGGCCAAACCTGCTGGAATATGGGTCCCCAGGTGCCACGCGACAGGATCACAGGTCCCTACCGCGACGCGCCTAGGACGCTAGTTAAAAAGTCAATTTTAACATCCCACGTGCCACGTAGGGGATCCCTTGAATCCCTCGCGACTTGCGGGGGAGACCTCCGTTAGATCTACTATATTCGCGATTGGATCCTACTGTTTTTTACTTTACTCTTTTCATCACTTCCTTCTTATTCTTGGACGAACCCTAACCGTAAACACGTTTCAATCCACCTTTAATCCACCTATTTTTACCACAAATCTTCATAAAAAACCTTCACACAACCACCCTACAATCCGATTTCTCCCACCTCCACCACTGAAATCGTCTCTGCCGATCACCATCTCCGGCCAAGCTTGGGATTTTGTTCAAGTTTTGATATTTTTCAAGTTCTTGTCGCGAATCAGGTATGAAAGCTTAAATTTTTAGTTGTTCAGTTATGGTTTATGCTTGATTGTTGAGTTGGGATGAGTATGATATTTGGGGGGTTTCATAGGTGTTAATGGTAGTCATTCAAAGAGTATATTATGTGAAAAGGATGATGTTATGAACCTAGAACTAGGTTGAATCTAGGAGGAGATATGAATTCTGGGGTTTCACATGAGTTTGGGTGTATGGGTAGTCGATGTAATGAATATGAAAGTTGTTTGTCAGGTTGTTTTTAGGCGGAAGGAGAGAAGGTTAACATGGTGATGTGAAAGAAGTTCACTAGGGTGTCGAGTAATTATCGATTTTGTGATGTGTGGTACGTTAGGGATTAGGTTGATGAATGTTTGTGAGAGCGTTAGAGGTAAGAAGAAAGCATGTTTAGGCTTGGTGGAAAGGCAAATGGTACTAGGATCAAGAAATTTTGCACATATGGTTTGGTCGCTTATAGGCTTGTAGGAACGAGAGGAAAAAGGTTCGTCGGTTTTAGGATGGGTATGAGCAAAGTAGCATCGGTTGGTTAGTCGAAACTCGTTAAAATATATATATGTTTGTACTAGAAAAAAATTCTGAAAAATTATAAAAAGTTTTCTACGCTGTTTCGGTTGTGTTTGCAAGTTATTAATGCATGTCGAACGCTTAAATAATGAATTTTCAAATTTCTGTTCGTTCGTTCGTACGCAATCTCCATTCGAGTTGTTGGGTTTTATGCTCCAGGTGGTATGTTTGGAGTGTAGAGCAGTTTGCTAGAGCTGTTGGGTTTTATGCTCCGGGTGAGCGTTTCAAGCAGTCATTAAGGGGTCCGACTAAGAAGTTAAGAGTACAGGCAGGATTGGGTATTGGAGAGTGAATTACAACTTTTTTGGGGATTATTACCGATACGTTTTGGTCGACTTATGCGATAGAATCATCGATTAGGGATCCGTTTTTGAGGTATATGAACAGGATTTTGGCATGCACGCTGGTTTTTTGGAGGAGTGGTACTGACAAAGTGAATATGACAGACTTGTTTTGTTTGTATTGTTTGGTGAGGGAAAGGATGCCAACTTGGCTACAGTATTGCTATCTCAGTTTGCGAAGGGTAGGAGGTCAGGTGCTGATACGCAGTTGGAATTGGGTCCATATGTTACTAGGTTGGCAATGCATTGTGATGTGTTTAATAGGTATCCAGAGGTGCATCTTACTCCAGGGCCGGCCACTGTGCCGTTTAGAGTGGATACTTTGAAACAGGCAAATGTAATCGAGTGAGATGAATCGGTTTGTTGGAAGCCGGTGAAGGTGTCGCCACAGGTATTGCCACCAGGAGGTACACCAGCAGCAGCTGAGGCTATGCAGACTGGTTATCGTACATCTCGTCAGGCGGTTGTTCCGAGACTTGAGCGACCGAGACCACAATATCCGCTGAGGCCGCCTAGGCTTGATCCGTTAACACTGGAAAATGTTTATGATACTATGGTTGATGGTTTATCATAAAAGACGGTTCGGAAAAGACATATCATGAAAAGATGAGCCTCAGGTACGTGTTTAGTGAGAATTTATCATAAAAACTAATTTTGGGGGGTAAGGGAGATGGAAAAAAATGAAAAACCAAAATTTTTTCTAAGGCATGGAACCCAAAAATTGGCCAAACCTGCTGGAATATGGGTCCCCAGGTGCCACGCGACAGGATCACAGGTCCCTCCCGCGACGCGCCTAGGACGATAGTCAAAAACTCAATTTTAACATCCCACGTGCCACGTAGGGGGATCCCTTGAATCCCTCGCGACTCGCGTGGGAGACCTCCGTCAGATTTGCTATATTCGCGATTGGGATCCTACTTTTTTTTACTTTACTCTTTTCATCACTTCCTTCTTATTCTTGGACGAACCCTAACCGTAAACACGTTTCAATCCACCTTTAATCCACCTATTTTACCACAAATCTTCATAAAAAACCTTCACACAACCACCCTACAATACGATTTCTCCCACCTCCACCACTGAAATCGTCTCTGCCGATCACCATCTCCGGCCAAGCTTGGGATTTTGTTCAAGTTTTGATATTTTTCAAGTTCTTGTCGCGAATCAGGTATGAAAGCTTAAATTTTTAGTTGTTCACGTTATGGTTTATGCTTGACTGTTGAGTTGGGATGAGTATGATATTTGGGGGGTTTCATAGGTGTTAATGGTAGTCATTCAAAGAGTATATTATGTGAAAAGGATGATGTTATGAACCTAGAACTAGGTTGAATCTAGGAGGAGATATGAATTTTGGGGTTTCACATTAGTTTGGGTGTATGGGTAGTCGTTGTAATGAATATGAAAGTTGTTTGTCAGGTTGTTTTTAGGAGGAAGGAGAGAAGGTTAACATGGTGAAGTGAAAGAAGTTCACTATGGTGTCGAGTAATTATCGATTTTGTGATGTGTGGTACGTTAGGGATTAGGTTGATGAATGTTTGTGAGAGCGTTAGAGGTAAGAAGAAAGCATGTTTAGGCTTGGTGGAAAGGCAAATGGTACTAGGATCAAGAAATTTTGCACATATGGTTTGGTCGCTTGTAGGCTTGTAGGAACGAGAGGAAAAAGGTTCGTCGGTTTTAGGATGGGTATGAGCAAAGTAGCATCGGTTGGTTAGTCGAAACTCGTTAAAATATATATATGTTTGCACTAGAAAAAAATTCTGAAAAATTATAAAAAGTTTTCTACGCTGTTTCGGTTGTGTTTGCAAGTTATTAATGCATGTCGAACGCTTTAATAATGAATTTTCAAATTTCGGTTCGTTATTTCGTACGCAATCTCCATTTGAGTTGTTGGGTTTTATGCTCCGGGTGGTATGTTTGGAGTGTAGAGCAGTTTGCTAGAGCTGTTGGGTTTTATGCTCCGGGTGAGCGTTTCTAGAAGTCATTAAGGGGTCCGACTAAGAAGTTAAGAGTACAGGCAGTATTGGGTATTGGAGAGTGAATTTCAACTTTTTTGGGGACTATTACCGATACGTTTTGGTCGACTTATGCGATAGAATCATCGATTAGGGATCCGTTTTTGAGGTATATGAACAGGATTTTGGCATGCACGCTGGTTGTTAGGAGGAGTGGTACTGACAAAGTGAATATGACAGACTTGTTTTGTTTGTATTGTTTGGTGAGGGGAAGGATGCCAACTTGGCTACAGTATTGCTATCTCAGTTTGCGAAGGGTAGGAGGTCAGGTGCTGATACGCAGTTGGAATTGGGTCCATATGTTACTAGGTTGGCAATGCATTATGATGTATTTAATAGGTATCCAGAGGTGCCTCTTACTCCAGGGCCGGCCACTGTGCCGTTTAGTGTGGATACTTTGAAACAGGCAAATGTAATCGAGTGAGATGAATCGGTTCGTTGGAAGCCGGTGAAGGTTTCGCCACAGGTATTGCCACCAGGAGGTACACCAGCAGCAGCTGAGGCAATGCAGACTGGTTATCGTACATCTCGTCAGGCGGTTGTTCCGAGACTTGAGCGACCGAGACCATAATATCCGCTGAGGCCGCCTAGGCTTGATCCGTTAACGCTGGAAAATGTTTATGATACTATGGTTGATGGTTTATCATAAAAGACGGTTCGGAAAAGACATATCATGAAAAGATGAGCCTCAGGTACGTGTTTAGTGAGAATTTATCACAAAAACTCATTTTGGGGGGTAAGGGAGATGGAAAAAAATGAAAAACCAAAAATTTTTCCAAGGCATGGAACCCAAAAATTGGCCAAACCTGCTGGAATATGGGTCCCCAGGTGCCAAGTGACAGGATCACAGGTCCCTCCCGCGACGCGCCTAGGACGCTAGTCAAAAAGTCAATTTTAACATCCCACGTGCCATGTAGGGGGATCCCTTGAATCCCTCGCGACTCGCGGGGGAGACCTCCGTCAGATCTGCTATATTCGTGATTGGGATCCTACTTTTTTTTACTTTACTCTTTTCATCACTTCCTTCTTATTCTTGGACGAACCCTAACCGTAAACACGTTTCAATCCACCTTTAATCCACCTTTTTTTACCACAAATCTTCATAAAAAACCTTCACACAACCACCCTACAATCCGATTTCTCCCACCTCCACCACTGAAATCGTCTCTGTCGATCACCATCTCCGGCCAAGCTTGGGATTTTGTTCAAGTTTTGATATTTTTCAAGTTCTTGTCGCGAATCAGGTATGAAAGCTTAAATTTTTAGTTGTTCACGTTATGGTTTTATGCTTGATTGTTGAGTTGGGATGAGTATGATATTTGGGGGGTTTCATAGGTGTTAATGGTAGTCATTCAAAGAGTATATTATATGAAAAGGATGACGTTATGAACCTAGAACTAGATTGAATCTAGGAGGAGATATGAATTTTGGGGTTTCACATGAGTTTGGGTGTATGGGTAGTCGATGTAATGAATATGAAAGTTGTTTGTCAGGTTGTTTTTAGGCGGAAGGAGAGAAGGTTAACATGGTGAAGTGAAAGAAGTTCACTAGGGTGTCGAGTAATTATCGATTTTGTGATGTGTGGTACGTTAGGGATTAGGTTGATGAATGTTTGTGAGAGCGTTAGAGGTAAGAAGGAAGCATGTTTTGGCTTGGTGGAAAGGCAAATGGTACTAGGAGCAAGAAATTTTGCACATATGGTTTGGTCGCTTGTAGGGTTGTAGGAACGAGAGGAAAAAGGTTCGTCGGTTTTAGGATGGGTATGAGCAAAGTAGCATCGGTTGGTTAGTCGAAACTCGTTAAAATATATATATGTTTGTACTTGAAAAAAATTCTGAAAAATTATAAAAAGTTTTCTACGCTGTTTCGGTTGTGTTTGCAAGTTATTAATGCATGTCGAACGCTTAAATAATGACTTTTCAAATTTCGGTTCGTTCGTTCGTACGCAATCTCCATTCGAGTTGTTGGGTTTTATGCTCCGGGTGGTATGTTTGGAGTGTAGAGCAGTTTGCTAGAGCTGTTGGGTTTTATGCTCCGGGTGAGCGTTTCTAGCAGTCATTAAGGGGTCCGACTAAGAAGTTAAGAGTACAGGCAGGATTGGGTATTGGAGAGTGAATTACAACTTTTTTGGGGACTATTACCGATACGTTTTGGTCGACTTATGCGATAGAATCATCGATTAGGGATCCGTTTTTGAGGTATATGAACAGGATTTTGGCATGCACGCTGGTTGTTAGGAGGAGTGGTACTGACAAAGTGAATATGACAGACTTGTTTTGTTTGTATTGTTTGGTGAGGGAAAGGATGCCAACTTGGCTACAGTATTGCTATCTCAGTTTGCGAAGGGTAGGAGGTCAGGTGCTGATACGCAGTTGGAATTGGGTCCATATGTTACTAGGTTGGCAATGCATTATGATGTGTTTAATAGGTATCCAGAGGTGCATCTTACTCCAGGGCCGGCCACTGTGCCGTTTAGTGTGGATACTTTGAAACAGGCAAATGTAATCGAGTGAGATGAATCGGTTCCTTGGAAGCCGGTGAAGGTGTCGCCACAGGTATTGCCACCAGGAGGTACACCAGCAGCAGCTGAGGCTATGCAGACTGGTTATCGTACATCTCGTCAGGCGGTTGTTCCGAGACTTGAGCGACCGAGACCATAATATCCGCTGAGGCCGCCTAGGCTTGATCCGTTAACGCTGGAAAATGTTTATGATACTATGGTTGATGGTTTTGAGATGCAGACGAGTATGCTCAGGTACATGATGGAGCACAGCTCATTGGTATTCCTGATTGGTTGCTCCGCCGGGTGGTGTGGATGTGTAGATGAGGGATGCTCCAGGTGGTGGTGATGAGCATGAGGAGGAGTAGGTATTGGATTTAGTAGCCGCCGGTAATTTTGGGTTATGATATACTTTTTCTCTTTATGATATTTTTATTTTGATACTTATGGTCTGTACTAAATTTGATACTAACGGATATGAGGGAAATTGTACGGGGTAACCGGTTGGGCTATTTTATATATATTATGTTTGTTATGTTTGTGTTGGTGTTGATAGAATCTGAGTGGTTGGTGCGTGTGTGTTTGTGTTTTGAAATTATGGTGAGCATGTTGGAAAGGAGGCATGGAACTGGACAGATTTAGAACAGAGAAGAAAATCAGGGGAGCCGGTTCCATTTTCGTTGTATATTTGATTTTATTTTGTTTTTGTATAGTTTCTCGCTCCATTGAGGACAATGCAGGAAACAAGTTGGGGAGGGGAAACTAGTGTCTAGTTTAGTGTAGTAGTTGTCATAGTTAGTTCAGTTGTGTTTTAATTGTGTTTGAAAAAAATGAAAAAAAAATCCATAAAAATTGATTTTTTTTTATGAAAATGTCCCGTAAAAGGTTTTGCATAAAATGGAAGATGATAGATATAATCAGATTTTTTGCTTTCGATTATTATATATATGAGATAATTAAACAGTCGGTCATGCGTAAAATTTGGGATGTGTGGGTAGGCCCAGCCAGTTGAAGAGCTTCTTAGAAACGATATGAAAATATTTAAAAGTAGGAGTCTAGTGGGTACCCGCCTTAGGAGATGTGGCAAAGCTGAAACTATGGAAAGTATAAGAGGTACGTTATAAATAAAAAGCTTGTAAGTTTTTCCGATTAAATTGGCACACATGTTTTTTTTGTGTAAACAAATCCGAAACAGTTTGGCGCCTGAAAAAAAAAAACATTCCATCCATCCATCTGAGCTATGTATTGATGAAGCCTATGGTATTGCCGCGGTATGGCGACTCATGCGGTACATACCCTCTAGGCGGAGTTGTAAAAATATGTGAAGTTTATGGCATTAATCGCGGGGATCGTGACTCATGCGAGGTATGTCCGCTAAACTGATCGTATACAAAAGCATGTAAAGCTCACAATATCATTCATCTATCCATCTTAAATTTAATCGGAATAATATAAGGGTTTTTTATATAAGATGGTAGATTATTATCTTTTAGCCTTATAAGCTTGAAATGGGAGTAGGTGGCGTTGTAGTCTTTTAAGTGTGGGATCCATGGATAACTATTAATTACTTGAACATTAATTGAATTGTGAATAAGGGCTTGGAAGCTGGCGGTTAGGCTTAAGTGGATCATATACCTACAATCGTGGTTAGCGTGTGGTTAGATTTGCTTTAATAAAATAATTGAATATATTGAATGCCGATGTTATGATTGTGATTCCATTGCAAATAATTTTTTCGGGACGAAAAAAGATAAGTGTGGGGATGTGATGTGCGGGTGTTACATTGCAATATTTTGTGTGATTTGAGTTGGAATTAGATGTTTAAAAGTGTTTAATCGGTTTAGTATTGGTACTTATTGTCTGTTTGACGTTTCAGGTTAAATGGTATAAAAAGATTGAGAAAAGGGAGCTGGAAACAGAAGCTGAAACGGAGAGATGTCAGAGGTAGTCCCCCGCGCCACGCGGGCAAGGTATGGTTATCCGTCATGACGCGCGACGGAGGGTTCAATGAAGTAGATTGTTACCGACCAGGCGACACGCGCTAGGAGCTGAAGACTATCCCGCGACGCGCAGGAGAGGTTAGTTACCCAAAAGTACAAAAATCCGCTAAAAGTATGTTTTGGGGTTCCATTCTGAAACCTAGCAGTCGTTCTACGAACTCAGAAGCTATTAGAGGTGATTTTGCAAGGGTTTTCACTTTCTTCAAGTCATTCTTTCATGTTGAATCGATTATCAAAGACTATTGAAGCAGTGCTGACGTCCATGAGCGGCTAAGCTTTTCGTAACTTTCGGCCGGATGAACTTTTGCTTTGTTTTTCATTGAATTTTGTTTATGGATTCTTTGTAACTGGTACAACTTGACCATTTGTGTTGTATTATTGGTAAACGTTTCTTGTGTTTGAACTATTTTATCGTTTTAAGCGTATTGGCAACTTACTTGCGTTGTTAGCGGGTTGATAAATTAGTGGGTAGTTGACACAATCAAACGGGTTATTAGGTTGCATAGTGTATCTTAAAAACTATCCCTATTAACTAATCAAATTCATTAATTCCGAGGCCATATCTATGTGGTGTTCTGAATCGGTAAACAGGTTTTTATGTTAAACGGGTAATTGGGATTCCGGGTGGAAGTTTCTTTTTCTCATACTGATCACAACTCTTTTAATTAGTTCTTTTGTTTTTACAATCAAATTCATCAAACCCCCAGTTTAGTTAATTCAGGTCCTAAACATAAACGCGACATTAACCAAAAATTCACCATGGATACGATACCCTACTCACTATCTACATAGTTTAATTAGGTTTTTGATTGACCCTAACGACAGTCATCAAGTGTACATAAAATGAACAATATTCATGACTGGGCTATAGTAACATGTATCTTCTAATAGAAATTTCCAATCATATAATATGTTGGAATACTAACTATAGCAGAGGCCATAAATACATAATTGAAAGATTCGTGGTTTCTGACATTAATATTTCAACTTATAAATTAAATAGTTGAGTTTGAATGAGAGATGTAGTCTTTCGGACATGAATTTTTCAACTCAAATAATCAAAGGTCTAATCATAGATTCATTATACTTGAAATCTTCATGTGGGCAATATAAGCTGGTACCTGACACCATACGGATAGTGGGCAAAGTAGATGCTGATTTAGCTACAAACTTCTCTCCAATCAATTCAGTGGCTGAGCTGATTGGGAACTTTAATCCCCAATCAGCTCTAATCGAACACTCATTTATTTCCATTTATAAGCTTCTTCATTAAATATAATGTCACATTGTGAATCACTTTCATCCAAGCCATCATCTTCAACACTAACATACACACCTTTATCATGCTTATTACCAAGCTCCGCAATTCTCTATGCTCTTTGCCAACATTTAAACATCAAGAATTACATTAAAGTTTTTTATGATGTTCAATAACCACATACCATTTTCAAGACAACTCACAACAAATCAAGATATTAGGTGCTATGAATCTAAGAAACGGCATAAGATAGTTGACCAAAATGTCACACAATTACAACACAATGCTTCCTTTATTATTAACAATAAAACTTTTGTTATCAGGAAGCATTTGCATACAGTTTAGATGACCTTAGACTCGATTGACCCAGTCACCCTTTTGACTTGTTTCTTTATAAGTAACTTTTTACTACTTTAACAGTTGACCTAAACCCAATTTTAATATAAACGGTATACTTTAAGTTTGAGTCCAACACTTGGATGAAGTTGACTCACACATATGGCTATGTCCATTTCAAAATAGTTAACGAATATCCTACCTATTAATATGATTAGAGAAGTAATATTACTGAAAAAATATCTAAATTTTAAAATTGAAGTTTTCGAATGCAACTTTGTCAACTATAGACTCGATTCACGCATTGGCAAACTTCCTTTATAGCAATTTTTTAAACTTTACTCATCTTACCCACATTCATATAAACTGGTTGAAACTGTAACATCTAGATAAATTGAGTTATGGTATACCTGACATTAGCTGCATTGATTTAAGAACATTGGTGTTGGATGAGAAAATAACCAAACTACATGGTTTTCAAGCTATTGGAGTCAAGAGCCCTTTTGATAGATGTATAACACAAAATCTTTGTAACATTAGTCATTCCTATATATATCATAACAAAGCAACATGAGAAGCGACCTATATAAAAAATGCTTCTTTTTTCGCGAACACAAAAGAAATGAATATCCCTAACATCATTTACCAAGTACCTTAGTTTTTTACTCTAGTACAGTTAGCATACCCTCAAATTGACCAACATAGAACATGTCTGGATTGGTCCCTAGTATTTATTCAAGTGAATGGAACAGTGAATGGAAATCTGCATGGGTATCATAACAAAGCAACAGTGAATGGAAACCTGCATGGGTATTTCAAGGGTGGCCGTGGGTTAAGACAAGGAGACCCATTATCTCCGTATTTATTCACTCTTGTCATGGAAGTCCTTACATGTCTTTTGCTGAGGGATGCTCAGCTTGATACCTCTTACAGATTTCACAATAGATGTGAAAGACAACAAATTATCAATCTTTGTTTTGCTGATGACTTGTTTCTATTTGCCCGTGGTGATATCTCCTCTGCCCGCTGTATCAAGATGGCACTGGCTACATTCACGAACATGTCTGGATTGGTCCCTAGTATCAAAAAAGTACTGCCTTCTTTTGCAATGTTCCACCCAATGTTAAAAATGAAATTCTACAGACCCTGAGATTTGAGGAGGGCGTGCTGCCGGTTAAATATTTGGGTGTTCCGCTTATTTCTTCCCGGCTGCTCTCTAGAGATTGCAATGTTTTAATTGAAAAGATAGAGCAGCGCATTCAAAACTGGAGAAATAGGTTTTTATCATTTGCAGGAAGGTTGCAGCTTATCAACTCGGTACTTTCAGCTTTGCATGCGTATTGGTCCGCTGTTTTTATTTTGCCAGCACAAATTATTAAGGAGCTTGAAGCTAAATTACGAAATTTCTTGTGGACGCAAAAAGGAACTTTTCATAGAGGAAAAACTAAAGCCTCATGGAATTCTATTTGTGTCCCTAAGTATGAGGGTGGCCTGGGTATTAGGCGAGTTGGAGATTTGAATAAAGCTCTTATGGCGAAACAAGAGGGAGTCCTTGTGGGTTAACTGGATCTACTCCTACAGATTAAGAGGCTACAGTTTCTGGGTATGTAAGGAAGCTACGAATTGAAGCTGGAGCTGGAGAAAGCTTCTTCAGATGAGGCCTAGTATCAGGGATCACGTGTGGTCGAGATTGGGCAATGGGAATAATACGTCAGCATGGTATGATAACTGGAGTCAACTTGGTCCGTTATCTAACTTCCTGTCTCCTAGGACCATTTCCAATGCGGGATCTAGACTTCATGATACGGTTGCGGATATATGTAATCAAAGTACTTGGGCTTGGCCATCGGCTTGGAGAGACTTGTTTCCAGAATTGACTCAATTGGATCAGGTTTATTTGGAACCAAATAAAGTGGACCAACTTTGCGGGAAGGATGGGGATGATATACTTGAATTTTCTTCTTCAAGTGTCTGGCATTCGATTCGGATAAGGGAGCCGGAAGTGGATTGGGCTGAAGTAGTCTGGTTTAATCAGTGCATCCCTAAGCATGCTTTCTTTATGTGGTTGATTATTCGTTGGAAATTGCTAACTCGGATAAGATTCTCCAGTGGGACATCTCGAGAAGGAAAAACATGAATATGATGTGCTGTCTTTTGTGCTATGAGAATGTTGACTCCCATGATCATCTTTTCTTTGAATGTAAGTTTTCTAAACAGGTATGGAACAAGACTAGAGATAAGGTAGGTATGTCCACGGTTGGTCCAGATGGAGTGACATTATGGCCTGGCTTCTGGCTCGTGCTCGATCGAAAACAGCAGTGCATTATACAAGTCGAGTGTTTGTTGCCTGTGCAGCATACATAATATGGCAATAACGTAACGCGAGATTGTTCAGGAATCAATCTAGGCCACCAGATACCATATGCGAGCAAATATTAAAGACAATTCGGTACAAGCTGATGGGGTTAAGTTCAAAGATTGTGCGAATGTTCGGAGGCTGCTAGGTAAATGGAAGATAAATGGCAACTTCATATCCGATAATGGAGGCTGATTACTATTTTTCTTTGTGTGATTAGTGGTTCAAGATTCTAGTCTAGTAGATGTACTTGTCTTTTGGTTTCTGCCTTATATTGTTTGCTTGATTTACTGTCATGAGGTGTGTCTCATGATAGAGCTAGTGGGAGATTATCCTCACTACTTGTGTTATTTGGTTGGTTAATATATAGAATCACAGGGGTAACCCTTTACCCAAAAAAAAATTGACCAACATAGAATCAACCCCCATGTTATGAATCAATGTTAGTTAACAAAAGCTCATTCAGAAAAGAATTTGATAGTACATAACAATGGCCGTCCCTACCTGGAAGTAGAAGGTATAATGAGACCTTCCTAATTCCCAAAGTATTATTGAACAACTGAAGGTAAACCCAAAAGTTCAACGTTGTTAAGCAATTTAAATACAGAAGATGCAACAGTTAAGAAATTAGGGAAGATAACAAACAGTTAAGAAATAAGGGAAGACCTAAACAGGAGATGCAACAGTTAAGAGTCCAGCTATATCACCACCAAAAACCCGACCCCCATCTGATCCGGTCCCAGACAATGTGATACTTAGTTTACCTGTCCCCGGGTGCTGATAGGATGCCTCTGATAGCACAAATGAACCAGAAAGTGGTTCGATTAGGGCCTATAAATGGTGTTGAGAAAGCTAGGGTTTTGCAGGTGGCAAGCGATGGTGAATCGGTGATTGTGGTGAGGATGGTGGTTAAGCGATGTGCAGGATGAAGTCGTTACCTCATGCAATTCAGGGAAGGAAGCGAAAAACTCTGTTTCCGCTTTCGATTTCGTTTGTCGCCGGACCTGGATTTGGGGCAGGGCGGTGGTAACCGCCGTTCGGTGACCTGTGTGTGCTACTAATCTACTGTATAGCGGTGGTAATGACCGGCACTTGCAGGTTGGCAAAACCTAAAAACAGGAACTGTAGCGGTGGTAATGACCGAGCTATATTTATTCTTTTCGGCCCAGCTTTTTTTCCTTCGAATCATATACATCGTGACTTTTATATTTCATCAAGAAAACTACTATGAGCTCCATCTAAATTCTCTCAATTCCACATTTGACTTATGAATCTTTTTTATTCTCTTGTAACTCATAATAATTCAATAAGTATATAACCTACAATTTTGAACTCCATGTAAGTGTATTTCAAAATGACAAAAAATATATCTATTTTAATCTTGAACCAAAAATCTACTCTAAACAAATTGCATAATTACGTTAAATCATGGATTTTATACATACACTTCTTATATCAGTTTTTTTTATAACTCAAATTTAGTAAAAACACTTTATTTTAGCTCATTTTCACTTAATGCCCTTCATTTTTAAATATGAACCAATTATGATTAGAATTTTATAAAAACAACCCTAAAAACTATCTAAAAGTGTAGGAAATATTATAAAAAATTTGTATGTAGGACCGTTCTCCTCCTTAGCAAAGGTTCCTAGATTTGTTTCTAGTCCATATATGCGTAATTTATATGAAATTGTGACAATACACAAGAGTTACTGTTTAAGCATTGATTTCATTGAATAGATAAACGTTTACAATCAGTCTAAAATCCGACAGAGCTTCACCGTCTACTTCGCAAAAACTGTTACAATGATAGACCCAACGAACCTATATATAGACCAGCTCACTTCATACGAAGACATCAATTCGTACAAAGTGTTCACTTCGTACGAATTGACTAGTTTGTACGAAGTGTCTTCCATACAAACATAAACGTAAGTTTTGACACTTCTATCCCTGTATAATCAAACTAGACCTAAGACGCAGACAATAGACATTGTGCATCAACAAACTCCCCCTTGGATGTTGTCGCAGTCTTGTCAGTCTTTAAAAACTTCAAGTATAACTTTATCGTCCAAAGAAATTCTTGTACGGCTTCTTACGTCTTTCTTGTGATGGTATCGGTGTTTAATCAGTTGGAGGTGCCCGCTTCATATATTGAAATCTTCGTAAACGTGCTTCTTTGCTTCTTTAAGCTATCTTCTCCAAACGTTTTTTTTCTTTAAGAACTCTTCTCGTTCAAGCTCCCGCCAATTAGATTCCCACATCTTTCCAGAATTAATACCATGTGCATAACAGACATTAACCACACCTTGGTATTGCATTGCTTGAACTTCTTCACGCTTCTCGTAGCATATCTTGTTCAAGAACAAACATTTAGTATCTTCTTTAGAACAGTTTACTAGCCACATTGGATCTAGTATTTGAATCGTTCGCCATAAACCCTAGATTCTCCTTCTCTCTATCAATTCTGGTGTTAATTCCTCAGTGATTTTTGTATGTTCATCAGCTTTTAACACAATCACTGCTTCACTTGTTTCAGTATCCACTTCCCACCACTTAAAGAACTCCCAAAAATCGTGTTCAATTCTTATCAACAACATATTCTTCATAACCGTTGGTGGCTTCATGATTAATGTGATATCCTCCCCCTTTGCCACCTTATCAATCTTGATAATTCTTCTCGGAATAAACGGCTTCCATTCTTGAAAATCTCGCGACTCTTCAAACTTTATCAACCTCCACAATCTCTGATCTTTAAATTTCATCTTATAATTAATTGCTCGAGTCTGTACCATCTCCTCAACATCCCAGAATGGTAAACTCTTGATATCTTTCAGGTATCTGAAATACTATACACCAAATTCTCGTTTGATTGCATAAACGTTCAACTCAGGAATCCACCCCCAGCTCTGAATATCGCCAAGAGATTTATCTTTGTCACACGTAAAGAATCCTAACGATCGTCTGAACTTTCTTTCTTTTGGCGTATCTTTAAACCACGATTTTCTGGCTTCTACAATCTCTTCTCTGGATAAACGCTTAGGAATACTTCCCTCATTCATTGTTTCTTCAACTTTTCTTTTCAGCAAATCATCATTTAATTCACTGAATAGTTCCTCAAATGCCTTGAGCTGCTAAATCTGCTGCTGCCTTTCTTAGTCTTTCTTCAACTCTCTCTTTCGCTTCATGTACTTCCAAACGGTTGTACTCAGTGGCAAAATCTATTCCCAGATTATTCGCAAGCACACGCTGAATCATATCAAACTTTCAGATGCTTTATGCTCGTTCATTCTCCAAATCGTTAACAACTTTCCTCAATCTTTCGTTATCAGCAACCAATCATTCAATAACAACTTTCATATACTCCCGATCATTCTCTATAAACTTGATTCTTTCCTCTAACACCTCTTTCTCAACATCATTAGTTTTAATCTTATCTTCCATACTTTGATTCATTTTTCCAACTCAACAATCTTGGATTTATTAAACATATATGCCAATTCATCTATAGTTATCCCTGATGCAAAATTTTCTGGTGGTAAAGGAATTTTTCCAAAAGCATCATGAAATTCACGTTCTGAAGTTTGGCTTTGAGGTGTTGTTTATCTAGGTGTAGATTTGGGAGTTGATCGTTTTGGAATTGATTGTGGTTGAGGAGATATAGGCGGTTGTGAAGTAGTAGGTGGAGGTTGTACGTGAGTGGGAGAAACATGTGGTGTAATGTGTAAGGGTGAGGTTGGTGGAGTAGAAACAACTATTTCAGACACAGGGGCTTTGACTTTTTCATCATCTTCCTTCTTGCTTTCACAGTTGGCGACCCTGTTGTCTTTTTAACCTCCCCTGACTTTATCTTTACACGCCTGGTTTTCTTTTTTTGTCCTTTCTTCTTCAAATTCGGGCTCAGATGGCACATAAACATCATCTCCTTGCTTTTTCTCTGATTTGTCTTTCACGCACATCTGTGGAATCTTCAGACTCGTCTTTATCGGAAGCAGCAGAGAAAACACCATAAGCTTCACCTTCAACATTTACAGTTTCAACATTCTCATTATCAACATTTGTCTCTGGTGTATCTTCAACAATGATCTCTGGCTCATCTTCTGGCTCATCTATCAGCATAGTCTTGGGAGCTTTCTTCACAGAGCATTTGCATTTCTTTTCTGTTCAACTTTAGTATACCACCGACTCCTCTTCTCAAAAAAACCTTCCAAACATTCTATCTCATCCTTCTCGTCTCCACTAGTATCTTTATGCCATCTGCCTTCCTTGGGCGCAACATAATCTTTACTCGCAATAGAACCAAACATTGCCTTCGAGGGTGGCTCTGTAGCTTGCCTCAAGTACTGATTCAGATTCAGTAATGTATCATCATCTATGTCATGTAAATACAAGATGTCACTATCTCTTTCTTCAAATTCTTAAACTTGTCATCTAGCAGGATTTGTACAAATCTTGGATATTGAAGAAACTTGTCAACACCAGTGTTCTTCGTCATATAATCAAAGATAACTTGTGAGAAGTTGAATGGCAAATTCAGAACTAATGTCGTAGCCATGCACATTTGATAGTCTTGAATATCATCGAAACCACCTTTCCTGTGGCTCAACGCGTGTACAAGAGAATGAATTAAAAACTTGTAAGGACGCCCAAGGTTTCCTTTATTCCATGTTGTTGCGTTAACGTATCCTCTATATCCCACGAGGTAGAAGCATCCTATCACCATTCTTTCAGGATAACCAATTGGATCTATTTCTTTGTCTTTGAAATCCAAAACCTTTCGAACATCAGCTTCCGTTATCTTGACTTCAATATCTTTATCATCAATCTTTACCGCAGAAAATAAAGTCTTTTTAGATTCAACATACTTCGCCGCATTTCAGAAGGATTCTACGTGTGATCTATAAGCAGTATAATGATGTGTTAACGCTTTAGTAACTCGAATACGTTTCATGAAATCAAGAATATCCGCAAAAACGGTTAGTCTTGGAAATTTCTTCTTATCCAACACAGAACATGTGCTGTGAAACTTTGAATAATTCGACTTCTTTTCCTGCACGTGGAAACAAATCAAACACTTAAACAATTTTTCAAAAAATTTCAAACACTTTGCATTTTCAGTTCGTACGAATTAGTGTTTTATCAATTCGTACGAATTGACTTTAACAACTCTACAAACAACTTACAATATCAACTTCTTAAGATTTTCAATTTTAAACCAGCCAGTTCGTATGAATTGGATTTGTAAAATTATGATTCCTTCACTTCGTACGAACTGACACTTCATACGAAATGATCATCTTCGCCAATCAAAACCTTCAACATCATCATTTTTCACAATATTCAACAATTCATCATTCAATAGTAAATCACCCTAGATCTAAGTTCAAAGGTCTGACAGTCCGGAATCATAAAAAAATCCATGTTTAAAACACGATTCATTACCTTGCTCACTGATTAGAGTGTGCCAATCAACCCTATCAATGTGAATTTTGGCAGAGTAACGTTAATTCAAATGCAATTTCTCTCAATTCGCACAGGACTCTCAACAGTGTTCAACAGTGATCTATGAGCAATTCGTATGAATTGTGTCTATTTATATCCTCTCTGGTTAGTTCGTACGAAGTATCCACTTCATACGAATTAACTACTTCGTACAAATTGGGTTTTCAAAATTTCAAACCTTTTCAATTTTCAAATTTTAAACAGTTTTAACAACCCACTCAGATAACCATGTCCAAGTTAATGACCCTAGTTAACTGATTTGTCTACCAAGTCCAAGTTAATGACTTTGGTTGACCTTCGGCAGTGTTAAGTTTCAAATTAATGAACTTTGTAATCTTTTCAAAACATTTTTTCACTTCAAATTAGCTCCCAACCCGTTGTCTCATGATTTTCATCAGCATTCAGCACCTCTGGATTTTGAAAATCCGCTTTCCATCATCGGTAGTCGAAACTAAGATAGAAATAAAATCTTTTTTGTATTTTTAAAAATTTATGCTAAAACACACTAAAAATCTTTTTGGGTTTTCTGAAAATGAAATGAAAAATAATGCACTATGTACAAACATATTTACAAATATATTTTTGTGAGTTTATGTTAGATGATCATATCAGTTTTTGAGACATATCACTAGTACCGTTGACCTTTATCTTTGACTTTAACTTTCAAAACAAATTCACTTAGATTGTCAGTATCCTGATCCATTTAAACTTCATCACATTTCTCAATTGATCCAAGACACGTTAGGTATTCTTAAGAACTTACTTAATTGTGTTTCCCACCTGAGAACATACTCCCGTATCAAGATTCCCTAGATTTCATCTTACAGGTGAATATAGATAACTGATATCTGTAATCTGGGTAGTGCGAGACCTTGAGAGTTCAGGTTAGTACCACCGTACCGACAAGGCTCGTCTTGAAGGTGTGTTCCACTTAGGAATCTTTTAAACTGCTTATTGTGATATCTTTCGATACTTTCAATATTTTTAGCAGTTGTTTGGGTTTATAAGCAAAAGTATTCTACAAGTTCTAGGTTATTGCTTTCGCAAAGTCAGAAGAACTTGTATAATACCCCAAATATCAATTCGCTATAAAGACCTAGTATCTCAGAATCAGGCAATCTCTCAAACGAAATTTCAGAGTACCAAGTCCATATATCTGAGAGATGTTACCCACAAATTAAGAAGTTATTTCTTTGTGTTTATATCTCAGAATCAATCTACTGAACGTGCGAAGCCTACTGGCACATCATCAGTAAGACTTGTTTTTAACTTTTTAACTTTACAAATCTGTAGCATACTATGCTAATCCACTAAGGTACTATCATTTCCTCTTTTCACACGAAAACTCATTTTGTATTTTTCATGTTTTTGTAGTTTTTTATTTAATAATGTTTTTGTATTTTCTCAAACTTTCTCCCCCTAAAATCAAAAACATGTTTTTGGATTTTTGTTTTTAAAGAAAGAAATTCTAAAACCTAATAAAAATGACAAACCGTTGAGGATCATGAAAACTCGTCATCCGATCCATATTCAACCTCATCTTCCACATCTGATGAAAGTTTTTCATACCATTTAATATCATTAAGTACTTAAACCTTGTTAAAAATCTGCCTTTTGTTCATCAGTGTGGATTTTTCTATTCGAATAAATTTTTTCCGTAGCAATCACGAATAAAGTGATATCGAATTTTAATGTGTTTGGTTTTAGAGTGTTGAATTGGATTTTTAGTTATGTCAATTACTACCTTATTGTCTACATATAAAGGTGTGTGAAGAAACTGCAATCCAAAGTCTCTCATTTGTTGTTGAATCCAAAGTAATTGTGAGCAACAACTGGAAGCTGAAATGTATCCAGCCTCACAAGTCGAGATAGCAACCGTGGTTTGCTTCTTGCACTGCCATGTTACTAAGCGTGTTCCGAAGAACGGAAAACCAACCATTGTAGACTTTCGTTAAGTTTGTCGCAACCAAAATCAGAATCAATATATCCCGTGAGATCAAAATTGTCGTTCTTTGGATACCAAAGCCGGTGCTAGGGCAACCCTTCAAATATCTGAATATTCTTTTCACGATTATCAAATGTGATACTCGGGGACTAGACTGATAGCGGGCGCACAAGCAGGTAGGATACATCATGTCAGGACGTGAAGCTGTTAGATAAATCAAAGATCCTATCATTAACCGATATAAAGTCTCATAATTTTAGCTCCATGTTCGTCTGGGCAGATTCCATGATTGATCGCTAATGCTATTGAAAACGGTTTAGTGCTAGTCATCTCAAACTTTTGCAAAATGTCATGAACATATTTAGTTTGATGAATAAAAATACCATCAGGTAGTTGATCAACCTGTAATCCCAAAAAGAATTTCATTTCTCCCATTGAACTCATTTCGAACTTCTTTTTCATGATTTCTTCAAATTCTATGCATAGTTCATAATTTATGGAACCAAAAATGATATCATCCATATAAATTGTACTATCAGCAAGTGACTACCAACTTCTCGTGTGAAGAGCGTGCTATCCACTGTTCCTCTTGTAAAGCCGTTGTCTAACAAGTGCTGAGATAAAGTCTCATACCAGGCTCTCGGGGCCTGATGCAACCCATATAGAGCTTTATTAAGCAGATAAACCTTGTCCTTGTTCAGTGGATCGACAAACCCCAGTGGTTGTCCGACATACACTAGTTCTTTCACCTTTCCGTAGAGAAAAGCTGATTTGACATCTAGCCGGTACACCTTGAAGCCCTACCATGACACAAAGGCCAAGAATATGCGGATGGTTTCCAGTCTTGCAACCGGAGCATAGACTTCTGTGTAATCAATTCCTTCTTGTTAATGATATCCTTTGACAAAAAGCCGAGCTTTTTTGCGCACAATAACTCCTCAATCGTCACACTGCACTTGAAGACCAATTTAGTATCAATTGCCATTTGATTTGCCGGAGGATCTACAAGTTTCCAGACTCCTAACTTCTTAAATTGCTGCAGTTCTTCCTGCATTGCGTTGACCAACTTTCATCAACTATTGCATCTTTAACATTCTTTGGTTTGATTTGAGAGATAAAACAATGATAAGAACTATATTCTTGAATAGAAGCTACTTTAGTATAGAAACAACTAAGAGCTTTGTTAATTTGATTTCTTGTTTTAACTCCTACACGCAGTTCACCAATAATTTTGTCAGAGGGATGATAAGATAGATTCCTAGGCATCACTTCATCAGAAACCACTACTTCGTTCTCGAGATTAGTGATGTTTTGTTCAGCCACTGAATCAGCAATGGTATCGCTTGTAGATGCTTCATTTTTAGTACCAAGACCTGTAGATTGATTTAACAAATTTATTATTTGCTCAGATTCATCATCGGAACTGGATTCGCCATCTTGATCATAAGTCAGTGTATCTTCAGAATCAGAATCATTTGTTTGAGAAGGACTAGGCTCTGTTGAATTTATTACTGGTTCAACAACTGGTTCATCTTTCGAATTACATGGACCTTCTCCAGAATCATTTGTTCCAGTAGATGGTTGTGTTATCACTATTGGCAAGAACTTGTTCTTGATTCGCAGTTTGATGTGAATGATACAACACTTCAAGTTCTTCTTCGTTTGGATCCTCTGGTAGTCAAAAGAATTCCATAAACTTTCATAATTGAACATCCAGGAATCACCTGCCTTTTGTGTTGGCATTGTATATATTCGACACTCAACGTATTGTGCTAGAATCACTTGATTCAAACTTGGTAAGAATATATGTCGAAGTAGACTAGCATAACCAACGAAGAATCCTTCCAAAGATCTAGCACCAAATTTTCCATCAGGATCAATAATCATGCAAGGAGATCCAAAAGGTTCAAGGAATTCCAAGTTTGGCTTCCGTTGAGTGAGAAGTTCAAAGCACGTCTTCTTATGAGGTTTGATAGTTGATACTTTGTTTAGAGTATATCATGCAGACACAACAACCTCACTCTAGAAACTTACAGGTAACTATGAATCCGGAAGCATTGTTCTAGCAGTCTCAGTAAGTGTACGATTCTTATGTTCAGCTACTCCATTTTGTTGAGGAGTATAAGGGGGCCCTGAATTCGTGAAGAATGCCTTTATCATTGCAAAATTCAAGCATGCGGTTGTTCTTGAATTCTGTTCCGTTATCACTTCTGATTCTTCGTATGGCAAATGATACAAATTTTCAAGCTTTCAGAAGAGTATTATCAGGTTCTGAAAAGTTTAATCCTTACTCTCTTGAAAGAATATCCATGAGAATCTTGAATAATCATCTGTAACAACCAGGCAGTATAGGTCTCCGGAAATGCTTTTAACATTGACAGATCCAAAGGGATCCAGGTGAAGCCTTTCTAGTGGTAACTTGATCGAATTCAATAACTTCTTCGGGTGATATTTCTTGTGTTGCTTCCCTTTCTTGCAGCTCAGACAATCATCATTCAAATGACAACTTTTCAAATTAACACCCTCCACGATTGTTATGAAAAAGAAAACTCATTTTCCTCAAATGTATGTGACTCATCTTCCTATGCCATAATACTGATTCTTTCTCTGTAGCTTTAGTAACAAAACATTGTGCTGACTTTGATGTTGTAGTAGCTACGCCCATGTCTAGCACATAAAGATCATTCTCTCTCGGGGCATGCATAAGAATCCATTCCTCCGGAATCTTAAATCATCACTTAAAAATCATGCATTCTTTGTCGTTAATATGAGTGGTGAACTTTTTATCACATATCTAGGAGATACTAAGCAGATTATTTTTCAACTCCGCAATGTAGTTCATTCTATCAAATGATACCACTCCGTTTGATAACTTTCCTTCTCCGATTATCCGACCTCCTTGATTCTCTGCAAAGCCTACATAGCCTCTCTTATTGATTTGACGTCATAAAGCAAAACTAGGATCACTGTCGTATGCCTGGAAGCTCCACTGTCCATGATCCACTTAGATTAATAGACCTTGGAAGTCCCTGTCCATGCAAATAAGAAATTACTTAAACATGGAGACCCAAGCCTTCTCGGTCTTGGGTGGGATAGGAATGTCAAATGTAGGAACTTTCACTTCCTTTATAACTGGAACCCACTGTTCAGTTTTTAATTCAAAGTTTTCTTTGAATTTTACCGTCACAATTGATTTTGGAACCTCAGAAGATATTTTTGTCTTTGGAATCCAGTTTTGTGATTTCGAATGTGCCTTTTTGATATAAAATTTTGGAACTTTTTGTTCAACTCTTTTCGAAATTTCACCCTTTTCATAATTTGAAAAATTCACAATTTGTGATTTTTCATGGTTTCGTGTTTCAAGATGAATTTGGGCACAAAATTTGGTTTCTTTGACTTAACATCTTCTGTTTTCTTCTTGTCTTGATGATCAGACTTAGATTTAGGACATTTCCGTGCATTATGACCAATCTCATTGCACTTGAAACAAGTCCTATTATCATCAATTTTGAAGTTCTTTGTCTATTCATGAAGCTCTTTTTCTTTCTTGAACTCATCATTGGATTTTTTACTAGTGTTTTCCTTTTCACTTACCGTGTTCGTTCAAAAAACAAACTCAATCTTCTTGTTTTTAAAAATTTGTTTTTAAATTTTCTTTCACTTGTTTTGTTCAAAACCCAAACCACCTCTCCTGTTCTCAGGATAATCTCCACCCTTTCTTCGATAATTGTTGAAAGTCTTCTTAGGTTTTGAATAAAACATTTTCACATTTTTCTCAAGATCAACTGAGATTACTATGATAAGTTTGAACAGTTTATCAATATGATCTTCTTTCACATTCTGAATCGGAAATGTCTCATCAAAATACAATTTATCAGAATCCTTAACTTTGTAAAGTACAACATTAGGATCATCACTTAAATTGTCTTCTGACGATACCAAAGAATTTTTGTAAACACTGTCTTCACTTTCAGATTGTGAGTTTGATTCAAAACTTTTCAAACTTGATCAACACTTTGAAAATTTGAATCATCTGAGTCACTTTCCAATACTTTTTCAACAACATTTTTTATCAATTCAGTTTCATTGTTATTTTCAGATTTAGTGTATTATATCTATGTTCTCAGGCAGCTCATCAATCATCTCAGTTTTGAGTTTCAGATTAAGCACCTTTTCCATCCCATCTTATGTCTTTTTAGAATAACTTTACCACATGGGTGGTGAAACACGTCTATAATCTACACTTTTCTTTTCATTTTAATCATTTTCTTCCTTTCAGTTTTAGTTAGAATGTGATCAATGACATATGAACTGCTCGATTAACTAATCAAAAGTTTATATATCCTTTTAGTTTCAATTGCATCTTTTCCAACTCATTCTTAAGTTCAGCAATCGTACTTAGATGTATGTTAATTGCCATTTGTTTTTCCATTACTGTTGCTTTCAACATATCCACTGTTTTACCATTTTCCAAATTTGCTTGCTCTACCATCTTATAAGTTCTTTTTATTTTATCATAAGCTTCTTTCATTGTTCTGTAATCATATTTAAAATTTTTTGAGTGTTTTCTAATTTCCTTAATGATTTTATCCTTTTCAACATAGTTTTCACATATCTCAGTGCATTTTGTACAAGGTTTTTCAACCTCGACAATTTGCACCTTCACCACTTCCTTTCCCAATTCTTTCTGATTATCTGACCTATGTTTCTCTGTATCAGAATCTACCTCTTTCAAATTTGCCATCATCACATTATCTGCAATCTCTGTCAAATTTTCAATTGTCATCTCCTTTTCAACGTTGATCACTTCTTCAACCTCTATTTCACTGTCTCCACTGACTCACCATGGAATCCAGTATTGAAAAATCCTGCAAAAGAAGAAATCATATCAGGTGGAATATATTCTTGAAAGCATTATGTAAAATTTTTCTTCCTCTGATCGTTGTTGAAGATATTCCTCTAAAATACTTTCTTCCAATGCTTCTTAATCAAAGACAACATTCTCAGAACATTCTTCCATTTCAGGTTCTAGTTCTTCAATGATTTATGCCAGTAATGCCAACCATTCGTTTTTGGAGATATACTTATTCCAATTGAAACCTTCATCTTCTTGTGCTACGACCAATGCCGTTTCTCTAGAAATTGATGAACCATCTTCAATTTGAATAGCCCTTGAATGAGAAGGAGATGGTTGATGATAGATTGCCTTCTTGTAATAGTCGCTGTCAAAAGGATTCTGATTACCGCTTACTTCCCAGTTCGTGCACTCTCTCTTAAAATGTCCCTTTTCCTAATATTTAAAACACGTAACCTTCGACTTGTCGAACCCGAGTTTACCATCCATGGTTCCTAAATCCTTTCTACCAGTGATTTCAATGAATCTTTATGCTCCTCTAACAATAGATGCCATACACCATTTTATATCCATGAGTTCTAGCTTTTCTTGATCAGTTTGATCATAGTCTTCGTTTGTCATTTCTGGATTTCCTATTCTTCTAGCAATTAAACTTTCATAAGACTCGAGAACTGAAGCAAGTAGTGCAATGTGTTGTCTGGCTGTCTGTTTTGTAAAATATTGAGCATTGTTCAGATTTACAACAATGTTGCACTGTAAAATCTTTAGATTTGGACTTGCTTGACTTGATTGATTTGATTGGCTTTGAAAATACTTTGAGCTTTGAGGTGTCTGAGGAGTGTTTGGATTAAAGCTTGAAAATGAGTGAGAACTTGATTGATTTGAAAATGAATTTCCAGAAGTGTTAGCACTAAATGTTGCTTGTATTTTTGGGCTTTGTGTGTTTTAGATGATCCAGTTTTGTAATACAAACCAACATCGTGTACTATCAGTGCACTCTTAGATCTTGCCATCTTCTGTAGCTCCATTTCATGACCCTCAAGTTTCTCGATAAACTGTGGTATATTTTATCCACTGTATTCAATTCCATTTTTTAATACCATCAAATATGTGGACCATTTTCCCTCTGCCAGAGCATCTGCCAGTTTATCTACAAGCTCCTCTTCAGTCTTTAGAATACCATTTCTCTTAACTAGATGACAATATCGTTCAATTAGCTGCTTCATGGATTATCCCTTCATAAGATTGAAAATGTCAAATTCTTTCCTCAACAACGCCTTCTTGCTCTTCCTCATTTCAGTGCTTCCATTATATTTCATTCGCAATGCATTCCACAGAGTTTGAGAATGATTGTCATGTTGTAATAGCATCAGAATATCTTTCTTTACAGACTGCAATAACAAGCTCATCATCTTCTTTTCATTAACAAATTTTTCCCTCTCTTCTGGAGTGTAATTGGTAATAGTTTTCTCCAGATCATTCTCGTCTTTTGGCGGAGAATATTTGGTTATAATTGCAAGCCAATTGTTAAAGCGATTGGCCTAAACCCAGTTTTCGAACTTTTCTCTTCAGCTCTCATAATCTTCGAGATTCATGAGTTTCGGCGGTTCCCATCTTGTTTTCAAGATTCATCTGTGCAACAGCATTCGTTGTCTTGATTACATTCATGGAAAACACGTTGTAAAACTCTGTATTATCCATCGTATCGAACAGAATTTCCTGAAGTCAGTCAAAAACTTGAAAACACTTAGTAACTCACCACTTCATACGAATTGATCTTTGTCAGTTCGTACGAACTAGGACTTGAAATTAATCTGAATTGAAAGATGGTAATTCGTACTAGTTGTAAATGTCACCTCGTACGAACTGCCTTTAGCAGTTCGAGCGAATTATATCTACAATTTGATGAAGTTGGCGATTTTCGACATGAAAATGATTGTTTTATGATATGATTTTCTCAAGTGTTTATCTATGGTTAATTTTACACATTACACTTGAAAGTCAATCCATTTTAACCTCAGATTCGTTTTAAAAGTGAAAAATGAAAAGAATGGAGTAGAAGTAGAAGTAAATCTTGTGTCAAAGTCTTCAAATCACGGCCCCTGAGCTCTGATACCACTTGTAGGACTGTTCTCCTCCTTAGCAAAGGTTCCTAGATTTATTTCTAGTCCATATATGCAGAATTTATATGAAATAATGACAATACACAAGAGTTACTGTTTAAGCATTGATTTCATTGATTAGATAAACGTTTACAATCAGTCTAAAATCTGGCAGAGCTTCGCCGTCTACCAGTTCACTTCATACGAAGACATCAATTCGTACGAAGTGTTCACTTCGTACAAATTAACTAGTCCGTCGAAGTGTCTTACATACAAACATAAACTTAATTTTTTACACATCTATCCATGTACAATCAGACTAGACCTAAGACGCAGACAATAGACATCGTGCATCAACAATGTATATTTTAGACCACATCACCAACATATTTTCATACAACCAACTAAATCTTTATTAATATAGGGAATACCGGAAGCTAAATCCAAACACCAATGTATTTACATCATACATATTACATCCACCAAACTATCTATATCATTACCATCTGAGCACTTTTCTTTCCTCCCAGCCAATGTATTCATTCTAGCTCAACTTCTAATCCACAGGAATCCAAGAACTTTGACCTCTTCAACTATTTGCTACAAGAATCATTACTTTTTCTAAAAATCCATTCATTCTGTTGATGCACTATTGTGTTCATCACTTGTCGAATATGATAGATTGAGCGTGTGTTGAATATTGTATAGGTTAGAATCAAACACACGACCAAAATACGGAATTTTCAGTTTAAAAGGGAACAAGTTTGCTCGAACTTGACCTGTGAAGGTCAAGTTCGCTCGAACTTGACATGTGGTAAGACAAGTTCGGCCGAACTTGTCGTACGGTGGACAAGTTCGCCCGAACTTATCCTCCTATGCTCATGTCAAGCGAACTTGTTATGTTTCCCTATAAATAGGTGGTGTGTGTTCATTGTCATTTGAGTTTTTGCCATCCCTACGGGGAGGTGCTGCCGGATTCTCTCCAGGAACTCTTGTAGCTGGACTTATAAAGATGTATACTCTTTCGATATGAATGAAGACTTCCGTTGCATTCTGTTTCTACTCCATTCTTAATAACATTCTACCGAATCGGTTTATGTTTACGCATTAACTTCCGTCTAGAACCGCCTGATCACAGACCTTCAATTGGTATCAGAGCTACGGTTATCACCTACGCTCATGAATTTGGATATTTATGGACATTAGGAGGGGTTTTGGACGTAAAACTTGAAATAAACATACAATCCATGGATGAAAAGTAAAATTGAACGGATAGGATTGTTAGAAAACCATTTTCGACCAGAACTATTGTGGAATCATCTCGAAATTGGAAGAAATAAGGATTTGGATCAAAAAATGTGAAAATGGGCTGATTTTTGCAGATCAAGTTCGCCCGAACTTAACCTGTATTGGTCAAGTTCGACCGAACTTGTATCATTTTGATCAAGTTCGCCCGAACTTGATCAAGTTCGCCCAAACTTTAATCAAGTTCGCTCGAACTTGTGAGTTGGGCGACCAAGTTCGCCCGAACTTGGTCCAAGGCATGGAAAAATTTTGTTGATCGTATTGATGGGATGAGTGTCCAAAAATAATTTGGCGATAGAAATTTTTCCGGGTTTTCGAAGACCGAACCGGGATGTTCGGGGACACTGTCTAGAGCTTCAGAGTACGGATTTGGTGATACGGTCACACAATTTTGAAGATAACGGGAGAGTCTTTGATACCGTTGCAGAATGTTGATCATTTAGGTGTCGTGACTAGTAATGGGCCTAAACGTTAAATTCGCATTTGATGAATACTGAAAATTCCAGATTTGAGGGGGATTTCAGTAAAAATTTCAGTATGGTCAGAATTTGCAAAAATGAGGGGGAATAAAAAATTTTCAATATTTGAAGATTCCAGTATTTTGAAATTCATGACTGTTGCAACAGTATCCGGGTGGTTACCGATTGTAGATTATAGGGAAATGCAGAGGATTGAGATTCATCAGGTGACCAGAGGAAGTTCTGATTTTTCAGTTCATGATACAAAGTGATGCTTAAGGGTTAGAGTCCTGATCTCCAGTGGAGGAACATTTAGCTGGATTAGCAGTCGTTAGTACCAGTGAGGAACTGAGGACGTTCAAAACGTTCGGTGATGATCTTAGGAATTAATGACTAGCTCCGTAGACGGATGGTTTCAAAATTACCAAGGAAATATGATGATAAGCTTTGGTGGCCATTATTTTTAGTCTTCAAGCAGATGAATCATTCTTCTCTTTGGACTAACCGCTTTTGGATGATGATGTTTGGTGATTAAGTGACGCTGGTCTACCAGAGATAGCTATATATCTGGCATTGTGACTGAAGAGGAAGAATGTGATTTTGATCACAGACGTATGTTTCAGATTCGATGTGTTACCATATTATTTGTTTCCGATAAAGATTTGATGATTGAATAGATTACTGATTTGCTGATCAAATCTTTCTGAAGGGTGCTTAACTACGATTACGGAAATCGGGATTTTGGATTTTCGAGGGTATTCGTTGATTTGAAGTTTTCCGATGCGGTGATTCGAAGTTTCTATCAATTGTCGATTGAGTTTTTGATACTTTAGGAGTGTGAGGAATAAACTCTCGATGCTCAACGCTTATTCAAAAACTGAACTCAGATGCGGGTATCGTCGAAATGGAGAAGCTGCTGCATTGATTAGCTTCGATTTGATGGTTATTCGAGAAAATTTGTCGGTCAAGTAAATAAGATGAGATCGGAAACCGTGCAACCAAAGATCTGAAGTGGATATTTCAGCGGAATTGAAAGTTGTTAATGCAAACCCGGATCATCAATTAAGGGGGAAGTTGTTGACGCGTCTCGACGACATCGACAGACACCTTGATTGAAGTTGAAGACTATTCAAACACGGCTTAAAGTTTTTAAGTTCAAGATCAAGCTTCGACAGTAACGAACAAGGGGGAATCTGTTGATGCACTATTGTGTTCGTCACTTGCCGAATAGGCTAGATTGAGCGTGTGTTGAATATTGTATAGGTAGAATCAAACACACGACCAAAATACGGAGTTTTCAGTGTAAAAGGGAACAAGTTCGCTCGAACTTGACCTCCACAGGTCAAGTTCGCTCGAACTTGACATGTGGTAAGACAAGTTCGGCCGAACTTGTCGTATGGTGGACAAGTTCGCCCGAACTTGTCCTCCTATGCTCATGTCAAGCGAACTTGTTATGTTTCCCTATAAATAGGTGGTGTGTGTTCATCTGTCATTTGAGTTTTTGCCATCCCTACGGGGAGGTGCTGCCGGATTCTCTCCAGGAACTCCGGCAGCTGGACTTATAAAGATGTATACTCTTTCAGTATGAATGAAGACTTCTGCTGCATTCTGTTTCTACTCCATTCTTAATAACATTCTATCGAATCGGTTTACGTTAACGCATTAACTTCCGTCTAGAACTGCCTGATCACAGACCTTCACATTCCAGCTCTTCCACAATACCCGCATCGTGGCCAAAAATAATAACATGCACCATCTTCGCATTCTTCTTCAACACATGTACTTGTGCATTTCCAACAAATTCTTCACATGAAAAGCATAAAATGAGGGTATCTTGCAGAAACAATATACCTTTTGTAAGAGTAAACTACATTTTTCTCCTGTCCTCTGAAAGTCTTGTCTTTTATCTCATACATTTTTCATCACTAAATGATTTCAATTGTACCCTTGTGATCTAAGATCGTTTGAAAAATGGCCAAAAATACCATCATCATCATCTTCCACCTTAATTTATTTTTTTCTTAAAGCTTTGTAGTATAATCTCTTCTCTCTTTATCTGATCATTTAAACTTTGTGCTTCCCGATCATTTCCTTCACTGATTATACCTGCAAAAGATTAACAAACTTCAGAATTTTCTATTTTAATCACAAACTCACTTTTATTTTTTGAATCTATCATCTTTTTAATCACAGGAACGTGATCGCAAATAAGTGCTTATAAATTCATAAAGATGATTGATATCAAATCTATATTGCTTTCTTGATTCTTTCACGAAATCGTCCCATTCTGATGGTAAGTGATTTCAATTGTACCCTTGTGATCTAAAATCGTTTGAAAAATGGCCAAAAATACCATCATCATCTTCCACCTTAATTTATTTTTTTCTTAAAGCTTTGTAGTATAATCATTTTGTAATCATAATTGACATTTTGATATACTAATTACATAATAAAGATTTCATATGTTGGAGCAAAAAGACACACAATCGTCAATCATTCATTTTGATTCACTGCCAGACGGATTGCCTCTAAACCCATGGCAACACAAGATTCAGTTCTAAACGGAAGAAAAGAGGAAGGGAGGAGAAAAGACACTTATTGCCCCTCTAGAAGACGATAGCATCAGATGTTGAAGATTCTCTTCGACCCATTGCCCATATATTCAAGCCATGAAGCTTCCATCACAATATGCTCAATTTCTTTCTCGAATAATTCACATCAAATCAAAATCGGGCCTCTGCTAAAAGAGCATGTTTGTGATGTAGTAGTTAGAACATGGTCTAATGATGAAAGACGAAGACAGTCTAGACTTAACATTGTAGTGCTAAATTTTTTATCTAGTAGTTAAAAATTGTGAACTGTAGCGAATGATTTGGTCGCGCTTATAGCAAAAACCGGACCAGACCATAGAATTTTGATTTGTTTATTTTTTAGATATTCATATCATATACTTATTTATTTTATATTAGCCATAAATAATATTATAAGTTGTTTTAACTTTAATTAAACTATATCCTTAATTTTATATTAGTCATAATACAATTAAAATTATAAGTGGTTTTAACTTTAATTAAACTATTTCCTTATTTTATATTAGTCGTACCTATATTTATAACTAGTTTTGCAGAAGTCGCGCGTTGCGGCGAAACATAGTGAACACCAATGTAAGACATAGGTCTAAACTTTTAGATTGCTAATAAAGCCATTTACAAAATGAAACCATTTACAAAATGCAGCGTATAGCGTATGCTTTGGCTTTGTTTTTTTAGTTCCTTTGAAGGTAATAGTTAGTGACAAAATTATACAAAATATCTAAATAGATGCTTTTTTCGGAGTCCTGACTTTTTCTTCTTACCCTGGAGAATCTAGTTAGTTGCAAAATGATGGCCCAATTGTTACATAATAACTAGAGAGGTGCCTTCTTTCTAGTCCTGATGTTTTTTCATGTTCTTAAGCATCTGGGTAGCGGATTCTTTTGGTGTCGCTGATATCGGGGCCTGCGAGTAAAGTTTCATAGGTAGATATTAATGTTGTAGTATATGTAGTTAGGAATAAACCTGGTTCCGTGAAGGACAATTGACGTTTAGTTGTGGAGGTTGCTGATTGATTCGGTCGCTGCTCCTTTTGCCCAATAGGTGTTGTCTGTGTTGGTGATGGTGGGGTACCATATGTGTCTACCAGTGGTTGTGTAATGGATGCCCTGTTAATTGCTAGAGTGCTTGAGCCTGATATTGGGGACTTGATGTACCGTCCCTGCATGGAAAAGAGTGTGCCTGCAGCTTCCCACAGGGGCTTTGGTACTTGGTAGCGATCTGTGTAACCTTCTAGTATGACCATGTCTCTGCATGGTTGTCCTACAATGCTTGTCAGCGCTTCGTCAAAAAGTGTTGTTGTTGTTGAGTCTGTGTGATCGGCAATTGTTACAGATGCACTACACCTGCATTATTTATTGTATTATATTATTGTTTTTTTGGCGAAATGTTTTAGAGGCTAATCACATACATAAACTTAGGTTCTGGCAGATATTCATGTGATCCGCACGACCAGCCTTCATTAGTTTTGTATGTTTTCTTTCGGCATTCGGCGTATGTTGTGTAGTACCAAGGCTTGCCATTTATAAACGATACGATTGATGCCTCACAGGTGAACGTTTTGCCCTGTTTGAAAACAATTATATGAAAATGAAATGAAATTGACAAGCTCTTTAGTTTCATAGTAGGGTTGGAATATTGCCTGATTTTGTTCATTGTTTTGTTTTTAGTAGCTCGGTAATGGTTTTTGTTGTTTCTTTCGTCCGCAGACATGAGTTCCAATTGTGATGTCTGACCTTCCCCTGCTTGGAGTGTGAGGGGTGGTAGTTCCTTGAACCTGGTTAAAATTTTATTTCTTTGGTTACACGACAAAAAATGTCTACAATTTTTTCATTGTGATAATAGAAGTTGTAAAACCTGTTTCTCATAGTTGTGGCAGCCTCTATATCCGGATTGAAGTAGATGTGGGTTGGAATTGTTGACGCTAGTTGCAGTCGATCTATGCCGTATGTGTTAGTAGTTAGATAATAAATATATTCCTATGGAAATAAAGGTTTTGAGTTTATGGTGTTACCATTGAACGTGCTGATGCAAATGGATGTCAAGGCAACAATTATTGGTTGCTCCACATCCAACATTGTTTGTTTATCAAACCTTGGTAAGACCTCTTCCCATAAAGTAGCGTTTATGTGTTCACTGTTGTGACATTTGTGTAACTGTTAGTTCACTTCATATTTTACTATGAAAAGTATCTACATGAATAGTTATATGTATAGGTAACCTTATATCCTTGAGACAAAGAAGTAGATATTCCCTTCCCTTTTTGGTTGTTCCGGGTGTTGTGTACTCTAGCTTTGCCAAGTAGTCTATGATTGGGCAAATGGTTCAGCTTTGTTAGTAGATGTTTTAGGAGTTTTGAAAATGCGAGTATTGGTACCTGTAAGGAGTTCTTGATCATCACCGGTACGAAGTGAAAGGTCGTGGACAAAGTTAATATAATACATTGGAAATGCATCTAGTGTAGGAATTAAGGTTAGTGATGCTTTCGTTCTCATGCGGATACTTTCTAGAAGGTAGCATGAGAAAAGGGTGATTTTCCTTTTGAAATATTCTTTGTCTAGCCAGTGCACGCTAGCTTGTATTCCATCACCCTGGATTAACAGAGTGAAAAAGGATCAGTTAGCAGTGTGTGGGAAAAAGGGAATTAAAATAGTTAAAAATGATATTTGTCTTTCCAGTTTTCTTGCGTTGCCTAGCTACCTGGCTAATATTGGATGTATCAACGGCAAAACAACCAGATTGGGCAAATTAAGCGTTTGTTTGTGTAATGAAATATGACAAGGCGATCATAATTGAAGTTCAAAAATATTTACCGAATTTCTTAATTTGACATATAGCATATGAATTACAAACTTACATGTTTGTCTATGAAAAAGTAGTACATGTCGCTGTTTCATAGGCGAGACTGCCTCCTTCTTATCACACGAATTTTAATTGGTATTGCAGGTCCTGCTGGGATAATGGATGATATCCTACCCTCTTGCATGTTGTCTTTCCTGTTCAAAGGCACACAATTAGCATATAGTTATGTATGAGAAGTTTATAATGGCAAATAATATGGTAACAAATCCTATCACTATTTATTCAATGATCTAAAATAGTAAGGGAATGTATGTGTTGTTATTTGTCGTGGTTGGTTTGTGTTTGCTCATGGATTGTGAGGTTAACCTCATGAGCTTCAATATTTGCTAGTAACTTGGAGTACACGATGTTTTTGGTGTTATCGCTTTCAAATTCTACGTGAGGCGTTATGAGCACTTTTAGGCCACTTGGTGATGTTGCTCTAGAAAGGGCCACATAAAGCTACCCATGACTAAAGATAGGTTCAGGCAAGTAAACAACAATTTTATTTAACGATTGGCCTTGACTTTTGTTAATTGTCATTGCATAACATGTTTTGATTGGGAATTGACATCTAGTAATTACAAATTGTAAGTCATTAGTTTTGTGCACAAAGTTTATTCTAGGTATTTAACGCGATGGCCAATAGTTGTGCCCGTTATTATGTGTGCTTTAATTATTCTAGGCAACAATTGTGACACTAACAACCTAGTACTGTTATACAAACCTGATTTATTATCAACGTTACGCATTAAAATTACAGGAGTATTTATTTTAAGCTTTAGAGAATGTGAAGGGATGCCTTGGAAGTTTGTAGGAATGTCCACGATTAGCACGAGAACCTAAATTTGTTATCTATTGTCCGATTAGGTGGAAACTAATGACAAGTTAACCAAATAACAAGAATTACTCATTTAAATGTTGTTTTCATTGATCTAAAGTTCAATACATTCGAGAATCGGATCTGACAGAGCTTCGCCGTCTCTGTGCCAAAATCTCTCCACGTTACAAATGAAATAACCAAGGCACCTATATATAGGAGTGGAAGTTCGCTGGTTAGGTGGGAAGTTCGGGCGAACTTGACTTAGTCAAGTTCGGTCGAACTTGACTTCTCACAAACCATTATGAGCAAACTTGTCCTAATACAATGTTAAATACGCCTTGTTTCTAATAGATTACGCCCTATTCACTCAGACTCAATACATAATGACGTAGGCAACAGACATATGCACCAACAGACTCCCCCTTGGATGTTGCCGTAGTCATTGACTTTTAAAATCTTCTGAGTCTTCCGATCTTTAGTTCTTGAATAAACATTAACATATCCTCTTCCTTTTTCTTGAGCTTTGTCTTGATAAAACTTTTAATCAACATACTCCCCCTAGCTTTAAGCTCTAGCTTTAGACTCCCCTTTGCTTTGGTCTTTAGACTTCAAACTCCCCCTAGCTTTGAGCTTTCTGAAATCTTTGGACAGTGTTTTATCCAGCTCCCCATAAAACTTTACTTTCTGTTTCAAAGTTCTAAGACATTCAAATAAATATTTCAGATTCAAAAATTCTGTTATAAAATCTCAAAGTTTGAATCTTCTTTTTAACCTTTTCAAATCTTTTAGATATTCAAGTTCAAATTAATGACCTTGAACACTTTTAACATTTAAGACCTTTGTTCACTTAAAAATTTCCCATTATGAAATCCACTTTGTTGACCAAGTCCAAGTTAATGACCTTGGTTAACCAATTTCATTTACCGAGTCCAAGTTAATGACCTCGATTTGAAACCGTTGAGATTGAACCAATGTGTTTTTTTTCAATTTTAAAGTTTCAACTTAATGAACTTTTCAACACTTCTAAACATTTTGGATTTTAACAGATGTCATCAAAATTTTCAATATTATAGCAACTTACCAGACTTCGAAGAACCATTCCCATCATTAGCTTGTTGAAACTAATGAAGAAACAAAATCCTTTTGAGTTTTAGAAAGTTTATGCTAAAACACACTAAAAATCTTTTTGATTTTTATCTGAAAAGCAATTAAAGAAAATAAACTATGTACAAACATATTTACAGACATATTTTTGTGAATTCGTGTCTAAGGATCATATCAGTTGTTTGAGACATATCACCAGTACCGTTGACGTTTTGTGACTTTAAGATTTAAACTTGTTTACATAGATTGTCGATATGTTTGTCCACTTAAACTTTTTCACGTTTCTCAATTGTTCCAAGATATGTTAGGTATGATTTATTAAACTTGACTTAACTATGGTTCCCACTTCCTAAATATACCCCCGAATCCAGATTCCCTAGATTTCATCTTACAGGTGAATATAGCGTAATTGATATCTGTCTTTAGGTTAATGCGAGACCTTGAGAGCTCAGGTTAGTACTACCGTACAGACAAAGAGTGAAGGCTTGTCTTTAAGGTGTGTTCCACTTAAGGAATCTTTTCAGCATTGCAAATGTTTCGATCTTTCAAATCTTTTCAAGTTTTGCATGCTATTTTGAGGTTTTTAACAAAAGCATTATAGAAGTTCTAGGCTATTGCTTCCGCAAAATCAGAAGAACTTGTATAATACCCCAGATATCAACTATCTATAAAGACCTCGTATCTTAGAATCAGGCAACCCCTCAATCAAAATTTAGAGTACTAAGTCCATATATCAAAGATGTGTTAATCCACAAGTTTAAGCAGTTGTAAAATTTAGTTTCTCTCCTGGAAACAATCTACTGAACGTGTAAAGCCTATCGACACATCCACAGTAAGACTTGTTTATCACTTTTAAAACTTTACAATTCTTTAGCATAATATTATAGTCCACTGATGAAATATCATTTCCTTTTTGACAACAAAATGCTTTTTGTCTTTTTCAATGTTTTTGAATTTTCAACCTTTTCATATGTTTTTGATTTTTTCCAACAATTTTTAAAGAATTTCTTACTCCCCCTAAAATCAAAAACATATTTTTGGATTTTAGATTTTAAGAAATAGATAACAAACCAATGTGGATCCTGAGAACTCGTCATCCGATCCCATTTTCCAACATCTGCATCTGCACATGTTTAACAAATAAACCATTTTCCTCATTTACATGAAAGAATCAAATGGTTATAAAATCCGTGTTTCGTTCAACGGTGTGGATTTGCACAATTTGATTTTGACAATTTTTCCTTTTCCAACTTCTTCTTTCTCAAAAATGATTAAGAATTTGACTTTCTGAATAAGTTAAAAACATGATGCTCTGCTATTCAGATTTAACTTTGAACAATGTGTATCTGTTGGAACTCCTGCACACAAAGCAACTATTTGAATAAGGAAACCCAAACCTTTTTGGTTTTGGGTTTGACATGATAAGCCTCATAAACACTTACAAAAATAATCATCATATTCAAAATCATCATCAAACATTTCGTCCAATTTTAATTCTGAAAACGTTTTGACCTTTTCTTTCTTTGTCTGTTTGATTACTGACTCGGTTGATTTGTCATTTTCAGTTTTGTCAGCAACAGACTTTCATTTAATTTTGAAGTTTCACCTTCTTCAAAAATTGAGTTTTCAAACCTTGAACTCGTTTTAGGTTTCACTTTATCTTTAGATTCATAGTCTGTATTTGATTCTGTGACAGGTTTCACAATCTCTGGTTGTTTTGCTTTTATCTTTTGACCTAGTTTTTCTTCGTGGAAATACAGGCTTTAGATTCAGACACTTGCGAGCTATATGACCAACAGTATTGCATTTAAAGCAAGTCCGATTATCAGAAACATGTCCACTAGTGGGTTTCAATCCACTTGTGCATTTGGTCTTAACCTTGTCCCGAAGTTCTTTCTCTTTTCGAATTCATCATTCGATTTCTTACCGATCATACATTCTTACTGAACCGTATTTGTCCCATACACAAGCTACACGTGTTTACCTTTGTACTCATGGAATGATGACTTTTGGTTCCTTCTCGGCTCATCTTCATTTTCCTCCAAACCCAATCCTGCTCTCCGGTTCTCAGGAAAATCACCACCAAACTTTCTATAATTGTTAGCATTCCTTTTGGGTTTCGAGTAAAATCTTTTCTCGTTTTTCTCAAGATCATCTTATGAAACTTCTACAAGTTTGAAAAACTTATCAAGTTGATCCTCTTTCACGTTCCGAATCGGAAAACTATCATCGAAGTATAATCTATCAGATTCCTTAATCTTGTACATGACAACATTAGGATCATCACTTAGATCATGTTCTGATAATGTATCGTCATCTACAGATTATGATTCCGAGTTGTTCGAACTTGATTTGGCGCTTTCAGAGCCGCCTTCATTAGAATCATTTCCCACCACATTTTTAACCACCGCTTCATTGTCATCATTTGATTTTGTAAAGTCTACGTCAGTGTTCTCAGGCAATTTATCTTTCATTTCTGATAACAGTAAAATATTAAATTCCTTTTCAATCTCATCATCTTTCTTGCAGGAATAACTTGCAAGAAGTTGTGGAGGAACACTTCCGTATTCTTTATGCTTTGATTTATCAACATTTTCCTCTGACTTAATCGTAGGTAAAATGTGATCAATGACATAAGCGTTTGTAGCGTAACTTTTCAGCAATTGTCTTACCCTTTCTGTTTCTATCTTTATGTCATGAAGCTCACACTTTGTTTCGGCAATAGTATTAATGTACATGTTAATTGCTTTTTTTTTTCAATTACTGTGGCATTTAACATCTTTACATTAGCACCAAGCTCAAGATTAGCTTTTTCGACATTTTTATATATACCTTTTATTTTGTCATAAGCTTCTTTCATGGTTCTGTAATCATAACGAAAATTTTCGTTGTGTACAGTTATTTCTCTTATGACTTTTACCTTTTCAAGACAAGGTTCACAAGGACTTGCACACTTTGTGCAAGGTTTTTCAACCTCCAGCACTTTCACAACTTCTTTTTCAGACATTCTTACCTCAACCTTTACCTTTTCTGCCTCTGATTTCAATGCTTCTTGCCTTTGCATCTCAAGGTAAGCTAGTTCTTCTTCCTCAGTTCTCTGCCTATAACCTTCTAGAATGGCATTTTCCAAAGCAGCATCAACATATGATATCTTAGATTCATCCACTACCTTTGCCCTCATAGAAACACTAGTTTTCTTTCCGATGTATCTGTTCCAATCAAAACCATCTTCTTCATGAGTAACAACAAGAGCTTGTTCGGTTGTCTTTGCAGATTTATCTTCTACTTCGACTTGTGTTCTCTTGGGATATGGTTTGTATTGAAGAGCTTTCTTGTAGTACTCGTTACTGCTGCCGAAAGGATTTTGGTTCCCATCTGCTTCTTGATTGTTGCATTCACGTTTGAAGTGTCCCTTTTGTCGACACCTGAAGCATGTGACTTTTGACTTGTCAAACCCGAGCTTATTACTTGAATTGCCAATATCCCTTCCTGTAAGTGCCACAAACTTGGCAACTCTTCTGATGATGGATGCAAGGCTCCATTTAATATCCATTAGCTCCAACTCTTCTTCGTCTACCTGATCGTAATCCTCGGCAGTCATTTCTGGATTATCGATCTTTCCAGCAACAAGACTTTCATACGATTCAAGAACAGTAGCAAGAAGTGCAATATGATGTTTGTCCACTTTTTCAGGAAATACATTCTTCAAATCGACTGCTATGTTGCACTGGAAAACATTTGAATCAGAACTAGATTGATGTCTGATGCGACTGATTGTTCTGATTTTGGAATGAAGAACTTGAACTAGCACTTGTATATCCAGCATATGGAGAACTCTGATATGGAGAAGAATTCATATTTGCACTAAATGCCGTTTGGATTTTCAGACTTTGGATCGGAGCATCTTGAACACCTCTTTTGTAATAAACGCCGACATCTTGAACGACATTAGCATTCTTTGATTTTGCAATCTTCATCAACTCCATTTCATGACCTTCTAATTTGTCGATGAAAGATGACAATTTAAAATGTCTCCAAGATGGACTGTTCTTCAGAATCATCAGATATGTTGTCAATTCTCCCTCCGGAAGTGCATCGACCAACTTCTCGATTTAATCTTCATTAGATCTTTTGATATTATGTCTTCGCATCTGGACCATGAGGTGATAGTATCTATCGATCATCTGTTTCATTGTTTCACCTTTGATCATGGTGAAGATCTCGAACTCTTTCTTGATCAGGGCCTTTTTACTTTTGATCATTTCATCACTTCCTTTAAATTTGTCACAAAGAGCGTGCCATAATTCTTGTGACGTTTCATATTCCGGCAATAATATCAAGATATCTTCCTTTACTGATTGTTGAATCAAGCTAATCATTTTCTTCTCAGCGGCATAATTTTCTTTTTCGGTTGGTGAGAACTTGTTCAACAGAAGATCTTGATCACGTTCATCCTTTGGCCATTTTTAACCATCCTCAACTGCAACCCAGCTGTTGAATTGATTCGCTTGTATCCAATTCACAAAGTTTTCCTTTCACCCTTCAAACTCGTCCATACTCATTAGCTTTGGCGGTTTCGACATAGTACCCATTTCGTTGTCGATATTCATCTGGTTCGCCGCAAGAGTATTAGCATTTGATGAAGAAGCCATTTGTGAAACGAACACGTTGTGGAAATCTTCCATTTTGACAATCTAAAGACTTGTCTGAAAATACGATAAAAAACACTCGAAATTGATTAGAAACAGACAAGTTCGGTCGAACTTGTGTTAAAATCAGTTTTGATTTTAGTTTTCAACAAGTTCAGTCGAACCTATATGACAATTTTTTCAAAATTTATCACAAACAGTTAAGTTCGGTCGAACTTGAGGTTGATTTTGAAAAATTTTACACTTCGAGCGGACTTGAGAAAAGGTTTCAAGAGAAACAGATAAGTTCGGGCGAACTTATATGAGATTTCAAAGAATTTATCAAGTTCGGGCGAACTTGTGAATGGATTTCACAAAATTTGATCAAGTTCGAGCAAGCTTATCCAAACTCCTTGATAATTCTATCAAGTTCGGTCGAACTTGATTAAAATCAATGGAATTTTAATCAAGTTCGGTCGAACTTGATGTTAAGTTCGGCCAAAACTAGTTTCCAAAACATGGTTTTATGAACTTTTTGCTATCAATTCATTTGAATTTGATGTCCAAACTCTTAGAGGTTTATCACAACTGTATTTTACGTGACATATTTATTTTTTAGCTGATTTTGTCCATGAAATCATCAAATATGTGAAAATGTTAAGAAAAATGATAGAATGGAGATGCAATAGAGTGATTCTTGACTTGATTTCAGCAAATTTAGGTATCCAGACTCTGATACCACTTGTAGGAACGTCCACGATTAGCACGGGAACCTAAATTTGTTATTTATTGTTCGATTAGGCGGAAACTAATGACAAGTTAACCAAATAACAAGAATTATTCATTTAAATGTTGTTTTTATTGATCTAAAGTTTAATACATTCGAGAACCGTCTCTGTGCCAAAATATCTCCACGTTACAAATGAAATAACCAAGGACCTATATATAGGAGTGGAAGTTCAATGGTTAGGTGGGAAGTTCAGGCGAACTTGACTTAGTCAAGTTCGGCCGAACTTGACTTCTCACAAACCATTATGAGCGAACTTGTCCTAATATAATGTTAAATACGCCTTGTTTCTAACAGATTAAGCCCTATTCACTCAGACTCAATACATAATGACGTAGGCAACAGACATATGCACCAACAAAGTTCAAAAAATTTAGGTATTTAGGGGGTACATAAGATCGCTATCTCCTTGGCTGTGGGAATGAGGCGTTATAGAGTCTACAGTCAAGTATGTTGAACATTCACCAGGGGAAGATGCAAGCACCAATTCGTTGATTTCATCAGCAGTTTCATTCTTTGGGCATACTATGGCTCTCTCAGAAAGGTCAGAGGCTGTTGGATTGTGGAGGATGTCATCATCATAAATGAATTTTATCAACTGATGTATGCCACTTTCTCAAGGTTGTATTAGAAACTGTGTTGGTATGTCAATGATTTTCGTGTCCGATGATTGTTTTTACGGTACGCCGGTTAGACCATCTCCGATGCCAAGTAACTACTTTGAAAATGCTAGAGCAGCTTCCTTATCAGCAGGTGAGGTCATTGATCTAGTCACACGCATGTTTTCATATAGCTTAACGATTTTAAAGTCTTTCCATAAGTATGATCTAGGTAGTGTGGATGCAATGATTTCATTCTTTGAAGCTTTGGGTTTGACCGACAACGTTTGTTGAAAGTCTCCTCCTAACAACACAGATTTTCTGCCAAATGGTTTGTCTTTGTTACCAACTATGTCTCTAAGGCTCTTATCTAATGACTCAGAGCATCTTCGATCACTCATTGGAGCCTCATCCCATACAATAAGAGACGCTTCCATTAACAATTGGGAGAGTTGTGACTTTTTTAATGTAGCACAATGAATCATCTGTTAATTCTAATCGGATCTTGAATCGAGAGTGAGTTATTCTTCCTGAAGGCAAAAGCAATGCAGCAATCCCTGATGCTGTGACAGCAAGAACTACTATCCCAATGGACCTGAGTTTGTCTATGATTGCAATCCATGGGAAAGTTTTTCATGTTCCTCCATGGCCGTATATAAACAAAAGTATTTGCGTATTTTGCATAACTGAGCTTACAACCACGTATACTGCTTGCTGAACAGAGTTTAAGGCCTCTTCCACAGTTCTACTTTTAGTCACCAAGGCGTTAGTGTCATAACACTTTTCTTCCAAAAGTAATATGTTTCTTAGTGCTGAAACCATTGAATCAGGAGGCATAGCCAATGAGTGCGAACCTTCATTGGAATTCAACAATAATTCCAATTCGAAACATACATGTTGTTGCAGGTTTAAGCCGCTAACGTGAGTATTTAATGTACCAGTAACATCATTCAAATTCCTGATAATATCATCACTCATTAGTGGCCAATTTTTTTGCCAAAAACCTAATGGATTAGGTAGGTCACAAAATAAAAGCATATGGGCAAACAAAGCCCTCAATACTGCAGTCGTGGCACAAGATGATGCCTCTACGAAAGCTGCAACCCATTCTCTATCATCGCCTATCAAACCAAGTTTCTCGCATGCAGCTCGGTAGGTTGGGTATACAATGTTAACAACAACCTTTTTGGTGGTTAAGTATCATTCTTAGGTAGAACTACTCACCACATGCTGGATGTATGTACTCCAACCTTCCAATTGGTGGAGTTCTGGTAGATAATCTTTTAAGCCATGCTTTCTTGGTGGAATCCCATCTGTACTTAGACAAATAGTCCACGTAAAGTAACTCTCTGTCGTTCAGTTGTTGTTCATTGCTTCGTAACCATTCTGTCAATGTTTGTGGTGATGGTGAACTTGAAATGATCGTAACACAGGAACTTGGGTATTATGTTTTGTATTGTGGTGTGAATGTTAGCAAACAGGTACAAGGGAGGCTTGAATGCACCCCAAAAACTAGGAACCAAGGCCGAAAACCTGAAAATTCCACTTTTGCAGACTGCCACCACGGGGTCATGGCCACTGACCATGCCCCCGTGCCCAACAACTGATCTGTTGTTTATCTGTAGCTCACTAACCACAGGTTATGGCCACCAGGCATGCCCCATGGTTAATCTTCGGTAAGTTCCGTTACTGGCTATCTGACCATAAGGTCGTGCCAACTCAACACAGGCCGTGGCCAGCTGCCCAGTAACATGAAAACTTGTTTTTAACCCGCTTTTACACATTCTAATCTACCGAAAATCTTATTTTTGGACACATTAAGGACAATGTGTAATTTAAGTGTGGGGGGATGCTAAAACCTTGAATTTTGCAAGTCCTAAAAAAAGCCTATACAAAACTCACCTTGGAACCGCTACTCACCCCAAATATTTTTGAACATTTTCTTTTTTTTACTTGTCTTGGTTTAATTTGGGAATAATAAGTTCTAAAAATTACGTTTTTAAAAATTTGCACGGATAGCGTCGTGATAAAAAGAACCAAATAAGAAAATTAAAAAAAGGGCATGACAAATCCTTTGAAAATTTGATTATATATGCATGTTCACACTATAAACACATTCCCACAATAAGTGAGTTTTGAGCCTTTATCGAGCATACATGTATACATTTTTAGTTAAATGCTCATTTTTCGTTTCTTGTGTGAATAGCCCACTTGATTCATACGACTCTAGAACTTGCCAAGACGATACATTCCTGATCCTTACCGACTTAAACCCAAGTAAGTAAATGATGGAGGCATTAGGACTAACCCATTCTTTATTCAAAACCATTATTTTTTCTTTTTTTTATCCTCACCAAAAAACTCCCCTAGTTAACCCCTTTGAGCCTAAACCTTTTCATTTCTAAACCCACAAAACGTAAAATCACCTACTACCCACCAAAGACCTTTTTTCATTTAAAACCATTTGTTTTAGTAAAAAGCCCGGTTGTCTTAAAAATTGTGACATGAAAAAAAACATGTAGTTCTTGAAATAACAAAACACGTTCTTCAAAAATCCTGTTTGAAAGTATTTAGTTCAAATAAAATGTCACAAAAAAATAAAATTTTACGACACCGATGCTTTTTTACGCTTTTCGCCGTTTTATTAACTTCTAAGCCAAAAACACCTACCCTTAGCCCAAGCCTAACGCTTTTTAAATTCCTATTGATATCTACAAATGTTTATGGTTAAAAAGAAGGAGATTTGATCTCTTGTCAAACATATGGTGGAAGTAAGTTCCGCGCCGGGTTCGAGTGTTACCACAAAAATACATCTTTAGCCGAGTGTTGAGTAATCTCTTGTAAGGTATATGAACTTGTATATAACTAAATAGAATTTTAAAAGGGCATGCTATGCTTAAATAAATAATTTTTCTTAACAATTATTCTCAATAAATCATGACGAATATGATTGTAAATGAAATATAAACAAAATAAATAAAGATCTTGGATTCCCGACACTCAAGATAAGCCACCAAAACTTCTTCTCTACCTATTCCATTTGGGTGTGTAAGCCACATTTAAGAGTTTTGCTTGAGGACAAGAAAAGATTTAAGTGTGGGGGTATTTGACGTGTACAAATACAACATATAAATTACATCAAGCGAGACATAAAATCATCCCTTTTTTAGTACTAATGTTGGAAAAAGTACGTGTCTTTGTTCCTTTTTAATTTACAGGATTAAAAGAGTTTAAAAGAACAAAAGGAGCAATTTAGCAGCTGAAACCAACACGAAATGCAAGAAGAAGGAATAAGGTAACATGCTCGGCCCCTCGGAAACATCCCAAGAAAAAAACATGAAAAACAGAAGCTCACCATGGAGCCATGTCCACCCAGACATGGGCCGTGGTCAACTATAGATCCTGCAGAAAAGACAAAAAGGCAAAAATCAAGTAAACACGGGGCCGTGTCCGGCAGGCAAGGGCGTGGTCAACGCTTAGATTCATAAAATCTTTATAGTACAGTAGACTCTGACCACGGGGTCGTGTCCAAGAGACACGGGGTCGGGTGGGTCCCTCTGCTGACAGCTGCATTTAATGAAGGAAGAGAAAAGAAGGGGTCACGGGCCGTGCCTAGTGGGCACGGGGCCGGGGCTCTGTTCTGACTATAAATAGGAGTTCTTGGTTCCCTTCAAAGGCCCTTGGCAAACCACTTCTCTCTCACTTTACCACCACTCCACCACCACTACAACACCAACACCCACCACCATCATCCATCTTTCATCATTAAAGTGTGTAGTAGTCTCAAGATCCAATATTGATCGTAAGAGTTCTTGTCAAAGGCCATGTTTGGCTAATCTCTTACATTACTTGGTGAAGACAAATCTTTTATGTATTACTTTTGATTGTTAATTTTTTGGCTAGTTTTTAATTGGGTTTGTATTAATAACTTTAATAACTAGTTTCTTATGTTGAAGTGAATTTTCCTAACCATTTTTTCATGATGTCATTGATTTGCTCATCAGTGTCTTTATGGTCTATATAAAGCGCGTTAACTACTTGGAAGGGGGTTAGAAGGGTGGTTTGGTAAAGTTCTTGTGTCGTTCAGAGTATAGATCCTGCGAGGACTCGGTTCAAGCTTACTAGGACCTCCTTCAATGCCCTATGGTATTGGATGGCTAGGCTGCAAATAGCTTGAACCCCTCATATGTAGACTATCATTAAAATATAAAACCAGCCTCTTGGGATTGTATCCCTACTGACTCAAACCACTTGGCCGAGGGTAACGTCACCTTCAAAAGAGGGTCGACTACTTTCGCATTAATAACTTACTTAATTGTCTTTCAATATTCCAGCCTTTTGGGATTGTATCCCTGCTGACTCAAACCACTTGGCCGAGGGTAACGTCACCTTCAAAAGAGGGACCTACTACTCTAACTAAGATAATCTCTTAAAAATCCGAAAGTGCGAAAATCATCAAAGGATACGTAAAAGAGGAGTTGGATCCAAATGATTCTATCTTGTCTATTTGTATTTCATTTTTATTTATCTTTTTATATTTATGTTTATTTTTATCTTTCAAAACTTTTATTAAAAAATTGTATAGATTAGACTTTCACGCTAAACAAGTATTAAAAGCTCTTGTGTCCTTGGATGACCTCGGTATCTTACCAACACTATTCTACATTCGCGATGGTGCACTTGCCCTATTGTGTGTTTAGTGTTAGTACAATATCGTGTTTTATAGATTTAAAACTTGACTAATGCATAAAACGGACTTAAAATATCAATAAAATCATAACATGCTTGACACGCACCAAGTTTTTGGCGCCGTTGCTGGGGACACAAGGATTTTAAGAAAGCTTAAAATCGACGGCCTAATCATTTTTACAAAACTTTTCAAAATTGTGCACTCGTTTTTAACTTTTTAATAATTTTAGGAGTTAGAGTAAGCTAAACAAGGGGCCATGCCTTCTGGACACACCCCTGTGCTGCAATTACCCAGAAAACAAAATTAATTCGCCCAGATACAAAACTGACCACAGGGCCATGTCTGCTCAGCACGGGGCCGTGGTGAACCTCTGTTACAGTTTCAAATTTTGTTTTCTGATCCCAAGGCTCTGTAATCTGCTGGGTATCTTCCAATTCAATGGATTACTACTTAGAAGATCGCATTCGCTACTACATAGAGGATGATTACGAGGAAGAATATTGAACCATTTCTGGTGAATCTCACTCAGTACAAAATTGTTACCTCTTCCAACCATCCACCTCATACACTTACTATGAGAAACCAAGGTTTGAATTTCCAAAATCAAGTTTTGATTGGGACACTTATCCATCCAACCTCCACGAAACACCACCAACTATCGTTCCCAAAGCCGAGAGCCTTATACAAAGTCTCAAAAATCTCGAACGCTTAATTAGAAATTCCTGCGAGAGGGAAGAGGCCGGTTATACTAAGGAGGTAATAATTGAAGAAGTAAAAATGTAGGAACAACTAAATGAAAAACCAATGCATGAACCAAACGACGAGAAAGGTAAGTCCGAAAACAATAATTTCGGAAAAGAGTCAAATTTTCAAGAAGTTAACATTTGCCACATTCTTTCGAAAATCATTGTTTGGTACCTACACATGCTAAGTTTTTAATAAGTTAAACATTAACACTAAAATTGACGAAATAGTTAGCGTTAAATTAACAAACGATCAAACTTCGCTAATAAAAGATGAGCAATTTGAAATGAACATAAAACTGGTTCCATGTTTTTTTTTCAAAACACTTTTATTAGTAACATTACAATTGATAAGATCATAGTGTTAATATAATGCCAAACTATATTTTCAAAAAATTAGATATTATTGATTTTCTCTACTTCAAATCCCCATTTTTCTTTCTGGGAGTGATTGACCACGCATCAAGTATATAGATTCGTTAGTCTATGATCTTAGGAAATTCGGATTCTTAAGTTCATTCAGATTGATGTCTTAGGGTTTGAGTCCCGAGTCTTTGTACAAGCCGGTTAGCAAGATTAGCATCAGGAGGATGTATCAGTATTATTGATACTTAAAAGATATTAGAGAGCTTTCAAGATATTAGATACACGACAACTTTATGATAGTCTAAAGTGTCATAATTGTTAATCTTCGAGCAAATGAGTTGTTTTTCAGACTAACCACCGGGAAGTGATGATGTTTGTTGATTTACTTGTTGTCGGGACTAACGGAGAAGATTACACATCTGTTATCGTGACTGATTAGGAAGAATGTAAATTTGATCATGGAAGAATAATTCTTAGATCAAAGTGTGTTACTAGATGATTTGTTATCTGATGAAGATTTGCTGATTGTGGTGATTATTGTTTACACTGATTAATCATTCAGGAGTACGCTTAAAGTTGATTACGGAAAAGAGGATTAGATTTTCGTGGGTATTCATAGACTTGAAGTTTACCAGTGTGGTGATTCAAAGTTTCTATCAATTGTCGGTTGGGTTTTTAAAGATTAAGAGATTGAGTTAAAGTGGTAGATCAAAATATGAATGAAGATGTGATTAACGTTGAAATGGAGATGCTACATTGTGTCACTTTCAAGTTGCTGAATATTCATGAAGATTGCAGTTAAGCAAATCAGAGGAGGTCGGGAACCATGCAAACAAAGTAGTGAAGTGTCATTCCAGGGGGAATCATTTCAGGGGGAATATGCTACTGCTAATGCAAACTCGAATCATTAATCAAGTGGTAATTATTTGAAGATTTCAAATGCTTAATTGAAGTTCCAAAATATTCAAACACGGCTTTGATATTTGAAGATCAAGACTCGAAGTGACGGCCAAGGGGGAATTTGTTAGTGCATATTATGTATGCCCGCAACTATGCGAATAGGCTAGATAAAGCGTGTGTTGAATATTGTATAGTTGCGTGTTAGAAAAGAACACATGACATTTTGGAGAGGATGAGAGTGATTCGTACGGATGAGACTCATCCGCACAGACAAACTCCTTCGCACAGACAAGCCTTGTCCATCCCAAACCTCATGTATATATATAGGTGTCATGTGTCAGAGTTTATAAGTTTTAGGGAAAGGCTAGAGAGACCTCAGATTTCTCTCCAACTTGTAAAATGATGTATGCTCTTTCAGTATGAATGGAATCCTTCTACTTATGACTATTCTTACGAGATTTCTACCATTTAGCTTTATCTTATCCAAACTTCCGTCTAAACCCTCCGGATCTGGAACATTCAATTAACACAAACAAATCAAACGTCTTTACCAAAAAACGAAAATATCAAAAAAATACAAACCAAAAGGCTTAGAATGATGTTGTGTAAACTTGATCTATGGAATTCTCTTCATCGCTTGTGTTGCTCCCATATCCAATGTGTACCAAATACAAAACCCTATATACACAAGATATAATAAAAATTTTGAAAAGGGTTTCGAAGAGGTGAAAACCAAAAGAACAATTACAAAAGCATCATGCAAAACTAACATAATCGAGTGAACAAAGATCTAGACGAAGATATCCACTAGATGGATCTTCATACAAATAAAAAATATTCCCCAATCGAAGTCGCACTCAACCAAAATCCAGAAAGATTACCTGATGGTTAAATTGAAGGATTGAGGAGGATTCAAGGAGAAAGAAAAAATGGCGAAATTAAGAAGGCATGAAGGAGAATAAACCTGGTTGAGATGAATCATGAAGGAAACCTGGTAGAGAAGAATGGATAACCTGGCGTAAAGGAAACGTGAAGGAGAAGATGGATCTAGGGTTTTAGAGCAAGAACTGAAAAGGGTGAAGCGTATGTGTTTGTGATATAAATAGGATCCAAATAATGTAGTCATGTCAAATAGGTTAAAACGTTGCTTCATTGATGAAAATAATGATCTGAATTTTTCCTGCCAAAAACACATCTAGGAAGCTCTAATCTAGTGACACCTAGCCCTGATTATTTTCATTTATATATATAATAGATTATAGATTTGTTGTTGTGGTGTTGCATAGTGCACATACATATAATTAAATTTATTGTTAAAATATACGTATAATTTTGCATAAATACGTAGTTAAACATCCGAATAAGTTACTTTAAGATTTTTAATTTGAGTATAATTTACATGCTATAAGTCATATTTTATTTATTAAAGGTCATATCAATTTGAAATCTATCTATCTTCTTCTACTCTAAAACTATATATGCGGTGTGAGATGAGGTGAAGATGGGGCATTAAGTGCCATGTGACAACCACGTTAGCAAGTGGGCGTGGTAAAAAAGGCACGGCGTGGGAAAGACATGAAAGTGGCGTGTGTGTATATATATACTTATATAAATGAAACATCAACCAATTACAACCAACCAAAACAACACCCACGAATCAAGAGCCACCACGCCGTCAAGCCTCCCCCTCCACGTCGGTGAGATCTCTACCGCCCCTATCACCACGCCAAGGCACGGGGTGGTGTGCCAGCATGATGGAACCTTCCACGTCAACATAACGCTTCCCACTCCGTATAGTCTAATAAAACATATCTTGGGTGCTACGTATCATCCATTACATATCGCACAAAAAATTATATTCCCGCTCTTTTCTCTCTTTTTCAGTTAAAACCATTCTTATTTTATATTTCCTTTAATCACTTTAATAAACAAGAATTTGAAGTCTTTCATAAACAAACTTATACACAAATGTTATCACAACTATTTCCATACTTTCTATTTCTTTAATAATAATAATAATAATAACAACAACACTAATAATAATAATAATACTAATAATAATAACGATAATAATAATAATAATAATAATAAGTCTAAAGCTCATAAACTAAGTAACTAGTATTACATGGTGAATTGTCACATGCGATGCGACGGGTGACACCGAAATTGAAGAGCGGATAATATTACTGTTATTGTCGTCGTCGTTGTTGTTGTTATTATATAAGATAAAAATTAATTTGAGTCATTAGTTTACAACACACCATATCACATAAGTACACATTGGTTTGCGTTAGTACATGTCGATTCACAATTTCTAAATAATTATTGTAAACATGTAAACATGAGGTTACGAAGGTTGATGTTAGGACCTTAAGGTTTATGCAATTATTATGGGCTTAAGTGTTAATGTAATGGATCTTGTGATCATGTTTATAAAATCTCGAGATGGGCTGAATAAGGGCTTTGAATTTCGGTTTTTGTATATGGGCTTGGGTATCAAATAGGGTTGCTTAGCTCCCTATATAATGTGACTTCATTACACATTATTAGGTTGAGCATCCTAAGGCACTTTTGGTGATTTACTTGTATCAGGTGAAACCATATTCGTATGCACGTTATTCTTGAAGTATTTCAGAATTCATCGTTCTTGTTCATCTTATTTGTGTTTGTCGAATCGACCTACTTGTGTGATTCCGCTATACAAACTGGTTAATATTGATATCATATAGTTGTGATCCAGATCAGGGACTTACAAAAGTGGTATTAGAGCATATAGAACCTATTTGTAGTTTTGGTTTATGATATCATTTAATTCGATACTGGTTTTCGGTGTTTCGGGAGATTAAAGTTGTTTTCAGATTTGTTTTGAAGTTTCGGTGAAGGTTGTTGCTGGTGTCGAGTGATCTTTTCAGCGTTTTCGGCATAATAGCATTGTTGGTGTTCCTGGTCATTCTTCAAAACAACAATAACTTGCTTTGATGCTCAACAAAAATTCTGTTTCGAAGTATCAGGAGTGTGTTTCAGAAATTGCTTGTGTGGAAAGTTTTCGATAAATATGTTCTAGATTTTGGAAAATCTTCAAATCCCACTGGTTTCGGGATTTAGGTTATTGACTATCTTTATTATTTTGCAGGTTTCGAGTGGGAGATTTCAACATTAGGTTTCTATGATTTTGACAACAACATTGTGTTTTCGACTTGCTAGTTTGGACTTAGTTTTCGACATCAAGTTCAAGATTTCGAGTTCAAGGTGTTCGATAACATAATTAAATTTTTGAGAAAACTGGATACCTCGAGTTCCTTCAAGTTTTCAAGTCATTAGGTGTTTTCGATTCTTCAAGAGATTTCGAGATCAAGTTGTTTTCGAGTGGGGGACAGTTTTCGAGTGGCCAAGTGTTTTTGAGATTCCTCCTGTTTTAGAGTGGCTAAGCGTTTTCAAAAATCTTGTGTTTTTTAGTTGATTCGGGTTCTAAAATTCATATCTTTGACCGCATACTTTTTCAAGAACCAAGAACTTAGAATTGTGAACTTGGACACTTAATAAATCTAATTCTATTCGGTAATTTGATTAAATAATCATGAATCCAAGTGATTTGACCAATGCATCCATTGCTACTGCTACCAACATCCATCAGGAGCTGTATTCCATCATTGGAACCACTCAGGTTCCACGACTGCTTCAAGCTGAAGATTACTTAGAGTGGAGATACCGGTTTGAACAATATGTAAAGGTCAAAGATCCAAAGGTCTAGAGGTACAGTCTCAGAGGTCCTTGTGTGATCACTTATGCAAGTCTAGTAGATCGAGATCCTAATACTATTTTGAAGAAGCCTGGATCAACTTACACTGAAACTGATTATGAAATAATCGAAGAGGACAATAAGGCTCTATCTTATTTGACCATGGCATTGGGATCCTACATCTCTTTAGGCGTCAAGGAAGTAAGCTCTACCAAACAGCTAGGGGAGGCTCTACAGTAAATCTTAGAGGGAAATGAAGATATGAAGGAAATTAGAAAGACTATGTTAAATTAAAGCTACAATGTGTTCAACCATATACATAGGGAAACAATTGACAATCAAGTTCCGAGAATGGTGAAGCTCGTGACTAAGATGAGAACTGCTGAGATTCCTTTGTCAAGCAATGCCATTAACCGACAACTCTAGAATGCATTGCAAAAAAAGTTGGGATTCAAATGTATCAATGATCAAGAAAACAAAGGATCTGAACAAAACCACTCTTACTAAAATGATGTAAATCATAAAGTCATATGAACTTGATGATCAGCAGCGAGAGACAAACCATGAAACAGTTTGTTGGCAGCATGAATAACTAGTTTGAACGCAACTCTTGTGTCACAAAATAGGAAATTTCAAATGTTCAAAGGTACCTCTAGTAACTGTTAGTACATAATGTCTATGTCTTAGTCTCGGATCGAGTCTATTTAGAATAGATGAGACTATGTTTGATAAGGTCATATTTATGTAAATAGCAGAACAAGTTCGGTCGGAATCAACATGTTAGAACAAGTTCGGCCGAACTTGTCTATCCCTAGCGAACTTGCTCAACTATAAATAGTGGTCCTTAGATTGTCATTTGTAACTTTTGCAACTTTTACACGACAGAGGCGAAGCTCTGCTCGATCAGGATCTTTCATGTATTTGGACCTTATGATCAATAAACAACAATTAAACGAGTAATCTTTGCATATTTGATTAACACGTCACATAGTTTCTGCCTATATGAACGTTAGATACCAAATTAGGTTCCTGTGCTAATTAAGGAGCGATCTAACAAGTGGTATCAGAGCCATGAATACCTCATTTGGTGAAATCATTGCAAGATCTACTCTTATTCTTCTCATTTCTATCATTTTTTTTTATTTTTTAAAGAAAACAATGAATTCACGGATAAAAGTTGCTCAATTTTGAATATGTCATATAAAATACACTGATGATAAACCCCTGAGAGTTTCAACATCAAATTCAAACGAATTAATGTCAAAAAGTTGAAAAAACCATGTTTGGAAAACTCATTTTGTTCGAACTTGTAATCAAGTCCACTCGAACTTGATTAAAAATTGATTAAAAATTCATCATTTTTAATCAAGTCTGCCCAAACTTAATTAAATTTCAAGGTTTTTCAGACAAGTCCGCTCGAACTTACCTAATTCTCATTCAATTTTTATCAAGTTCGCCCGAACTTGATTAAATTTTGTTGAAAATCTAGTATAAGTTCATCCGAACTTGATAAACATCTTGAATTTCATAACAAGTTCGCTCGTACTTGTTCCAGGGTGAAATTTTCAAAATTGTTAACACAAGTTCGCCCGAACTTGTGTAAAACTAAACCTGATTTTCTTGAACTGCAAGTTCGCCTGAACCTGTCAGTAGTCTAATCATTTTTCAAAGTTTGCAAACGTGTTTTCAGTATATTCGTCAGTTTTTCAAGATGGAAGATCTTCCTAGTGCATTTATGATGGCTTCAGCATCAAATGCTCAAATGGTGAATCAAGTGAACATTGATAACGAAATGGGCGCATCTGTGAAACCACCGAAACTCATGTGTATGGATGAGTACGAGGGGTAGAAAGAAAAGTTCACTAACTGGGTTCAAGCTACGTATTTTCACAGCTGGGTTGTAGTCGATACTGGTTATACATGGCCCAGAGATGAAAATGATAATGTGATTGATATAAGCAAGTTTTCTACTATACAAAAGGATGCTTACGTCGCCGAGGAGAAAATGATAAGTTTGATCCAGCAGTCGGTGAAAGAAGATATATTGGTGCTTCTACCGAAATATAAGACTGCACAAGAACTATGGAAATTCTTGAAGAACAAATACCAGGGAAGTGCAGAAATGGTCAAAAGCAAGAAAGCACTGATCATGAAGGAATTTGACATATTCACAATGATAAAAGGCGAAACGATGAAATAGATGATCGAAAGGTTTTGTCATCTGAAAGTGATTATGAGGAAACATGGGCTTGAGAAGACGGAAGAAGAATACATTGATAAACTGGCTGACGCTTTACCAGAGGGTGAGTGGACGACTTATCTCATGGTGCTCAAGGAAAGTCCTAGTTGGGAATTCTTCAAACTATCAACATTTATCGATAAGCTGGAGGGGCATGAGATGTAGTTGTTAAGGATAGCCAAATCAAAGAATTCAAATGTCACTCAAGATGTAGGGCTCTACTACAAGACAGGTGCTCAAGATAATATTACTAGCCCGAAGATCCAAACTGCTTTTAGTGCGAATCTGAATTCCTCGAATCATTCTCCATAGAGCCAAACTCAATCATATCCTAAATATGATCAGAGTCCTCAGAGTTCATCATATTCAAGCACGGGTTCAAACTCTTCGTATCAGAATCAGACAAATCAGAACAATCAATCGAATTCTGATCCAAATGTGTTTAAATGCAACATTGCAGTCAATTTAAGAAACGTTGTTTCTGAACAAGTCGCCAAACAACACATGGCACTTCTTGCCATTGTGTTGGAATCTTATGAAAGTTTGGTGGCTGGGAAGATTGGTAATCCGGAAGTGATTGCCGAAGACTATGATCAAGTGGATGAAGAAGAGCTTGAGCTGATGGACATCAAGTGGTCCTTAGCTTCAATCATTCGGAGGGTTACTAAATTTGTTGCTCTAACTGGCAGAGACATCGGGAATTCAAGCAACAAATTGGGGTTCGACGAAACAAAGGTTACTTGCTTCAGATGCCGACAAAAAGGGCACTTCAAAAGAGAATGCAAGAATCCAGAGGCAACTGGTAACCAAAGTCCAGTTGGAGTGTGGCAGTGAATACTACAAGAAATCACTACAATACAAGCCTTTCCAAAGAAAAGTCAAGTCGAAATCCAAGAGAAACCATCCAATACCACAGAAAAAGCAATTGTTGCTTCAAATGAAGATGATGTTTTGACTAGAACTCATATATTGGCAAAAAGACCGGAGTTGCTCTAACGGCTGAGATCATGGACACATCTGCTGAGGATGCAGCTATGGAAAATGCAATGCTAGAAGAATACATGCAACAAGCAGAGGAAGAGGAAACCTATCACCACACGAAGGTGCAGAATATCCTTTCTCCTAACATGACTACTAGTCTTGCAGGTTGTTTTGGTGATACAACATCTTCGGAACATGTTGCTGAGGAGAAACCTGTGGTTGAGGAAGTTATCAATGTAACCAAAGAAATGAATGAAGAAAACCTCACAGAGATCGCCAACATAGCTATGATGGCAAATCTGACAAAGGTAGGCCCGGAGGTAAAAGTACAAATCGTTGAGGTTGAAAAACCATGTACGAAATGTGCTGAACCGTGTGTTAATGTGCTGAAAAGTCTAAGATCATAAGTCAACTCAATGTGCATAATAACAATTTTAAATGTGATTATCGCACAATCAAAGAGGCTTATGTCAAAATGAAAGATGATTACAGCAGGCTTGATAATAATAACATTGAACAACACGACACTGTCAGAATGTTAAAAGCTACATTAACGGAAAAACAAAAAGCTATTAACGTTTTCATAAACAACATTGATGAAGTAAAACAAGAGCTTCAAGATATGAAAATCGAAACTGAAAGAGTGAGACAACTTCTGAAATGTTATACCATGAATGCTTATGTCATTGATCACATTCTTCCAACGATTCAGTCGGAAGAAAATGTTCAGAAAGCCAAAGGTAAAAAACATGGAGTTTATAGCAATGTTCCACCACCCTTGTGCGAAAAGTATTGTCGCGAGAAAGCAGAGGGTATGGAAAAGGCGCTTAACATTGAACTTTTAACTGAAAAGAAAAATGAGCTGTCTGAGAACATTGATATAACCTACACAAGAGATGATGGCGAAGCGGTGGTTAAAAATGTTTTGAATGAATCTGATGATGGCAGCTATGAGAACGCCAACTCGAGTTCGAATAATTCTGATTCACAATCTGAAGATGACGATACATCATCGGAAGATAGCCTAAGTGATGATCCTAACGTTGTCATGTACAAAGTTAAGGATTCTGATAGACTATTTTTTGATGATAGCTTTCCGATTCAAAATGTGAAAGAAGATCAACTTGATAAATTCTTCAAACTCGTTGAAGTTTCATCAGAAGATTTAGAAATTAATGAAAAGAAGTTTTACTCTAAACCTAAAAGAAACAACTACTAAAGGAATGGTGTTGACTTTCCTGAACATAGGAGAGAAGGGTTGGGTTGGGTTTGGATGTAGAAGATGAACCGAATAAGAAAAAGTCACCATTTCGTGAATATAAAGATAAAAATATGAAATTTGTGTATGGGACGAGCACGGTTCAGGAAGAAAGTTTGATTGGAAAGTAATCAAACGATGAGTTTAAAAAAGAAAAAGAAATTCGAGATAAGGCTAAAGCCGTAAGTGGTGTAAAACCCACTAGTGGTCATTCTCATGATAATCGGACTTGCTTTAAATGCAATGAAATTGGTCATATTGCTTGCAAGTGTCCGAAATCAAAGCATGTTTATCCTTGAAGAAAGACGAGTTCAGATGTTGAGAAGCTTAAGCAACCAGAGATTGTAAAACCATTCAAAAATTTGAAAAGAAATGAATCTAAAATCGAAGTAAAACCTAAAACTGAATCGAAGTTTGAAAACTCAACTTTTGAGAAAGGTGAAACTTCCAAAACAAACGAAAACAAAGATTCAAGGTTTTACATAAATAAAGCAAGGATTAACTCACAATCCTGGGTTGTCAAAAAGAAAACAACAACATCTGAAGATGCAAAGTCTGAGACGGTCAAGATCGACAAAGTGTCTGTTTCAAAAGATAAAACTGAGACTGTCAAACTTTCAAAAGATAAGAAAAGGTTAAGTTTGAAAACGATAATGTCGATGAAGTCTTAGATGGTGATTTTGAGGATGATTATGAAGCTTATTATCTCAAACCCAAGACCAAGAAGGCTTGGGTCGCACTTTTTCACTGAATGTTAATGTGTGTAGGGGCTCCAGAGATCCATATTATCAAAGTGGATTCTGGATAGCGGAGCGTCGAGGCACATAACCGAGATGAGAGCACTACTCTTCGATATCAAAGCGATTAATGGAGGGTATGTTGGCTTCGCTGGAAATCAAGGAGGCCGAATTGTAGCTGAAGGAAAGCTCGCAAATGGTGTGGTATCATTTGATCGTGTGAATTACATCGCCGAGCTAGAGAACAATCTTCTAAGTATCTCACAGATTTGTGATAAATAGTTCACAGTTCATTTCAATAATAAGGAGTGCATGATACTTAAGCCGGGTTTCAAAATTCCGGATGACTGGATTCTCATGCGCGCTCCATGCGAAAACGATCTCTACGTGTTACAGAAAAATGGGGCACATGTTTTGTCACAAAAGCCACGGAGAAGGATTCGATTCTATGGCACAGAAAAATGGGGCACATACATCTGAGGAAAATGAATTTTCTGGTTCATAACGATTTAGTTGAGGGGGTGAATCTTCGAAACTTCCACATGACGGATCATTGTCTTGAATGCAAGAAAGGGAAGCAGAAAAAGAAGTCACATCCTAAGAAGATTCTAAATTCTATAAAGTTGCCGCTTGAACGTCTACATATGGATCTTTTAGGTCCGGTGAACGTCCGAAGTATTTCAGGAGATCTATATTGTTTAGTCGTCACAGATGATTATTCTCGATATTCATGGGTTTTCTTTCAAGAGTCTAAAGATGAAACGTTCGATAATCTGGTGATTCTCTTCAAGAAGCTCAAAAATCTATATCATCTGGCTGTCAGACCTATTCGAAGTGATAATGGCACGCAGTTCAAGAAAAACAAGATGAAAGAGTTTTGCAACGCCAAAGGAATTCTGCATGAATTCTGTGTACCCTACACTCCACAACAAAATGGCGTAGCTGAGACGAAGAATAGAACATTGCGAAACAGCAAGAACCATGTTGCAGACTCGAAACTTCCTGTTAGCTTCTGGAGTGAGGCGGTTACAGTGGCATGCTACACTTTGAACATGGTCTTAACTGTCAAACCGACTAAAAAGACATGTCTCGAGATGATCAACCAAAGGCAACCAAATTTGAAATATCTAGAACCGTTTGGTGCACCGTGTACAGTGATTGATCAAGATGGAAAGTTTGGTGCTAAAACGCTTGAAGGTTTCTTTGTTGGTTATGCTAGTCTGCTAAGGAGAGTTTAGGTTCCTGCTTTGAGAAAAGTGATTGAAGCACAACACGTTGATTGCTTTCGTTACACAACTCCTATTCAGAGGAAAGGCGATGCGTGGTTGTTCAATTACCAAGATTTGTGGAAGTCATTCGACTTGCTAGAAGAACCGTCTGATGAAGAACTTGCAGCTCTGTATTATCTTCAACAATCGGCAAACCAAGAACAGATTATAAGGCCAATTGTGGTTAATCAACCCACTGTTGGTACTTCGTCTTCTGGTGCAGGTCCGAGTAATAGTGGTGTTCCGGTAGAACAAGTTTCTAAAGCAGAAGCAGAACCTACTACAACTCCAGCAAATGTTTCCCATGAACCAGGAAATACAACCTCATAGCCAAATACTTCTCAGATTCAGAATTCTGACTCTGATGAAGCTCCGACTTTCGATGATGATGGAGAATCCTCTTCCGATGAAGAATCCGAGCAGATAACAAGCATGTTGAATCAATCTGCAGGCCCGAGCAATCAAAATGAAGCTACATCTAGTGCTCCCGTTGATCTGAATGTCACAAATCAGAACAGTACGGTTGATGTTCCTAGTGAGGAAATGCCACGATCTTATTCTTATCATCATTCAACAAACTTTATTGGAGAGTTATAGACTGGTGTGCGAACAAGAAGTCAAATCAACAAAGCATTAAGTTGTTTCTCTACCCGAGTGGCTCTGACTCCAGATTATTGTTATTATTCATGTTTCATATCTCAAATAGAGCCGAAGACTGTGAATGAAGCTCTGGGTGATAGCGATGCAGGAAGAGTTGTTACAGTTGGAGAAACTGGGAGTCTGGAGGCTTTTAGACTTACCACCTAAGTAGAAAGCGATAGATACAAAGTTGGCCTTCAAGTGTAAGAGGGATGATCGAGGTGTGATTGTTAGAAACAAAGCTCGGTTGGTTGTCAAAGGTTTCCACCAGCAAGAAGGAATTGACTATACGGAAGTCTATGCACCGGTTGCACATTTAGAGTCAATCCCGCATTTTCCTTGCATTCGCAGCTTGGAAAGGTTTTAAGGTGTACCAGTTAGATGTGAAATCCGCATTTCTTTATAGTAAGCTACACGAACAAGTGTACGTCGGCCAACCACCAGGGTTCGCCGATCCACTGAACAAGAACAAAGCTTATCTCCTAGACAAAGCCTTATACGGATTACATCAAGCCCTGAGAGCTGGTACGAGACGTTATCTCAACATCTCGTTGGAAACGGCTTTACTAGAGGCACAGTGGATAGTACATTGTTTACCAAAGAAGTCGGAAGTCATCTAATCATCGTACAAATCTATGTGTATGATATCATCTTTGGTTTAACGGATGATAGTCTTTGCAAAGAATTCGAAAAGATCATGAAGAAGAAATTCGAGATGTCTTTTATGGGTGAAATGAAATTCTTCCTCGGGTTACAAGTTGATCAGTTACCAGACGGCATATTAATTCAGCAAACCAAATATGTTCATGATATTCTGAAAAAGTTTGAAATGGATAGCTTGAAGCCGCTTTCGACTCCTCTTGTGCTGAATCCGGGATTTGCGTTGACGAAATAGGAACCAAAGTGGATGATACGCTCTATCAGTCGATGATAGGATCTCTTATGTATCTGACGGCATCTCGCCTAGATATCATGTATCCTACCTGCCTTTGCGCGAGATATCAGTCCAGTCCCCGAGTGTCACACATGCAGATAGTCAAAAGAATATTCCGTTACCTGAAGGGATGTCCAAGCACCGGCTTGTGGTATCCAAAGAATGATAACTTTGATCTGACGGGGTACGTTGATTCTGACTTTGCGGTGGACAAGCTGAATTCAAAGTCTACGACAGCTGGTTGCCATTTCTTTTGAACTAGATTAGTAACGTGGAAATGCAGTAAATAAACCACGGTCTCTCTCTCACCTTGTGAGGCAGAATACATTTCTGCTTCCAGCTGTTTTTCACAAATCCTATGGATTCAACAACATATGAGGGACTTTGGATTGCAATTTTTTGGTACGCCTTTATATGTAGATAATAAGGCAACAATCGACATAACCAAAAATCATGTTCATCAATCTCGAACTAAACACATAGAAATCTGTTATCACTTCATTCGTGACTGTTATGAAATGAAATTGGTGCGAATAGAAAAAATCCACACCGATGAACAAAAAGCTGATTTTTATACCAAAGCATTTCCCTTAACAAGATTTAAATATCTAAAAGCTGATTTTTATACCAAAGCATTTCCCTTAACAAGATTTAAATATCTAATGAGGGTTAACGGTATAAAAAATTTGTTGACAGGTGTGGAGGCAGATGTTGAATATGGATCGGACGACGAGTTCACGTGATCCACATTGGTTTGTATATCTTTTAGATTAGTATTTCTTAAAAAAACTAAAATACAAAAATATGTTTTTGATTTTAAGGGAAGAAATATTTGAGAAAATACAAAAACATATGAAAAATTCAAAAAGTACAAAAACATTGAAAAACACAAAAAGAATTTAGTGTCACAGTATGCTAAAGAATTGTAAAGTTTAAAAGTGATAAACAAGTCTTACGGTGGATATGTCGATAGGCTTTACACGTTCAGTAAATTGTTTCTGAGATATAAACTAAATTTTACAACTGCTTAAACTTGTGGCTTAACATCTCTCGGATATATGGACTTAGTACTCCGAAATTTCGTTTGAGAGATTGCCTGAACTGAGATACGAGGTCTTTATTGTTAGTTGATATCTGGGGTATTATACAAGTTCTTCTGATTTTACGGAAGCAATAGCCTAGAACTTATATAATGATTTTGCTATAAACCCCTGAAAATTGCATGCAAAGCTGAAAAGAATCGAAAGATCTAATCATTTGCAGTGCTTAAAAGATTCCTTAAGTGGAACACACCTTTAAGTCGAGCCTTCATCTCTTTGTCGATATGGTGGTATTAACCTGAGCTCTCAAGGCTTCGCATTAACCCAGATACAGATATCAATTACGCTATATTCACCTGTCAGATGAAATCTAGGGAATCTTGATACGGGAGTATATTCTGAGATGGGAACCATAGTTAAGTCAAGTTTCGTAATTCATACCTAACATATCTTGGAACAATTGAGAAATGTGTCGAACTTTAAGTGGACAAACATATTGACAATCTAGGTAAACGAGTATAAAACTTAAAGTCATCAAAAGGTCAACAGTACTGGTGATATGTCTCAAACAACTGATATGATCCTTAAACATGAATTCACAAAAATATGTTTGTAAATATGTCTGTACATAGTTTATCTGCTTTACAGATTAAAACCAAAAGATTTTCAGTGTGTTTTAGCATAAACTTTCAAAAATAAAAAAAAAATTGTTTCTACATTAGTTTCAACAAGCCAATGTTGGTGAACGGATCTTCGAAGTCTGGTAAGGTGCTAAACTGGTGGAAATCTAATTGACAACAGGCTGGGAGCTAATCTGTAAAATCTGATAAGCTAAAACGATTAAAAGTTCATTAAATTGAAACTTGATTTTGAGAAAAACCAACAGTTTGTTCATAATGGGTCGAACCGAGGTCACTAACTTGGACTCGGCAGACAAATCGGTTAACCAAGGTCATTAGGTTGGACTTGGTCAATTGAGTGGATTGTTAAAACTGGTAAAAATTGAAAATTTCAGGGTCTAAATTGAAAAGTTTGAAAATTTTTTATTTTGAGTTGATCAAGTTCGCCCAGACTTGTTATCAAGTTCGACCGAACTTGTCTGTGCTTCTAAGGCGTTATTATATGACAAGTTCGCCCGGACTTATGTCTGATCTTTGTTGATTGGATTAACAAGTTCACCCGAACTTGTTAAGTATAAATAGATCATAAGTTCTCCCGAACTTTGCTACATGTTTTCAAAATCTCAGAGCGAACTTAAGGCGATTCAAAGCGATTTTAAAATTGGCAAGTGTGTGTCGAATTGCTACCCAATTTTCAAGTGATTTTTAGTGATTAGCACACTAATTATCATGGCTATGGTGAGTAATTCAAGATTGGATCGTGGATTGAACGATTTTGAATGTAACAGATCTGCTTTGGCCAGTTGAACATGATTCAGGGTGTTAATAGTTAAATTGAACCATAAAACATGTTGAATAACAATAATCTATCAAAAACATGACTTTAATTGGAACCAGAATGGCATGAACATGAAAATTGCAGGTTTTGTTGAAAGAGATGACAAGTTCGCCCGAACTTGTCTATTGGTTCTTTGAACCAAGTTTGGCCGAACTTATCCTCATGTGTTGAAATGTTATAACAGTCACAAGTTCGCCCGAACTTGTCTGACAAAATTTCAAAATTGATAATCATTTGACAAGTTCGCCTGGACTTGTCTGTATCTGTTTCAAATGTTAAGTCTTAACAAGTTCGCCTGAACTTGTTTAAGATTTGGTCAAATATCTTGACATGTTCGCCCGGACTTGATGTTTTGTAATGTTTAAACGGTCTAACAAGTCCGCTCGAACTTTTTATTTGGGTTTGTGAAAATTGTAATTTTTGACTAATTTTGTCTCGATTTTCGTGCTTGCAGAATATTCAGCTATCGTTCAACAAGTTCCACAATATAACGGAAAACACGGTGGTTTACAGGTCGCACGTCTATAGATTTTGGAGTTCTGTGGCAATGAATGATGATGATACAGTAATCAAATCAGTGGTTCGTGTTCCAGACGAGGATAAAGAAAATACAGTATCTGAAGCTTACATCCGAAAGTTCTGAATTTCAACGACAATAAGAATGATCCAATGATGCTAGATGAACGAATGGTGCGAGGTTGTTTCTGCAGAATGGGTTACAAGGGGCACGTAAACGAATCTACTTTGAAGAAAGGGTGAGTTCTGAACCCCTACAAGTTTCTTATGCATGCAATTATTCAAGCGTTAAGTCATCGAAAGGCTGGATTGGACGATGTTCAAGACTACATGGCTTGCATGGCACACAACGCTCATTTTAAAAAAGAATTCAACTATTCTAAGCTTGTGTTTACGCATATGAAGAACAACATGGGATCGAATAGGCTTGTGATGTATCCAAGATTTATTCAGATGTTGATCGACGACAAATTCAAAAAGATTACGAAGGATCCCAAAGAAATCTTATATCTTAGTCACATGGACGAAGTCATAGTGAAGTAGTTGATAACATTTCAGAAGCAGGCTTCAGCGCCGATTGCAAAACCTGTATTTGGTGCCATTGCTTCTGAAAATTACATTGCGCCACCAGAGTACAAATGGCGTAAAGATGAGAGTGGTTACGAAAAGGAAAGGAATGCTGAATTAGAATGGATGTCAACCTTCAAAGAAAAGCGCAGTGATTGGTTCCTTATGAAAGTGGTCATTGAAGAGAAGAAGAAAGTTTTGCGAAAGACAAAGAAAGTTGATACAAGGTTGATTGATGAAGAGGAACCTGAAAATATTCAAACTAAAGCTGGTTCGAGTGCTGCAGTTGTTGTTGAAAGTCAAGAGAAAACTACACAAGAAGATGACGTTATCTCTGCAACATTTGATAATGACGAAGATAACAATGATTCGTTAGAAAGGCTACAAAGAAATCAATTGTTGAAAATAAGCAGAGAAAACTAAAGAACGGATGCTGATTATGAACCGGAGATAGAAAAGGGTTTAGATGAGGAGAGGCCAAAGAAGAAAGCTAAACGTGTTAAGTCTTCTGCTAAAGATACAACAACAAAGACAATTGGATCTCCAAATACAAAAGGCAAGAATGTTCAAAAGCCTAAAAGCCGCTGCTATATTGGAAAGCCGAAAAGCACAGAAGTCCCACAAGAACCTTCTGCTGCAAAATCAACAGGAGCTACACAAGAACCTCCTGCGGCTGAAACATTACAAACTGCTGCTGTTCAAGAGACTTTAGTACAGGAAGGAGTCACACAAGAACCTCCTGAGTCTGAATTACTTGAAATTCCAATTATTCAGTCACAAGATCCACCGACAACTTCTCAACCTGAAAGCTCTACACCTAAAGAAGTTTCAGTATCTACACCGCAGAGTACTCCAAAGTCTACACCTAAGACTACTCCGAAGTCAAAGTTGTTCGGAAGCATTCTCGGTGAACCTGTAAATATTCAAGATTTAAATAGTTTCTTCCTAGAATCAGATGTTGATGAGCTGGAAAAATGTGTTAAAGCTCTGGAAGACAAGGTTGCAAAGAATGAAGCTGAGAAAGCAGTGTTAGAGAAATTGGTGAAGCAAGGTGAAGTTGAAAAGGAGATTTTGAACGACAAAGTTAAATTCATGGAAGGTGATCGAGTGTATTTGAAAGCCCTAATAGAAAGTCTGCAGGACGCAAATGAACGATTACAGAATGAGATTGCAGAACTACGATCTGAAAGAGATTTGAATGATCGAAGATTCAGTAGACTACAAAAGTTTTATCTAACAGTCTGGGAATCAATTTTGCCTAAGAATATACTCGATTAGATCTTCAAGAGGCTAAAGGAAAGGCAGAGAATAATTGACTGAACAGGGTAAAGGCAAACATGTGATTGAAGAAATGTGTGTGTCAACAGAGTCAGTATTTGAAGTTGTTGAAACACCAAAAGCTTCTGAGTCTGAAATTATTCCTGAAAGTGTTCCTGAGAAAGAAACAGAGCAAAAGGACAATGAAGAAGCTGAGGATAAAGATGAGGAAGATAAACCTGTTGATGATACTAAAGACGACTCCGATAACGATGATGGTCAGGGAGGAGTTGGTTTGAAAGTAACTAATGCTAAAGTGTCTGATGAATTTGATTTTTCCTCGTTGTTGAATGATGAAACAAATAGAATGGAAGATCAAAGTCAGGGGAGCAGACAGGGAAAAAGGGCAAATAGATGTTGAAATGACTGATGCAATTACTGTAATGCCTGTTGCTGCTATTCCGACAAAGCCGATGATTTTAATGCTTGAGCATAATGTTGAAGAAGGTGAATTTGTTCACAACCATTCGAAAGAAGATCTAGCTAAACTGCTCAACGTTGATGCTGAAACATTTGATTTTGACTTTGAAGAAGATGTGGTGAACATAGATACGTTTGAGCTGAATGAGTATTGTTACAAACGTAGGTCTGATGCTGACGATTACAACAAAGCAGAAAAATATGTTGGTCTGAATACAGATAGTTTCCCAACATTTGAAGAGATGTACGAGCATTTGAATGAAGATCTGCTGAATGATAAGATTGCTAAATCTGCACGAGAAGGAAAGCTTCCAAAACCAATGACAAAGGAAGATATTTCACAAGCAAAGAAATCCTGGTTCAAATAGATGCCGAGAGAAAGAAAGTTTCGACGTCCATTAGCATTCTTTACCAGAGATGTCGATGTATCATTGGGTGACTACTTAGCTGGGGATGTTTTAAAGAACTGAACGTTTATGCCATTAAACGTGAATTTGGAGTTCAATACTTCAAATACTTGGTAGATTTCAAAACACTTCCATACTGGAATGTAGAGGAATTGGTGCAGACAAGAAATGTTACTTATCACATGAAGTTTATTGATCAACTACTTTGGAAGATGATTAAGTTTGAAGTGACGCAGGGTTTTAAGTACTGTAAACCGTTCATTCCAAAACACCGAATCAAAACAAATAAGAAAACTGGTGAAAGGGATATTACAATGATTATGAAGCATCCAAGAGCAATGAGAAACATGCCCCTGATGCTGATTGAACAAGATTTCTATCCTCTGTTTAAGTGGTGGCAAGTAGATCCTACTACATGTGAAGCAGTGATAGTGTTGAGATTTGAAGATCATTTGGATATCACTAAAGAAAGGGTTGAAATGTTTGGGTCAGAAGGATTGAGAGGGTTATGGAGGACGATTCGAATACTAGACCCGATGTGGCTAGGGAATTGCTCGAAGGAGGATATTAAATGTTTATTCTTCAGTAAGATATGCTATGAAAAGTGTGAGAAAGAACAAGTGATGCAGTATCAAAGGTTGTGAATGTTTGTTACGCGCATGGTGTGAATTCTTGAAGAATGTGGGAATCCAGTTGGAGGGAACTAGAGCGCAAAGAGCTTTTTGAAAGAGGAGAAGCGTATTGAACATATTCATGATATGGGTAGGGAGGCGAGACTCACACGTTTTCAGTGACTAAAGTGCCACCTACAGACCAAGCGCCGATTTCGTCGCAAGAACGCAGAAAGAAACCAATCAAGAACTTCTTTCGACGCGTTAGACAAAGATAGAGCTTTGAAGACTGATCAAGACGAAGATGATATCCAAGGAGGAGTCTGTTAAGTACATAATGTCTATTTCTTAGTCTTGGATCGAGTCTGTTTAGAATAGATGAGATTATGTTTGAAAAGGTCATATTTATGTAAATAATAAAACAAGTTCGCTCGGAATCAACATGTTAGAACAAGTTCGGCCGAACTTGTTCAAGACAAGTTCGCCCGAACTTGTCTATCCCTAGCGAACTGCTCAACTATAAATAGTGGTCCTTAGATTCTCATTTTTAACTTTTGCAACTTTGTTACGACAGAGGAGAAGCCCTGCCCGATCAGGATCTTTCATGTATTTAGACTTTATGATCAATAAACAACAATTAAACGAGTAATCTTTGCATATTTGATTAACACGTCACATAGTTTCCGCCTATATGCGTTAGATACCAAATTAGGTTGTGCTAATTAAGGAGCGATCTAAGAGTATCATACCTGCACAAGCATTAGGAGCTCCATAAGAATTTCAGATGTTTAGATGCTCATCCAGCCAGCCTGCTACACAAACATACTGTTAGGATCTGAGTTTTATACTTGCAAACAAATACTTATAAACACAATATAATTCACAAGTAGAGAGACATTATCAGAAACTGTTTTTTAATTTATTCAAAATATTCAAAAGTTTTACAGAAATGATTCTACAATCTCCCCCTTAGCCGCTCACACACTAGAACTATTTGTACAAAAGAGAAAGTGTGAAGTGATGAAATAGATCCCTAACAAGATAGATCTATTTATACTAAGTACTAAAGCTCTGTTCGTGATAGGCTGACATGACCCTGATAGTGACATCTAACATCCTAACATCTGATCTAGGCTTAATTCTAAACACTGATAAGATAAGTATTATTACACTGAGAAAACACTGTCTAAGGTATCCTCTGTTGCAATTGTCTAAACATTTGTTTGGCCATACATATGTTTGGTCTTCTTCATCAGACATTTGGCTTGATTAAGGCTTTGTTCTTCAATAGACTTTAGCTTCAACATATGTTTAATCCGTTTGAACAGGGGTTTCAAGTCTTGATCAGATGTTTGTCATGCTCTTAAACAAATGTTCTGATTAGGTGTTCAAGATTCACTATCTTTTGGGAGAGAATTGCTTCATCAATTGTTTATGTATTGATCTTTGAGTCATGTCTTAGCTTTTGGATATCATCTGTTCTTTTATAGGTCCAACAATCTCCCCCTAGAATAGATGATGCCAAAACAGATGGTTATTTGATCAACTTTTATTCTCTCATCAACTGTTCTCTTATTTAACCTTTGAATTGTAATTCAAAGTCAAGAGAAACAGCGTCTTCTGGGTCTCTTTCGAGTGGTAGACTTATCAAGTCTTGAAGGTCTTCAATTATTAGGCCGAAAGCACTTTTCATTGTGATCTTCTCCACCTCCCCACTAGCCCTGAGCAAAGTCAGTTGATAGGTGTCTTTGTTTGACATCCGTTTTAGAATCTTTTGACTAGGAGGATTTGTTGGGACCAGAGTTATTGCATATGAGTTTGGAGAGACTGGTCTTACCATAATTATGTCAGCTAAGTCTTCTTTCCTAGTGTCTTTCTTCTGTTTATATTTTCTTTTGAGAAATTCCCTTGCAGCTAATGCAATGTTTCTTACTGATGGAAACTCGGAATGTCTTACCAATGTTTTAATAGGAAAATCTAGCTACTCATACTCTGACCTCGTTGGTAATGAGGGATCCTTTTCTTGTTAAGTTTCCAATTCTTTATAGATTTCAAGGGTTGTTAGCTCATTCCATTTAGCCATTGTTTTCATGGTGCCTCTTTTTGCAGCTGTCAGATCTTCCTTCATTCTCCTCATCTTCAGAGCCCTTTTGTCATTTGGATTTTTGCCGTCTTTCCAATTTGGGGTGAAGGGGTAATGTTTAGAAAGAGCTTCAACTTTTCTATCCTTACTATTTCATCTAGTAAAGATTTAGTTAGCCATACATTAAACTATTCCTCATCAGAATCATATGGTTTTGTTGCCATGATGTGATTAAGATGATCCTCTCTGGGCAGCTTTTTGAGATCTACATCAGTAATGGGATCATGGGATAGGTTTATGCAGATCATGTTGGCATAGCGTCTCAAAACTTCTACCTTTTTGTATTCCTGTTAGAATCTGCATGATTTGCTTGTCATCCTTCCCTCAATTTCTTTCAAGAACCATTCTTTTGGCCTGCTTTTTCTTCAATTCCAAGTATTCTTTAATACTGGCTGGGCTAGCAAGGCTTGCAAATGGTATTGATGATGAGAGTGGAGAAGATGTTGGGATAAAGACTGTTGAGATTTTGGTGGTAGGAGTTTTGATGGGTGATTTGATAGGTGAGGTAATCATTTTTCTTTTTCTTTTGATGGGTGATTTGATAGGTAGGAGGTAGTAGTTTGGTGAGTGGTGTTGTTGTACCATCTGTTGGTCCTATTGAAGTACCAACAGATGTTAGAGGTAAAGTGGATAAGGTGGTTTGGGATGGAAAAGAGATATGAATAGGTGGACCAATATTTAGAGATGAAGAAACAGTGCTTTGAGCAACCATAGCCTTTTTGGCTGGATTTGCGGGTGGAAGCTTTCTTTAGTTTTCACTACTCTCCCCCTTTTGGTATCATCAGTAGAATGACTAGGTTTTGGAGCAGCACCAGATACTTGAAGGATATAATCTTTTATGGCCTGGATCTCTGCTTGTGTATCAAAAACCTTGCATCAACCATATTTCTGATTAAGTCCATGTGAATGTTGTGAGTGGCATTCGGCAGATTGCTTTTGTAGTTATAGAAAAGATTGGGCATCAAACCAAACTTTCTCTACAAGTTCTACATTTGTAGGAGGAGGAGAGTGTTGTACAAAATTTTCATCATGTCTTTTATCTCAGCTACTGATGATTCGAAATTGGATACTCTAACCGTCAATTCTTTGTATCTTAACTCAACACCTAAATGAATAAGATCATCTGAATTCCCATTGGAAGTGGTTGTAACTAGTTTTGAACCAGGTGCCCCATTTTCTTGGTACTGGGGACTTCCAGTTGGTTTTGAGTATATAATGTAGACTCAACAATTGTTGCCTTCAAGGGGGTCTTAAAGATGTAACCATTGTCCAACTGTGAGACTGTTGTCTCTATAGTTGTAGTAGTTGCCCCTCTTGAAATACCTTCCAGTGTCTTTTGAGGCACTGGAGGTGTAACCTCCTCTACTTATGGGCTAACACTGATTCCTGGACTTGCCCTAGTCACCTGCAAGGGTATACTCCCAGTAATTTGTTGTTGAGAGTAACTAGGTTGTTGCAAGTCAGAGCTATCAAGTGCATCAAGCAGTTTCTGTAATGGTGAAGGGAATGTTGAAGTGGCTAGAGGTGTAGAAAGAGAAGCAGCCCTGGGAGAAGGGCTCGAGTAGAAATAATCAAGTGATATATCTCCCCCTTGATGTGGTTTCCATGTGCTTACAACACTCTTCTTTTGTGAGGATGAGTGGAGAGTTTGGATATGTGGAGGTGGTTGCATCTGTTGTAATGAAGTAACAATAAATGTTTGCTGATTTTGTGATATGGCAGGTTCCTTTGGCAACTCAACCTCCAGAGTAACCTTTTTCTTATTTTCTTTTTGGTTTTGGGCTTGTGGATAGGCAAAGTCTTTTTTGGAAATGCCTGATGTGTGTTCCACAGTACTGGGGTGGGTACTGTGCTCACCAGGAGAAGTGGGCTCTTCAACAAATGTTGTAATATTTGTTGTTGGGTTTTCTAAAACATTTTCCTCACCTACATTTTCTTGACTCTTGGTCATCATCATCATGTGAGTAAAGGTATTGTTGGAAAGACTTTTAATTTGGAGACTCTCTCCTCTTGCAAAAAAAAAATTGTGTCGAGACCTTTTTAAGAGACAGTTGAGAAGTCTTGGGTACACGAGAAAAGCTTTGGGCTTGTTATCTTTCTTGGCTTTTACATTTGCAACCATATCCAAAAACAGAGTGTTGGAAAGCTTAAAATTTGATTTTGTTAAAATAGCATATCCCAAACACTGTGTTTTCAAAGGAATTTCATTATAAGCAGTGGTTTTAGGTGAAGACATATAAGTAAGGTATGAAAGAAAAAAATCATGGCAGGTGGAAAATTAGGTTTATAAATTGTTGAACCTGCCAACTAACCATCATACCCCCTTTCTATGAATTCATGATGAAGGTCAGTATTTGGAAAAGATTCACTACCTATCTCATCTTATAGGGCGAATGTAGCGGAGATCAGTTCAGGGGTGATCTGAACAGCACTAACATTTACTGTTGAAATGACCGGGGGGGGGGGGTTGTCATGAAGCAAAATATCTGACTTTCCCCAAAAATCTTTGATATTTTTTAAATGGATGGGTGCATCAGCGATAAGAGCGTTATGGTATTTAGAGGAGGTGATAATGTCAATGATCGAGTGAAATTCTCTATTTGCAGAGGTTTTCACAATGGAAGATAATTATGAGGTGGTTTCAATGAAGATCCATTGTGAAAATAGGTCAACTCTTTTGGAATTTTTTTAAGCAGATGAATCTTTTGAGTGGGCAGAAATCTTTCAAGAAAATCGATGAATCGATGATCTTTTTGATTTTGAGAGAAGATTTTGTTTTATCTTTTTAAATCAGTGTTTATCGTACAAGTAGGGATAACCTCTGTTTGGTTTGGGTTTTTTATAGGATTTTTCAACAGAGGTGATGACGTGGCCAAACAGTTACCTTTTTGGTGACATGGCAAATTTTTTATTTGATAACCCAAAGCTCTGTTTTTACAAAACCCTTTGATAAAAAAGATAAGGTTTGTTTTTCAAAAAATCTGATTGAAACCTTCGTTGTGCTCAACAATTGTTTGAGTGACTAAATCGGTGCTTTTAATCGTCTGTTTCACTTTTAGTCAACAGAGTTCTAAAAAGCCTCTGTTTTGAAACCTTTGTTGTGTTAAACAGAGTTTTGAATGAAAACAGTGACAAGTATTGAAGGAATAATGACTTTGTTTGACTTTTGATTTTGTCACACTTGAACATTGGTTATCACACTTGAACAGACTTTTGAATCAATGAAACAGTTGCTTTACTCTTTTGAACAAAGTTTTTGTTTTTAGTGATTTTGTCAATCTTTTCTAGATTTTAAAAGGCATAATTTTGGTTTTGTTTTTTAAATAATATTTTAAAGTTTTATTTTAGAGGATTGAAAACTATTTTCAATCTCTATTTAACATCCCAATTCTGGTGATCAATCTCTCAAAAGAGATGTGTCCAAGGCTTTTGTGAACACATCTTCTAATTGATCTTCAGTAGGAACATGATGGAGTGAAATTAAGCCATTTTCGTAAAAATCTCTTACAGAGTTATAACGAATGTCAATATGCTTTGTTTTTTAATGGGACACTTAATTCTCAATAATGTCTTTAGGTGCTTAAGTATCCAAAAATAATGGTGTCTTTAGAGCAGTATGCCAATATCAAGTAATTGATTCTAAAGCCATAGCAGTTGTGCAGTGCAACTTGTAGTAGCTATATACTCTGCATCTGCGATAAAGTTAGAGACTGTTGTTTGCTTTTTGCTCTGCCATGAGACCAAGGTATTTCCTAGGAATTCGCAACCTCTTGATATTGACTTTCTTGTGTAGTGACAACCAGCATGTCACACCCCGACCGCGTAAAACAACAAACCGCGACAGAAACGTCGGGGAGTGTCGTAACAGAACTATTGTTTCAACAACCATGGAAATTAAAGTTTTGTATTATTGACTCAAATTGTTTACATTGTCTGGAATTTAACAGAAACATAACATAAATTTATTTATCTTGCTAATACTTAAGTCACTAAAGCCCAGTCCGTCCTAAGTGTCGCATGAATCATCCTTAAGCATTAGCTCCTGAAACACATGTGAAAATAGGTACGTCAGCATAAAAATGCCTGTGAGATACATAGGTTTTGTTGATGAGGATTCATGACTTGAAGTTAAAATAATAGTTTAACGAGAAGTAGTCATGAACCCTGTATAATGTTTTCTTTTATAAAATCATATGAAAATCAATATGAAAATCAAATGATATAAAAGAAGGATGTATGGTTAACTAATTAACCGGATGATAATGAATTGTATAAATTATGCCATTTGTAAAACAATGTCTTGTGAAAAATATATGTTATTTGTACCAAATGTGTCATGTCTTTGTCTTTGTCGAAGTGTTTTAAGTAACGCTACGTTATGTAATATCATGAAAGAACTTATATATAGGAAGTACCAGTGACGTATCCACCATGCTTTTATCATATTACACACATCTCGTTAATTAAATCACTTATCAAATAACCACCAAAAATGTTTTGTCAAACAAATGTCAAATGTCATGTGTAAACAATGTAATATGTCACAATGTTAGTTAAAAACCATTTCTTGTATAACAAATTTCTTGTATGGAAAGTAAAAAGACTTTACCCAAGCCATATGTATAATGTTGTGTATAACCAATGTCATGTACAAAACAATGTCTTGAATAAACCGAAGTTTTAAATCAAAAGTCATGTTTTACGAAACTAATGCTTTATTTGATATGAACATTTATGTAGTTATGTTTATTGCATACATTCAAGCCTTGAGACTGTCGGATAAACCCTTATCAAGTCAAAGGTTTATAAAAAATGTATTCGGATTCTGTCATTCCCTACTTCCAAACAAACCTAGGAAGCGGTGAACGGGATTTGTCAAGTCCTATGATACCATTACATACTACCGGGCGCCGTGATCAATGTTAATGAATGTATTATGTCCCATTAAACAAACCAAATGTCATTGTCAATTAAGCAATGTCATGAAAAATGTCTTTAAACCATGTACTAAGTATGCTAAGTCAACATACGAAGTAGAAATGTCCAAAAAATCGATGTGCTAGCATGCTCAGTCAACATACATAGCAAAATGTAATGTAAATCAATGTGCTCATATGCTAAGTCAACATATGCCGCAAAAGATGTCTTTGAAATAAATGTTCTAGCATGCTCAGTCAACATACATAGCAAAACATAATTGAAATCATGTACTATATATGTACTAGATGAACATAGAAAGTATATGTTATGAAAGCGTGAAAACATGAAAGTATCGAGTAGGCACATGTGTTTTCACCCCAAAATATTTGAAAAATATAAAAGAGGGGTCTACGTACTCACTTGGGGTTTCAAAAGTATCCTTGTTCAAATGGATATACAAAGCTAAAGAGTCCAGAAAATAAAGGCGAGTCCTAATATCGGATAACTATGTTATTATCGGGACTTTAATCGGAAGATTCGGATAGAATGAAACCTTAATAACCAAACGAGTGTTGGAAATCATATGATTTGGTTTAGTAAAGTTAACATTCTGATTTGAAAAGATTTCCTAAGCGCTTTTGACCCGTTATGACTCGTTAAGGTAGTTTACGCTACTTTAACGGATCATTTACGTAAATATGAGTTCGGATGGTTGAACATGTCCTATGATAAGTCTTCAATTCCAAACATGTTTAATAATGTTGTAATATCAGTTTGTATGTCAAAACTTTAGCCACATATGCTAAAAATGAATTTGTGTGCAAACAGGGCATTTTGGTCATTTATAAAGGGCATAATAAAGACCTATCATAATACTAACCAAACGACATGACCATAAGGTATAACCTTGGAGGGTTATTCCCTATACAACTATGGTCTCTAATATGAGTTTGGTCGGATCATAAGATCGATCAAACGGGTCGGATTCGAAAGTCAAAGCGGTGGTCAAAACCGCTCGACTTACGACCCTAAACAAGCACTAAACTAAAAGTGACGAGTTAGACATGTTTAACATGTCTAATTAAGTTTATAAAACCGATTTGGTATCAAAACAAAGTGTTTTGATACGCGAAAATAGTTTCGTCGAATAATGCGCACTTTGCGCATTACTGACTGAAACTTTGACTCGTCACTTCGACTAGGAAAACGTGGTAATCAGTAGGCATGATCGCTATGGATCATAACCATCGTGATTACGATCACGTTGTAAAGTCCAACTTGAGTTGACCAACTAATGGTCAAAACCGAAAGTCAAACAGTAAGTCAAACTGTTTGACTTTTACCTCATAATAAGCCAAAAGAATGAAGGCTTGGTTAGAGCACTGACTTGCACTCAAGGAAACCAAGATTAATAGAAAAACTCAGATGGGAGGCCTCCTAATAAGGTAGCAACTCCACTTAGAGTTTAGAGAGAAGAAAGATGGAAATGAGCAAGGAATTTGTTTGAAGATCAAGGGTATTTATAGTTGTTGGAGAGCTTTAGATCATGCCAAGTGTTAGGATATGTTGTAGGATATTTCCAAGTGTTAAGAGAGGTGTCAAGACCAGAGAAAGTGTGGTAAAAACGAGTTATAGGTGTCAAGTCAAATGAACAAGAAGCTGCCAGGTATTTGCTGAAATCTGGCATCCCTCACGCGTCACGGGAGGTCTAGGTGACTCTCTCGTGTGGCGCCTGGGAATCCAAAGTTTCAGAATTGGCTGTTTTAGTCCCTGCAGCCTAAAAACTTGTTTTTAGACGCGTTTTGGCACTTTTAACACTCGTTAACCTCATTTTTAAGCTTTATAAGGAAGATAAAGCATAGGGAACTTGAAAAGTGCTCGGAAACTTTTTGGATGTCGGTTCGTTTGGTCGTACGGTTGCGGTTTTCGGTTAAATACGACGAAAATCGTAACGAACGCACAAATGACCGTAAACGCGTAACGAATGGAATTTTTGCATTTCAATCACTAAATGCTATATTTTAATGATTAAATTTTTTTATGTGCGTATATGTTCCGGATTAGGAAATACGCGATTTGGCATAGTTTCGCAGAATTTGCGAAATAGCCCCTAAAGTTGCATAAACATGTTTTTGCCATACTGAAGCCCTCAAAACTTATTTCTAAGTTATGTAAAGGGTATTTAGGGTATGTTTAGCTTATGTCTTTGTTCCGGAGTGTAGGTCGCATTAAACTGATTACGTTTGCGTAACGGTTTGCGATTTCACTTCCAGAAGTGATTCGAAAGAGCAGAATTGAACAAGGATTGAAAATATGAAATACCATATATAAATACATAAATCTTGGAATAAAATACAATATTATAAAATTACAAAGTCGTTCGGAATAGTACGATGATTAAAATACACAGATGTCACAATCTCCCCTACTTTTGGAAATTTCGTCCCGAAATTTAACTGGAGGAAACTTATGAGAATAGATGTGGATATTTCGCCTTCATCTGGTCCTCTCGTTCCCAGGTAAACTCTGGGTCACGTTTGGACTCCCAGCAAACTTTTACAATCGGTATTCGTCTGCACTTAATCTTTTGACTTCACGATCTAAAATTTCCACAGGTTTCTCGACAAAGTGTAACGTATCATTAACACGAATTTCATCAAGAGGGATGTGGAGGTTTTCATCAGCGAAACACTTTTTCAAATTGGACACATGGAAGGTTGGATGAACATTTCCAAGTTCAGGAGGTAGCTCAAGTTTGTAGGCCACCTTTCCGATTTTCTCAATGATCTTGAATGGTCCAACATATCTAGGTGCAAGTTTTCCTTTCTTCCGAAATCTAACCACGCCTTTCTAAGGGGATACCTTGAGTAGAACATGATCACCGACTTGGAATTCCAAGGGCTTACGTCGTTTGTCCGTGTAACTCTTTTGACGACTTCTAGCTGTCAAGAGATTATCAGCGAATTGTTTTGATTTTGTCTGTTGTGTCTTGAATGAGTTCAGGTCCAGTGAATTGAGATTCACCGATTTCATTCCAACAGACAGGTGAACGACATTTTCGACCATAAAGAGCTTCGAAAGGAGCCATGTTAATGTTGGTATGATAACTGTTGTTGTAGGAGCATTCGATCAAAGGTAGATGCGAATCCCAACTACCACCAAAGTCGATCACACAAGCTCTAAGCATATCCTCCAGTGTCTGGATTGTCCTTTCAGATTGTCCATCCGTTTGAGGATGGTAAGCAGTGCTCAGGTTAAGTTTGGTTCCCATGGCAGATTGCATGGTCCTCCAAAAATGAGATAGAATCGAGCATCACGATCAGATATGATGTCCAAAGGAACACCATGACGAGATACAATTTCATCCACATAGATTTTAGCAAGTTTGTCAGCGGGGAAATTCTCACGGATTGCTATAAAGTGTGCTGACTTGGTTAGACGATCAATGATTACCCAAATGGCATCATGACCTCTAGATGTACGCGGTAATTTGGTAATGAGATCCATTGCAATGCTTTCCCATTTCTAAACCAGAATTTCTGGTTGTTCAAGCAAACCAGAAGGGCATTGATGTTCTTTCTTAACATTGAGACAAGTAAGACATTTAGATACGTACAAGGCAATGTCTTTCTTCATACCCGGCAACCAATACTGGGTACGAAGATCGTTATACATTTTGTCTGCACCTGGATGAATTGAATAACGAGACTTATGAGCTTCATCCATTATCAAGGTGTGGAGATTATCTTGACTTGGAACCCACAAACGGTTCAGATAGTAAGATAACCCATTATCTTTCGTTTCAAGGTGAAGCTCAAGATGATGTGGTAATTCATCACCTATCATGCCTTATGTAGCACAAGTTTGTTGAGCTTGGAAGATACGGTTTTGAATATCAGATCGAACTTGAACACAATGTAGCTTGACTCATTCTTTACGACTAAGAGCATCGGCTACGACATTCGCCTTACCAGGATGGTAGTGAATCTCACAGTCGTAGTCGTCCAGAAGTTCGACCCATCGTCGCTGTCTCATGTTTAGTTCTTTCTGATTGAGAATGTGCTGGAGACTTTTGTGGTCCGTGAAAACCAACATTTTGTACCGTATAGATAGTGTCGCTAAATTTTCAGAGCGAAAACAACAACACCGAACTCAAGATCATGAGTGGTGTAGTTCTTTTCCTGAATCTTCAATTGTCTTGATGCATAGGCTATAACTTTGTTCCTTTGCATGAGAACGCAACCAAGGCCTAAGTTCGATGCATCATAATATACGACAAAGTCGTTGTTATCTTCAGGTAAGTATAAAATAGGATCATTACAGAGCTTTTGTTTTAGGTCTGAAAAGCTTCTTCTTGTTTGGGTCCCCACTCAAAAGGTTTATTCTTTTGAGTTAAAGTAGTGAGGGGAACCGTAATCTTTGAGAAGTTTGCGATAAAGCGACGGTAATAACCCGCGAGACCAAGAAATGAACGAACTCGGTAGGAGTATTAGGTGTATCCCATTCCTTAATCGCACTGATTTTGGCGGGATCTACATGAATACCTTGTTCGTTGACAATATGTCCCAAAAACTGAACTTCCTTAAGCCAAAATTCACACTTGGAGAACTTGGTGTAGAGTTGTTCTTTCTTTAGGAGTTCCATCTTAGACGGAGATGTTGCTCGTGATCGGCTCGAGACTTTGAATAAATCAAAATGTCATCAATGAAAACAATGATGAACTTGTCCAAATAAGGCTTACAAACCCTATTCATCAAGTCTATTAAAACAGCAGGAGCATTTGTCAAACCAAAAGGTATAACAGTGAACTCATAATGACCGTATCGACTACGAAAAGCAGTTTTGGGATTATCTTCTTTGAGAACACGAAGCTGATGATACCCAGAACGCATGTCAATCTTTGAGAAGCAAGTAGCACCTTGTAGCTGATCAAAGAAATCATCAATGCGAGGTAGGGGATATCGATTTTTGATTGTGAGTTTGTTGAGCTCACGGTAATCGATACACATGCGGAAAGATCCATCCTTCTTTTTCACAAATAGGACTGGAGCGCCCCAAGGTGAAAAGCTTGGACGAATGAATCCTTTGTCAGACAACTCCGAAAGCTGTTAAGATAACTCTTGCATCTCAGATGGTGCAAGTCGGTATGGGGATTTGGCTATAGGGTTGGCACCAGGTACAAGATCTATACGAAACTCGACTTGACATGCTGGGGGTAAACTAGGTAGTTCTTCAGGAAACACCTCAGGATAATCCCTAACAATGGGAATATCTTGAATAGTTTTGCCTTTGCCTTTTTCCTCTATGATATGTGCCAAGAAAGCAACATAGTTCTTTCGTAGGTATTTATGGGCTTGGGTACATGTCATGAGTTTAAGGCTGCTGATGGGTTTTTCTCCACGAACATCTACGGTTTCATCAGACGGAAGGGGTATACGAACGATCTTATCAAAGCAAATCACCTCGGCTTGGTGTTTAGATAACCAGTCCATCCCTACTATGATATCAAAGCTCCCGAGTTGCATTGGCGTGAGGTCAATGGCAAAAAGATGGTTATTAAGGTTCAATTGGCAATCACGGATGACAGAATCAAGAAAAAGGGGTTCACCACTAGCTATTTCGACTGTCAAGGGCTTTCCTAGTTTGTTCTAGGCATGGAAAGCAAAGGTTCAAATGCTAGGGATACAAAACTCTTATCAGCACCCGAATCGAAAAGAATTGAAGCAGGATGGTTGTTAACAAAGAACGTACCATTTACTACTTAATTGTCGGCCCTAGCCTCGTTAGCATTGATGTTAAATGCTCGTCCACGATCTGGGTTTGCATTTGCCAACTTCGGGCAGTTATTTTGGTAGTGATTAAGATCCCCACAATTGTAGCAAGAACCAGGTGGATAGTGAGGTCGTGCAGGCTGCTGAGCAGGGTTTTGGGCTATTTGATTTTGGGTAGGAGCAAAACGACAAGTGTTGGCAAGATGACCAGATTTCCCACAGTTAGTGCAAATGCGGCACTGTAAATGTGATTGATGGTAACTGTTACACTTGGCACAAAGGTGCATTGCCAACATATTGTTTCTTGGCCGGTGGTTGAGCAGGCTGATTGGGAGTAGTTTGGTTAGGTTGTGTAGTGAGAGCAAAGTTCTTTGAATCCTTGCGCTTCCTCGACTTCTTGGAGGTTTCAGCTTTGTTACCCTTTTGCTTCTCAGGTTTAACAGACGGTTTCTTGTCCCCCTTTCGGTGAAGCTTACCCTTTTTAACTTGAGATTCAGTAAGGGTTACAGCTAGCTCAATGGCTTGACTAACAGATGTAGGGTTACTGCCAGTGACAATGTCCTGGATAGGATCTGGCAGACCATCTATGTACTTTTCAATCGCCTTATCCAAAGGCGTCATCATCTCAGGACATAACAAGCTTAACTCCTCATACCGATCCATATACGCACGGTGCTCACCACTCTCCTGCTTTAGGTCGTGGAACTCATTCTCAAGCGCCCTCTTTTCATGACGGGGCCAGAACTCTTTCATCATTAGATCTCTAAGTTGCTCCCATGTCTGAACCATCGCAACATCAGCACCCCTATTTCTCACCACTCCGTTCCACCACGTGAGTGCCCTCTTATGAAATACACTTGAAGCAAACTCGAATTTACGATTATCAGGACAATGAACGTGGGAAAAGTACTCTCAAGACTCTCAAACCACTGTAGGAGCCCAGTTGCTCCTTCAGAACCACTAAACTTGAGTGGTTTAGCCGAGTTAAACTGTTTAAAGTTGCAAGGAGCATTATTATTGTTGATGGCTTGGTTGATTTGAGTAATGAGATTTGGTAGCATAGCAGCTATCTATTGTGCTATGATAGTTGCCAGTTCGGTGTTACGTGGTGGAATGTTTTGTCGAGGAGGCATTCTAAAAGAGGAAATATGAAAGAAAACGAGTGAGATGAATGTTGGATAATGAGATGTCAAAAGAATCGACGAAATGAAAGGATGGTGGTCATTCGTTCGTTTACTTGCAACAAACAAACGACACACAGTGACTAATCAAAGTAAATGGGTTTTTATAATGTATTGCAAAGACATGCTTTAGCCTATAGGTGGACACTCACCCCAAGAGTTCCCAGGTAAGAGTGACTGGTCTGACTAAGTGGATTTGTACGAACACTCTAACCTTAGACAGAAAACTCAGGGTACAGGCACCCACCCTTCCAGATTGCATGTGTTCACATTATTAAAACTCAAACTTTGACGAGATTTTGAAAAACTTCGAAGGCAAAGAGCGCCGATGATTGTTTTGCCTTTAAAATGAATTATACCTTGTTTTTGGTAATCACCTAAGGATAGGTGATGGTATTGTTTTAAGATCTAAACACAAGATAACTTGTGTTAGGGTCCTAGAAAGGTTATAGTCTAGGTCAAAGCACTACTAATAACCTAATTCCCTATAACCATTGGCTCTGATACCAATCTTTCTGTCACACCCCGACCGCGTAAAACAACAAACTGCGGCGGAAACGTCGGGGAGTGTCGTAATAGAAGTATTGTTTTAACAACCATGGAAATTAAAGTTTTGTATTGTTGACTCAAATTGTTTACATTGTCTGGAATTTAACAGAAACATAACATAAATTTATTTATCTTGCTAATTTTTAAGTCACTAAAGCCCAGTCCGTCCTAAGTGTCGCATGAATCATCCTTAAGCATTAGCCCCTGAAACACATGTGAAAATAGGTACGTCAGCATAAAAATGCCTGTGAGATACATAGGTTTTGTTGATGAGGATTCATGACTTGAAGTTAAAATAATAGTTTAACGAAAACTAGTCATGAACCCTGTATAATGCTTTCTTTTATAAAATCATATGAAAATCAAATGATATTAAAGAAGGATGTATGGTTAACTAATTAACCGGATGATAATGAGTTGTATACATTCTGCCATTTGTAAAACAATGTCTTGTGAAAATATATGTTATTTATACCAAATGTGTCATGTCTTTGACTTTGTCGAAGTGGTTTAAGTAACGCTACGTTATGTAATATCATGAAAGCACTTATATATAGGAAGTACCAGCGGCGTATCCACCATGCTTTTATCGTATTACACACATCTCGTTAATTAAATCACTTATCAAATAACCACCAAAAATGTTTTGTCAAACAAATGTCAAATGTCATGTGTAAACAATGTAATATGTCACAATGTTAGTTATAAACCATGTCTTGTATAACAAATGTCTTCTATGGCAAGTAAAAAGACTTTACTAAAGCCATATGTATAATGACCAATGTCATGTACAAAACAATGTCTTGAATAAACCGAAGTTTTAAATCAAAAGTCATGTTTTGCAAAACCAATGCTTTATTTGATGTGAACATTTACGTAGTTATGTTTATCTCATACATTCAAGCCTTGAGATTGTCTGATAAACCCTTATCAAGTCAAAGGTTTATCAAAAATGTATGCAGATTCTGTCATTCCCTACTTCCAAACAAACCTAGGAAGCGGGGAACGGGATTTGTCAAGTCCTATGGTACCATTACATATTACCGGGCGGCATGATCAATGTTAATGAATGTATTATGTCCCGTTAAACAAACAAAATGTCATTATCAATGTAAGTAATTTCATGAAAAATGTCTTTAAACCATGTACTACGTATGCTAAGTCAACATACGAAGTAGAAATGTCCATAAAATCGATGTGCTAGCATGCTCAGTCAACATACATAGCAAAATGTAATGTAAATCAATGTGCTCATATGCTAAGTCAACATATGCCGCAAAAGATGTCTTTGAAATCAATGTGCTAGCATGCTCAGTCAACATACATAGCAAAACATAATTGAAATCATGTACTATATATGTACTAGTTGAACATAGCAAGTATATGTTATGAAAGCATGAAAACATGAAAGTATCGAGTAGACACATGTGTTTCACCCCAAAATATTTGAAAAATATAAAAGAGGGTGTATGTACTCACTTGGGGTTGCAAAAGTATCCTTGTTCAAATGGATATACAAAGCTCAAGAGTCCGGAAAATCAAGCGAGTCCTAATATCGGATAACTATGTTATTATCGGGACCTCAACCAGAAGATTCGGATAGAATGAAACCTTAATAACCAAATGAGTGTTGGAACTCATATGAATTGGTTTAGTAAAGTTAACATTCTGATTTGAAAAGATTTCCTAAGTGCTTTTGACCCGTTATGGCTCGTTAAAGTAGTTTACGCTACTTTAATGGATCATTTACGTAAATATGAGTTCGGATGATTTAACACGTCCTATGATAAGTCTTAAATACCCAAAATTGTTTAATAATGTTGTAATACCAGTTTATATGTCAAAACTTTAGCCACATATGCTTAAAATGAATTTATGTGCAAAAAGGGCATTTTGGTCATTTATAAAGGGCATAATAACGACCTCTCATAATACTAACCAAATGACATGACCATAAGGTATAACCTTGGAGGGTTATTCCCTATAAAACTATGGTCTCTAATATGAGTTTGGTTGGATCATAAGGTCGACCAAACGGGTCGGATTCGAAAGTCAAAGCGGTGGTCAAAACCGCTCGACTTACGACCCTAAACAAGCACTAAACTAAAAGTGACGAGTTAGACATGTTTAACATGTCTAACTAAGTTTATAAAACTGATTTGGTATCAAAACAAAGTGTTTTGATACCCGGAAATAGTTCCGTCGAATAATGCGCACTTTGCGGATTATTGACCGAAACTTTGACTCGTCACTTCGACTAGGAAAACGTGGTAATCAGTAGGCATGATCGCTATGGATCATAACCATCGTGATTACGATCACGTTGCAAAGTCCAATTGGACCTTGACTTGACCAACTAATGGTCAAAACCGAAAGTCAAACAGTAAGTCAAACTGTTTGACTTTTAGCTTATAATAAGCTAAAAGAATGAACAAGGCTTGGTTAGAGAACTTACTTGCACTCAAGGAAGCAAAGATTAATAGAAAAACTCAGATGGGAGGCCTCCTAATAAGGTAGCAACTCCATTTAGAGTTTAGAGAGAAGAAAGATGGAAATGAGCAAGGAATTTGTTTGAAGATCAAGGGTATTTATAGTTGTTGGAGAGCTTTAGGAGCATTCCAAGTGTTAGGGATGTTGTAGGATGTTTCCAAGTGTTAAGAGAGGTGTCAAGACCAGAGAAAGGGTGGCAAAAACGAGTTATATGTGTCAAGTCAAATGAACAGAAGCTGCCAGGTATTTGCTGAAATTTGGTAACCCTTGCGCGTCACGGGAGGTCTAGGTGACTCTCTCGCGTGGCGCTAGGGAATCCAAAGTTTCAGAATTGGCAGTTTTAGTCCCTGCAACCTAAAAACTTATTTTTCGATGCGTTTTGGCACTTTTAACCCTCGTTAACCCAATTTTTAAGCTTTATAAGGAAGATAAAGCATAGGGAACTTGAAAAATGCTCTGAAACTTTTTGGATGTCGGTTCGTTTGGTCGTACGGTTGCGGTTTTCGGTTAATTACGACGAAAATCGTAACGAACACGCAAATGACCGTAAACGCGTAACGAATGGAATTTTTTCATTTTATTCACTAAAATGCTATATTTTAATGATTACAAAATTTTTTTGATCTGCGTATATGTTCCGGATTAGGAAATACGCGATTTGGCATAGTTTCGCAGAATTTGCAAAATAGCCCCTGAAGTTGCATAAACATGTTTTTGCCATACCGAAGCCCTCAAAACTTATTTCTAAGTTAGGTAAAGGGTATTTAGGGTATGTTTAGCTTATGGCTTTGTTCCGGAGTGTATGTTGCATTAAACTGATTACGTTTGCGTAACGGTTTGCGATTTCACTTCTAGAAGTGTTTTGAAAGATCGGAATTGAACAAGGACTCAAAATATGAAATACCATATATAAATACATAATGTTTTAATAAAACACAATATTATAAAATTACAAAATCGTTTGGAATAGTACAATGATTAAAATACACAGATGTCACACAGCAAAGTCATTTTCTTAGAAACCTGAAATCTCAATGTTTCCATTAGCTGGATACTAGATACCAAGTGTGGGAGCACCTTTTAGGTATCTGAATATCCTTTTTAGGGCTATTAGGTTTGACTTTCTAAGTGATGCTTGATATCTTGCACTAACACAAGTTGCAAACATAATATCAGGCCTTGATGCAGTTAAGTAAATAAATGCCCAATCATACATCTGTAAAGTGTCTGATTTATCAAGTCATCTTTTTCATGAGATAAGAATGGTTTTGATGTGCTCATAGGGGTAGCACATGGTTTACAATCATTCCTATCAAATTTTTTTTAAAAGAGTTTTGACATATTTGTTTTGGTGAATAAAGGTTCCATTTTCAAGTTGTTGAACTTGGAGACTAAGAAAACATTGCAACCACCCCATGGCACTCATTTCAAATTAAGTTGTCATCAATTTTATGAAATCATCACATAGTTTATCATATGTAGATTCGAAGATGTTATCATCCACATAGATCTGTACAATCAGCAGATCTTTCCCTTTCCATTTTAGAAAAAAGAGTTTTATCAATTTTATCTCTTTTAAATTTTTTGGATAAAAGAAGGTGGATAGGGTGTCATACTAGGGTCTTGGTGCTTATTTCAGTCTATACAGAGCTTCATTTAGCTTGTAGACATAATCCAGGTGGAATGAGTCTTCAAATCCAGGTGGTTGACACACATAGACCTCTTCTTGGATTTTTCTATAGAGAAAAGCACTCTTCATATCCATTTGATACACCTTCATGTTGTAGTAGACAACAAAGGCCAAGAAGAGTCTTATGGCTTCCAACCTTGCTACAGGAGCAAAGGTTTCATCATAGTAAATTCCTTCTTCCTGTTTATACCCTTGAACCACAAGTCTGGATTTGTTTTTATAACAATGCCTCTTTCATCAGTTTTATTTTTGAAGACCCATTTTGTACCAGTTGGACATGTGTCCTCTAGTGATGTATAAGAATTTATACATCTTTAAAACGTCAAATAGACCCCGTTTACGCGAGAACTTGTTGTATTTTCATTGATTTTGGTATTCATTTGATTTGTTTGTGAAAATAAAGGTCCGGGCTTCGGCCCAGTGTTGGAACAGAGGCTTTTGGAGTAAAAATGAGAAAAAACGGAGTTTTCCAGCAAACTGCCTGTCACACCCTCAATTTCCACTTGCAGAGTTTTACCGCGAGGCGTGTGATCAAAGGGGTATCTGAGACACTAGTAATATCGAACGACTCTATATGATTTATTTAAACGTTTTCCAAAAACATTTGTTTAACCATTCATAGTTATTTTCAAATTGTCTTAGTTTCAAAGTTTAGCGGAAGCATTAGAGTAAAGTAAAGTAACGGGCGCCAACATAAACGTCAAAACCAAAAATCCCAAACAATATTCGTAAATAAGACTCGATAAAAATGTCTTGATCAAATGCAAGTGAGTGCACCTAGCGCTCCTAGCGTCCTGAGAAACATGTAAAGAAACAAGTGTCAACATTAAAGAAGAGTGAGTTCACAGGTTTTTATAAGTTCACAAGTTTGGTTAAAAGTTTGTTTCCCCCGTTATCCCTAACCCGGGATAACGATATAGTTCCATTATTCCTAACCCGGAATAATAATGTTGGTTCGTAATTAAGTTCAATGTTAACATGTAGGTAGCGAACCTAAAGTTACGTCACATAAGAGTTCGCGATCGAAGCTGACTGTTGTTGCATCAGTGTTGCCAGGCCTATCACTGACCGGGGCGAAAGCTAGGCCAAATTAATCACCCGTTGACCATACCCGGTCGGCTAGCGCGACTAGCTCGGGTGGGGCTTTTCGGGCCCAGTAGTACTACTTATAATTTCCCCGCTATCTAACCCAATACTAACGATCCGAGAGTTTGTTGAGGACTTCCGTGATATAGCTACTTAGTGACCATAACGTACATTAACATTAACTTAGTTACCGAGTAGTTTAACGACGTTAATTTCGCATAACGTAAAAGATAGAGTTATAGAGTGTATACATGTTTCTCCCCCTGTTGTTTAAAACCGGATAAAATAGGGGCCGTGAACTCACCTTAAATTGCTCGGTTAGAGTAACACAAAAGTAGCAAATGATGGGACCGCTAATCGCGTCCTAACATGTCATTCGATTTAAAGTTAGTGTGTGAACACGCTGATACAAAACCCTACGCATAACTAAACAGGGTGCGGCACACGTAATAACCAATTCGAAAACACAATCATGCATGTAAAGTATCATCATACCAAATAATGATCAAACCAACTTGTCATAAACACAGATTAACTCATACAACACTTTGGTACACACAAACACAAGTTATCATGTTTCAGCTTATACGCTCATAACTGGGCTCTTTTCGAGGATTTTTATAAATAGTTCCAACTTCCAAAAATTCCAATTTTTTTACAGGAGGTGTCAACTAAACTGTAGAATTTTATGTAAACTTTTCAAGTCCTAACGCTTTACCAATTATTTATAAACATTTATATACTAGGCTGCAGTCAGATTCATCGTTCATCCAATTAACAAAATTCCAGTGGGAGTTTTCCTGAAATTCCCATCTCCAGCTACTGTACAAATTTTGTGACCCAACCCCCTACAGACTATGAGATCCGACTCGATAAACAACTAGCAAATTTTGCAGATTTTACGCAGCTTCAGCTGCTGTACTCAATGACAACTTAAAAATAGAAAACGACCTCAGAAAAATATGAATCCAGAGCCATTAGAAGCGTTTTTCAAAAATACACGTTTTAGGCTTCAGAAAATCCACTTTTCGATAAATAATAATCAGGTTACAGCCAATTGAAGTTGGCTGTAAATGTCATTCAGCAAACAGTTTTCGACTTTTATCGCCTTAGAACATGCTTAAACGATCATGACTCTTAATAACAATGATTAACAACAGGTTTATTTGTCAAATATCATCATGTATATCAATATTCATGCAAACCCTAATTATATAACATGATCTTTATCACCAAAACGCAGCTTATGATTTTAGTATTCAACATAACATCAAAATCGCAAAGATTCGCACAATCATCCGAACTAATCATAAATCACAACACTTTTCATACTAGTAATCCTACCATCACACACAATCATGATCAAGATTATACAAACCCTAATGTGAATCGCAAAACAATTAAACCCTATCCTTGAAACGATGATGATTAGCGAACCGGGACAAGATTGGAATCAATCCGGAAGTTGGAGGCTTGCGATCGTGAGAGAGGGGGGGGGGCTGCCGTCGTTTCTCCTAGGGGTTAGGGTTTCTCCTTTTTTTTAAAAAACTATAACATGCATACATACAATTATATAGCACAAGGGAAAAGAAGGGGATGGGGTGGGGGGGGGGGGCGAGGCACGCAAAGGGGGCGGGGGCGGTTTGGGTAAGTGGCTTGGGCCTCAAGTTTAGGTTAGTTCCTTGGGCCGCAAGGAGGTGAGGTCGACACGTTTCGCGGCTCGGTTCGGTTCGGCTATTTATTTATTATTTTTTTATAACTAATAATCGCGAAATCAAGGCGTGATACAATAATCTACAAAATATACAAACGTTTAATAACACATAGCACGTAATTTACCCAATAAATTCACAAAGTTAGCGTAGTTATTGCGAGCGTGTAATTTAATTCTCCGAATTAAATCAGCATAGGAATGAATAACCGTGAAGTAGCGCGTTTAAGATACCTGAAAAGCCGGGATGTCACATTATCCCCATGTTGAAAGAATTTTCGTCCCTAAAATTGAGTAAACGCGGTTTAGAATGCAATGCACAAAGATTCAGTTACCACGTTAGCCTTACCCGGGTGATACCGAATGGCACATTCATAATCGTTCAGGAGTTCGACCCAGTGACGCTGTCGCATGTTCAACTCCTTCTTGTCAAAGATATGCTGGAGGCTCTTGTGATCCGTGTAGATTGTGCACTTTGTTCCATATAGATAGTGTCTCCAGATCTTAAGTGCAAACACAACTGCTCCCAATTCCAGGTCATGTGTTGTGTAGTTTTTCTCGTGAACCTTCAACTGTCGGGATGCATACGCGATGACCTTATCACGTTGCATGAGTACGCATCCCAATCCATGAATGGAAGCGTCACAATATACCACAAAATCATCTGTCTCTTCTGGCAAGGACAAAATGGGTGCACTGCAAAGTTTCTGCTTCAGCAATTGAAATGCTGCTTCCTGCTTGTCACCCCAAGCATACTTGGTGCCCTTCTGGGTGAGAGTGGTAAGCGGTTGTGCGATCTTGGAAAATCCCTCGATGAAGCGTCTGTAGTAACCAGCCAAACCCAAAAATTGGCGGATCTCTGTAGGTGTCATGGGTGCTTCCCAGTTCTTGATAGCATCGATCTTGGCGGGATCAACTTGTATACCCTTTTCATTCATGATATGCCCGAGGAACTGAACTTCCCGAATCCAGAAATCACACTTCGAAAACTTGGCATATAGTTTCTCCTGTTGAAGTAGTTCCAGAAATAATCGTAGATGCTCAGCATGTTCTTCTTCACCCTTAGAGTAGACGAGTATATCATCGATGAACACAATGACAAACTTGTCGAGATACGGCTTACACACACGATTCATGAGGTCCATGAACACCGCGGGTGCGTTGGTGAGACCGAAGGGCATGACCAAGAACTCATAATGGCCATACCGAGTACGAAATGCCGTCTTGGAGATATCCTCATCCCTGACGCGTAACTGGTGATAACCGGACCATAGATCAATCTTGGAGTAGTAGCTTGACCCTTGAAGTTGGTCGAAGAGATCGTCGATGCGAGGTAATGGGTATCGGTTCTTGACGATAACCTTATTGAGTTCTCTGTAGTCGATGCACATGTGGAAGGTCCTGTCCTTTTTCTTGACAAAAAGGACCGGAGCTCCCCATGGTGAAGTATGGGTCAGATAAATCCTTTTTCCAACAATTCCTGAAGTTGGGTAGACAGCTCTTGCAGCTCTGCTGGAGCTAGGCGGTACGGGGCCTTGGTGATAGGAGTCGCATAGTTCGCCAATTTGATTTCAAACTCCACTTGTCGATGTGGTGGAAGACCAGGTAACTCCTCTGGAAACACATCGGAAAAGTCACGGACGATGGGATATCTTCAATCCGCTTCTCGTCCTTAGGCTGCTCGGTGACCAGTGCGAGCAAAGCGAAGGAGTTCTTTCTCCGAAGATACTTCTGAGCTTGCATGTAAGAGATGATGTTTGTGACGGCGCCTCCCTTCTCGCCTTGCACCATCAAGACCTCGTCGTTAGAGAGCGGAATACGGATACTTCTCAAAATAGAGAACTTCAGCTCGGACGTCAGATAGCCAGTCTATTCCGGCTACCACATCAAAACTACCCAGGGTAGTTGCCATCAGATCAATGGTAAAGGTGTGACCCGCGAGTTTAGTTGAAAGCCGGTTACTAAATGGGTCACACCTAAAGATTTACCATCGGCTAGTTCTATGACGTAAGGGGTCTCTAGGGCTTTAGGCGTGAGATTTAGGTTCTTCCTAAAAGACTCAGATATAAAACTCTTATCCGCACCCGTATCAAAAAAGTACAGTAGCAAAATGATCGTTAAGGGGAAACTTACCGATGACCACGTTCGAGTCGTTTCTGGCCTCTCCGCGGCCCAGCGTGAATGCACGACCTTTGGCACCTCCTGTGCCACCATTTCCATTGTTGCCATTGTTGTTGTTGTTGTTGTTGTTTTTGTTGCGAAGCTGCGGGCAGTCTCGCTTGAAATGGGCAACCGCACTGATAGCATCCCCGGTTATTACCTTGCTGTTGACCCTGGTACTGATTCTGATTTTGTCGAGACATGATTTCCCCTCGACAATCCTTTGCCACGTGTCCCGCTTTGCCACATCGTTGGCAGCGATTTCTGGCGCAAGGGCCATGACGATGGAGGTTACAACGATTACATTGCGGCTTTCGACCCGCATAGCCGCTTGAGTTCTGGGTGTTGTTGGCAGACTGATTATTGCGACCCCGATTGTTGTTGAAATTGTTGGACCGCTTCTGGTTTCCTTTTTGTGGCTGGGCTGACGAAGACTGTCGAGCAGGTGAGTCTTCAAATTTTCTTTTGTTATCAGGGACGACTTTGGTTGCACCCCGAGGTACTTCCTTTGCTCCACCGCCTTATCGGTGAGTTTATGCGCCAGCCTAATCGCTTGATGCTCCGTCGTAGGGTTGCTAGACATTACCATGCCCTGGATCTCAGGGACTAGACCCCCAAGATAAAACTCAAGTCATTTTCGACGGTGTTAGCCAGATCGGGACATAGGAACACCAGATCATGATGTTTTGCCGTGTACGCTTCAATTTCAGACCCTACCATCTTGTGGTTCCATAACGCTTGCTCCAACTGCTGAAGTCTGTCCCGCGGACAGTATTCCTCCTTGATTAGGGCCTTAAACTCGGTCCAGGCCATTGCGTTCGCCGCAACAAGTCCACGCGTTTGGACTTGTGCGTTCCACCAGGTTAATGCCCCATCTTCCAACGTTGAGGCAGCATACTTGACCTTATTGACTTCAAGGCAATTGCACATCTCGAACACCGATTCAGACTTTTCAATCCAACAAACCAGTCCTATAGGTCCTTCCGCACCCGTGAACTTGCTCGGTTTTGCATCAAGGAACATCTTGTAGGGGTTAAGACCCCCTCCTGCTGGTGGGTTTTGAACACCTGCCAGAGCAGCATTCACGTTTTCTTGGATTAATGCGGCCAATTCTTCAGTTGACATGTTGAGGTTTCCGCGACGACCAGTTGCCATTTCAGATCTTCGCAAGACAACACAAATACACACCGATAAGTATATATGCCCAATATAGTTATCATATTCCACACTTCAATAATCACACAAATTATGTCAACCCGACAATTTAAACAATCAAAAGGAACATTCGATTAGATAAATTGCAATGTCTCACAAAATACCAACCAAACATCTCAGTTTAATTATAAAATTTCAAGTTCAAACATAAGTGGAAACAAGCAAACTAAAGAAAACTAAGCGGAGATTGGCGAGATGATTTAGTCATCTACGTCTCCGTCTCCCAAGTTGCTATCATTGCCGTCATCCTCTGCGGCGTTTTCAGCTTCAACCGCCGGGTCCTGTTCTGGCTCTTCTTCCTCCGGATCGTCCTCCGGGTCTTCCTCTGGATCCTCCTCTGGGTCTTCCTCTGGATCCTCCTCTTCGTCCTCTACCGGCGCTGGGGGGGTCGGTGCTGGTGCGGGTACTGGGACAGGTGCTTGATTCTGCTCCAGTTCTTGAATCCTCCAACTGGACTCAAGAACTCTGTCTTCGAGCCAGTTAGCCCTCAGCTGCTCAGCACGAAGATCCTTATCTAAAACGTTTCGAACTCTCTTATTCTCATATTGCTCTTCCTCGAGCTTTCCAGTTTTACCAGTTAGTTGACGTATCATCCATCCTTGTGCTTCGATAGTCTCATGCGTTCTCTCTAGCTGTTCCTGTCGTTTCTTTAACATATCCCTAAGTAGATCGTCCCCTACTCCTAACGAGTTGACCGGTTCGATCGGTATAGCGGTGGTCAGACGGGAGTACGACTCCCCTCCTAGAGCGAGTCTTTTCCTAGCAGCTGAGCGTGTCTCCACGCCATGAGGTGGTGAGGGTTCGACCATGGGTGCCTTCCCCGGCACCCTTGATTGCCGAGATTTGTCGGATGATGATGATGACATTGCCTTTTGGGTTGTGTAGTTAGTTACGAGTTACGTATATCACAATATGCATATATATCTCACATAGAATAATTGTAGTATAACACACAACGAGATATCACAGTTCGGTGCCAACTAAGTCTAGTGTCGTGTAACAACTATAGTTTAGGTCTACTTTTAAATGCAAACCTGGTTCTCTATAGCTAGAGGATCTGATACCAATCTGTCACACCCTCAATTTCCACTTGCGGAGTTTTACCGCGAGGCGTGTGATCAAACCAGAATCTGAGACACTAGTAATATCGAACGACGCTATATGATTTATTTAAACGTTTTCCAAAAACATTTGTTTAACATTCATAGTTATTTTCAAATTGTCTTAGTTTTAAAGTTTAGCGGAAGCATTAGTTTCAAAGTTTAGCGGAAGCATTAGAGTAAAGTAAAGTAACGGGCGCCAACATAAACGCCAAAACCAAAAATCCCAAACAATATTCGTAAATAAGACTTGATAAAAATGTCTTGATCAAATGCAAGTGAGTGCACCTAGCGCTCCTAGCGTCCTGAGAAACATGTAAAGAAACAAGTGTCAACATTAAAGAAGAGTGAGTTCACAGGTTTTATTAAGTTCACAAGTTCGGTTAAAAGTTTGTTTTCCCCCGTTATCCCCAACCCGGGATAACGATATAGTTCCATTATTCCTAACCCGGAATAATAATGTTGGTTCGTAATTAAGTTCAATGTTAACATGTAGGTAGCGAACCTAAAGTTACGTCACATAAGAGTTCGCGATCGAAGCTGACTGTTGTTGCCTCAGTGTTGCCAGGCCTATCACTGACCGTGGCGAAAGTTAGACCAAATTAATCACCCGTTGACCATACCCGGTCGGCTAGCGCGACTAGCTCGGGTGGGGCTTGTCGGGCCCAGTAGTACTACTTATAATTCCCCACTATCTAACCCAATACTAACGATCCGAGAGTTTGTTGAGGACTTCCGTGATATAGCTACTTAGTGACCATAACGTACATTAACATTAACTTATTTACCGAGTAGTTTAACGACGTTAATTTCGCATAACGTAAAAGATAGAGTTATAGAGTGTATACATGTTTCTCCCCCTGTTGTTTAAAACCGGAAAAAATAGGGGCCGTGAACTCACCTTAAATTGCTCGGTTAGAGTAACACAAAAGTAGCAAATGATGGGACCGCTAATCGCGTCCTAACATGTCATCCGATTTAAAGTTAGTGTGTGAACACGCTGATACAAAACCCTACGCATAACTAACACACAATGCGGCACACGTAATAACCAATTCGAAAACACAATCATGCATGCAAAGTATCATCATACCAAAATAATGATAAAACCAACTTGTCATAAACACAGATTAACTCATACAACACTTTGGTACACACAAACACAAGTTATCATGTTTCAGCTTGTAGGCTCATAACTGGGCTGTTTTCGAGGATTTTTATAAATAGTTCCAACGTTCCAAAAATTCCAATTTCTTTTACAGGAGGTGTCAACTAAACTGTAGAATTTTAATGAAACTTTTCAAGTCCTAACGCTTTACCAATTATTTATAAACATTTATATACTAGGCTGCAGTCAGATTCGTCGTTTTCTGACTGCAGTCCATGGGAAAAATTATTTAAAAATCATCATTCATTCAATTAACAAAATTCCAGTGGGAGTTTTCCGGAAATACCCGTCTCCAGTTACAGTAAAAATTTCCTAACCCAACCCCCTACAGACATGAGATCCGACTCGATAAACAAATAGCAAATTTTGCAGAATTTAGGCAGCTTCAGCTGCTGCACTAAATGACCACTTAAAAATAGCAAACAACCTCAGAAAAATATGAATCCGGCGCCATTAGAAGCGTTTTTCAAAAATACATGTTTTAGGCTTCAGAAAATCCACTTTTCGATAAATAATGATCAGGTTACAGCCAATCGAAGTTGGCTGTAAATGTCATTCAGCAAACAGTTTTCGACTTTTATCGCATTAGAACATGCTTAAACGATCATGACTCTTAATAACAATGATTAACAACATGTTTATTTGTCAAATATCATCATGTATATCAATATTCATGCAAACCCTCATTATATAACATGATCTTTATCACCAAAACGCAGCTTATGATTTTAGTATTCAACATAACATCAAAATCGCAAAGATTCGCACAATCATCCAAACTAATCATAAATCACAACAATTTTCATACTAATAATCCTACCATCACACATAATCATGATCAAGATTATACAAACCCTAATGTGAATCGCAAAACAATTAAACCCTAACCTTGAAACGATGATGATTAGCGAACCGGGACAAGATTGGAATCAATCCAGAAGTTAGAGACTTGCAATCGTGAGAGGGGGGGTTGCCGTCGGTTCTCCTAGGGGTTAGGGTTTCTCCTTTTTTTTAAAACTATAACATGCATACATACAATTATATAGCACAAGGGAAAAGAAGGGGAGGGGGTTGGGGGCGCGACCGCAAAGGGGGGGGGTTTGGGTAAGTGGCTTGGGCCTCAAGTTTAGGTTAGTTCCTTGGGCTGCAAGGAGGTGAGGTCGACACGTTTTGCGGCTCGGTTCGGTTCGGCTATTTATTTATTATTTATTTTTTTTATAACTAATAATCGCGAAATCATGGCGTGATACAATAATCTACAAAATATACAAACGTTTAATAACACATAGCACGTAATTCACCCAATAAATTCATAAAGTTAGCGTAGTTATTGCGAGCGTGTAATTTAATTCTCCAAATTAAATCAGCGTAGGAATGAATAACCGTGAAGTAGCGCGTTTAAGATACCTGAAAAGCCGGGATGTCACACTGCCATATATGGAACGACCATACCAACCACCGGCACGACCGTGCCAGGCCAACCATTAACGACACTCTCAACGAGCACTTTCATTTCAGCGCAATCTAGGAAGAATTCAAGACTGGCACGACTGTGCCCAGCCAAACCAGTCTCAGATCAGATTGTTCCCGGGATCATTTCAGCCATTGTCGAACATGTCACTGGTTGGCATGGTCGTGCCACCTCAGAAACGTTTGAGCCGGATTTTTCCCGAAATGGCTAGAAAACAAGTCAACACTCGAAAAAGTGCCTCTGACACTTACCAAGCACGACCGTGCCAAAAGGTGGCATGGTCGTGCCAAACTCCCAGTAGCATCAATACGCGGTTTAAGCTCATTTAGAGGAGAGTTGGAGCATTTTGGTGAAGTTTTCTCTCAAGAATCTGGTCTTGGAAGCTTGTTGGAGCCAAAAGGGAGCCTCGAAGAGGACTTAATCACTTGAAGATCTACTCAAACACCATTTAATGTTGTCTTTAAGTTGGTTAGCTTACTAGTTACATTATGAACAATTTATGCTTTCTTGTACTTGATTTATTTGCTATGAGCCTTATAGGCTAAACATTTGTGTTGCTTAAACTTTGTTGAAGCTTATGAACATGTGATAATTATGGAAGTAGATGTGGTGATTGTTTTTGTTAATCTTCATAGTAATGCTTGAGTCTTGTTCTTGGAGTTCTTATGCATGTTCAAAGTCCTTTTTCTTGAATGTTTAGTCATAAGTATTTACTGATGTGTTAGAAAGCCCATGTAAAGATTATGATTATTGAATCTTGGTAACTTGTTAGCATGATTCATAACATGAAACTAGGAATGGTAATTGTTAATATGACTTGAATGATGATTTAGGCATGTGTAGGAATTCTTGCATTTAGATTTGGAAAAATCAAAAGAATGTTTATATGGATTCTATAGTTTGTGTATGTGTTACAATGCAGATTTAGGCCAAGATTGTTATCTAGCATGACCATGCTTGTGGTTCAGATCAAGAACATGATGAAGGTGCTACTTACTTGAAAGCAAGTTATGGTGATTTTTATGTTGTTCATAGTAATTTTCCCAAACTTGTATAGTATGGAGTTTTAGCAAACAAATAACTCTTGTTTAAAGATTAACATCAACTTAGCAAGTGAGCGCAAAAATAATGATTTTTAGGTGATTAGAATGTTATTTTATTTTAGTTTTCCTAAGGATTATAAACTAGGAAGCCTTGATTGGGGACTTAGTTAAATTCGGATCTTGCATCACCATTAGTCTCTTCCTTTAGTTGTCACATGTTTGTTAGTGGATACTTAGTTTAGGCAACCTCTTTAGATATTGTTCTTACTTAGCTTAGTTAGTAGTTTGTTCTTTTTGCATGATAATTTAGAAACAAAAATCAACCATCAATTGAAAAGGCTTTAAACTAACAAAAGTTTAGTATCGAGATACCGCGTCCACGGATTGATATCCGGTTCTTACTGACAAATTATATTACCTCCCGATGGGTACACTTACCCTTTGTGTGTGTAGTTAGTTTTTAGGTGAAAACCCCTTTTTAAAACTAAATCTGTGTGAAGAAAAACCCAATTAAAAATATATATAATTCACGCACATCAAGTTTTTGGCTCCATTGCCGAGGATGCGGTCTTCTTGAGAACGGTTCAAGTTACTTATTTAGCCATTGTGAAAAGTGTATAAAGTTTTTGTCTACTTGATTTTATTTGTTTTTGCCTGATTAGTTGAAAAAAAAATGATTGTTTGCTAGTTGATTTTATTTTTGTATATATAGTGCATTGTGCTCCTTCTTTTTCCCTACATGTTGTGCATGTCCTCAACCCCGGTTGCTGAAATCATTGAGCCTCCATCGAAGCCAGAGCGCAATCTTCATCGGAGACTGCGGGAGCGGTCCCACGTGGTAGCCGCTATGATCGAGGTAGACGCGATGGGAGACGACACGTTCTACGAGGTTCGTGTAGAAATGGCGGACGAGGAGGAAACCAGGATTTTAAATGAGATAGGAAAACCATCACTTGAGGGTTTACCTGCGAGCATCAATGCACTGACAATTCATAATAATAGTTTCGAGATCAAATCTGGCACCATATTGATGTTGCAGAATGCAGTGCAATTTTATGGGAAGGATCACGAGGATCCTAGTGTCCATATTACAGGTTTTCTAGAGGTTTGTGCCACATTCACGATTCTGACGCATCACCAGATGCGATACGCCTCCGGCTCTTTCCGTTTTCTTTACGTGTGGAGCCAAAGAGTGGCTTCTCTCACTTCCAGCTGGATCTATAACTACATGGAATCAATTAGCTGAGAAGTTCCACCAGAAAAATTTCCCTCTAGAGACAACTGTTCGGTTGAGAACCAAGATTCTCAACTTTCGTCAGGATGAGGATGAGTCCCCTTACGAGGCGTGGGAGCGGTTTAAGGAGCTTATGCGAAAGGTCCCACATCACGGGTTGCCCAAGTGGCAACAATGTCAGATCTTCTACCATGGTTTAGATGGTCCAGGGCAGATGATGGTCGATACATATTCGGGCGGAGACATCGGCACGAAAAATGCCATCGAGGCATTTCAGATTTTAGAGAAATGCGCCGCGAAGAATCGTACACAGCAGCCGCCGAGAAAAAAGAGTTCTCGACAGGGAGTTCATCACGTGGATGACTTCACCGCCATGATAACACGTATGGATGCCTTATCTTTGAAATTTGATCAGGTGATGGAGATGCACTCGAGTGGTTCTTCGAGTGGGGGAGCATATCATTTAGGCGATTTTCCGACGGGAGAGATGTCACATGAGCATGTAGATTTCATGGGAAACCAATACCGTCCTCAGAATAATCCCTACAACGACACTTATAATCCGGGGTGGAAGAATCACCCAAATTTCAGTTCGAGACCTGATGCGTCTACTCAGCATCCACCCGGATTTGCTCCACGTCCCACAGCTCCAGGAGCATATGGTCAACTTTGGCCTCAGCAGACATCACACACTAGTGAACCTAGTGTGCAGGATATGTTTAGTCAACTCTTAGTCAGTCTGAACTCTATTAAGATGGAGAATAAGAAGCATTTTAAAGATTATGACGGGCGTTTCGAGAGGCTACGAGGGTGAGTTGAGAAGCCAAAAGGCTTCCGCGCAGACCATTGAGAACCAAGTTGGCCAGATTGCCTAGATGTTGTCTAAGAGACAATAGGGGGGGCTTCCAAGCAATACGCAGCCTAATCTGAATGCTACTGCGAAGACCATCACGTTGAGAAGCGGCAAGACCACTGAGCCCATCACTTCGGCTGCTCCACCAAAGCCGACTGATGACGAGATTGTTGAGGAGATTGAAACTGAGTCTCCAGGTGAGGTGCAGTAGAGGCGAGTCCCAGCAAGTACAACACGACCCAAGGAGCCAGTGAGAGAGTATGTCCCTCCCATTCCATATCTGGGGAGGTTGAAGAAGCAGAAGATGGTGGAACACAATGGTAAATTCCTTGAGCTTTTTAAGAAACTTCATATAAATTTACCATTTGTCAAGGCACTTGCTCAAATGCCTAAGTATGCGAAGTTTCTGAAAGATATCTTATCTAACAAAAAGAAACTTGAGGAACTTTCGCATGTGACCTTGAATGAGGAGTGTTCAGCGGTTTCTTCAGAACAAGCTACCGAAGAAGATGAATGATCACGGGAGTTTCACTATCCCGTGTCTGATTGGTAGTTTGTCGGTCAGCAATGCATTGGCTGATCTTGGAGCTAGCATAAACCTCATGCCATATGCGGTTTTTGCTAAGCTAGACTTGGGAAAGTCCAAGCCCACTTGTATGAGCATTCAGCTAGCCAACAGTTCAGTGAAGTATCCTCGAGGCATAGTTGAGAATATGCTTGTGAAAATCGACAAGTTTGTCTTTCCTTTCGATTTCATGATTTTGGGCATGGATGAGGACAAAATTGTCCCACTTATCTTAGGTCGACCATTTCTAGCCACTGCTAGAGCTTTGATTGATGTTTGCACCGGCAGACTTACTCTTAGGGTTGATGATGAGGAGGTGACCTTTGATATTGGCAAATCCATGTAGCATCCACAGAGTCAGGATGATACACTCTATTTCATTGAGACTATCGATACATATGTGAGTGATCATCTTCGTGACACATTTGAGGAGGATGTGGTGGACACGCAGTTACTTGGAGGGGAGACTTTTGGTTCACCTGCTGTGAACCAACTAGTTGAGGAGACGACCTGTCTGATAGGTCATGTGTCTCCCCCGTGTCCTGAGGTTTTTGAGGTTGTGGATCGCCTTGCTGAGCCTAAAGCATGCCCTTCTATTGAGGATCCACTTTCAGTTGAGCTTAAGGAGCTTCCAAATCACTTGGAGTATGCTTTCTTGGAGGGTGCGACTCATTTGCCCGTTATCATTTCTGCTGGATTGTCGGGAGAGGAGAAGGATCGATTGCTCAAGGTCTTGATGCAGCAAAAGAGGGCGATCGCTTGGAAGATTATGGATATAAAAGGGATTAATCCATCCTCTTGTACCTAAAAGATCTTGATGGAGGAGGACTTTAAACCTGTAGTTCAGCATCAGAGGCATTTGAACCCAAACATGCAGGAGGTTGTGAAGAAGGAGGTTATCAAACTGCTTGATGCAGGTTTGATATACCCGATCTCTGATTCACCTTGGGTTAGCCCTATGCAGGTAGTCCCGAAGAAAGGAGGTATGCCAGTGGTGACAAATGAGAAAAAAGAGTTGATTCCTACTCGTACTCTCACCAGATGGAGAGTTTGCATTGATTACCGCAAACTCAATGATGCCACGAGAAAGGATCATTTCCCACTCCCTTTCATTGATCAGATGTTGGAGAGGTTGTCGGGTAGAATGTTCTACTGCTTCCTTGATGGTTTTTCAGGTTACTTTCAGATTCCCATCTCTCCTGAGGATTAGGAGAAGACGACATTCACATGTCCCTATGGCACATTTGCCTACCGGCGAATCCCTTTGGACTGTGTAATGCCCCGACCACATTTCAGAGATGTATGGTGGCCAATTTTAATGACATGATCGAGGACTCCATTGAGGTTTTCATGGATGATGTTTTTGTGTTTGGGAGCTCATTCGATCAGTGTCTCAGGAATCTAAAGAGGATGTTGGCTAGGTGTGAAGAAGCCAACTTGGTGTTGAACTGGGAGAAATGCCACTTCATGGTGAAGGAGGGCATTGTGCTTGGGCACAAGATTTCACAGGCGGGGCTCGAGGTTGATCGAGCCAAGGTTGAGACTATTTCTAAACTCCCGCCTCCCACATCAGTGAAATCTATTAGGAGTTTTCTAGGTCATGCAGGTTTTTAACGGCGATTCATAAAGGACTTTTCCAAAATCTCCTGTCCCATAACCCAGCTCCTAGAGTAGGATGCCCAATTTGTTTTCTCCGATGAATGCCTTAAGGCATTTGAGTTGTTGAAGGAGAAGTTGGTGAATGCCCCGATCTTGGTAGCTCCCGACTGGGAACTACCCTTTGAGTTGATGTGTGATGCGAGTGACTTCGTAGTCGGGTCCGTCTTGGGTCAAAGGAGAGATAAGCACTTTCACCCGATTTACTATGCGAGCAAAACCTTGAACGACGCTCAGGAGCATTATACCACGACAGAGAAATAGCTCCTAGCTGTGGTCTTTGCATTCGATAAGTTTCGGTCTTATCTCGTCCTTTCCAAGACCATTGTGTACATGAATCATGTAGCTCTTCGGTATCTCTTTAGCAAGCAAGATGCTAAACCGAGATTGATATGATTGATTCTTTTGCTGCAGGAGTTTGATATTGAGATCCGTGATAAGTGTGGGGCTGAAATCTTGCAGCCGATCATTTGTCTCGACTTGAGCATTCCGAGAGAAAGGAAATTCGTGGGCCTAATATCAATGACAATTTCCCCCACGAGTTTCTTATGAGGATCGAGACTAGTGACGATTCCCCATGGTTTGCTGACTTCGCGAACTACTTAGCTAGGGCATCCTGATCAAGGGGATCACCCATCAGCAAAAGCGAAAGTTCTTTGTGGATGTTAAATACTACTTTTGGGATGACCCTTACTTGTTTAGGGTAGGAGCGGATCAGATGATCCGGTGTTGCGTGTATGGTGACGAGGCGAGAGATATTTTGTGCCACTATCACGAGGGACCTACGGGAGGCCACCATGGAGCGAATAACACTGCAAAGAAAGTATTCGACTATGGATTCTTTTGGCCGACTATCTTCCGTGTTGCCCATGAGTGGGTAAGGTCTTGTGATGCTTGCCAGATGGCAAGCAACATTTTAGCACGCCATGAGATGCCACAAAACAGCATCCAAGTCTGTGAGATCTTTGATGTATGGGGGCAAGACTTCATGGGTCCCTTCCCGACTTCTTTTGGTAACCGCTACATCCTAGCTGCTTTCGATTATGTCTCTAAGTGGGCCGAGGCGTAGGCTTTGCCCACTAATGATGCTAGGGTAGTTGTTAGGTTTTTGAAGAAGTTGTTCGCTTGCTTTGGTGCCCCAAAGGCATTGATTAGTGACCGTGGGACGCATTTTTGTACTGCACAACTTGAGAAAGCATTGTGCCGATATGGTGTGCAGCATCGTTTTTCTACACCATACCACCCACATACGAGTGGGCAGGTCGAGGTCATTAATCGAGGTATGAAGCGGATTTTGGAGAACACAGTTAATTCTAGCCGTAAGGATTGGTCTGAGAAGTTGGATGATGCACTGTGGACTTTCCGGACTGCCTACAAGACTCCTATAGTCACCACACCGTTTAAATTGGTCTATGGAAAGTCTTGTCATCTTCCTGTGGAGCTCAAGCACAAAGCCTATTGGGCTTTGAAAACAGTTAATCTTGACAGGCCTTCTGCAGGTGAGAACAGGTTTGTGCAGATTCATGAGATCGAGGAACTTAGGAATGATGCGTATGAAAGCTCCAAGCTATACAAGGAACGCACTAAGACACTTCACGATAGCCACTTGAAGGACAAGAAAGAATTCCGAGTGGGTGATCGTGTGTTGTTATACAACTCACGTCTGAAGTTGTTTCCTGGTAAGCTAAAGTCTCGATAGTCGGGTCCCTACACTGTACTATCAGTGTTTCCTTACGGGACAATGGAGATAGGTCACGAGGATGGCCGGTTGTTTAAAGTCCACGGCCATAGGTAAAAGGCTTATGTTGGAGGGCCCGTTGATCAGAGTGAGGAGGTTGTTACCCTCCACCCCAGGAACAAATGAATGCGGGATGGTGAGTCTAGCTGAAGACTCATAAATAAACTTAGCCCGTTTTTGTATATATATTGTGTTGGTTGTTTGTTTGTTTTTTCATTTTTCAGGTTGCGGTTCGTTCTGGTCGCGAGGAATGTTAGTGCTTGTTGCCGGCTCTCAGGTATGTTAGTTCGGCTATTTTCTTGGTAGGAGATGCTTCGTGAGTGTCCCGGGTTCAGGGAGTTCAGTTTAATTCTTATTTTTCCACCCTTTATTTTCTAAATTAATTTTTGTTCAAACTATAGATGTTTTTCAAAATTAAATTTTAGGAAGTAAAAAAAATTCGAAAATCGAGCACTATCAACAGAAAAATCTGGCACTACCAGACCTGCTAGTGTCAGCCCTTTGCACAGCCAATAGTAGCACCCACCAATAAACTCAACCACTTTTCTTTAACCTCTCCTTCCTACTCTCTTGAACCCATTCAAAGCACTCACGAATTCTCTGCATCTCCTAGCTTCCTCCAAGAATTCTTGTTTCTTCCTTCCCAACAATCATTCTAGGTACGAATCTTTCTTCTTCTTTGTTGAGTTCTTGAGTCTTAGGGTTTGTTCTTCATAGTTAGTTTCTTTTTAGTTTTAGGGCTTGGTCTAAATCACCCAATTCAAGCCCGTTTTTAGTGTTTTTGTGTTGTTATTGACCACAAGTGACCGATTTAGAAAACCCCTAAGCAAAAAGATGGAAAAATCGGGGTTTTGGGTGAGTTTTGAGCAGTTTCGCGTTTCCGGGTTCCGTCATCACGGTCGTCCCACACTTTGGCACGATCGTGCCATTCATAATTTTTGTGATGGATCTTCATAAACCTACAAAGAAATTATCACGCACGACCGTGCTCTTCATAAAAATTTGTAGGACATTCAAAACTCGCCCAGAAATCAGTCAGAATCAGGTCGCGCATGAGGGTGCCAAAGTTTGGCACGATCGTGCTCCATGAAGAACAACCCAGAACTTCATAAATCTTGCTGAGTTGCAGGCACGCACGACCGTGCCACACCCTGACACGATCATGCCATCTGCCCAGATTGCGGTTTCTTTCCCATTTTTGCGGCTGACTGGTTTTTGTTCTTGCAGATGGACCACCCGTACATGCGACTTAGTGAAAATGCCATGGAAGGGTATTGCATAGAAAGAGCTCAGCGGTTATGGGCACGAAGGCACCAGATCGAACCCATGAGAAAGCTCCAAAAGGTTGATTTGGATTTGCTCGGTCAAACCGAGCGGTTTGACGACTTGATGATGCCTCCGTGGAACCGCCTCTTCGATATCGCTGAACCGCAGTATGTAGAGCTTGTTGTTGAGTTCTTCGCATCCTTCCGATGCACATTTCCTTGCCCGGATGTTTATGATAAAAATGTTGGGGTGTGCTATAGATTGGGACGGAAATGGCACCACCAATCCATTAGTCGTTTCGGGGCAAGTTTTGGGTTTATACGAGGATGATGAGATCGACACGGAGCTTTTTGATGGTAGTTTGCAAGATTGGGAACTGGATGTTGATAGAGTAGCATTTTGGGACGAGATCACGATACCGGGTCAGATTTTGGGAAGTTTCGGAGTCCATTGGTTGAGTTTTGATTCGGGTTAAAAATCCACGTTTTTGGGAGTTTTCGGTAGCCAGAATCGCACCGAAACAAAATCAGAAAAATCTCAAATTTTTATGAGAAGTTCCTGGACATGTAAGGGATGTTCTGGATTTTTTTGGAATTTTTGGACCGCTGGTGATAATTAATGTTAATTATTTGGTTAAATATTGTTTACAAATAATTTATTTAAATAGGGAAAGGCCAAAATAAATTCCCAAATTATTTTCCCATAAGCTATAAATTTTTACTGATTTATGTAAAAATTTACAGATTTTTTTTTCAAATTCTAGATTAAAGGGGAATTTATGGAATTAAAAATAGGTTATTTTAAATCAATTTCGACAGTTTTCCATATAACGAACCTGCCGGAACCGGGAGCTGACCCAACCCGAAAAATACTAAAACTGGAACACCGGGAGTATTCCGGGAGATTCCCGGGCAAATTGGACACTAAGGGGTATGTCCTAAGACAGTTCGGGAGAATTCCCGACGGTGAAAATGGAAACTCAAATTTGGGCAACTTAGATGCCCCAAACACTCAAACTCCCTTGATGAAAAGTTAATCATTATTAAATAACCACGTGTTTGCACTACTGGTATTCCCGTACCATTATCCGAACACGTTCAACTACTGACTTTAGCTGGCACGCGAAACGTTGCCTGGAAGCCAAACTGAAAACTAATGCTACCCTGATCTCCATCACCATACCAGTGTCCTATAGACTCAATCCGGGATGAAAACTCCTGACCGAATCCAAGTTATAACCATTACCAACTTCAATACTGATTTGAGTCCATACTTGCATGTGTGTTATTAAAGTTGATCCAGTTGCTTGATCAGTCTTGTATTGAGACTACTACTCGCACAGTGAGTTCACTTCCCCGCTTTTAAATTGTTTTACTGTTTCCTAGGGACTTGCATGTTAAACACTGTGTTGATTACACCAAGTTGGGAATGAGTTTCACTCCACCACTTTTAAACTGTGTTATACTGCTTTTTTTTTTTGAGTGACTTGCATGTTACGAAACTGCGTTAATTGCACCAACTGTGATGATGTGAATTATCTAACACACGAACACCCTCCCCTCTATAAGTGATTAATATAAGCCGTGGGCAGTGGATAGTACTATTGGTCTGACAAACCCAGTGGAGGCTGGATGGTGCGATGCTGGCCACAAGTCAACTGCACTTGTCCTCATTTGGTTATGTTGTTAGGCATAACTGCAGGGGAACATTGAACTGCTTGTGATCCAGTTGGTGGGAAGTGTCTTGGGTGACACGACCCGGTGTGATGATGTGTCTGTATGACACGGAGTGACTAAGACAGGTCAAGGTTTCACTTGTGTCCTCGTGTAATTCCGTCGATGACTGTGACCAGTGCAATTAAACTTGTTAACACATCTAAAATCAGTTCCAGCAGCGTGTAGCTGACCCTTTTTAAAACTAACATGCATTTCAGGTAAGACTAAGCAGGAATAAGGCATGTGCGCGTGGATGGCTTGGGTTGCAAACTGTAGCAGAATAAGAGTTGTAGTGGCTCATAGTTTCGTACTACCGAGGTTCCCTCTTTATGTGATATCATGTTTTTAAATTATAGGGAATTACCATGTGTCTGCCGCACCCTGCAATTGTCTTCCGCTGCGAGTCGGGGTGTGACAGAAGATGGTATCAGGCCTTCGGTTATAATGAACTAGGTATCTTTAAGAACCTAGACTATAATCCTAAGTTAGTCTCCACACGCTGAGAACCTCTAGAGACTAAGTAGTATGGCTATTACCAGGAAGCCCTAGTGGGGAAAATAAAGTATTGTGGTCTAGAACACAATAATTTATCTGCTCATACTTGGGAGTTCTGGGAACGTCATTGAGATAGGACGGGAATCCGTCTACTAATGTCACCAACCCCAAATATTTTTTTTAAATCTTAAAATCAAAACTGTGTGCAGTACGTGCTTATGTGTATATTTGTGGAATGTGGAGTTCGATTAGTTGGTCAGTAGAATCAACGTTGTATGTGGTTTTCTTTCTACAGGTATCATGTCGCATCATTCGAGCCGCCAGACTACTTCTCATACGGAGACCGATCCTGAGGAGGATCCACTGATACCCCCTTGACATCGAGCAATGAGCCAGATCCTTCTGGTTACTTTTGTGGTCCTTACCCACCCAGACCTCGTACTAGGCGCGAGGGAGAGGTCTCGAGCGCCTACGGCTCTCCATCTTACCATCTGATTAGCTCCTCGGCGCATAGTCGTACCCCACACATTGCTATTCAGTTAGGACCGATCCCCCGAAGCCCTACTCCTGCTACGGAGAATTGGGAGTGGGAGCCGGTAGCAGCCCGCTTACCTTCATCGGAGACTCCTCCTGAGCCTTATACTCCTTCTACCTGGAGTGCTTACTCACTCTCTTCACCTAGTTCCCATGAGATACCCACCCATGGCCTCCGACAGATGGCTCGTCGGAGGGTACTTGCACATGTACATGTGTTCACACCATCAGTTTCTCCTATCCGTCCGAGATTGGTACCTCTAGGGACCCAGCAGCACTTCATTTCCTTACACCACCTAGGGAGGACCCTACTCCTTTTCATACTTATGACCGAGGTGGCCCTTCTCGCCCAATTAGAGAGTCTACACCCCCTGTCCGGGGCATACCAGTTCCTCCTCAGGAGGTACCTGCTCCCATCACTGAGAGCAGTTTGATGGGGTATTTGTTTGAGCAGATTTCATTGCTGCGGATGGCACGGGATGAGGACGAGCAGCATACGAGAGCGATGGGAGATTACTTGATCGTCTTATAGCAGGCGATCATTGCATTACAGCAGGGTATGGGTTATGTTCATCAGCACCAGGATCACTTTCGGGCGATGCTGTATGGATGCATCGGTACTATCAAAGGACTAGTGGCAGGTTTTGTAGGTTTGACGTGTTGGTTGTGGTGATCTTAGTATGGTTTTCTTTATAGTATAGACAGATATGATGTATCTTTTGCCCATCCTACCAAGCACTGGGTTATGCCCATGTCGAGGTGGTGATGTAGTCGTAGTGTTCTTTGTTTTCATGGTTGGTGTTTCTGTAGCATGGCATATGTACGTCTCTTTGGTGACATGTTTTGACCGCACATCTAAGCACTGGCCCTTATGGGTTAAGTCTATGTGCAATTTTTGACAGTTATATGATGACATATATTATTATATATTATGATGTGACATTAATGCATACATATCTATTGTCTATAATAGAATGGCCCCGAAACGCGCACCACAAATGACTGAGGCAGAAATCACGCAAATGATAGCGCAACAACTTCAGGCAGTTATACCCACGATTGTGGCGCAGTTTAGCATTGGTATCAATGCTAACCCGCAAACAGGACCGGTAGGTCAAAACAATAACCAAAACAAGGCACAAAACAAGGTTAGATTGGTTTAAAGTATAAGCACATCATGGAATGCAAACCAATGGAATTTAGTGGAACTGAAGGACCAAATGGATTAGTGATAAGGAATAAGAAAAAAGCCCCAGAAAGTAGCCGAGCAGGGGCAACAACACCGAAGAAGGGGAAAGCAACTAGCCAGAGTTACACCACGACTACCCCAACTGGTAACGCTGATAACTATAAAGGAAAAGCCCCAAAGTGCAACAAGTGTGCTTTCCACCACCTTGGTAGGTGTCGAACGGTGATATGCTCGAGGTGTCATAGAAATGGGCATTTTGCCCGAAACTGTAAGATGGCCATGAAACCAAACCCCAAACCAACTCGTTTCCAACCACCTAAGTCTCAACCTCTACAGTAGCAACCCCAAAAACCAACACAGCATGTTACGTACTCCCGTACGTGCCGTGGATGTGACAATATGAAGCATTTCAAAAATAGTTGCCCGAAGTTAGCGCAACAGATGGCTAGGTACCATGCTAAATCTTGTATCTCACCTGAAGGTGTTGAGGTATATACGACAGGCATGTGACGTGTTTTTAGCCAGCTTCATGGTGGAGGAACCAGCCGAGAAGCGTATTGAAGACATCCCGGTAGTATGTGAATACCCAGATGTGTTCTCGGAGGAATTGTCCGGATTACCGCCTAATCGGCAAGTCGAGATTCGCATCGACCTAATACCGGGAACGACACCCATTGCCAAAGCCCCATATCTTCTTGCACCGTCCGAGATGCAAGAACTATCGACACAGCTGTGGGAATTACATGATCGTGGTTTCATTCGTCCTAGTTATTCCCCCTGTGGAGCCCCAGTTTTATTTGTGAAGGAAAAGGACGATAGCTTCCGAATGTGCATCGACTACCGAGAGTTGAATAAGGTCACTATCAAGAATCGTTACCCTCTTCCAATGATCGATGATCTTTTTGATCAGCTACAAGGAGCCCGATATTTTTCTAAGATAGATCTTCGGTCAGGTTACCATCAAGTGAAGGTCCAAGAAGACGATATTCCTAAGACAATGTTTCGAACTCGTTATGGCCACTACGAATTCCTGGTTATGCCTTTTGGGTTAACCAACGCACCTGCTATGTTAATGGACCTCATGAACCGGGTATATAAACCATACCTTTACAAATTTGTCATCGTCTTCATCGACGATATCTTAATCTACTCCAAGAGCAAGGACGAGCACGAGCATCACTTACGTGCTATCTTGGAGATACTACAGACAGAACAATTGTACGCTAAATTGTCTAAGTGCGACTTTTGGTTGCAAGCTGTGTAATTTTTAGGACATGTGGTAGATCAATACGGAATCCACATGAACCTAAGCAAGATTGAAGCAATCAAGAATTGGCCGGCGCCGAAATCTCCAAAAGAAATACGCCAATTCTTGACTCAAATAGTTTACATTGTCTGGAATTTAACAGAAACATAACATAAATTTATTTGTCTTGCTAATTTTTAAGTCACTAAAGCCCAAGTTCGTCCTAAGTGTCTTATGAATCATCCTTAAGCATTAGCTCCTGAAACACATGTGAAAATAGGTACGTCAACATAAAAATGTCAGTGAGATACATAGATTTTGTTGATGAGGATTCATGACTTGAAGTTAAAATAATAGTTTAACGAAAAGTAGTCATGAACCCTATACAATGTTTTCTTTAATAAAATCATATGAAAATCAAATGATATAAAAGAAGGATGTATGGTTAAATAATTAACCGGATGAAAATGAATTGTATAAAATATGTCATTTGTAAACGATGTCTTGTGAAAAATATATGTTATTTGTACCAAATGTGTCATGTCTTTATCTTTGTCGAAGTGGTTTAAGTAACGCTACGTTAAGTAATATCATGAAAGCACTTATATATAGGAAGTACCTGGCTGCGTATCCACCATGCTTTTATCATATTACACACATCTCGTTATTTAAATCACTTGTCAAATAACCACCAAAAATGTCTTGTCAAACAAATGTCAAATGTCATGTGTAAACAATGTAATATGTCACAATGTTAGGTATAAACCATGTCTTGTATAACAAATGTCTTGTATGGCAAGTAAAAAGACTTTACTCAAGCCATATGTATAATGTCGTGTATAACCAATGTCTGTCATGTACAAATCAATGTCTTGAATAAACCGAAGTTTTAAATCAAAAGTCATGTTTTGCAAAACCAATGCTTTATTTGATATGAACATTTACGTAGTTATGTTTATCTCATACATTCAAGCCTTGAGACTGTCTGATAAACCCTTATCAAGTCAAAGGTTTATCAAAAATGTATGCGGACTCTGTCATTCCCTACTTCCAAACAAACCTACGAAGCGGGGAACGGGATTTGTCAAGTCCTATGCTACCATTACATACTACTGGGCGGTGTGATCAATGTTAATGAATGTATTATGTCCCGTTAAACAAACCAAATGTTATAGTCAATGTAAGCAATGTCGTGAAAAATGTCTTTAAACCATATACTAAGTATGCTAAGTCAACATACGAAGTAGAAATGTCCATAAAATCAATGTGCTAGCATGCTCAGTCAACATATATAGCAAAATGTAATGTAAATCAATGTGCTCATATGCAAGTCAACATATGCCGCAAAAAGTGTCTTCGAAATCAATGTGCTAGCATGCTCAGTCAACATACATAGCAAAATGTAATGTAAATCAATGTGCTCATATGCTAAGTGAACATATGCCGCAAAAGGTGTCTTTGAAATCAATGTGCTAGCATGCTCAGTCAACATACATAGCAAAACATAATTGAAATCATGTACAATATATTGTACTAGTTGACATAACAAGTATATGTTATGAAAAACAAGAAAACATAAAAGTATCAAGTAGGCACATGTGTTTCACCCCAAAATATTTGAAAAAGTAAAAGAGGGGACTATGTACTCACTTGGGGTTGCAAAAGTATCCTTGTTCAAGAAGAATAATAAAGCTCAAGAGTATGAGTAATCAAATGGTTCCTAAGATCGGATAACTATGTTAATAACTCGGGACATTAATCGGCGGATTGGATAGAGTGATGTCTTATAAATCAAATAAGTGTTGGAACTCATATGGTATGATTTAATAAACTCAACATTCTGATTTGGAAGTGATCCTAAGTGCTTTTGACCCGTAATGAACCGTTAACGTAGTTTACTCTACTTTAACGTGTCATTTGCGTAAACGCCTGATCGGATGGTTAAACATGTCTATGATGAGTGCTAAATGCCCAAACATGTTTAATAATGTTATAATATCAGTTTATATGTCAAAACTTTAGCCACATATGCTTAAAATGAATTTATGCGCAAAAAGGGCATTTTGGTCATTTATAAAGGGCATAATAACGACCTATCATAATACTAACCAAACGACGTGACCATAAGGTATAACCTCAGAGGGTTATTCCCTATATAACTATGGTCACTAATATGAGTTTGTCAGATCCTAAGATCGACCAAACGGGTCAGATTTGAAAGACAAAGCGGTGGTCAAGACCGCCCGCCTTACGACCCTAAACAAGCACTAAACTAAAAGTGACGAGTTAGACATGTCTAAACTAAGTTTATAAACTGATTTGGTATCAAAACAAAATGTTTTGACACCCAAAAATAGTTCCGTCGTATAATGCGTACTTTGCGCATTATTGACCGAAACCTTGACTCGTCACTTCGACTAGGAAAACGCGGTAATCAGTAGGTATAATCGTAAGGGATTATAACCTTCGTGATTATGATCACGTTGCAAAGTTCAATTGAACTTTGACTTGACCAACTAATGGTCAAAACTGAAAGTGAAACAGTAAGTCAATCTGTTTGACTTTTAGCTCATAATAAGCTAAAAGAATGAACAAGGCTTGGTTAGAGCACTTACTTGCACTCAAGGAAGCCAAGATTACTAGAAAAACTCATATGGGAGGCCTCCTAATAAGGTAGCAACTCCAGTTAGAGTTTAGAGAGAAGAAAGATGGAAATGAGCAAGGAATTTGTTTGAAGATCAAGGGTATTTATAGTTGTTGGAGAGCTTTAGGATCATGCCAAGTGTTAAGAGATGTTGTAGGATTCTACAAGTGTTTAGTGAGGTGTCAAGACCAGAGAAGGTGTGGCAAAAACGAGTTATAGGTGTCAAGTCATATGAACAAGAAGCTGCTAGGTAGCTGCTGCCACTAAGCATCCCCCACGCGTCGCGGGAGATCTTGGGGGGTCTCTCGCGTGGCGCCTGGGATTCCTAAGTTTCAGAATTGGCAGAACAGGTCCCTTCAGCCTAAAACTTGTTTTTCGATGCGTTTTGGCACTTTTAACACTCGTTAACCCCATTTTTAAGCTTTACAAGGAAGATAAAGGATAGGGAACTTAAAAAATGCTTGGAAACTTTTCTGATGTCGGTTCGTTTGGTCGTACGGTTGCGGTTTTCAGTTAATTACGACGAAAATCGTAACGAACACGCAAATGACCGTAAACGCGTGACGAATGGAATTTTTGCATTTCAATCACTAAAATGCTATTTTAGTCAATACAAAAAATTTTGGATGTGCGTGTATGTTCCGGAGTAGGAAATACGCGATTTGGCATAGTTTCGCAGAATTTGCAAAATAGCCCCTAAAGTTAAATAAGCATGTTTTTGCCATACCGAAGCCCTCAAAACTTATTTCTAAGTTATGTAAAGGGTATTTAGGGTATGTTTAGCTTATTCCATTGTTCCGGAGTGTACGTTGTGTTAAACTGATTACGTTTGCGTAACGGTTTGCGATTTCACTTACAAAAGTGATTCGAAAGAGCAGGAAAAAAAAGGGTAAATGCACGGTACCCCTGACCACGGGAGGGTTCTCCCACCCCAAGCTAGCTTAGCCCCATAGCTGCCTGGCGGTTACTACACAGCAGGATTATTCGGGCCGAGCTGGACTCGAACCCGCGTCTTCCCGTTTGGAATGGGTGAGGCTGGCCACTGGGCTGACACCCCGTGGTTAAGTGATTCGAAAGAGCAGAATTGAACAAGGATTGAAAATATGAAATACCATATATAAATACATAAATCTTGGAATAAAATACAATATTATAAAATTAAAAAGTCGTTCGGAATAGTACAATGATTAAAATATACAGATGTCACAGTCTCCCCTACTTTTGGAAATTTCGTCCCGAAATTTAACTGGAGGAAACTTATGAGAATAGATGTGGATATTTCGCTTTCATCTGGTCCTCTCATTCCCAGGTAAACTCTGGGCCATGTTTGGACTCCCAACGAACTATTACAATCGGTATTCGTCTGCGCTTAAGCTTTTTGACTTCACGATCCAAAATTTCCACAAGTTTCTCGACAAAGTGTAACGTGTCATTAACACGAATTTCATCAAGAGGGATGTGGAGGTTTCCATCAGCTAAACACTTTTTCAAATGGGACACATGGAAGGTTGGATGAACATTTCCAAGTTAAGGAGGTAGCTCAAGTTTGTAGGCCACCTTTCCGATTTTCTCAATGATCTTGAATGGTCCAACATATCTAGGTGCATGTTTTCCTTTCTTCCGAAATCTAACCACGCCTTTCTAAGGGGATACCTTGAGTAGGACATGATCACCAACTTGGAATTCCAAGGGCTTGCGTCGTTTGTCCTCATAACTCTTTTGACGACTTCTAGCTGTCAAGAGATTATCACGAATTGTTTTGACTTTGTCAGTTGTGTCTTGAATGAGTTCAGGTCCAGTGAATTGAGATTCACCGATTTCATTCCAACAGACAGGTGAACGACATTTTCGACCATAAAGAGCTTCGAAAGGAGCCATGTTAATGCTGGTATGATAACTGTTGTTGTAGGAGAATTCGATCAAAGGTAGATGTGAATCCCAAGTACCACCAAAGTCGATCACACAAGCTCTAAGCATATCCTCTAGTGTCTGGATTGTCCTTTCAGATTGTCCATCCGTTTGAGGATGATAAGCAGTGCTCAGGTTAAGTTTGGTTCCCATGGCAGATTGCATTGTCCTCCAAAAATGAGATGAGAATCGAGCATCACGATGTCTAAAGGAACACCATGACGAGATACAATTTCATCCACATAGATTTTAGCAAGTTTGTCAGCGGGGAAATCCTCACGGATTGCTATAAAGTGTGCTGACTTGGTTAGACGATCAATGATTACCCAAATGGCATCATGACCTCTAGATGTACGCGGTAATTTGGTAATGAGATCCATTGCAATGCTTTCACATTTCCAAACCGGAATTTCTGGTTGTTCAAGCAAACCAGAAAGGCATTGATGTTCTTTCTTAACATTGAGACAAGTAAGACATTTAGATACGTACAAGGCAATGTCTTTCTTCATACCCGGCCACCAATACTGGGCACGAAGATCCATATACATTTTGTCTGCACCTGGATGAATTGAATAACGAGACTTATGAGCTTCATCCATTATCAAGGTATGGAGATTATCTTGACTTGGAACCACAAAACGGTTCAGATAGTAAGATAACCCATTATCTTTCGTTTCAAGGTGAAGCTTAAGATGATGTGGTAATTCATCACCCATCATGCCTTGTGTAACACAAGTTTGTTGAGCATGGAAGATACGGTTTTGAATATCAGACCAAACTTGAACACAATGTAGCTTGACTCGTTCTTTACGACTAAGAGCATCGGCTACAACATTCGCCTTACCAGGATGGTAGCGAATCTCACAGTCGTAGTCGTTCATGAGTTCGACCCATCGTCACTGTCTCATGTTTAGTTCTTTTGGATTGAAAATGTGCTGAAGACTTTTGTGATCCGTGAAAACCATGTGTTTTGTATAGTATAGGTAATGTCTCCAAATTTTGAGAGCGAAAACAACAGCACCCAACACAATATCATGAGTGGTATAGTTCTTCTCGTGAATCTTCAATTATCTTGATGCATAGGCTATAACTTTGTTCCTTTGCTTGAGAACGCAGCCAATGCCTAAGTTCGATGCATCACAATATACGACAAAGTCGTCATTACCTTAAGGTAAGGATAAAATAGGAGCATTACAAAGCTTTTGTTTCAAGGTCTGAAAAGCGTTTTCTTGTTTGGGTCCCACTCAAAAGGTTTATTCTTTTGAGTCAAAGCAGTGAGGGGAACCACAATCTTTGAGAAGTTTGCGATAAAGCGACGGTAATAACCCGCGAGACCAAGAAATGAACGAACTTCGGTAGGAGTAGTAGGCTTATCCCATTCCTTAATCGCATTAATTTTGGCGGGATCCACATGAATACCTTGTTCGTTGACAATATGTCCCAAGAATTGAACTTCCTTAAGCCAAAATTCACACTTGGAGAACTTGGCATAGAGTTGTTCTTTCTTTAGGAGTTCCATTGTTAAACGGAGATGTTGCTCATGATCGGCTTGAGACTTTGAGTAAATCAAATGTCATCAATGAAAACAATGATGAACTTGTCCAAATAAGCATTACAAACCCTATTCATTAAGTCCATGAAAACGGCGGGAGCATTTGTCAGACCAAACGGCATAACAGTGAACTCATAATGACCGTATCGAGTGCGGAAAGCAGTTTTGGGAATATATTCTTCGAGAACACGAAGCTGATGATACCGAGAACATAGATCAATCTTTGAGAAGCAAGTAGCACCTTGAAGCTGGTCAAAGAGATCATCAATACGGGGTAGGGGATATCGATTCTTGATTGTGAGTTTGTTGAGCTCACGGTAATCGATACACATACGGAAGGATCCCTCTTTCTTTTTCACAAATAGGACTGGAGCGCCCTAAGGTGAAAAGCTTGGATGAATGAATCCTTTGTCAGACAATTCCTGAAGCTGTTTAGATAACTCTTGAATCTTAGACGGTGCAAGTCGGTATGGGGATTTGGCTATAGGGTTGGCACCAGGTACAAGATATATACGAAACTCGATTTGCCGTGCTGGGGGTAAACCAGGTAGCTCGTCAGGAAACACCTCGGGATAATCCCGAACAACAGGAATGTCCTGAATAGATTTGCCCTTGCCTTTCTCCTCTACGATATGTGCTAAGAAAGCAACATAATTCTTTCATAGGTATTTATGGGCTTGGGTGCAAGTCATGAGTTTAAGGGTACTAATGGGCTTTTCTCCTCGAACCTCTAGAATTTCACCAGATGGGAGAGGTATACGAACGATCTTATCAAAGCAAATCACCTCAGCATGGTGCTTGGCCAACCAATCCATTCCTACTATAATATCAAAGCTCCCGAGTTGCATTGGCGCGAGGTCAATGGCAAAAAGGTGGTTGTTAAGGTTCAATTGGCAATCACGGATGACAGAATCAAGTTTAAGGGGTTCACCACTAGCTATGCTTTCCTAGTTTGGTTCTAGGCATGGAAAACAAAGGTTCGAAAGCTAGGGATACAAAACTCTTATCGGCACCTGAATCGAAAAGAATTGAAGCAGGATAGTTGTTAACAAAGAACGTACCGTTGACTACTTCATTGTCAGCCAGCCTCGTTAGCATTGATGTTAAATGCTCGTCCACGTGCCTGGTTTGCATTTGCCAACTTCGGGCAATTGTTTCTATAGTGGGTAAGATCACCACAGTTATACAAGAACCAGGTGGATAGTGAGGTCGTGCAGGCTGCTGAGCAGGGTTTTGGGCTACTGGATTTTGGGTAGGAGCAAAACAACAAATGTTGGGAAGATGACCTGATTTCCCACAGGCACTGTAAATGTGGTTGATGGTGACTATTACACTTGTTGCACAAAGGTGCATTGCCAACATATTGTTTCTTGGCCGGTGGCTGAGCAGGCTGATTGGGAGCAGTTTGGTTAGGTTGGGTAGTGAGAGCGAAGTTCTTAGAAGCCTTGCGCTTCCTCGACTTCTTGGAGGTTTCAGCTTTGTTACCCCTTTGCTTCTTAGACTTAACAGACAGTTTCTTGTCACCCTTTCGATAAAGCTTACCCTTTTTGACATGTGATTCAGTAAGGGTTGCAGCTAGCTCAATGGCTTGTCGGACAGATGTAGGGTTACTTCCAGTGACGATGTCCTGAACTGGGTCAAGAAGACCGTCTATGTACTTTTCAATCGCCTTATCCAAAGGCGTCACCATCTCAGGACATAATAGGCTCAACTCCTCATACCGATCGGTATACACACGGTGCTCACCACTGTCCTGCTTTAGGTCGTGGAACTCATTCTCAAGCGCCCTCTTTTCATGACGGGGGTAGGACTCTTTCATCATTAGAGCTCTAAGTTCCTCCATGTCTGACCTATCGCAACATCAGCACCCCTATCTCTCACCACTCTGTTCCACCACGTGAGTGCCCTCTTATGAAATACACTTGAAGCAAACTCGACTTTCCGATTATCAGGACACTGAACATGGCGAAAAGTACTCTCAAGACTCTCAAACCACTGAAGGAGCCCAATTGCTCCTTCTGAACCACTAAACTTGAGTGGTTTAGCCGAGTTAAACTGTTTAAAGTTGCACGTAGCAGGTGCATTGTTATTGTTGTTGGCTTGGTTGATTTGAGTAATGAGATTTGGTAGCATAGCAGCCATCTGTTGTGCTATGATAGTTGCCAGCTCGGTGTTAGGTGGTGGTACGTTTCGTCGAGGAGGCATTCTAAAAGAGGAAATATGAGAGAAAACGAGTGAGATGAATGTTGGATAATGAGATGTCATAAATATCGACGAAATGAAAGGATGGTGGTCATTCGTTCGTTTACTTGCAACAAACAAATGACACAAAGTGACTAATCAAAGTAAATGGGTTTTTATAATGTATCGCAAAGACATGCTTTAGCCTATAGGTGGACACTCACCCTAAGAGTTCCCAGGTAAGAGTGACTGGTCCGATTAAGTGGATTTGTACGAACACTCTAACCTTAGACAAAAAACTCAGGGTACAAGCACCCACCCTTCCAGATTGCATGTGTTCATATTATTAAAACCCAAACTTTGATGAGATTTTGAAAAACTTGAAGGCAAAGAGCGCCGATGATTTGTTTTGGCCTTTCAAATGAATTATACTTTGTTTTTGGTAATCACCTAAGGATAGGTGATGGTGTTGTTTTAAGATCTAAACACAAGATAACTTGTGTTAGGGTCCTAGTAAGGTTCTAGTCTAGGTCAAAGCATTACTAATAACCTAATTCCCTATAACCATTGACTCTGATACCAATCTTTTCTGTGACACCCCGACCGCGTAAAACAACAAACTGCGGCGGAAACGTCGGGGAGTGTCGTAACAGAAGTATTGTTTCAACAACCATGGAAATTAAAGTTTTGTATTATTGACTCAAATTGTTTACATTGTCTGGAATTTAACAGAAACATAACATAAATTTATTTGTCTTGCTAATTTTTAAGTCACTAAAGCCCAAGTTCGTCCTAAGTTTCGCATGAATCATCCTTAAGCATTAGCTCCTAAAACACATGTGAAAATAGGTACGTCAGCATAAAAATACCTGTGAGATACATAAGTTTTGTTGATGAGGATTCATGCCTTGAAGTTAAAATAATAGTTTAACTAAAAGTAGTCATGAACCCTATAAAATGTTTTCTTTTCCAAAATCATATGAAAATCAAATGATATAAAAGAAGGATGTATGGTTAAATAATTAACCGGATGAAAATGAATTGTATAAAATATGCCATTTGTAAAACGATGTCTTGTGAAAAATATATGTTATTTGTACCAAATGTGTCATGTCTTTGTCTTTGTCGAAGTGGTTTAAGTAACGCTACGTTATGTAATACCATGAAAGCACTTATATATAGGAAGTACCAGCGGCATATCCACCATGCTTTTATCATATTACTAACATCTCGTTATTTAAATCACTTATCAAATAACCACAAAAAATGTCTTGTCAAACAAATGTCAAATGTCATGTGTAAACAATGTAATATGTCACAATGTTAGGTATAAACCATGTCTTGTATGGCAAGTAAAAAGACTTTACTCAAGCCATATGTATAATGTCGTGTATAACCAATGTCATGTACAAAACAATGTCTTGAATAAACCGAAGTTTTAAATCAAAAGTCATGTTTTGCAAAACCAATGCTTTATTTGATATGAAAATTTATGTAGTTATGTTTATCTCATACATTCAAGCCTTGAGACTGTATGATAAACCCTTATCAAGTCAAAGGTTTATTAAAAATGCATTTGGATTCTGTCATTCCCTACTTCCAAACAAACCTAGGAAGCGGGGAACGGGATTTGTCAAGTCCTATGGTACCATTACATACTACCGGGCGACATGATTAATGTTAATGAATGTATTATGTCCCCTTAAACAAACCAAATGTTATAGTCAATGTAAGCAATGTCATGAAAAATATCTTTAAACCATGTACTAAGTATGCTAAGTCAACATACGAAGTAGAAATGTCCATAAAATCAATGTACTAGCATGCTCAGTCAACATACATAGCAAAATGTAATGTAAATCAATGTGCTCATATGCTAAGTCAACATATGCCACAAAAGGTGTCTTTGAAATCAATGTGCTAGCATGCTCAGTCAACATACATAGCAAAATGTAATGTAAATCAATGTGCTCATATGCTAAGTCAACATATGCCGCAAAAGGTGTCTTTGAAATAAATGTGCTAGCATGCTCAGTCAACATACATAGCAAAACATAATTAAAATCATGTACTATATATTGTACTAGTTGAACATAACAAGTATATGTTATGAAAAACAAGAAAACATGAAAGTATCAAGTAGGCACATGTGTTTCACCCCAAAATATTTCAAAAAGTAAAAGAGGGGACTATGTACTCACTTGGGGTTGCAAAAGTATCCTTGTTCAAGAATAATAATAAGCTCAAGAGTATGAGGAATCAAATTGTTCCTAAGATCGAATAACTATGTTAATAACTCGGGACATTAATCGGCGGATTGGATAGAATGATGTCTTATAAATCAAATGAGTGTTGCAACTCATATGGTATGATGACCCATTAACGTAGTTTACGCTACTTTAACGTGTCATTTGCGTAAACACATGATCGAATGGTTAAACATGTCCTATGATGAGTCTTAAATGCCCAAACATGTTTAATAATGATGTAATATCAGTTTATATGTCAAAACTTTAGCCACATATGCTTAAAATGAATTTATGCGCAAAAAGGGCATTTTGGTCATTTATAAAGGGCATAATAACAACCTATCATAATACTAACCAAACGACGTGAACATAAGGTATAACCTCAGAGGGTTATTCCCTATATAACTATGGTCACTAATATGAGTTATTTCGGATCCTAAGATCGACCAAACGGGTCGGATTCGAAAGACAAAGCGGTGTTCAAAACCGCTCGCCTTACGACCCTAAACAAGTACTAAACTAAAAGTTACAAGTTAGACATGTCTAACTAAGTTTATAAAACTGATTTGGTATCAAAACAAAATGTTTTGACACCCAAAAATAGTTCCGTCGTATAATGCGCACTTTGCGCATTATTGACCGAAACCTTGACTCGTCACTTCGACTAGGAAAACGTGGTAATCAGTAGGTATAATCGCAAGGGATTATAACCTTCGTGATTACGATCACGTTGCAAAGTTCAATTGAACTTTCATTTGACCAACTAATGGTCAAAACCGAAAGTCAAACAGTAAGTCAAACTGTTTGACTTTTAGCTCATAATAAGCTAAAAGAATGAGCAAGGCTTGGTTAGAGCCAAGATTACTAGAAAAACTTAGATGGGAGGCCTCCTAATAAGGTAGCAACTCCACTTAGAGTTTAGAGAAAAGAACGATGGAAATGAGCAAGGAATTTGTTTGAAGATCAAGGGTATTTATAGTTGTTGGAGAGCTTTAGGATAATGCCAAGTGTTAGGAGATGTTGTAGGATTATTACAAGTGTTTAGTGAGGTGTCAATGCCAGAGAAAGTGTGGCAAAAACGAGTTATAGGTGTCAAGTCAAATGAACAAGAAGCTGCTAGGTAGCTGCTGCCATTGGGCATCCCCCGCATGTTGCGAGAGATCTTGGGGGGTCTCTCGCGTGGCGCCTGGGATTACTAAGTTGCAGAATTGGCAGAACAGGTCCCTGCAGCCTAAAACTTGGTTTTCGACGCGTTTTGGCACTTTTAACACTCGTTAACTCCATTTTTAAGCTTTACAAGGAAGATAAAGCATAGGGATCTTAAAAAATGCTCGGAAACTTTTCGAATGTCAGTTCGTTTGGTGGTACGGTTGCGGTTTTCGGTTAATTACGACGAAAATCGTAACGAATGTGCAAATGCCCGTAAACGCATAACGAATGGAATTTTTGCATTTCAATCACTAAAACGCTATATTTTAATGATTACAAAAATTTTTGGATGTGCGTATATGTTCCGGAGTAGGAAATACGCGATTTGGCATAGTTTCGCAGAATTTGCAAAATAGCCCCTGAAGTTGAATAAGCATGTTTTTGCCATACCGAAGCCCTCAAAACTTATTTCTAAGTTATGTAAAGGGTATTTAGGGTATGTTTAGCTTATTCCATTGTTCCGGAGTGTACGTCGCATTAAAATGATTACGTTTGCGTAACGGTTTACGATTTCACTTCCAAAAGTGATTCAAAAGATCAGAATTGAACAAGGATTGAAAATATGAAATACCATATATAAATGCATAAATCTTGGAATAAAATACAATATTATAAAATTACAAAGTCGTTCGGAATAGTACGATGATTAAAATACACATGTGTCACAATTTCGGGGACGAAATTTCTTAACCATGAGAGACTGTGATACCCATGACGAAACTAGGTACACCTTAATGGGTCCTAAACTTTAAGCATAATTAAAACAATAATTGCGCGTAAACTATACAAACTTGCATGACTTGTGGGCTATGCTAAACAACCTTTGTTATGTCTCGGAGGAATCCGTGACCACGTCATGATTAACATGATACTATTAAGGACAAACGATGCAAGGTTGGTGTCCTTAGCCTTTGACAACGTGTTAAACGGGGACTTGACGTTTAACAGCGCATTAAATATTCGACTGTGATTATTAGGCCAACGATAGGGCCCTTTATGATTCTAAGTTCACGAAGCATTTCGATTATGTGCCATAGACTATGACATAAGATTAGAAACAAAATAGAGCTCGGGCACGCAAAACGAGACGGTTCCCGGTTAGGGAAACGTTTTTTTTAAGAGCGACGAAAGACAAACCAAAAATGCAAGGAATGGTCAATCAAGCCTAAAACGCTTAAACTAACGTAATACGAGGCTTTTATGATTAAAACATAACCGTGCTCGGGTTTCAAGATAGTTATGCTCAGTTTTTAAAACCGAGTCTTTTGACAATAAGAACGCAAAAAACAGAGCCCGTTTCGCAAATCGAAGACACGTACGGGACCCGAAAACGAACCTAAACACAAAACCAAAGATAAAAATCATCTTTTAATGTGCGATACGAGGCACGAGGTGGCCCAAGTGGACCCCACTCCAAACCGGCCCCCCTTTTTATATTCTTTTTTTCTTTTTTTTCCTTTTTATTCTCATTTTAGTTCCAAAAATCCACAAGTTTTCTCACAAATTCTGCCATAACCATCTTCTTCTTCAGCTGATCATCTTCCTATCATACCAAAATCGAAGGTATAATCAATGTTTCATAAGGTTTTGATTATTATTTCTCGATTAAACGCGATTTATAACCGACAAACTCACTTTAATCCATGAATTTTGGAAGGTTTAATCAAGTTCTTGGCTGAATAAGAATGCCTTGGGAATTCACTGGTCTTATTTGATAGCCAAGACCATGAAACTTTAGGTTTTGATATCCTAATCGACACCTATTCGACCAAAAACGCGTAACAAAGTTCTAAACCGAAAAACAATGAAATAAGGCTTGATTGATCTAAGTTCTAGCATATTTGGATTGTAATTGATGTGTAGGTACTGAATATAGCACCCACATACTTCTGGACTCACAAGGAACGCTTGGAATCGAAGCCTACGGTAGGTATAACATCCGAAAACCGAATCTAGGATAGGCAGAAACTTGTTTTGCTTATAACTTGGTCCGTGATGCTTGTATTGAGCTGAAATTTGGTGTGGTGATGTAGGGTATTGACAGGAGTGTCCACATAAAATTTAATTTTTTTGGAATTTTCTACGATATTTGGTGAATTTTTTACTTTTTTATCAAAACAAATCCAGAAAAAATACCAAACAGTGGTAATAAATTATCAAATTTTTCATGAACACTAAGAGACATATAAGAAAAGTTCTGGGAAGTTTCGGAGTCCATTGGTTGAGTTTTGATTCGGGTTAAAAATCCATGTTTTTGGGAGTTTTCGGTAGCTGGAAACGCACGGAAACGAAATCGGAAAAAATCTCAAATTTTTATGAGAAGTTCCTGGACATGCAAGGGATGTTCTGGAATTTTTATGAAAATAATGTTAATTATTTGGTTAAATATTGTTCAACAAATAATTTATTTAAATAGGGAAAAGGCCAAAAAAAATTCAAGTTATTTTCCCATAATCTACAGATTTTTTACTGATTTAAATAAAAATTTCCAGATTTTATTCAAATTCTAAATTAAAGGGCAATTTATGGAATTAAAAATGGGTTATTTTAAACCAATTTCGGCAGTTTACCATATAACGAACCTGCCGGAACCGGGAGCTGACCCAACCCGACAAATACTAAAACTGGAACACCAGAAGATTCCCGGGCAAATTAGACACTAAGGGTGTGTCCTAAGACTGTTCGGGAGAATTCCCGACGGTGAAAATGAAAACTCAAATTTGGGCAAATTAGACTTCCCAAACACTCAAAATCCCTTGATGAAAAGTTAATAATTCTTAAATAACCACGTGTTGGCACTATTGGTATTCCTATGCCATTACTCGAGCACGTTAAACTAGTGACTTTGGCTGGCACGCGAAACGGTGCCCGGAAGCCAAACTGAAAGCTAATACTACCCTGATCTCCATCACCATATCGGTGTCCTATAGACTCAATCCGGGGTGAAAAATCCTGACCGAATCCATTTTAACCATTACCAACTTAAATACTGATTTGAGTCCATACTTGCAAATGTGTTATTAAAGTTGACCCAATTGCTTGATCACTCTTGTATTAAGACTACTACTTGCACAGTGAGTTCACTTCCCCGCTTTTAAATTGTTTTACTGCCTTCTGGTGACTTGAATGTTAAAAACTATGTTGATTACACCAAGTTGGGAGTGAGTTTCACTCCACTTTTAAACTGTTTTATACTGTTTTTTTTTTGAGTGACTTGCATGTTACGAAACTGCGTTAATTGCACCAACTGTGATGATGTGAATTATCTAACACACGAACACCCTCCCCTTTACAAGTGATTAATATAAGCCGTGGGCAGTGGATAGTACTATTGGTCTGACAAACCCAGTTGAGGCCGGATGGTGCGATGTCGGCCACAAGTCAACTGCATTTGTCCTCATTTGGTTATGTTGTTAGGCATAACTGCAGGGGAACATTGAACTGCTTGTGATGCAGTTGGTGGGAATTGTTTGGGCTGACACGAACCGGTGCGATGATGTGTCTGTATGACACGGAGTGACTATGACAGGTTAAGTTTCACTTGTGTCCTCGTTGACGACACGTGGACCTAACAGACCAGAATCTGATTATATCTAAGGTTTAGTTTCTGCATAAAGTTGGTTAATCCTTCGTTTAGTTTGGCTGTGGTGATCGCAACTACCTTCCGACGATACTTGCAAAACAGAACGCCGTTAGCCTCGCCACGGGGAGAAGGAGGGGTCTCTCCGTGAGCACCCTCCGGCGTGGAATAAGTATCGGTACTCGGAAAATAGTTTAATGAAGTAAGAGAGAGAGTAAGTAAGAGTGAATGTCTTTCCTGTACCTAATGTCACCTATTTATAACCGGATTTGGGCGCCAAAAGGACAAGTGAAAACTTAACGGAATCTTTGCCATTCCGTTAAGTGTTATTATTACCGTTAATGCACACGGATTGGCTAATCATCTAAGGCTAGTAGGATGCCATGTGTCGTCGTGAGATCATTCTACTTTCTTGGTGTGATCATGTCATCATCGTGATCTTCCTGATTATCTCAGATGCTGCCATGTGGCATTCGGTTGTAACAGAAAGGTGCCCTTGCACGATTGGACATTAAATGCTTCTAGAACGTTATACAACTGTGGCTCTCTAGACTGCTGCCACGTATTCATTCTGTTACAACGGAAAAGATTCCTTTTGTCTCTACACCATATCTTGTGAACAAACACTTTTTGCTAGGGAGATTAATTTAAGGTTAACTGATCCTTTGGGCGAGCCGGCGGAAGGTAGTTAAATGATCATCTCCCTCCTTAGATGCTTGGCGTAGAGATTTTTAAATCCTCTCTGTTGTGCTGTAGTTTGTGCAAGGTTTCTAGAAACAATCAATCACTCTGGGAATTTTCTCAAGATTAACTCTTTTCCTTGCGCGAGTTGGCGCAAGGTAGCTAAATAATCTTTTCCATTCTTTGATGATTTGCGCAGGGTTTGTTAAACCCTTTCTTTGGTATAAATGGTTGCGCAAGGTTTCCTTGGCATAAATGGGGATGGTCTCTTGCTTAGCGCAAGGATTTGGGACCATACCCCTTCAAGTCCCCCCAGTCCAGTGGTGCTCCTATGCGCAAGTAGCAAGTAGGTGGAGCACTGGACTAAAATAAAAAATTGTATTGATGTGCTGCATTCTTGAAGATGGTTTTGTTGCGTTGAAGAAAAGGGCAATTTCATGAAGTGAAACTTTTGGGATAAGGAAAAAACTTTCTTGAATTTTGAAAAAGTTGTCCTTTTGTCAGGAGTTGGTGAGAGACAACGTGCCGCTGTGATGTTTTGAGTACTGTTTGACAGCTGCCAACATTTATTAACCGTACAACATTAATTATCTGACGGCATGTGTGGTTCACACGCTCGTGTGAAGACGGTTAACGTTCCCCACTCGCCTTGACATTTGCCTAGGGTTTTGAAAAAGTGTGAAGGCGGTTATACGTTACCCCAGGCATTAATTGCGATCCCTTTATATAGACATCTTTGATCCTTATTTTCTTTTTTAAGCCTTCAATTCTTCCTTTCTTTTCCTGTGTGATTTCTTGCTTCTGCAACATCTTTCCTTTGTGATCAGAAAATCCTCAAAACCATACAGATCTTTGTTCATGGCTGAGAATTCCACACCTGTAGATCAAACAGAAATGTCGACGCCGTCGATGTTGCCAACATTCAAGTGGAGAAGAGAAGACTTTCATAAGATCATTTCAAACTTATTGTTTGCTAGATCTTAGATGCCAGATATCCCGAGGAGACTGATACGGCATCAAACGCTCCGGCCGGGTATATTACTTTATTTTACGATTATTTCGCCGAGGGCAATTTCCGACTGCCAGTTACCCATTTTATGCTAGAGGTTCTTGATTTTTACAAGTTTCACATCTCCCAATTGAATCCCATGGAGATGGTGAGAATTAGACATTTTGATTTTGTTTGCCGGTCGATGAATATTATTCCGACGGTTGAGAAGTTTAGGGTATTCTACCAACTGCACTGCTCTCTAGGGTTTTATTCCTTTTAGCAACGCCTTCAGGCCAAACGCCTATTACCCGTGCCTCCTAAATCTTATCACGATTGGAAGCAAAAAATTTTCTTTATTAAGGCGGCAGTGATTCCGATGGCGATGACATTCCGGGCCGGTGAAGACATACAGTTGGAGACGCTGGCCATCCCTAGTAATGAGGTGTGGTACCAGGACATCAAGGATGTGTCCAACATTATTTTACCAGAAAGGGCATTGATTGCTGCTAGTAGGAGCATATTGTGGAAGAAGGAACGCCAGGAGAAACCCGTATATACAGAAGATGGAGTTGGTACGTTACTGTATAACTTACTAGGATCATCCTCTATAAGTGTATACTAATGATTTTTATTATATTGTTTTGGTATAGTTGCACCGTTATACTTAGTATCTTTCAAGAGAGATAAAGGAAAGATGGCAGTGATGCCGATTGATAAGAACGAGGAGCCATGGTTTGATCAAATTCTGGGAAACTTTGAACTTCCCAAGAAAGAAGATCTCAACGCGCAGCCTTCCTATACTACCGGTAAGTAGTATTTTTGTAAAGCCTGAGTTAGTATTGCAATATTACTATTAGATATTAATGCTAAGTAATATTGCAATATAACTTATGGCGCAACGTTTGCCCTTTATCATTGATTATGTAGGTGAATTGATCAACTTGGGCGTAGGCCCTAATTCGAAGAAGAAGAAAAAACCTGCTTCAACTGTACCACCATCTGATAAACCTAAGGTTACGAAGAAGGTCACCAAGAAAGGTAAAAACTTAGTGCCTGATACTTGGTATGACTATGTAGTCGTGTCTGATTCCCTGGAAGGTCTTTCGCCTGTAGGTTTGAGAATTCCTAAGGCGGAGCCCGTTAGTGGCGCGGATATACCGGTGGCCAACCCTGATGATCCAATTGACGTGGAATCCAGCCCTGAGCCTTTAATTAGAGATTCCAAGAAGAGAAAGGCTGCAAGCCCCGAGAAGCCTACGTTGCAACCCAAGAAGATTGCTAGGTCCCGAATAGGGAAGAAAAGCAACTTGGAAGCGTTTGCGGAGAAATTTTCCCCAGGTAAGGATAATTAATTTGTCGTTTACATACCGAAAGTTCTGTTTTTCTAACTGTGTTTGTCTTCTACAGAGAAAACAGTGAAGGTAGCGCAGGCCACATCATCCTCCATGCCAACCCCGCGCAAACCTGAAGATGCTGAGAAAGGAGGAGGTGATGTGAACCCAAGCGCGACTATCTCTGGTTCAAACCCGATCATTCCTGAAATACCAGAGAAAATTACTCCGGAAGAAGAGCATCAAAAATCATTTGTTGAAAATCCTGCTAGCGAGCAGGTAAAAGATACTGCCCCCCTTATGTGGAGACTGAAAATGCTACACAAGCACAAGAGACGACTACCTCCCCTACTTCTCATGTCGAAAAAATTACTTCAAAAATTAAGGGGGCAGGTCCCTCTACAGCTGGTCAAGGGTTTTCCTCATTTTTTAACGATCCTGAAGAGGAGTCGCCTATTCATCCTGAGGAAACACTTGGTGATTATTATTATCGCACTTATTCTGCTAAGAGAGCTTCTGCCATCCATGAGCCGGTGTGGAAACTCAAACAGTGCGATACTTTTACCGACTTGCAAGCATGTAGGGATTGGTATAAAGGCATATATCTGCCGACTAAAGTGAAGCGCCAGGAAGACCAGTCTCATGACCAAATCTATCAAGCTTACCTGCTAGAGACGGTGCAAGCCTCGTCTATGACACACAAAATCGTGCGCGAATGGCGTAGCATGAACAAAGAATGGGACGAGTTTGAATCTAAGAGATTCAAAGTTGGAACTGAGAGTGAGAAGGTTAGGAAGATGAGGGTGGATCTTGAGGCGGAGAGGTGCAAATTTGTGGATGAGAAGAAGACGAAAGAATGGTCTGCCCTTGGTGGAAAAGGAAAGCTGAGCCTGTAGTGGCTCAGCATACTGAAGATCGCAAACAATGGTTGGAAGCTTGCGAGCACGATAATAATGAAAAATTCATGTTGTGCAATGAGATCGAGAAACTCAAGCAAGAAAAAACCAACGCTGTTGCTGCTGCGGAGGAAGCGCGTTCCCATAGAGAGCCGAAGCGAGCAAAATGAGGTAGAAACTAAAATGATGCTTTTGCTTAAAGAGAAAGAGCTTGCTGAACTTACTTCTCTGTTCTTTGACCAGGAGCTTTTGAAAGCGGAGGTCGATTCCTTAAAGAAAGACGCCAAGCTATATGAGGTTGAGAAGGCTAAGCTGACCCGACGCCTTACATAGGGTGAACAAAAGATCGAAGCCACAGAAACTGCTCGCACGACGGCAGAGAGTGTTTCTGAATCCCTCATGAGTAAGCTCACCTGGATTCAACAGTATGGAGTCATCAAGGTAAATGGTGACTTTTTATAAATACTGATCTCTTAATATTTGCATCTCCTGACCCTTGGTACTTGTATTTAGATTGCCAATTCCATTCTGAATTCTACTGAGCTTGACGAGGCAGTTGCTCAAGTGATGGTTGCTGCTAGGAGTGATGGATACGCACAAGGATATACAGAGTGCTCGGAACACGTGTCTCATGCGCTCCAGGTAAAATGGGATAATAGTCGCGCAACAACCCGTGGAGTTAACACAGCTGCTGCTTTTAAGGCTGCGAAAGAGCGTTATGACCAGCTGCAAATCCCTATTATGGATTTGGTTGACAATGCCTTATCACATGATGACTTTTGTTGATCGTTTAAAGGAAATATTTGGCGAGGCCAAAGAAGAAGAAGAAGCCACGAAGACCTTGAAGTAGAATGACTTAACTTCTTTGTTTGTTTATTTTTATGACAATTTACAGTATTTGTATGTACAGGTGCGCGGTCGCGCAGGTACTTTATCTTTATAATATATCTTTTGAGTTACAATGTGTGCATGACTACAATTACTTGTTTAGGATAGACAAATGAACATAAATGGGTAACTCATGTAAAAGCGTAAGTTGTTGTGTTATCTTGTGGCACATGAGTTGTTAGTAGCCTTAGTGTTTTTGTATTTCCAAAGTAATTGCATGCATTTGTAAGTAAGATATTTAAAAACAAGTAGATGTAAGTAGTGAAAGAATAGAATTGTATTGATAAAGCATTGAGCTGCTATTGTCACTAAGATTACAAAGTAAGAAAACTGTAAGCAGTCTCTTTACGCAACGCGTGGCTATCACATCGAGGACTGAGATTACATATAACATCTGTGCAACTGCTGGGCGTTCCAGGTCCGCGGGACGCTAGAGCCGTCCATGCGCTTCAAAGTGTACGCTCATTTTCCAAGGACCTCGTTGATCACATAGGGGCCTTCCCATCTTGGCACAAGTTTACCTGGCCTTTCAGCATTGGAGGCTTCATTATCACGGAGGACGAAATACCCCGGTAAAAATGTGCAAACACGCACCCGCTGGTTATGATATTGCTCCAACTGGGACTTATATTTTGCTTCGCGGATAGCTGCATTCTCGCGTCTTTCCTCAACTAAATCAAGATCCAAGCAACGCTCTTCCTCGTTGTTTTACTTTTCCAGGGCAAGCATTCTTGGAGATGGAAGGCCTATTTCAGTAGGGATTACTGCCTCCGTTCCATATACCAACCTGAACGGAGTTTCTCCCGTACTCGTCTTGGGCATTGTCCGATGCGCCCATAGAATGCTGGGCAACTCATCGACCCATCCATGCCGCGCCGTGCCAAGGCGGGCTTTGATACCATCAACTAATTGCTTATTAATACTCTCGACCTGACCGTTCGCTTGAGATGCGCGACGGAGGAAAAAACATGCTCGATGTTCATCTCCTGCATCCACTTTTGCAGATCTTCAAATGCTAAATTGGAGCCATTATCTGAAACGATGCGCATGGGTAGTTCGAAACGACAAATAATATGCTCCCAGATAAACTTCCGGATTACCATGGCTGTTGTCGAGGCTAGTGGTTTTTCTTCAACCCACTTTGTGAAGTAATCAACGACAACAACAATGAATTTTACTGCGCCCGGCGCATCAGGAAAAGGACCCACAAGGTCAATAGCCCACTGTTGAAAAGGCCATGCCGATGTTACTGGAACAAGTGGATTTTTGGGGCGCAATATTTTCGGCGCATGTCTTTGGCAAGCCATGCATTTGCGCAGAGTGTCAACAGCGTCCATGTACATTCCTGGCTAGTAGTACCATGCGCCCATTACTTTAGCGACAACCATGCGCGGTACCGCGTGTATGCCACACAACCCTTCTTGGATTTCTCTAATCAAGTACTATGCATCATGCTTATCAACACATCTCAATAAAGGACCCATATATGATTTTCGATATAAAATGTCGTCCGCCATTTCGTAGTTTAAGGCTTTACACAGTATCTTTCGTGCCTTCGCCTTGTTGTCAGGAAGTTGACCATGTTGTAAAAACAGGATAATCGAAGACATCCAAGATGGGCTCCCCATTTCGACCATGTTGACTTGTTTTAGCGGAAGGATGGATTTTTTAAAAGTTCAATTCTAACTTCTTTTTGCCAAATGTTGGAAACTTGTGGCTGCGAGTTTACTCAGTGCGTAAGCATGTTTGTTATCACTTCTGTTGACGTGTACAACTTTAAAATGTCGGAATTGATTGATTAACGATTTGGCTTGTTCTAAATATAATGCCATAATATCGCCTCTTGCATCATAAGTACCATTGATTTCTTCCGCTACAAGGCGAGAATCAACGTGTGCCGTAAGATTTGCAGCGCCCATTTTTATAGCGAGGCGCAAGCCTGCTAAAAACGCTTCATACTCAGCCTCATTATTTGTGCTCTTGAAATCCAGACGTATGGCAAACGTGAACTCTTGATTATCTGGATTAACTAGTCGGAGGCCTGCGCCAACCCCATCACTATTCGATGCGCCATCTGTATGTAACAACCATTCTCTGTCATCAGTAACAGGGGTTGGCATCTGTATTTCTTCGCATTCTTGCACTTTGTCTGCTGGAACCTCGGCTACGAAATCAACAAGGATTTGCCCTTTAACTGCTGGTCTTGACTTGTAAACAATATTATGACCGCCTAGTTCGATAGCCCACTTAGTTAATCGTCTGGAGACATCTGGTTTGGAAAGAATCTGTCTGAGGTGATAGTTTGTTAAGACATTTATGACGTGCCCAGAAAAATACCTATGAAGTCAACGCGAAGCATGAACTAGTGCAAGTACCAGCTTTTCCATTATTGAATACCGAGACTCTGGGTCATTCAACATCTTGCTAATGTAATAAATAGTGTTTGGACACCTTCTCTTTCGACAAGTAGAACTGCTCCGACTGCCATCTCAGATGCAGCAAGATAAAGGATCATAGGTTCTTTGTCGCATTTCGCTGTTAAAGTTGGCAATTGAATTAAACAATCCTTCATATATTGGAAAGCTTTCTCCGCCTCTGTCATCCATTGAAATTTGTCTTTCTTTACGCAATTGCGCAGAGTACGGATGAAAGGATAAGATTTTTCCGCATGATTCGCAAGGAAACGATTGAGGGCAGCTAACCGTCCCGCGAGTCATTGAATCTCTTTAATACTTGCTGGAGATGTCATATTTTGAATTGCTTCAACTTTTGCTGGATTAACTCTAAACCCATTCTTTGTGACGATGAATCCGAGGAACTTGCCCTCTTCCATGCCAAAAGAACACTTGCATGGGTTTAATTTCAAATTAACTTTTCGCAAGGAATCAAAAGTCTTTTGAATGTTTTCCAACATCATTTCTTCCGTATGACTCATGATAACTAGATCGTCAATATACACTTCAACAATTACTCCAATTCATCACCAAACACTGAATCCATAAGCCGTTGATAAGTGGCTCCTGCATTGCGGAGCCCAAAAGGCATTTTTGTATAACAGAAAATACCCTTCTCCATGCGGAAGGCTGTCTTGTCTTCATCCTCTTGTTTCATCAGCACTTGATGGTACCCTTCGTAAAAGTCGAGAAAACATTTCCAACGAAATGATGCTAAGGAGTCAACTTTCTTGTCAATCTTAGGAAGAGAATAACAATATTTGGGACATGCCTTGTTCAGAATCGTTAAAATCGACGCACAAACGCCAACCGCCGTTATGCTTTTTGACCCTAACGGGGTTCGCCACCCAAGTTTGGTACTTAACTTCTCGTAAAATGCCAGCTTTTAGTAATTCAGCAACTTGCTCGTTCATAGCTTCAGTTTTTTTAGTACCCAAGCTGCGCTTTTTCTGAACCACTAGTTCTGCTGATGGGAAAACATTTAAACAATGCTCAGCAACGTCGCGCCGGACCCCTACCATGTCTGCAGGTGTCCAAGCGAAGATATCCATATTACGAAACAACAATGATTTGAGCTTTGCGCGGATTGTCATGGATATCGCAGGACCGAGGATAATTGGTCGCTCTGGATATTTGTTATTTAGAACCCATTTCTCAGGTTCATTCGGCGACATAGGTTTAGCAGCCTTAGCAACCGGTTCTTCGATAGACATAATCTCCTTTCGAGCAAACATGATTGCTACGCCTGTTGGTGTTGGGAAACCACAAGTAGCGTGTGGCGCAGATGTGATCATGCTGAAATCACGTTGCGCGCGACGCCCTAATAAAACATCATGACGACAAGTTGCCAGCATCACCATAAAATTTCTTGAATGGTTCGTGAGTGTTTGCCGTCTGAAAGAGTTACAGGAAAAACTATATGTCCGAGAGGAAAGACAGCCTCATTGTAGAATCCAGTTAACGGAAGTCAACTAGTTCCAGGCGTGCCTTATCCTCCGGATCTAACTGTTTGAAACATTGCTCATATATGATGTCCATGGAACTTCCCGGATCTATGAACATATAATCAGTCTGGTAATGAGCAAAAATACCTGTGATTACGATTGGTCTCTCTTCTTGAGGTCCGCCAGGAACAATAGGAAAAATTACTTGCTGCTCGCGCCATTTGTTATCTTGAAAACGTTGGAAGTTACGCTTGCGTGACGGTCCTCCTTGAATCATAGTAACTTGTTTCATCTTTTTGCTGCTTGGACCTTCATCCCCGCGTGTGAGTTGTCTAACCTCCTTTCGTACTGATTGTACTAAGTGTGTCAGTTTACCGCTTTTCATTGCTTATTCAATCTCTGTGCGCAAACTGATGCAATTGTCAGTTGTGTGCCTTGTATCTTTGTGAAAGTCACAAAAGAGATTCGGGTCTTGACCCTTCTTGTTCTTCATGGGCTGAGGTTTCTTAAACCGATAATTCTTCGTGCTCAAGACTTATGCGGGATATTTCGTTAGAAGCGTCCATTGTCGATCACGATTCTCTTGTTTGATTGCTTTCTAGGTGGTAATCTTATTAATCGTTGCGCGAGAATCTACTGGCGAGTACGGGGAATACGAGCTTTGGTTCGAGTCCTTCCATCCTTTTTTAAACTTCTGGCCACATCTACTCAGATCCTGAGGACGATTCTGAGGTAGTGGTGGTCTGTTAGAGTTAAGGTTCCGCTCAATCTACGCATAAACTTTTACTGCTGCCATTGCCTTATCGCAACTCTTTGGAAGGCCAGTTGTCCCAGAAAGTACTTTTATCATTTCATCACATCTTACCACATACTTGAACTGTGAGCGGATAAGATCCTCATGACCATCTCCAATTTCTAACACTTCTTTGTTGTAACAAGTGATAAAATCCTCTAGGCTTTCATCATCCTTCCGCCAGATGTTCATCACATCTGAGGAATCTCTAACGTATCGCCTTTCTTGACTAAAATGCGTAAGGAATTTCTCCTTAAAATCATTCCAAGAGGAAAGTTTACCAGTGGGCAAATTATCAAACCAAAGGCGCGCGACGCCAGTAAGAGTCTGTACGAACAGATAGCACCAAATTGGTAATGTCCATCCTCCAATTAGCCCTGTGCCAGTGAAGAGGCGCATGTGATCATCAGGATAAATTTAACCATTAAACTTCCCTACATTGGATGGTAACTTTGCTCCTTCTAGCAGAGCCAACGCTATTTCTCTTATAAACTTCGATTGTTCAGCTGCTTCAGCGGGTCGATATACCAGATTATAATCATGCTTCGCCTCAGGATTGTTTGTTGCACGTATTTTAGGCTTGTAATTGACATGATCCGTAGACAAACGGTTAAAAACACTTAAACTATCTCCTTCGTCATAAGTCTTATCATATTCATCATGTTGGGTGTCCCGGTTCTGTGATAGTCGCGGGCCCACTCATGAGTGAATAGATGTGCGACGTTGAGCATTTTCTTCTTGCTTTCGTTTACCAGAATGAAAAGAATCATTCCTGGTTTTAGAGTACATCTCGGTTCCGTCTACAGACACATGCGAAGGCGCACGGGCATGGTTCTGTGTATCATAACTCAACATTCGAGGTGCCGGCGAAGCACGGACCTGAGGAGCATTAACCGGAGCTTGAAAAGCTGGAGTTTCGGTCAGAGCACATAGTTGAGCATACGTAGCATTTAAAGCAGCTTGAGATTTGATTAGCCAAGACAACGGAGTCTTTCCAGGTGGTAAAATTGACGCGACATCAACATTAGGAGCTGTCGGAGTCACTGGAATGCTCGTATGATCTGGATCATACGGGACATCAGCTTTGTTGGATGAGTCTTCAACAAATTGTCCGTCGACCTGAGGACCGCCAACGACGCGACGGATCTCCGATCGAGGACATGGAAACGATGATCCATCAGCCATGATGTTGTAGATCTAAGTGAAACGAAACGAAACGAAAGATAAGAAGAGAATAGAAAATCAGTGGGCGCCAATGAAGAAACGTAGACCTAACAGACCGGGATCTGATTAGATCTAGGTTTTAGTTTTTGCATAAAGTTGGTTAATCATTCGTTTAGTTTGGTTGTGGTGATCGTACTACCTTCCGACGATACCTGCAAAACAGAACGCCGTTAGCCTCGCCACGGGGAGAAGGAGGGGTCTCTCCGTGACCACCCTCCAGCGTGAGAATAAGTATCGGTACTCGGAAAATAGTTTAAGTGAAGTATGAGAGAGAGAGAGTAAGTGAGAGTGAATGTCTTTCCTGTACCTGATGTCACCTATTTATAACAAGATTTGGGCGCCAAAAGGACAGGTGAAAACTTAACGGAATCTTTGCCATTCCGTTAACTGTTATTATTACCGTTAATGCACACGAATCATCTAAGGCTAGGAGGATGCCACGTGTCGTCGTAAGATCATTCTACTTTCTTGGTGTGATCATGCCATCACCGTGATCTTCCAAATTATCTCCGATGCTGCCATGTGGCATTCATTTGTAACTAAAAGGTGCCCTTGCACGATTGGACATTAAATGCTTCTAGAACGTTATACAGTTGTGGCTCTCTAGACTGCTGCCACATATTCATTCTGTTACAATGGAAAAGATTCCTTTTGTCTCTGCACTATATCTTGTGAACAGACACTCTTTGCTAGGGAGATTTATTCAAGGTTAACTGATCCCTTGCGCGAGCCCGCGCAAGGTAGTTAAATGATCATTTCCCTCCTTAGATGCTAGGAGTAGAGATTTATCAATCCTCTCGGTTGTGCTGTAGTTTGTGCAAGGTTTCTGGAAACAATCAATCACTCATGGAATTTTCTCAAGATTAAATATTTTCCTTGCGCGAGCTGGCGCAAGGTAGCTAAATGATCTTTTCCCTTCTTTGATGATTTGCGCAGGGTTTGTTAAACCCTTTCTTTGGTATAAATGTCTGCGCAGGTTTCCTTGGCAGAAATGGGGATGGTCTCTTGCTTGGCGCAAGGATTTGGGACCATACCCCTTCACTCGTGTAATTCCATCAGTGACTGTGACCAGTGCAATTAAACTTGTTAACACATAATGTTCCACAACAACTAAATCAGTGGAACCCACCAGCAGCGTGTAGCTGACCCTTTTTAAAACTAACATGCATTTCAAGTAAGACTAAGAAGGAATAAGGCCTGTGCGTGTGGATGGCTTGGGTAGTAAACTGTAGCAGAATAAGAGCTGTGGTGGCTCATAGTTCCATACTTAAACTTATGGTTTGTAATATGATACTTTATGTATGTTGTAACCGAGGTTCCCTCTTTATGTGATATCATGTTTTTAAATTATGGGGAATTACCATGTGTCTGCCACACCCTGCAATTATCTTCCGCTGCGAGTCGGGTGTGACAGGTTCTATGTCAAAGCCTCCGACATTAGTCAGAAGGAGTCACCCCATGGTAATCAGGATGATCAATTTCGTAATGGACATGATCGAGCACGGTTTCAATCCATTGTGTGTGGCCCACATATACCACGTGTTGAAATACCAGGTATTCCAGCATTTGATGACTCACCAGAAATCTCTGCTTCTTGGGCTCCCAAACTAGAGAAAAACTGGAGCCCAGAAGACAAGAAACTGGTAGAAACAAATGAAAGGGCCAAATCAATTCTTATTATGGCACTTCCAAATGACATATTTTCTTATGTAGATGCATGCTCATCTGCAAAAGAAATATGGGATCAACTTGAAAATCTTTGTGAAGGATGAGACAAAATGGAAAGAAACATGAGAACAAATCATGTCTCTGCTTATGAAAGGTTTAAATGTTCACCAAATGAAACACTCACAGATGCTTACAACAGATTAACAAAAATTTTAAATGAACTAAAAAACATGGAGTTGAAAAACCAATGATGAAAGAAATGTAAAATTTCTTAATGCTTTACCAAGAGAATGGCAAAATCTTTCCATGACTATAACCTCTATATAGCATGATCTATATAGCATTTTACTCCCAAGAGAGCAACAAATCATTAAAACTCAAAACGGTATGGTGGACCTATAGGCTTAATATAAAACTCACAAAGATCAATCACACCTGATCCACAACCCTCCAACTCACACAATACAGTTTTAGCATTAGAAAAATCTAGAAAATCAATCAGATATTTCTGCATTTGCTGAAGCAATAGCTTTGCTCACCAAAAATTTTGAGCAAAGAATGAAGGGAGGAAGTCCTAGAACTTAGAGAAGTGATAAAGGAAAGACGGAAGCTAGATCCAAGGAAAGAAGAGCAGAAAGCAAGTCAGAAGTAGTGTGCTATAGATGCAAACAAAAGGGTCATTATGCATCAGATTGCAAGAACAAGAAGCTAAAAGATCCAGCCTACTATGAAAAGAAACTAGAAGAAGCCAAGAAACAACAACAACAAGTCAGCCTGATTGCAGGAACAGATACCTGGATAATTAATGACTCATCAGATGATGACCAGGAAGAAATGGCCAACTTTTGTATTATGGCAAAACTTGATGAAGAAACAACAGAAACCAATGTAAGTCAAAATGATCAAGAACTTCAAAATCAGTTAAATAAATTGTTGAAAGATTTTCAAAAACTGCAAGAAAAATACTTGGTAGAAACAAAAAAATCTGATGAACTCAAAGACATGCTGAAACATTGTCAAGAAAATGAAAACATTTTACATGAAGAAAGTCTGATCAAAGACAGAAAAATCAATTTTTATGAAAAAGAAAGAAAACTTTTGTATACAGAAATTCATAAAAATAAGGTAAATGTAAAAGGTTTTGTTGATGCATATGTTTCTTGCCTACGTCATCGTATAAAGTCGAATCTGTATTTAGGAGCGAAATGTCGAAGTTTATGTATGTCTAGGGATAAGTTCACCCGAACTTGTCATGCCTAGGACAAGTTCACCCAAACTTGTCATAGCTAGGACAAATTCGCCTGAACTTGTCCATGACACAGTTCAAGCGAACTTGTAACCCTATATATGTGTCTTGTAATTTCATTTGTAATATTCAGAGATTTTGTGTACTAGGACGGCGAAGCTCTGTCCAAGCGATTCTAGGATCTGTAACGTCTTCTAATCAACGAAACGGTGTTAAACAGTAAAGAACTTGTATCCAATGTCGCCTATGCAAACGGATTCCGCACGTTTACCTTAGGTTTGCCAAATTAGTGCCTGAACGATCCGTACAACGGACCTTCAAGTGGTATCAGAGCAGGATTGGACTAATTTGAAGACCATAGAACATCTCATCTTCTACTTTTTTTAAACTTTTCTTGGATATTTCACGGACAAAATGGACTGATTTTCAAGTATAATACGTAAAATCCATAATAGTAAAACCCTTGAAAAGATCAGAGATAAAAACAATCAAAATCATGTCTAAATTTACAAAAAATAAAGTTTTGGAAACTCATTTTGACCAAACTTACTGAACAAGTTCGCTCGAACTTGTCAAAAACTAAACAAGTTCGCCCGAACTTGTCCAGAATTATACAAGTTTGCTCGAACTTGTCCAAAAGTGAACAAGTTCGCCTGAACTTGTCCAAAAGTTAACAACTTCGCACGAAGTTGTCCATTACAAGTTCGCCCGAAGTTAAGGTGAAAATCCCGAAAAATGTCTCAGACATTATATATCGTTAGATTCGTATCGACGAGACGATTTAAAGATATAATCGGGTAAAAACAGTTTTCGGAAAATTTTAAACATTTTTAGCAAACTGATACGTGAAAATTGTCGATTAAAAGGTTGAATTTTGCATAAAATTTTTGAAAACAAATTTTTTTGTCGGAAATCGAAGATATTAATTTTGAAAAATTGAATGAATGGAAAGAGGAGCCTGACTATTTGAATTCTCCTGAACGTGTAACTATTTGGATTAAAAGATTTGAGAATTTTAAATGTAAAAAGGATGAATCTTTGAATGATCTGATAGATTGATTTTATGTCATGGACAAGAAGTTATATGAGTTTTATAATGTGTTTCGATTCCAGGATCATAAAAAGATTTTAAATTTTGCAGATGCATTACCATCAGAGTGGGATGGTTATTCAAAAGAATTACAAAAGGAGCCTAGTTTGTCAATACATAATTTTTTTAAAAAGATTAAGGATCACATTCCTGTAATTGAAAAAATGAAAGTTTTAAAACCAAAGAAGGAATGTGAGTCTGAGATTAAATCTGAAAATGAAAATGCTTGTCAAAGTTTTAATAATCCTGAAGTTTGTCAATTTTTTGCAGGTATAATCAGTGATCAAGGATATGATCTGGAAACACAAAGTTTAAATGTTTAGATAAAGTAAGAAAGAAGTATAATGTCGGAGAACTGTGAAGAAAAGGTTTCAAGTACATCTACAAATGAGTCTTCAAGTTCTAAATCAATCTGCCCAGTCTATGATGAAGATCTGAGTGATAATCTGACAGATAATGTCAAACTCTTGAACAATCTGGAGAGTTTGACATTAGAAAATAAGAAGTTAAAATAAAATGAAAAGATTTTTGAAAAAAAGAATAAAAATTTTAGAAAATGAAAAATCTGTTTTAAATAAAAATGATTTTGAAAAACAGATTATAATAAACTCGCATCTTGAAAAAATTAGGAAATTTGAATAAGATGTTGAGAATGCTAAAAATAAAGCTGTTGATTTAGAAACGAAGTTGAAAGGTTTTGTGACCTCGTCATTGATTCTAAATCAGATATGTCCAAAACCGATCAATAAGAATAAAAAGGAAATCCCAATAAGTGACAAGATCACAAATTATTATGATGTCATAATTGAGGATTGCGATGATGATACTGATGATGAAAGTGTTTAAAAAGGATACAATGAAATATTTTTTAAAAAGGTGAATGCTCAACGCAAAAACCTTCTAAGCAGATTGGAGAACGAAAACAAAAGGAAAAACAAAGTTCTAAAAATTTTCAAAAGAAAAATAAAAGCTCATCGGTACGATCATCCAATCATTAACAAAATTCAAAAAAAATTGAAAATAAGTGGTGCAGGTCGGACCACAGTGCTTCAACGTCAAATCATGCTTATAGAAGAAATAGGAAAGATGGTTACCACACATCAAATCAATGTCATGATTTGAGTGTATGGTTGCTAAAAAGGATAAGTATGATAACAGGGTGTGTCATAAATGTGGAGTAACTGGACACATTGCTATAAAATATTTTCAAATTAATTCTAAACCTGTTCATATTGATAAGAAAAATTTTGAAGATTTGAAAGTACCAACTCGGGTTTGGAAACAATTTACAGAAACGATAAACAAGGTGATGCCAGTTATTACTAAATTTTCAAATTTTGAAACTGGTGAATCCTCGAATAATAATGAACAAAAAGTTTCTATATTGTATTTCAAGAAAGCTTTTCAGAAAAATCAAACATGGTTGGTAAAACACAATCAGTGAAAATTGAAAGTTTAGAGGACTTTCCAAAACTTGAGAAAGTCCAAAATAAACTTGATTGTGTAAAGAAAATCAAAATTAAGGTTGAAGAAACAACGCCTAAGACTGAAAAGGATTGGGTGTCATTATTCAACTAATTGTTTGAATTTTGGTGCAGGAACTTCTAAGATGAAAGCAAATTACTGAGAATCGAGTTCCGTGACACATATTGTTTGAAGACGGGCCGGGTTAACAAGTTCTATATTAAGGCCATTTTTTACAAATTTTGAAATTCTAATAACGTTTACTTTACAATTTTTGAAACTTTTAGGAGAAAATTTTTCAAAAATTCATTCCAGTAACGCTTACTTGAAAATTTTTACAATTTTTTTAAGAAAAGTTTAAAAAAAATTCACAGAACCCTCACTGTTGAAAATTTCAAAAGTGTCATAGTTTTTGTCATCACGAGGGGGAGAGCGCTTAATAAAAAAATTGTGAAGCAGTATTGAATGGATTTTGAAGTGATTCTCATCAGTTGGTTTTTTTCTATAAATCAAAAATCCAAAAAATATGTTTATAAATTTTAGGGGAGAAATTTTTGTGCAGAAAATCCAAAAACATATTAAATGTAAAAAGTACAAAAACATGAAAAATGCAAAAAGAGTTTTGTGTGTATAAAGGAAATGATAGTACATCAGTAGCCTATCACAGTATGCTAAGAATTTGTAAAGTTTAAAAAGAGATAAAGAAGTCTTACTGTGAATGTGTCGATAGACTTTACACGTTCAGTAGATTGTTTCTGGGATATAAACTAAATTTTACTACTGCATAATTTTTGGATTAACATCTCTTGGATATATGGACTTAGTACTCCAAAATTTCGTTTGAGAGATTGCCTGATTCTGAAATACGAGTTCTTTATAGATGGTTGATATATGGGGTATGATACAAGTTCTTCTAATTTTGCGTAAGCAATGGCCTAGAACTTGTAGAATACTTTTGCATTAAAACCCTAAAACTGCATTAAATTGGAAATATCGAAAGATACTACAATTGCAGTTCAAAAGATTCCAAAATTGGAACACTACTTTAAGTCGAGCCTTCATATCTTTGTCGGTGCGGTGGTACTAACCTGAGCTCTTAAGACTTCGCATAACCTAGATACAGATATCAGTTACGCTATACTCACCTATAAGATGAAATCTAGGGAATCTTGATACGGGAGTATATTCTGAGATGGGAACCGTAGTTGAGTCAAGTTTCATAATTCTAACTAAGATATCTTGGAACAATTGGGAAATGTGTTGAAGTTTAAGTGGACAAATATATCGACAATCTAAGTAAACAAGTTTAGAACTTAAAGTCTAAAAAAGGTCAACGGTACTTTTGATGTGTCTTAAAAACTAATATGATCCTTTAACACAAACTCAACAAAATATGTCTGTAAATAAGTTTGTACATAGTTAGAGTTTGATATTCTTTTCATAAAAACAAACAGATTTTATTATCTTCAACCACTGATGATGAAATGCTGATTTTCAAAATCTAGAGCTGCTGAACAAAAATTATTAAAATTGAGATTGTTCTACAAAGTTTAAAAGTTCATTAATTTGAAACTTTCATTTGAGTAAATGCATCAGTTTAGTGTTAAAATGTTTAATCAAGATAATTAATTTGAACTTGATACATAAATCAAATATTCAAGGTCATTAATTTTGACTTGATTAACTGAGAGGGTTTAAAAAGGATAGAAGATTAAAATTTGAAATGTTTTTATTATGAAATTTCAAAATTTGAATATGAAATGTTTCTTTGAGTGTTTGAAGAATTTTGAAACAGGAAGTAGATTTTAAAGGGGAGCTAGATAAAAACGTTGATTAAAGATACCAGAAAGCTCAAAGTAAGGGGGAGCATGGTGATTAAAGTTTTATCAAGACAAGCTCAAGAAAAGATAATAGGATTGAAGAAGTGATGAATATCACGGATGTTAAAGTTATTCAAGAAATAAAGATCAAGAATATATTAAAGATTCTAGAACCTAATTGAAGAATGATGACTACGGCAACATCTAAGGAGGAGTCTGTTGATGCATATGTTTGTTGCCTACGTCATCGTATAAAGTCGAGTCTGTATTTAGGAGTGAAATGTCGAAGTTTATGTATGTCTAGCAATAAGTTCGCCCGAACTTGTCATGCCTAGGACAAGTTCACCCGAACTTGTCATGCTAGGACAAGTTCGCCCGAACTTGTCATACCTAGGACAAGTTCCCCCGAACTTGTCTATGACATAGTTCAAGCGAACTTGTAACCCTATGTATATGTATCTTGTAATTTCATTTGTATTATTCAGAGATTTTGTGTACTGGACGGCGAAGCTCTGTCGAACTGATTCCAGGATCTATAACGTCTTCTAATCAATGAAACGGTGTCAAACAGTAAAGAACTTGTATCCAATGTCGCCTATGCAAACGGATTCCACACGTTTACCTTAGGTTTGCCAAATTAGTGCTTGAACGATCCGTACAACGGACCTTCAGGTTTTCAACAAGCAAAGGATTTCATTGACTACATTGAAACAACTTCAAAAAATCAGGGTGAATGATTGGGTTATACTAAAACAACAAAACATAACCTACAGTGTTTGTAAAAGCTTCAAATGAACTACACTCAGAATCTGACATTGATTCAAATTTATCAGAAGAATCTGATTTTATAACATCTTGTTCTGAGTCAGATCCAGAATCAAGAAAATCTACGCCAACGAGAAAATAAAACAAAAACAAGGTCATACAAAAGGAAAAACCAAAAGGATCTTAAAAGAAAAGGGTCAAAACATTTTTCAAAAACATCAGAAAAATGTGATTTCATCAAAAACCATCCCATCAGATATCTCCAACAAGAAGGGATGCATGTGTGTTGATATTCTGAAAATAATTCAACAGCATCTGAACAAAAACCAACAATCTGTCAATGATTCAGCATTGGACAGAAATCTCCTCAATTTTGATCAGATGTCATCAGATTTAATACAAAAATCTGGATCAGATTGAGTCAATGGACTCTAATAGATCAAGACTGAAAGATGATAAAAAAAACTATTACATGCAATATAATCATCTGACAAAGTACCCAAGAAAGTCTGGGTACCAAGAAATCACTAACCTCTTCATTACAGGACCATCATGTGTAGCAGATTTGGTACTGCGATTCAGGAAGCTCCAAGCACATGACTAGGGACAAGTGCTTACTTAGAAACTATGTAGAAAAGCTAGGTAAATTTGTAAATTTTGGTAATGGAGTCAAGGGTAGAGTAAAAGGTTATGGAAGTATAACATATTGTACAATAACAATTGAGAGAGTGGCACATGTAGAAGGTTTAAAATATAATCTTCTAAGTTGTGGAAAATTTTGTGACAAAGGCTTCAAGGTAACATTTTTACCTGACACTTTTTTATTAATAGGTCTTGAAGATGATAAAATTTATATTAGAGGAAAAAGAATAAGAAAATCAATCTATTTCTTTGACTTCAATAACAAAGTTGAAGAACCTCAATTTTGTCTATTTTCAAAAGAAAATAAGGGAAATAGTTGGTTATGGCATAAAAGGGTAGCTCATATAAATTTCAAAAATTTGAAAAAATAAGCAAGCAGGTGTCTGGTAAAAGGATTGCATTTTATTGCTTCAAGAAAAGACAAACTTTATGAAGCATGTGAGCTAGGAAAGTCAAAAAGAGGCTCACACAAAACTGTGGTAGAATCTTTTATCTCTGAAAATGTTGAACTTTTACATATGGATCTTTGTGGACTAATAACCACTGAAAGTCTTTCTGGAAAAAAATATATTTTAGTCATTGTGGATGACTACTCAAGGTACACATGGGTATAATTTTTGAGGCAAAAGAGTGAAACCCCACATCTGATCATTAATTTTGTTAAGAAAATTGAAAATCTGTTAAAATTAACTGTAAGAAAAATTAGATCTGACAATGGGACAGAATTCAAAAATGCAAAACTTGATAATTTCCTAACAGAAAAAGGAATATCTCATGATTTTTCTGCTCCCATGACTCCTCAACAAAATGGGGTCGCTGAAAGAAAAAACAGAACTTTGGTAGAAGCTGCTAGGACAATGCTTGCATATGCCAAACTGCCAACCTATTTCTGGGCAGAAACAATGGCAAATGCATGCTTCACACAAAACGGAACTATCATTAATAAAAGACATTAAAAGACACCTTTTTACATCATAAACAAAAGAGTACCAAGTGTCAAATTTCTCCATACTTTTGGATGTAGATGTTCTATTTTCAATGATTTTGATAGTTTAGAGAAATTTGACATAAAAGCTAAAAAAGGAATTTTTCTTGGATATTCTTTCTCTTCAAAAGCTTATACAGTATTTGTTTTAAATAGTAGAACAATTAGAGAAAGTTTGTATGTCTCTTTTGATGATTCATCAGAAACAGAGATTTCTAATGACATCATGAATTTTTCACAAAAACAAAATCCAATGAACAATGAACATCTTTTGACAGAACTAACAAATGAACTGCTTGGGTATGACTAGGAAAGAAATTATGGAAATTTACCAGAAAACCAGTCAAACTCTAACTCTGCAGAGAATTTAGAGCCCACAGTTGAACGACAAGGAACAATAAATCAGACATCAGCCTTCACATCAGAAAACCAAGAAGAACATACAAGCTCGGAACAGATGATCAGTCAAGAGGAAGCAGGAAGCTCTTCACAAAATCCATCCTCAAATCCAGCAAATACTACTACAAGATGGATAAAGGGTCACTCAACAGAAAATATCATTGGAAATCCTCAACATGGTGTTAAAACAAGATCAGCAACTGATCATGAATGTTTTCATGATGGTTTCTTAAGCCCTACTGAAGCAAAAACAGCAAATGAAGCACTCAAACATCCAGACTAGGTTCAAGCTATGTAAGAAGAGCTTGATCAGTTTGAAAGAAGTCAAGTATGGAATCTAGTACCTAGACCAAATGATAATCAGTCATAGGGTCAAAATGGGTATTTAGAAATAAATCTGATGAACAAGAAATAATTAAAAGAAACAAAGCTATATGGGTAGTAAAAGGGTACTGTCAACAAGAAGAAATTGACTATGATGAAACTTTTACACCAGTAGCAAAACTAGAGGCAGTTAGAATGCTTATGCAGCTTCAAAAGGCTTCAAAGTCTATCAAATGGATGTCAAGTCATCTTTTCTGAATGGTAAGATTGATCAAGAAGTATATGTGCAGCAATAAGAGGCCTTTGTTGATCCAAAATTTCCAAAACATGTTTACAAACTACACAAAGCATTATATGGGTTGAAGCAAGCTCCAAGAGCATGGTATGAAACTCTTTCAAACTTTTTGATCCAATCAGGTTTTACCAAAGGTACTATAGACACAACTCTGTTTCTCAAAACACACAAAGGGCACACTCTGTTGGTACAAATATATGTTGATGACATAATATTTGGATCAACATATACAAATCACTGTAAAAAGTTCGAAAACCAATGACAAGTAACTTTGAGATGAGCATGATGGGAGAATTAAGTTTCTTTTTAGGTCTTCAAGTAAAACAAGAATCTGATGGAATATTTTTGAATCAATCAAAATATGTTAAAACCATTTTGAAAAAAAATATTCATTAGAAAATTGCTCATCATCAAAAACTCCAATGGCCACAGGAAATAAGTTAGATTCTAATCCTGATGGTGCAAATGTAGATCTTAAAACCTAAGTTAGGGTCACTCTTATATCTAACAGCCAGTAGACCTGACATAATGTTTTCAACATGCTTTCTGGCTAGATATCAGTGTAATCCCAAAGAATCTCACTTAAAGGCAGTAAAAAGGGTTTTTAAGTATCTAAAAAGCACATCTGACCATGGCTTATGGTACCCTAAGGAGACCAGTTTAGACCTAATTGCATATTCAGATGCAGATCATACAGGTTGTAAACTGGACAGAAAAAGCACACCTGCTGCTTGTCAGATGCTAGGAGAAAAGCTAGTATGTTCGGCAAGCAAGAAACAAAATTGTGTTTCCACCTCTACAGCTGAAGCAGAATATGTAGCAGCAGCAAGTTGTTGTTCACAAGTTTTGTGGATGCAAACACAACTCAAGGATTATGGAGTGAATCTAACAAAGATACCAATCTTGTGTGATTCCAAAAGTGCAATAGATATAACTTCAAATCATGTTCACCACTCAAGAACCAAGCACATTAATGTAAGGTATCACTTCATAAAAGATTATGTGGAAAAGGGAAACATAGAAATGTATTTTGTTCCAATAGAAAACCATTTTGCTGATATTTTTACAAAACCACTGGATGAGAAAAGACATAACTATCTGATCAGCAATCTGGGAATGATAAATAAGAGACACAATGAAACAAGTCTATCCACAAAATTTTCTGATGAAACTAAACAAGATTTTGAGAATTGATCAGTTTCTATTGAATTGATCAGAAATCTAATGATCTCATCAGTTATCTGATCAATCCATCAGAAACAAAACAACTATTCATGTGTCACCATCACATACCTTGTTTGTACCATGCATGCACACATATCTTGTACATATTTTTTTACATTTTATTTTTCATTTTCTTTATAACTTTTATGCAATAGTCACTTTCACTCACTTGGGATTAACAAATACATGAGAGATGTATACGTTACAGGGATAATACACCAAGTTCTCTTTTATTTTATTTTATTTTATTTTTTTACCTCATCAAATCAGTTTCACACGCTTACTCAGCACGGTTAAAGGAAAGGAAGGCTACACCTATCCCCTCAACAGAAAATTGAAAGACTAGGGTGTCGCCTATTCTTAAATGAGGAGGGAGAATATGGGAATTTTTAGCTCTAACAAATCTGACACCATATCTTAAAGAGGAGAAGAAGGATCTGAACCGATGGATACATCTAAAGCATGTGCTGATTGTCTTTAAATATACACATATTTGCTTGTACAATTTCACCTGGAAATTTTCTACCACTCATCTTCTTCACTTACAAACCCTAGCCTTCATATTTCAAAAACAACTTCACCATGCAAAGATTGATGGAAGCAGATTCCCTCTGCCTTACTTTCAAAGGCACAATGCAAGAGTAAGAATGAATGTAGATGGACCAAACTACGTTGGGTGCTCTACTATATTGAAAATGCTTTCGAGCAGTCCAATAGCTTTTGCACTCTCCATGCACGTTCAAGTGTATCCAGAACTTCTTCAAGAGTTCATGAAGTCTGCACGGCTGGTTATAGATGATTGGAGGCTAACCACCATTGAAGGATGGGTGATGGAAGATAGGCTCATTTATTTAAATGAGTACACTATCAGAGAAGCCCTCCAACTGCATGATGACTGTCCCCCAACCACCTTCTCCTTTGAAGACAGGCAAACCACATTGGCAATGATGGGATACCATGACCCTCAAGGAAGAGTCCCCATCTTCAAAAACGGGTTCACTAAACCATGGCAGTTCCTGGTAACCTAGTTTGCTTTTTCGCTTCACAAGGAAAGCTTCTAGTTGGTATGAGATCACTAGGAGGTTGATGGATCCCATTCACGCACTGGTAAACCATCTCCCTTACAACTACTCCTCCTATCTGATGAATGACTTTAGGGCAAACCTCTTGGGAGCTCGTCCTTTCCTTATCTACCCAAGATTCTTGATGAAGGTGATAACCTCACAACTAGACTTTGGAGGAGTTCCTACAACATATGTCAGAGCCCGGGTAGTTCCTCAGGAGGATCAACACATTGCAGCACTCATACCAACAGCAGAAAACACATGGAGTGAGACACTTCTCTGGGAGATGGTGGGTATCATGTATGGGAATGAAGACTTTGGGGATGAAGATTTAGTTTAAGTTTTTTTTAGTTTGTATCTTCTTTATATATAAGTATATATACGTCTTTCTTGCTTATTTTCTTTTACATTTTAGTTTAATATCTAATTGAGGGGGAATTTTTTATAAGATCAGAAATCTAGGGGGAATTTCTGATGAGATCAGCAATACAGGGGAAATTTCTGATAAAATCATAGTTCAAAGAATATTTTCTGATTGAGATCATATTTTAAGGAAGAACTAATGAGGGGATCTTTTTTTTAAGAATCTTCAAAAATTTTAGAGATAATGGAAACCTTGAAGAGACCTCTTTCAAAATAATGAAAATCTTTCAAAAATATGAAATGATGTAAATTTTCAGAGGATAATAGGAGATGAAAATATGTTTTTCAAATGCAACAACTTTTTCTTTGATTCTTCTAAAATTAAATTTCTCTGACAAAAATCTGATAAATTATGATGGAAATTTTTCAAACGGAAAATTGGAGATAAAGATGTGGTTTAACAAGTTCTTTTTTTCAAATGCAACATCTTTTTCTTTTAAAGAACTATTTTGATCTCCTAAAAGAATTTCTGATTAAAATTACATATGTTTAGATAACCCAACATGAAAACAACTTTCGTCAGAAAATCTGATTAACTTATCAGAAAATCTGATCAATTTATTAGAAAATTTCAAATTTTGATCATCATCAATAGACGACACTTCAAATCCATGTAAGTATCACAGAAGACTTCTCGATCACTCCCTTTCACCTCAAAAAAAAATACCAACAGATAATTTGTTGACCATCTGTTGGCAAAAATACCAACAGTATTTGATTGACCATCTGTTGACCAACAGAAATGCATTGATAAAGTCAACAGATACTTGAGCTTTTGGATTGCAGAAAAGGGGGAAGAGAAGGTCAAGAAAAAGGAATATTTGGAGAGAGAAAGAAACTAAGTGGACCCCTCTTCAAAACGTAGACCCACTTGTGGACCACTCTTCAAAACGTGGACCCACTTGTGCAAAAGTGAAGATTGGCGGTTTGCATGGACCAATAAAAGAGAAAAGTTTGAAACGGCATTTATGAAGATAAAACGATAAAGGTGTTACAAGATAACCCAAAGGTGTCAATATTAAACATAAATTCAATGGGTTTATGACACAGTTAATCACCAATCACTCATGATTTAAATATGTGGGACAACAAAACCTATATAAACCAACCTAGCACACAATCTCTTACCATCACCTCCAAAAGATTCAAACTTTTAAAATTCCAAACCCTAAAAATCACACCTTTTTTTCTGCAACCCAAAACCTCAGAATTCAGCATCATGTCTTCTTCTGGCTCCATGAACCTCAACATTCCAGCTGTGGAACATGAAGTTCCCCTTGTCAAGAGATCAAAGTGGCTAGATACAGAGAAAAAGAACAACCTAGCTCTCAACACTGATCATGAGCAGCATGATGAAAGGGTCAGGATTCTTGTAGAGTGTCTGATCAATTGTCCCATAAAATATGCTTTAACAGGAGGCTATGAAGTTCCTCAACAGATCCTACAACAAACAGTGCAAACAACAGAGAAGTCAGGAATAGAGTTAACTACACATATGTGGGGAATATCAGAATTACTGTTAATGAAGAACATATTAGAAGATGGCTAGAGATTCATAAAAAAGAAGAATATCACACTCCTCTAGTCAAAGAAGATATCTTAGCAATATACAGAAACCTTGGGTACAAGACACCAATTACCCTAACTAGCCAGTTCAAAAGAAAGCTACTGCCAGGATTCTAGCAAGTCTTCATGGACTTAATCAATAGTTGCCTCACAGCAAAGATAGGAGGTGCAGACCAGGTAACCATTCCAATTTTGAACATCATGTATGGGCTGATAATGGGTGAAGATGTAGATTATGCTAAAGAAATCTTTTCATTACTGAAAAGTGGCATATTCACTCATACAGGAAGAACAAACACACATCTTCCACATCCAAGATTCTGGCCAATAATCATAACAAAAGTATTTGCTGAAAGAAACATGGAGATTCCTATTCTTGATAGAGTATGGAAACCAGTAGTAATGACTCCATGGACTGCTGCAGCAAGTGCTTGGGCACATCCCAGTGATCTTTCTTCCCTGCCTCTCAGTATGCTGAAGGTGATTCCTGCAGGCTCACCCTTTATCAAAAGGCATGAGGATTTGATCAAGCCAACAGGACAAGATGATTGTGGATCAAGAATGGTGTCCACTTCAGCTACTGGTGACATGAACATTCTTGAGGAGTATGGAACAAATGAAGAATTTGATGAAGTCTCATCCACAAAAGATGAAGCATCTGATTTAGAACCAATACAAACCGGAGAAGGTCAAACACATGATACTCTTGAAACAGGTGCACATCTTGAATTAAGCACTGATCTTAACTTTACAAAACCAACTTCTGATGAGGGTAATTTTGAAATAAGAACAAGGGTACCTGATGTTGAAGCCCAATTGGGTATGGCACTAAGTATCAACTCTGAATCTGATGAGGAGAAGGTTGAAACTGCAACAAGTGGAGAACTTCCACTTTATCAGAGATAAGTATTGGATACTTTGTGTTATCCTAGAACTCAAGGAGAACATTCTAAAAGGATTGTTCAAGGAATTGAGGAAATCCAGGAGATGCATGTGGTGCATGACTCTGGTAGGAAACCTATGGATTGGTCTTTTGATCAAGATATAGGAATTCCTGAAACAACAAGAAATGTGTTTTATGTTGGTATGTTAGAAGGAACGTCTGTTGTTCCATTTGACCCAATTATAGCTGATCTTGAATCAACATTGAAGAAAGCAATGGAGAAGGTGATGAATCCAGAGAAAAAGTCTCCACTTGAAGAAAAGCTGGCTCTTCTGTTGAATGAAATGAAGCAACAGAAATCTGATATCAGAAATCTGTCAGATTCTGTTGAAGTTATCAGAAAGCAATCAAAAGCAAATACAGATAAACTAAACAAGTTGCAAGAACCTCCAGTTGTTTCTCAAGATGTACAGAAGAATTCTCATGAGTTCAAGAAACTTGCTGATGAGTTTAGAGCTATGAAGGATGAGATAAGGGAAATTGTGAAAACAAAAGAAAGTGTTGAATCAAGTATTACGGAACAAAATCTATCAACAGTTGCAGAAAACTTTACAAAGATGGAGGAAAGGCTAAAAGAAGTTGAGAAGAACAACAATCTGATGGTACATTTACGAAAAAGAACAGATACAGAACTGGAACAGAAGCAAAACAGAATTACAGGAGCAGATGGCAAGCATTAAAGAAGAAAGTGCTTCCAACACAAAGCTGACTGAAGATGTAAAGGATTTATTAAAAAGACTTTGTGTTAACATTGCACAAGCAACCAAATCCAGCTTGCCAGATCTGTTGAAACAGATTCCAGAGAAAAGAGAGGTGCCTGGCACAGCCTAGAAGGATACATCTAAGCAAACTACAACTACACCAACAAAAACTTTGTTCAGAAAACCAGCTCCTACACCAATTAAACCAAAAACCTCAACTGAACCTTTACAAAGCAAAATGGGTCCTCCTCCTCCACCTCATCCTACCTCTACCTTTAAAGAAACAACCATAATCTTACATTCTTCAACACAAACTCAATCATCACCACAATCAGCACCAGCTCAATCAAAACCAATTCAACCATCACCACAACAATTTCAAACACAAACAAAACCATCATTGAGGACAAGTGCTCAATACAGAACTCAGTCTTCATCAAGAGACAAAAAGAAAGGAAGCCAAACTGAATTCAACAAACAATGTGTATCGAGAAAAAAGAGGAAATGGGAAGAAAGTGGTCATACATCCTCAAAGAAACCCACTATAATTCCTACAGAAGATCTAAACATAACCAGGAGCATATAGGTTGTGGATGATCATGAAGTACTCTTTCCAGAGGTTGCTTTAAAAGAATACTACAGAAAAGATGATGAACCTCTTCCTAGCAAAATGAATCCTTTCACCAGAAATACTCTCACAATGAGAAGCAGTAGACAAGAAGGGTGTCTCTGGAGGAAATACTAAAATCCCATCAAGAGTGTACACATCACAGACAATTCAGTCAAGACTCCTCTCAAAGAAGAGTGTCATCAAAATGTGTATCACATTAGAAGAGAAGATGGTGAGGAACAAAAGGTCCTTGATAGTCAAATAATGGAATATCTTCATCCACTGGATATAGTCAAGCTAAGAAGAATGTATGCACTAGAATCACCAAGAAAAAGAGAAAATAGAAGAGCACTAAAAAGCTTCTCAGAACGGGGAATGGAGATGGCAACCACAATATGTCATGCAGACTTTGACCTATTCCTTCGTTACAAGTATTCAGTGAAGGGCAAACCTCTGATCACTGCTCCAAACACTGAAATCCCTGAAGAAATAAAAGATGCTAGAACAGGTAGCATTGTTGAAACACCTGAGCTTGCAGTAATCTATAAAGATGAAGAGGGAAGGAAAATGTTCAAAATCAATGAAATATGTAAGTTTTCAAACAAAACTTTAACTTACATCAAGGAGATCATGAGGAAAAAGCAGGAGCATAAGAAAGATAAGAAGAGAGAGCCCTTGGAGAAATAGATTGAAGGCATCATTGATGACTGGATTGAAGATAGAGAGTACATGAAAGCCATGTATGAGGAGTGCAAACAACCAATCCCTCAGAAGTGGAAGCCGAGCATGAAAGATGTTTACTATTGAATCTACTAACACAATGATTGCTATGGTTATGTTTGAACATTTTTTGTGTTTGGTTGAAAAACTGTTTGAGTAGTTGTGTTTATTTGCTTTTCTAATTGTATGTTACATGCATTTTTTGTTGTATGTTCTTCATTTTACTTACAATACTTAGGGGGAAATTGTTAGGAAACTTTACGTATGAATGTAAAGTATTGAAGAAAAGAATCTGATCAATCTGGTCAGATCAGATGAAGAAGAAGTCAAAGGATCAAGTCAACAGAAGATACATGATCATAGGCCATAAGAAGAAGCATCTGAATCGTATCTGATGAGAATATCTTTGTCTAAGTGTTCGAAGAATGGATCAGAAGTTTCTGATCAAAATCTGATAAAACCTTATCAGATTCTGATCAGAAGTCATCAGATTTCTGATGACCAATCATAGTGTCCACTTGCATTCAAAGATAAGGCAATACGGTTGAAGGACATTGATGACACAAGTGGAAGTAGTAAGCATGACGAATGAAATGGTCTTCCACGATAAACACTTGCATGAATAAACAATTGTTTATTCATGCCAATTGGTCTCTATAAATAGAGATCACCAACACAGAATTGCAAGTATTACGTCTTACATACTCCATTGCCCTTCACTCCCACAGAATTCTTAAGCATTGTTTTGTATTAGAAAATAACTTTTTCAATCATCTTTTGTAACCTTTCAAAAGTGATATAAACTCGAAAATTCTGTACTTCTGTTTCTTACAAGTTGATTTCTAATTCCGCACATTATTTTCATATAAAGTTGAAATCAGCTTGCCATTTTAGATCAAAGTATTATTATCTGGGATCAACATGGACCATTGCTCATAAACTTATTTTATATACTTTTGGCTTTTTCCGTCATACCGAGTAGTCCTTAATTGTTATAACCCGAGTTGTTTGTTTGTGGTTATAAAATGCTAGTTGACATTATTTCCATTTAGAGATTTTTTGTTTGTTTTAGTTTGCTCGAGGACAAGCAAAGTTCAAGTGTGGGGATGTTTGATGTATAAGAATTTGTACATCTTTAAAACGTCAAATAGACCCCGTTTACGCGAGAACTTGTTGTATTTTCACTGATTTTGGTACTCATTTGAGTTGTTTGTGAAAATACAAGTCCGGGGTTCGGCCCGTGTTGAAACGGAGGCTTTTGGAGCAAAAATGAGAAAAAAACGGAGTTTTCTAGCAAACTGCCAGATACGGCGTGACCGTGCTAGGCCAACCAAGAACGGCACTCTCGGCGAGCAGTATCATTTCAGCGCAATCCAGGAAGAATTCAAGACTTGCACGACCGTGCCAAGCCAAACCAGTCTCAGATCAGATTTTTCCCGGGATCATTTCAGCCATTTTCGAACATTTTATCGATATGCACGACCGTGCCACTGGTTGGCATGGTCGTGCCACCTCGGAAACGTTTGAGCGGGATTTTTTCTGAAATGGCTAGCAAACTAGTCAACACTCGAAAAAGGGCCTCTGACACTTACCAAGAACGACCGTGCCAAAAGGTGGCATGGTCGTGCCAAACTCCCAGTAGCATAAATACATGGTTTAAGCTCATTTGGAGGAGAGTTGGAGCATTTTGGTGAAGTTTTCTCTCAGGAATCTGGTCTTGGAAGCTTGTTGGAGCTAAGAGGGAGCCTTGAAGAGGACTTAATCACTTGAAGATCTACTCAAACACCATTTAATCTTGTCTTTAAGTTGGTTAGCTTATAGTTACATTATGAACAATTTATGATTTCTTGTACTTGATTTATTTGCTATGAGCCTTATGGGCTAAACATTTGTGTTGCTTAAACTTTGTAGAAGCTTATGAACATGTGATAATTATGGAAGTAGATGTGGTGGTTGTTTTGTTAATTTTCATAGTAATGCTTGAATCTTGTTCTTGGAGTTCTTATGCATGTTTAAAGTCCTTATTCTTGAATGTTTGGTCATAAGTATTTACATGATGTGTTGGAAAGCCCATGTAAAGTTATGATTATTGAATCTTGGTAACTTGTTAGGATGATTCATAACATGAAACTAGGAATGGTAATTGTTAATATGACTTGAATGATGATTTGGGCATGTGTAGGAATTCTTGTATTTAGATTTGGAAAAATCAAAAGAATTTTTATATAGATTCTATAGTTTGTGTATGTGTTAGAATGATGATTTAGGCCAAGATTGTTATCTAGCATGACCATGCTTGTGGTTCATATCAAGAACACGATGAAGGTGCTACTTACTTGAAAGCAAGTTAGGGTGATTTTTATGTTGTTCATAGTAATTCTCCCAAACTTGTAGAGTTAGGAGTTTTAGCAAACAAATAACTCTTGTATAAAGATTAACATCAACTTAGCAAGTGAGCTCAAAATAATGATTTTTAGGTGATTCGAATGTTATTTCATTTTAGTATTCCTAAGGATTATAAACTAGAAAGCCTTGATTAGGGACTTAGTTAAAGTTGGATCTTACATCACCATTGGTCTCTTCCTTTAGTTGCCACATGTTTGTTAGTGGATACTTAGTTTAGGCAACCTCTTTAGATATTGTTCTTCCTTAGCTTAGTTAGTAGTTTGTTCTTTTTGCATGATAATTTAGAAACAAAAATCAACCATCAATTGAAAAGGCTTTAAAGTAACAAAAGTTTAGTATCGAGACACCGTCCACGAATTGATATCCGGTTCTTACCAACAAATTATATTACCTCCCGATGGGTACACTTGCCCTTTGTGTGTGTCGTTAGTTTTTAGGTGAAAAACCCTTTTTAAAACTAAATCTGTGTGAAGAAAAACCCAATAAAATATATATAATTCACGCACATCATCTGGTCATGGCACAAGTTCCCATACTTGTTGTATTTTAAATTGAAGAAGCCCTTCTTGCATGACTTCTACCTAACTGTTGTCTTTTAATGCCTCTTGGTATTTGATAGGTTGGATGACTGATAGAAAGCTTGCAAAGAGGCAGACATTTGAGGTTTGGCTTCTTGTGAGCGCTCCTGCATTAATGTCCCCTTAACTTTTTCAGGTGGATGCGATCTGTGGAAGATAGTGTTTCCAGTGTATGGAATGATGGAATTTTGTGGTGATGGGCATAATTGAGAATTTTCTAGTGAAACCTCTGTTGCCAGTGTATTATGGTCAAAAAGTGGTTTGAAATGGTGGTGGTGGGATTGCCCAAGTGGTGAGTTATTTGATGATGATGATGAAGATAGATCAGTGGTTTGACCAGAAGCAGCATCAGAGGTTTGGGGTTGACGTTGGTCAACAGTGGTTCCAGTTATCGTGGACTGCTGTTTTTTTGTGTTGAAGAACTTTGTGGATCACAAGAGACTTTATATTGAATTGTGTCTCAATGTCAAATCTGTAATCCTGTTGTGCTGCATTTTGTTTACCTATATCAACACCAACCTTAGCAGTTACTTCTTCAAAGTTGAATTTATCATGATCAAAAAGTTCTACAAGTTTTTAGGTATTTCAAGGATGATAATTCATTGAATTTTGCATTCAAAGTTTCTTCTATAGTCATGGTCCTTGTGTTAAACACTCTGTAGGCCTTGGCAGTAAAAGAATATCCCAAGAAATATCCACAATCCACTTTAGCTGCAAACTTTGATATTGAATCTTTGAGATTCAAGATAAAGCATGGGCAACCAAAGATTTTAAAAAGAATGATATTAATGGTTTATTTTGAACAATATCTCATAGGCAGTCTTTTGATGCCTAGGATTTATCAAGACCCTATTTTGAACATAACATTCAGTATTCACAACCTCTACCCAAAAGAACAATCGAAGACCAGAATCTGCAAGCATAGTCCTTGCAGCCTCAATAAGGGTTGTTCTGTTTTTTTCTTTCAACAACCCCATTTTGTTCAGGTGTTCTGGGAATACTGAATTGTCTTTATCCTTTTGGATATGCAGAATTCATCAACCTCTTGGTTTATGAATTATGTCCCATTGTCACTTTTGATGGACTTCACATGGAGATCATATTGTTTTTCAATTTTTATGATAAATTCTTCTAACATTCCTGATGTCTCATCTTTTGAGTGAAGAAAGAATGTCCATGTAAACCTAGAAAATCATCAACTATCACCAAGCAATAACGTTTTTTTCTCAACTAACAGAGGCGAAATTCATTGTTAGCTGATTGAACAAACAAAGAACAAGCGTGATGATTACTGTTAAACCGTCTGTATCTTGTATTGATTAACTTTGTAAAGATTACAGACTTGAGCAGGCTTCGCCTCTGATCAATAAAACAGCATACTAAACAAACATCCTAAGTCACCTATTTATAGGCAAGATATGACAGCACTAGGGACTCAGGACCAGGGGATTTTCGCATGAAATTTTCGTGCGAAAATCCACACGAATTTTCGTGCGAAAATTCCACAACTATACAAACTAGTTTCTTTCAAAACATAACTGTTGATGCTGCGAAACCCTTTCTATACAACAGACTCGTCCTAGACGTAGGCAATAGACATATGTGCAACAACATTATCACCACCTCCATGAGAATGGAAGTTTGTCAGTAGAGCTTTGCATCTAGTCATGTGTCTAGATCCCCCACTGTCTACATACCATAGGCTATCTAGGCATGCAGATACTCCCATTTTGGTGGCCATAAATGCGCATTCGCACTTATTCTCATCTTCAATTGTATTCTAAGAATCACTGTTTTTTACAACATTATCATCACTCTTTTCACAAACTATTGTTTGTACTGAGTTAGATATACTCTCAACATTTGGTATGTTAAGAATTAAGAATTTCTTGGTTGTTCTTAACAGTCTCCTTAGATTTACTAAATTTTTCTTTTAACTCCTCCCATAACTCTCTAGAACTATTACAGTGTAACAGTTCTGCATGGATTTCAGCTTATAAATGCTTCGCAATTATGAAAAGAGCTTTGGCATCTATCTCAAACTTTTCGAAATCTAGCATAGAGTAATCTTCCGGATTCTTTGGCTCATACACATCTGGATTTTTGACACGTTGTGTCATTGAATATACGGTCCATACAAAACATACCTCCAACATCTTGATTCTTGTTGAGCTAGATAGTGTACCATCAGATGTTGCTAGATACTAAAGTTAGATCTATCAAGCATTTTTTCCATCACAACCGGAGATAAGGGGATCATAGTTATTGAGTGGCATTCTCTTTTAATCTTTTTAGAAGAAGAACAGAGTATGTGTAAGACACTTTTTGAGTTCTACATTAGTCTATTCTAAGCTACGAATAGTATTGGACCTATCTTGAGCTGATCTTTGTTTGTTAAACTGATTGTTAAATTAGGTTTAATGTAACCAAGCTCTGATACCAATTGTTAGGATCTGAGTTTGACACTTGCAAACAAATACTGATAAACACAATATAATTCACAAGTAGAGAGATATTATCATAAACGGTTTTACAATTGATCCAAAAGTTTAACAGAAATGATTCTACAATCTCCCCCTCAGCCGATCACTAACTAGAACTATTCATACAAAAGAGAAAGTGTGAAGTGATGAAATAGATCTCTAACATGTGAGATCTATTTATACTAGGTACTAAAGCTCTATTCGTGATAGGCTGACATCACCCTAATAGTGACATCTAACATTCCTAATAGAAAAAATACCACAGATGTTACAAACATCTATTAACATCTATTCAAATCCTAACATCTGATCTAGGCTTAATTCTAAACAGTGATAAGATAAGTACTGTTATATTAAGAAATCACTGTCTAAGCTATCCATTGTTGTAGTTGTCGAAACATCTGTTTTTTCATACAGATGTTTGGTCTTCTTTATCAGACCTTTGGCTTGATCAGGGCTTTGGTCTTCAACAGACTCTAGCTTCAATATATGTTGTATCCTCTTGAACAACGGTTCCAAGTCTTGATCAGATGTTTGTCATGCTCTTGAACATATATTCTGATTAGATGTTCAAGATTCACTATCTTTGGGGAGAGAATTGCTTCATCAACTGTTTATTTCTTGATCTTTGAGTTATGTCTTGGCTTTTTTATATCATTTGTTCTTTTATTGGTCCAACACATACTATGCTCCCCCACCTACTCCTACTCATAATCCTACTATTGTTTCCAATTTGCTCAACATGTCCAAAATGCTACTTTTATTACGAAGCAAAATGAAGAGAATTTGCTCTTAGCAACGAGTATGATAAATTGTTTGAATGCTTTTCTAGCAGATGATCTCACACCTCCAGGGATGGTCGCAACTGATTTGAATCAGCTACATGTCACACCTCGACTCGCAGCGGAAGCGCATGCGGGGAGCAACAGATACATGGTACGAACACGTTATTTAAAAAGATATTGTATTACACAACACAAACATCAGTTACAACATTTGATTACACACTAAGTTTTAATGTACATGCACTAGTGTCCCAAAAGTTGTTTGTTTTTGCTAAGCATGCTTATATGTATTGTAATATCCAATCAACAAAACTTGAAATCCATACGCACTTCACTTTATTCGTCTTTAGTTTTACCTGAAAAGCATGTTAATTTTGAATGGTCAACTACAATTAGCTGGCGAGTTTCACTATTTTTATTTATTTCACAATTTAGTTTGAACCGATTGATTATGCACGTTTGACATGAAAGTATACTAAGCCCACAAGTGAAACCTTGACTGTTCTCAAGTGTCGTGTTCCACGCCCGACACCTCAGCACTTTACCACCCCAAGCAGCTATGTCTAACACCACATAACATGTTCACATAATTGCATGGACATGTGCAATTGCAGTAGAACCCATGGCATTCGTGTTAGATCAATTAGGTTTGTTAGACTAATAGTACTATTCACACATCCACCGGCATATAGTTGATCACTCGTGTCTGTGGGAACTTTTCGTGTGTTAGTATAACTCAGATAATTCACATCACAACATGTATGTATTTGCAAGTATGTACGTGTGTTACATGCATTTCACCCCAAGTAAAACAGTAAAACAGTTTGAAAGCAGGGTAATGAAACTCACTAAGTATATAGCACGACTATCACGGGATGGGTAAGTATCAATGCTCTATCCCTTCAGTCCTGATATCAGTTCATATTTGGTTAATTATCGAATACAGTTTTCAATTTGGTAATTGCAATAACTAGGGCTCAGATGATAATAATCATTTGAGACTCAACCTATAGCATAACAGTAGAGTTGTGGGTATTATCTTAGTGTCATATTTCAGTTTGGCTTTCGAGCATCGTTTTGCATGCTGATCAAAGTCGTATGTTTTAGATGTTCGGAAAGTAGTATGATCATATGCAATGTACTAATGAGTTGTCCATTAGAAATGATTAACTTTATGTTAAGGGAGTTCGGTTGTTTGGGGATCCCGTGTTGCCCAATTTTAAGTTTCCGTTTTCGTCGTCGGGGAATCTCTCGAACTGGCGTGTAATGTACCCCAAGTACCCATTTTTCCCCGGAACAATCCAGAATGACTCTGGTGTTCCAATTATTTCCAATTCAATTATTAGTCAGTTCACGGTTCCGGCAGGTTTGTTATACGTTTACAACTGTCGGTTTTGTATAAAATAATAAGATTTTTAATTCCAAAAAATCATTACTCAATGGATATATTTATAAAAATCTGAATTTTTTTATATAAATTGCTAAAAGTATATAGAGTCCTAGAAAAATATTTCAAGAATTTATAAAATCAATTTATTAATTTTAATAATTTCGCAAAAAAAAACTACATTTTAACCGAACACTTTGTGTTCAAAGTGATCCGACCTTCAAAAATTTCCAAAAATTCACAAAAGTGTCCCAATTTTTCCAGGAACTTCCTGGAAAAATTTGAGATATTTCCAAATTCGTTACACTGCGTTTCCGGCTGTCGAAACTCTCACACGCGATTTTTAAAACCCAAGTCAAGCTCAGCAATGATCCCCAAATTTTTCCAGAATGTTTTCCATATTAAATTCAACATCTTTGTAATATTATGTGATTTATTGAGCTCGTTTAATATTTTATCCGAATTTATTCCTATAAAACAGTTAAAAATTCACCAAACATTCAGAAAGTTCTAAAAAATTATATATTCTAGTCTTAGTTTTACCATGTTTAAGCAGCCTGCAAAATTTCAATTCCAAACAATACCCACGGAAAAAGTTATGCTATAGGTGAATCTATACGCCCTAATTTCAATTTTCGGAATTTATACCTAGCGAAATTCGCGTTGTTACCCAACCCTTGTGCTTCCAAAAGTGAAAGATCCTTATGTTCAGTTCCTATACACCGTAAACAACACAAATATGAAAAAACCCATGTCAATCAAGCCTCGAATCCGTTTTCTTTCGATTAGTGTTTGTTATTTTTGCTTTATGTCGAATAAATTGTGTTCTTGATCCATAACCGATGATTTTACTTAACCAAGCACCATGTACCATCTTATTATAGCATATAAAAGTTATAGCAGCCTTTGAATATGCAAGACCCTTCAACATTCATGTTTTTAAATTTGGATTTTTATGAATTCCCATGTTTTCATTCAATAATCAAGCTAAAAATGATCTAAAAGTGTATACCTTTGCAAATCTGTTTTTTTTTTCTTGATAATTCTCAGCATTTTTAGTAGGTGTGTGTGTGTGTGTTGAAAGGTAACTTGAAAGTGTGGAATGAATAAAAATATCAAAAGTTGGCTTTTTAAAGCCTAATTGGGTCGTTCGGAACTTTTGGGGACTTTCTAGACCGAACCCACCGACAAGGAAACTGGTATACATTGATATTTTGACTTGGAAAAACTTATATTTATGTTAAATAAGTGTTTTTAGGCTTGACTGAATATTCGTTGCATGTTTGGTAGTTTCCGGTTGCGTTAAAATTAAAGGCGTTCTGCCAAGCAGGAGCTGCTTTGTTTAGCGTGCCGACTAACTAACAGGGCTTCAAATCTTACGTTATTGTCTAAATATAAAGTTCAAATATTTTCTTTCTCTTAGAATAGTCTACGACACTTTAGTTTGCATGTAAATCGTTATTGTACGGTTTACGTAATATTAAACGGAAAGCTTTCGTTTAACTTGTTTCTAGCACACTGAGGCATCCACATCGCACTGTTAGGTGATATTGTATGTATGTTTCTCATAACATACCCTCGGATTCAACCGAGTCATACTTAGCATCGTTTCATTACTCGAGTAAGGCGTACGCACAGATTATGGTTTACTTGATTTTGCCACGGTTGTCACATTCTCCCCGGTTAAGAAATTTCGTCCTCGAAATTCGATGTTTTTAGTTGGGGAAGAAGTGCGGATATTTCTTGCGGAATTCATCCTTCCGTTCCCACGTATATTCAGGCCCTCGTTGTGAGTTCCACCTGACTTTAATGAGCGAGATTTTGTTATGACGTGGTTGTTTGGTCTTCCCGTCTATGATTTCTACCGGTTCCTCCATGGAGTGGAGTTTATCATCAACGTGCACATATTTCAATGGTATGATAGATGCATCATCCATGAGGCATTTATTTAAGTTTGATACATGGAAGACATCGTGAATAGTGCTCAGTTCAACCGACAATTTCAGTCGGTACGCCACAGGTCCAACCTTGGCAATAATTTCGTATGGTCCTATGTATCTCGGAGCCAAGTTTCCTGCCTTGCCAAACCTTATCACTCCTTTCCACGGTGACACTTTTAATAGCACCCTATCACCTACTTCAAACGACAACGGTTTCCGGCGAACATCAGCGTAACTTTTCTGCCGATCTCACGCCGCTTTCATTCTAGTTTGGATCTTCTGCACCTTGTCTGTTGTTTCTTGGATTATTTCAGACCCCGTGAGTTAAATATCGCCCACTTCAGCCCAACAAAGTGCGATCTGCATTTTCGGCCGTATAATGCCTCGTATGGTGCCGCTTGTATGCTACTATGATAGCTGCTGTTATAAGAAAATTCAGTTAGGGGAAGGTGCTTGTCCCAACTTCCTCCAAAGTCTAGGACATAAGCATGAAGTAGATCTTCTAGTGTCTGGTTAGTTCGTTCTGATTGGCCGTTGGGCATGGTAAGCGGTACTCAAGTCTATTCTAGAGCCCAAAGCTTCTTGTAATTGTCGGCAATAGTGTGAAGTAAAATGACTATCGCGGTCTGAAATGATCGCAACCGGTACCCCGTGTCTAGCCACAATTTCATTAGTGTAGATCTCAACCAGTTTCTCAGTTTTGTAGGTTGTATGAATCGGGATGAAGTGTGCAGATTTTGTTAGTCTATCCACGACTATCCAAATCGCATCATGACCTTGGGGTGTCTTTGGAAGGTAGGTCACGAAGTCCATCGTGATTTGCTCCCACTTCCATTGAGGTATCTCGGGTTGCTGTAGCATTCCCGAGGGCTTTTGATATTTAGCCTTGACTCGGGCACAAGTTAAGCATTTACTAACATATTCCGCCATGTTTTTCTTCATGCCCGGCCACCAATAAAATTCCTTAAGGTCGTGGTACATCTTGTCTGTACCGGGGTGAATAGAGTACTTAGATTTATGAGCCTCATCCATAACCAGTTGACATAGGTCATGGAGAGTAGGAATCCACACCCTATCTTTGAAGTACATCACTTCATTAGTTTTCTTTTCTAAGTTCTTTTCATTCCCGTGCAATTCTTCCTTTTCTATTTGACCTTTTGGCAAGGCTTCAATCTGCACAGCACGAATCTGTTCCTTGAGACTTGTTTGGACAATCATCCCCACGGCTCGTACTCTAAGTGGTTTCACCCTATCCTTTCTGCTCAAGGCATCGGCTACTACATTCACCTTGCCAGGGTGATACTTAATTTTGCAATCATAATCATTTAATAGTTCCACCCATCTTCGCTGCATCATGTTCAGCTCTTTGTTGTCAAATATGTGCTGGATGCTCTTATGGTCCGTGTAGACCGTGCACTTCGTACCATATAAGTAGCGCCGCTAGATCTTAAGTGCAAAAATCACCGCTCCAAGCTCTAAGTCATGCATTGTATGGTTCTTTTCATGTACCTTCAGTTGTCATGATGCGTATGCTATTACCTTGTTTCGTTGCATTAGTACACATCATAAACCTCGTCGTGAAGCGTCACAACATATGACAAAGTCTTCGTTTCCCTCCGGAAGTGTTAGAAATGGGGCTTCACATAGTTTTTGTTTTAGCAACTAAAAAGTTGTTTCTTGTTCTTCAGCCTAGTCGTATCTCTGATCCTTTTAAGTGAGCACGATCAAGGGTTGTGCGATGCAAGAGAAGTTTTCAATAAAACGACGGTAATATCCTGCCAAGCCCAAAAATTGGCGGATTTCTTTGGGGGACTTAGGTGCTTGCCAATTCTTAATGGCTTCGATCTTACTAGGGTCAACATGAATTCCTTGTTGATCCACCACGTGCCGTAGGAATTGCACTGCTTGTAACCAAAAATCGCATTTGGATAGCTTAGCATACAACTTCTCTTGTCTCAATACCTCCAGAATTGTACATAGAAGGCTCTCATGCTCCTCCTTGCTTTTTGAATATATAAGGATATCATCAATAAAGACTATGACAAATTTATCCAAGTGTGGTTTACAAACCCGGTCCATGAGGTCCATAAATACTGCAGGTGCGTTTGTTAGCCCAAAAGGCATAACCAGGAATTCATAATGGCCATACCGAGTTCGAAAGGCTGTTTTCTGGATATCCTCTTCCTGAACCTTTACTTGGTGATACCCTGATCTAAGATCAATCTTTGAAAAGTAACAGGCTCCCTATAACTGATCAAACAAATCATCAATCTGCGAAGTGGATACCGATTCTTGATAGTGACTTTGTTTAGCTCCCTATAGTCTATAAACATTCTAAAACTCTCGTCCTTCTTTTTAACAAACAATATCGGTGCTCCCCAAGGGGAATAGCTAGGAGGAATAAAGCCTTTGTCCAACAGCTCTTGCAGTTGGGTGGATAACTCTTGCATCTTGGAAGGCGGAAGGCGATAAGGAGCCTTGGCGATCGGAGCTGCTCCCGGAATTAAGTCGATACGGAATTTGACTTGTCGGTTGGGTGGTAATCCGGGTAGTTCTTCGGGAAAATCATCGGGGTAGTCATGTACAACTGGAATGTCTTCAATTCGTCTTTCCTTAGGTTCCACTAGTGCCACATTTGCCATGTACATCGCGCATCCCTGTCGTAAGAACTTCAATACTTTGAGGTGAGATATAATGGGTAAAATAGCACCAGATTTTTCTCCTTGGACCATCATCACTTCATTGTTAGGGAAAGGAATCCTAACAATCTTATTTTCACAAATAATTTCTGCCTTGTGCTTGGACAACCAGTTGCCCCATGCTATATCAAAACTTCCAAGTTCTATAGGTAGAAGGTCAATGTGGAATTGGTGGTCGTTAAAGGTTAAGGGACAGTCGCGGATAATTTGGTAACTGGTTATAGGTTTACCGTTAGCGAGTTCTATAGAATAAGGACGTGTTAGCTCACTAGTCGGCATATTTGATAATGGTAGGAAGTTAACAGAAACAAAGCTCTTATCTACACAAGTATCAAATAACATGGAAGCATAATGGTCAGATACAAGAAGGGTACCTGTCACTACATTAGGATCTTGTTGTGCGTCACCAGATCTTATAACAAACGTGTGCCCTCGAGCTTGGTTGGAAGTTGAAGCCTGCCCTTGGTTTGTCTTTCCTGTGGGTCCTTGGTTCAGTTTCGGGCAATTTTGTTTAAAATGCTTCGTACTGCCGCACTCGTGGCAGGTACGAGGGTAGGTCAGCTGTGGGTTTTGTTGAGATGGTCGTTGACTTGTTTGGGGTCGGGTGGTTTGGGAATGAGTAGGTTGGTTCAAACGGTTTGTTGGTTCAGTCGGTGTTCTAAAGGTACGGGCATAATGCCCTACTTTCCAACATTTATTGCAGGTCGCGGTTCGGCACTCGCCCAGGTGATGGTAACCATATTTGTTACATTTTGGCCATGGTCCTTTATAATTATAAGGTCTCGAATCTCAGGTAGTCATTGCATAATTTTGATTGTTTGACCGATTACGCTTAGGCGGCTGAGATCCATGTGGATTATAGTCAAAGTCAATTCTTTTGGTACCAGATGGCTCTCCGGGCATCTTCAACATATTTCTTCTAACCATGTCAAAAGTAATTGTGCCAGACGTTGACACAACGCTTTCTATTGTCAAGTGCTCTACTGAGTTTACGATGCTTTGCACTTCTGGGGCCAATCCTTATGTATAACGTTCGATTCGCTTTGATTCGAGTCTGACCATCTCCGGTAACAAACGAGCAAGGGTGTTGAAACGACTAGTGTAGCCCACATGACCTGAGCCTTGCATTTGCAGGCTTTAAAATTCATGTTCTAGTTTTTGTATTTCATTTTTCGGACAAAAGTGGGTCATCAGAAGGGTTTTAAGTTCCTCCCACGTCATATGGGCAATGATTGTCCCCGGGTCTGAATGATGGTATTCCACCAGTTCAGAGCATAAGATAAACGTAGAAGTCACATATTTCACAATACACTCCTCTGGACAGTTCGTGATGTTGATAACTACCTGCGTCTTTTCGATCCATCGAACAATCCCCGTTGGCCCTTTTGTACTGTGGAACTCTATGGGTTTGCCTTCCATAAATTGTTTATAAGTGCATCTCTGCACCACGTTTTTTTGATCAATCGGAACCACATTCGGATTAGGCTGAGGGTTTTGTGTGTTTGTGTTAATACCCGCAGTTACTTGAGCCACTATGGTTGGAATAACAGTTTGTAATTGTTGGGTTACTGGTTGTACGATGTCTGCCTCTGTCAGGTTATTTGCTCGTTTTGGGGCCATTCTATAACAAAAAATGTGTATATATTGGTACACATATCACATATCAGATTGCATTGCATCAAAACTATTAACAATCTCATAAACACACGGACACGTATAAACAACAGTCACTTTTATACATATGAGCGCCGCTGTACAATAATCAAAATTGCCACGTAGGCCGAATCCGCTAAGGATTTATGTTTGTAACGTACAAGTCAAAAATTTGTCACTATAGTCATGTACACACAGTAACAACGTCTAGTACAAAGAACAAACAACGTCACACATCACCATCTCGACATAGGCCTACAACTGCCTAGTGCTTAATGTGATGACAAAAGATATATGTTTATATGCATCACTACTATCTACAAGTACGTAACCACGGGGTGTCAGCCCAGTGGCCAGCCTCACCCATTCCAAACGGGAGGACGCGGGTTCGACTCTAGCTCGACCCGAATAATCCTGCTGGATAGTAACCGCCAGGCAGCTATGGGGCTAAGCTAGCTTGGGGAGGGAGAACCCTCCCGCGGTCAGGGGTACCGTGCATTTACCCTTTTTTTTTACTATCTACAAGTACGCCCAAAATCTAGCGTCCGCGTATCGGGTACACCAGCCAAACAAAACCCATCATCAACAGCACCAACCCTACTACACATAGATATAGTAGAGTCTCTGTACGTCCATGCCGGTAACCTACATATGCCATGGCCTGGGAAGAAAGTGGTGGTTCCCCCTATTGTGCGGGTAGACCCCAGACAGGCGGGGTAGGCTCCTCTACCGGGCGGGAGGGCTCTCCCTGCTCGCGAGTATGGTATGGGGGAGGAGGCTCTTGTGAGGGTGTCGGGTTTAGGAATCGGGCGGTCACACGGTATCCTAGGTCCAATAGAGTAGGTACAACTGGAGAGGAAGGTGGAGTACGGATAACTGGAGAAAAGGCTGGAGTTGGCATCAGGAATCTCCTGCGAGCCGTCTGCCTAAAACGAGCAACTGGTGGGGAGAGTGGTGAACCAAGATGGATGGAAGTGCGCGGGGTAGGAAATCGTGGAATAGTAACTGGTGTAGGACTCCGCCTAGCTATAGCGGGATGGTAATATGGGTCTGATGTGTGGTTATACTCAGCCGCAATGGGCTGGCGGTGAGGTGTGGAGTGGTAAGAACTAGTAGCCTCAGTCCCTCGTCTAACAGGGGATCGGGGTGGCTAACTATCGCAACGGTAACCTGATAAGTCAGGTTCGTCACTCGGAAGCTCAAATCCTATTGCCTCCTATTTCTCCTCCTCCTCGGCCCCTGACTCCATCTCCACAGGATCCTCTTCCGTCTCCATTGATGGATCCTCTTCAGAACTCTGCTGCGTCGGCTTGACATCTTACCTACATATAATAATAATAATAATAATAATAATAATAATAATAATAATAATAATAATAATAATAATATAATAATAATAATAATAATAATAATACATTCTACTATTGTGAAGAGTGGATACAGAACATACAGAGATTATACACATAAGCACATGTTTGCATCGAAGTTCAATTGTATATTGTTATCAATATATATTTTTTTGTGTTAGTACTTGTGTTCGCTTCCAGTCCTCTCTCAATGGCGTTCTCATAATGCCCAAGTACAAGCATATAAGTTATTATGTTCTGAACCACAATAACTTATTTGCCCGACAAGGCCATCCTGGTAATAACCATCCTATTTGGTTGCTATAGGTTCTTTCTGTGGAGAGTCACACCGATGATTATAGTCTAGGTTCTCTGAGAATACCTAATTCGCTATAACCGATGGCTCTGATACCATCTTCTGTCACACCCCGACTCGCAGCGGAAGTGCACGCGGGGAGCAACAGATACATGGTACGAACACGTTATTTAAAAAGATATTTTATTACACAACACAAACATCGGTTACAACATTTGATTACACACTAAGTTTTAATGTACATGCACAAGTGTCTGAAAAGTTGTTTGTCTTTGCTAAGCATGCTTCTATGTACAACAATATCCGATCAACAAAACTTGAAATCCATACGCACTTCACTTTATTCTTCTTTAGTTTTACTTGAAAAGCATGTTAATTTTGAACGATCAACTACAAATAGCTGGCGAGTTTCCTGTTTTTATTTGTTTCACAATTTAGTTTGAACCGATTGATTATGCACGTTTGACATGAAAGTATACTAAGCCCACAAGTGAAACCTTGACTGTTCTCAAGTGTCGTGTTCCACGCCCGACTCCTCAGCACTTTACCACCCCAAGCAGCTATGTCTAACACCACATAACATGTTCACATAATTGCATGGACATGTGCAATTGCAGTAGAACCCATGGCATTCGTGCCAGATCAATTGGGTTTGTCAGACCAATAGTACTATTCACCCATCCACCAGCATATAGTTGATCACTCATGTTTGTGGGGACTTTTCGTGTGTTAGTATAACCCAGATTATTCACATCACAACATGTATGTATGTGCAAGTATGCACGTATGTAACATGCATTTCACCCCAAGTAAAACAATAAAACAGTTTGAAAGCGGGGTAATGAAACTCACTAAGTATATAGCACGACTATCACAGGATGGGTAAGTATCAATGCTCTATGCCTTCGGTCCTGATATCAGTTCGTATTTGGTTAATTACAGAATACAATTTTCAATTCGGTAATTTCAATAACTATGGCTCAGACGAGGATATTCATTTGAAACTCGACCTATAGCATAACAGTAGAACTGTTGGTATTATCTTAGTGTCAGATTTCAGTTTTGCTTCCGAGCACCGTTTTGCGTGTCGATCAAAATCGTTTGTTTTAGATGTTCGGAAAGTAGTATGATCATATGGAATGTACTAATGAGTTTTCCAATAGAAATGATTGAACTTTATATTAAGGGAGTTCGGTTGTTTGGGGATCCCAGGTTGCCCGATTTTAAGTTTCCGTTTTCGCCGTCGAGGAATCTTCCGAACTGGCGTGTAATGTACCCCAAGTACCCATTTTCCCCCGGAACAGTCCAGAATGACTCTGGTGTTCCAATTATTTCTAATTCAATTATTAGTCAGTTCACGGTTCTGGCAGGTTCGTTATACGTTTACAACTGCCGGTTTTGTAAAAAATAATAAGATTTTGAATTCCAAAAAATCATTACTCAATGGATATGTTTTATAAAAATCTGAAATTTTTTATATAAATTGTTAAAAGTATATAGAGTTCTGGAAGTTTTTTCCAGAATTTATAAGATCAATTTATTAATTTTAATAATTTCGCAAAAAACTGCATTTTAACCGAACAATTTGTGTTAAAATTGATCCGACCTTCAAAAATTCCAAAAAACTCACAAAAGTGTCCCAATATGTCCAGGAAGTTACTTGAAAATTTTGAGATATTTTCAAATTCGTCACACCGCGTTTCCGGCTGTCGAAAGTTTGTCAAAATGCGATTTTTAAAACCCAAGTCAAGCTCAGTCAATGATCCGCAAATTTTTCCAGAAACTTTTCCATATTAAATTCAACATCTCTGTATTTTTTTGTGATTTATTGAGCTCGTTTAATATATTATCCGAATTTATTTCTTTAAAAAAGTTAAAAATTCACCAAAAATTAAAACAATTGTAAAATTTTAATCAAGTCTTAGTTTTACCATGTTTAAACAGCCTGAAAAATTTCAAGTCGAAACAATACCCACAGAAAAAGTTATGCTATAGGTGAATCTATACGCCTTAATTTCGATTTTCGGAAGTTATACCTAGCGAAACTCGCGTTGTTACACAACCCTTGTGCTTCCAAAAGTGAAAGATCCTTATGTGCAGTACCTATACACCATAAACAACACAAATATGCAAAAACCCATGTCAATCAAGCCTCGAATCCGTTTTCTTTCAATTAGTGTTTGTTATTTTCGCTTTATGTTGAATAGATTGTGTTCTTGATCAATAACCCATGATTTTACTTAACTAAACACCATGTACCATCTTATTATAGCATATAAAGTTATAGCAGCCTTTGAAGATGCAAGACCCTTCGAAATTCATGTTTTAAAATTAGGATTTTTATGAATTCCCATGTTTTCATTCAATAATCAAGCTAATAAAATGATCTAAAGGTGTATACGTTTGCAAATCTGTTTTTTTTCTTTGTAATTCTCAGCAGTTTTTAGTAGGTGTGTGTGTTGAAAGTTAACTTGAAAGTGTGGAATGAATAAAAATATCAAAAGTTGGCTTTTTAAAGCATAATTGGGCCGTTCGGAACTTTGGGGAACTTTCTAGACCCCTTTGACTGGTCAAAGGCGGTTCTAGAGGGTCCCACATGATAAGTTCAAATGACTGGTCCTCAACCATCCATTGATGAGGTAACTTCTTATTTATGTACTAAGGAATGCAAAGCTAAGGTTGCTCATTACAGATATCACAACTCTAAATTACTTCGAGATCTTTTGATGAACTTAAAAGAGAAAATTTGACTTTTAAGCATAATCATAAATTGCTAAATGAAAACATTAAATCACAAAAGAAGGATATTTTTCAACTAAAACTAACAACTTCTTTCATTGGCTACTCTTGTATCTCAGCATTAGGAACACTCCTCTTACCCTCATTTAGCTTCTTTAACATAGCGGAAATATCCACCTTCGAGGGACCACTAGAAGTACCTCATGAACCACCAGAAGTGTCGTTCACAACCTCTTTCTTCACCAAGTTGATCCCCACACAAAAGAAATAACATTGGCATCGTCCACATCATCATTGTTGATAGAAATAGGATTAGAGGACTGGGATACGGCACCAACATAAGAAGCTCCCCGAGTAGACCTTCTGACGGGAAGGGGAAGGTTCTTTGCAAAAGAGGCATCAATAGTTGGTTGAAGCGGAACACTTTCAAGATCTTTGGTGAGTCGGACATGCTGAGTACGGCGAGCGATGGGGGGTAACCTTTGAGAACCGCTTTCTCTGCAATTACATAAAGAACGGATAATCAAGCATAATATAATCCAAGGCACTCATTTATGAAAATACAAGAAAAAATATGGTCATAAATATCAAACAACACATTAAGGCATGAGAAGCACAAAAAGGACATACCCTTCCGACCAACAACAAATGTCGGTTCAAAACCACATTCGGTCCAATCCTGACTAATACTGAATAACACAAGAAGCTCCTTAGGGTAAACCCTAAGCTTCAAACGAGAAGCGCGAACTTTCACGAGTAACTCATATTCAAGTTCTGTAGCCTCCGACTCTTTCTCATTCAACCCTCAACAAACTTACGAGGGACAACCACGAACGGAATAAGCCTCTTAGAAAAAAAAGAACCAATCTTTCCATGAATACGTATGACCAACAGTACCAGATATTAGGGCGGTTTCACATTGGGTTTTTTCACTCATGAACCGGTCCCCATTTCGGGCAAGACGAAAAAAGCGACGAAACATGATCAAAGACGGTTCGTAACTCAAAGCACGACATGTTATTTCAAAATGCATGATTCGAGCAACTCCTACGAGGACTAATTGACCAAGAGACAAATGAAAGTACTTCAAAACCTCTAAAAAGAAGACTGTAAAGGGATAGCGCAGGTTTGTGTGCTCAAGAATACGAGTGTTAAAAACTATGTGACCTTCAGGACATTTGCAGTAAGACCCTTAGGAGTAGAAGCCCCAAGAGAGTGATCGATACCATGCTCTGCACAAAACTGATCAACATCATCCTGGGTAAGCTTCGAAAACTTAACATGCATATCCTTTTTTCGAACTGGAAGCCACATAAAATAAGAAAGAAGAAAGGAGAAACTTACTGATTTTTAGAGGAAAAGTATCGCCGAAAAATGGAAGACTTCATCGGAAAACCCAAAAGATTATACAAAGGAGCAAAAGTAGAGAATATTAATGATGGAATGAGGAGATACACGGTTATAAAGCGGCCTTATAAATTTCAAATTTTAAATCCCAAACAGACCGGAACAAATGGATGGTGAGGATCTAACCGCCACTGGCTGGCAACCTAGGGTAATAATACCTCCATGCGTCGTTGTCAAGTCAATCACATATGGGCTGCCTGCATATGCAAATGGACAAGTGGGCTAGGGCAACGAAAGGACAAATAGTAAATTCCAAAACGATCATAAAAAGCCATCTCGATCATAGCTAATAAATTCCGATAGCAAGCTCCTAGCCACACGGGTAAGCTAAGCTCATAGCTTCTAGCTTCCCCATTTGATACTTGCAGCCTCCTACACAATACGAAAAGCTAGTAGCATACACCACAACACGAAGCAAAGAAATAAGGGACACATAGCTCCCCGACATGAGCCATATACTATTTTTTAGGAATATACTGACTAAGCACATACCGCAAACCAATGAGGTCCTAAAATAACATTCTTTTGAGTCATAAGGACCGATATTTACAAGATCAATACTTATGACTCGGGGCTGATGACGTGGGTGCTCAGAAACTCCCACACAGCAAACCTAAAGATAAAAATAACCACATTAGATATCGAAAGCTAGAAGCCACAAGCTAAAGGTAGTCATACTGATTGTCGGAAGCTGGAAGCTCATGTTACTGTGCATACATCGAATCTCGAGACTACAAGGTCAAAGTGATTGGACTTTGCCAAACAGTGCATAAAGTATGAGCTGGTCGTCCGCATAAGCAACATCACCAGGGGATAAGCTTTACCACGTTTAAAAGGTAAGAGCTAGCGAAGGCTTCCCAAGGCAGGCCTTTCTTCCTATAAAAGGGAGTCTTCTCCCAGCTTCAATGGTATGTTCACACTATTCTCTCTCCCTCTCTTTAAAATTATCCTCTATCATTTATGCTTAACTCTTAGAGATCAAATGACTAATTTTCACGCCGGAGTCCAAAAGCGGGAGGCCATCTCTCGCGTTAAGGCTAACGATGTTCTTTGATTGCAGATTCCGACTAGGAAGCTATCAGTTGGAGTGGATCCTGGACCTTCCCCCTACCATACTCTTGTTGTTTAACATACTGGAACACCGCTTCCTCCCATCGCGTCAACGCTAACGATGGGCACGAGAGGTACTCCAAGATTGGAGAAATTCGGGGCTGAAACGAGGAAGAAAACCAAATAGATATGAAAAGGGTGATTTTGGGTTGTGTTGAATCACCATTCCGTCTAAATCAAGACTCAACTTTTGTAGGTAGTCGTTTAGAGCAACTCTCCACCAGAAGAACTCCACTTATATTTTATCTATACAACGTTTAAAGGTATTTTGTTTGTATAATGTATTTTAAGTGTTTTTTTTGTTTAGTGGGTACAATACGTCAAGTAACCGACAATATACGCCAAATATGTCACCATACAAACATAATACGCTATAATACGGAATAATACGACAAGTAGAGACATAATACGCCATAACACGCCATAATACGCTATAACACGACACGTATAGACAATCTACACCCTAATACGACACTTACGGGCAATAAACATAACAATACCGAACGTCACGGACATGACCCGTACGGACAATATATGCTGTAATACGGAACATATTGACAATATACATTATAATACGACATTTAACGACAAAATACGTCAAGTAATGAAACCGTAAGACGCGTATACATACAACACGACACGTTAGAGTACAAGTGGATTCCAAACAAAATTACACGTAATCATAGAAGACTATACCACATGAAGCCGAACGTCACCAAAACGACACATATAGAAGGTATCGTTCATAAAATGACACGTAATGACAAAATACTTCTAAATACGACATGTATACACATCGAAACGGCAAAAACCGATTTTTTTTAACTTCACCCCTATACGCATTGTATATGTCAAAACTGGGTCGTCTAATACCATTATATAAGTTGTATAATGTTACTAGACGATCGAGTTTTGACCTATACAATGCATATAGGGGTAAAATCACAATTTCAGGTTATCTCTTTTGGATGCGTAGGTATTTTGATTTTTTTATAGTCATTATGTGCATTTTATTAAGTATATGCTCTATACGTGCTGCGTCGTGGACGTTCGGTTATGTGTGGTATCGTATTCTATGATTACGTGTCATTTTGTTTCCATTAGTCGTATTCTATCTATACGCGTCGTACCGTATCATTTGACGTATTTTGTCGTTGCATGTCGTATTATGATGTATATTGTCTGTATGTGTCGTATTATGGCATATATTGTCCATACGTATTGTATCGGTAACATTGGGTATTGTGACGTTAATTGTCTCTATGTGTCGTATAAGAGTGTAGATTTTTTGTATGTGTCGTATTATGGCATCTTTTGTATGTACTTGTATAACTATATGACGTATACTAAACCATAGTATAATGTAGATATCGTATTATAACATAGGTACTATACTATAAGTATAGTATAAAATATGATTATAACAAAGATACTATCTAATTTTATTTTTTTTTACATATTGTTCATCCCTAGGGGACAGGGGTTTGTCTTTTAAAGGTTAGGGTTTGCAATTCAGAACAGGGTGATGACACAACTTGTTCCCGTCTACCTTCTGTTTTATGTAACTTGGCAAGTTTTTTTTATTTATAAATTGAATTTTACTTAAAAAAATGTATATGTGTGTAGTATATAGTATATATAGTATAATAAACATGTACAAAAATTATACTACATGATATATTTAAAAAAATAGATAAAGATCTCTTTTATTAAACATTGTTAAAACTATAGATTGTTGTATAAAATTTATAAACTAAAAAAAGAAAAAACAATTCAATACAACCCGTATAGGTCCAGCCGGTTGTCCGACAAAAACTGACATCTGCAGATTTGACTTTTAACTTTTGTGTTTATACGAGCCGTATTGAAAAAGCAAAATGTAAAATAGACATGAGGGTGTGCAAATAGATTTTTCCTATCTTATTCTCACACTGTTTTTCACTCTCTCTCTGTATATACAAAACGGGTGTGTGAAATTAACGATCCAAATAGTGGGGACGTACGTTATAAAAAACGACGTTCACCGCCCCCTTCCACACTCTCCTCCAACCAAAAGGAATCCCACATCACACCTCAACTGTTCTTCCCCCCACCCCCACCCTCTCTATATTCTCACCTTTCAACTCACAACTTCAACCAAACCTCCTTTGCTTTCTTCTTCTGATCATCAATTCGCCGGTTTCTGGATTCCCGGCGGCGAGTGATGGGTGTGAGCACCAGGTGTTCCCATACTTCCCACATCACCGAGATCATCATCACCAGCTTCTTCCGCCACAAGAGTTACTAAACACCTTTTTTTTCATAGTTACATAATCTCAAGTATATTTTTAATACCCGGCCACAAAAAAATATTTATGGTTGATTGAGACTTCATTTGTCATATTTCGTGTGGGTGGTGATTTCTTTTGGTCTTGAAGCTATGGAAGCTCGAAGCTTTCTCTTCGGTGGCGATTCTGGTGGATCTGTGATGCTGACGAACAAAAGGGTTCATTCTTCATCTTCTGGTGCACCTGCTGCTGATCCCTTGTTTGTACCCCGATCGTCGTCTGCTTTTCAGGGTAATTGACTTTTTTGTGATTTATCATATACGTTTGTAGATCTAATTAGGTGTTGAAAAGGTGTTTGATTGCTTCATGATGGGTTCTTAGTTGTCCCCATTTCCTATATCTTTTTTATGTTTCCAGACCATAATTGAGTTACCTGCTAGATTTACATTTGACTTTTTTTTATTGTGTGAATCTTGATCGTTGACTTTTGTGATGAATGCTTAATTTGACATGAAAACTGTGTTAATCTTCTTGTTTTTTTTATAACATTTAGAACCTTTTTTTACTGTTTTTGATATAATGAGGCGTAAAAAAGAACAATCACTTTCATTAAATTGTATAGATTTTATCAAAAGATCATGAATGTTTGTGTTGACTTTTCAAGAACATGTCTTGTTTTGGATCCTTTCAGGTCCCCGAGCGATGCTTAGTTTCGAAGATCGAGGGATTGGATCCGGGGGACAATTTGTGCAAAACGAAGACAACGGAGATAATGAATATGATGAGTACTTTCACCAGCCCGAGAAGAAACGGCGGCTCACGGGTGATCAAGTTCGGTTCCTGGAGAAAAGTTTTGAGTCGGATAACAAGCTCGAGCCAGAACGGAAAATTCAGCTTGCGAAAGAACTCGGGCTGCAGCCGAGACAGGTCGCGATCTGGTTTCAGAACCGACGAGCTCGTTGGAAGAATAAACAGCTAGAGAAGGATTATGATGATCTGCAAGAAAGTTACAATAAACTCAAAGCCAACTATGGGAATCTTGTTAAAGAGAAGGAGAAACTACAATCTGAGGTAATATCGATTTTGTGATCTTGATCCTTACAAACAAACAAACATACCACGTAAATTTTTTCACTCGTTGAGTAACGTCTGGTGAGGGGGAAACGAGGACAAATCTTACCTCTATCCCAGAGTCTGCAACTAGAAGGACCCTCGGCTCAAAAAACTCTTTTCTTAAAGTATATATATACAACATAAACTTATTTTTTTTCCTTCAAGACATGCTAAATATGAGTGACTTCTTGTTTTAGGTTGAAGAATTAAGTGAGAAAATGATGCTACAAGAGAAGGGAACCTCGGATTCATCGAGTACTAAAAGCCTGTCTCAACCAAAACCATGCCAACATGTTTCTTGAGGAAGATGTATCCAAAAACCCTCACACGGGCTATGGGCAAAATGGTGATTTCACAGAGAAAATCGACGAGTTGAACAATGAGGTTTACAACTCGCTCGTTGAACGGGTTGACTCATCTTATGTATTTGAGCAAGAACAAAGTGATGGATCGTTGGATGAAGAAAACACCTTGAGCAAGTTGTTGCTGCCTAATGTAGACGGTTACACACAAAAGATTGAAGCAGACCGGAATTCAATGTATCTCGGGCTCCCTGGAGATGATCAAGCCTTTGGTTTTTGGTCTTACTGAGTCAACTCAGTGGTAAAAACTCAGCTGAAGTTGTTGTAACTCAGTGATGGTGGGTTTGTGTTTTACTTATGCTTTTTAAGGTTTATGTTTGTGTTTCTTCAAAATAAGGTATAATAATTTGTGCTTTTGTTAGTAAATGTACTTGTATTTTCTTATAATGTAATTCGTAAATTATAATTTTAGGATTGAGACATGTCATTGGCCATAGTGATTATCCAAAACTTGTTGTCATATTTGAAAAATGTGGAATAAGTTTTATTTATATAGTTTTTTTTATGCGGAAACAATTGAATTTCCAAATAGGGATATTTACCTTTTATTACATATTTACCCAACCTCTAAAATTAATTACATATTTCCCCAGATTATCAATTTACCCTTTTTATAATTAAGATCTTTCATTATTAAATTCTGCCACCAACAAATCCAATAAAAACATGAATTGATTTCAACCATAAGCTAACAAATAAACTAAAGAGTGGACACAATCTTTTTTCGATCAATATTTCTTCCTTTTTCCGTAATCAAAACATGCTTCTATCACCTAACAAATGAACTACTTAATCAAAATGACTAACCACTACTGCACTTGCTCAAACAAAGGATATAATTGAGATATGAAAGAAAATGTAGGAAATATAGGAAACGTGGGCACAGTGGTGATGTTGGGTGTTGATCAAATCGAACAAAAACCACCATAAGCCACCATTCTATCCCTCTGTAAATTTGTTCCCGAATACCACCGCTCGCCACCGTAAACCAAAAAGGAGCTGTTGCAGCCCTATTTCCGTACACGCCAACGCTGCAGCTGTTTCGACCACCAAACACCGCCCTTGTCTACCGGAGGTGGAAACCTAGCTGAAACAAACCGCTGTCGCCGTCGCTTTGAACCATCACGAGGTATATATTTGACACTGGAATACTGGATGTTTCGTTTCCGGCTAAGTTTTCCTATTTACAGTCGGTTTGAGGTGTGCCGACGGTTAAAAGAAGAGAGATTGTGCCGACGGGCTTTGAGGGTGTCTAATTTAGGTTTGATTTGATTTGGATCTTAATTATGTAGTAGTTTTAATATTAATTTATAAGTTCATTAAGGCTCAAATAGTATTTTAATAACATTAATTTTAATGAAATAAGTAAATATTTAATATATATATGTTTAAAAAAAAGTATGTAATTGATTTTAAGGGTTGGGTAAATATGTAATAAACGATGTTAACCATGCGACATATGTAAATGACCCTACAAATAAAGCAAATGACGAACTCTATAGTAGAATAAATTTCATGTTTTGTTTTTTTATTCATGTGAGGAATTTGGGAGAGTTCCAATTGAGATGCGGGTAGACAGGATTTCCCAGCATACTATTATAGTTAGGCTACAGGGTGTGGCTTAGCATCACCTCGCCACGTTAACAACTTTAGCGTTTCGGGCGCCATCAACCACCCTCCGCACGTTAAAAGAGGGCGCCATCGTTGCTCCGCCAGCCTAGTAACGAGTTTTAAAGGGAAAAGCAGGTGGGGCCCATTCTTTTCAACCAATCAATCTTTTTCTCCTTACTTATTTTTTGTATTTTGTTTAATAGGGGGCTTTAAAGAAAAAAGTAGGTGGGACCCATTCTTTTCAACCAATCAAATCCTTTATTCATATTTGGCTCGTTTAGAAACCAAACCAAGTAGAGCGGCTCACTTAAAACCGAGCCTCAAATCAAGCGAGCATTTTTCGAGCAGTAAATATTCCGAGCAAGCGTCGAGCAAAGCTCGAGCGATTTGGATACCGTGTCGCCCAATTTAAATTTGATGAGAGAGATAGTAACAATGTTGGGTCTCAAATTTTTATGTTTTTAAAAACAGGCACATTGGATGGCATAATGAGCATGTTTGGGATTCCTTTTTGTTGAAAAGTCCTTTTGGGAAGGAATAAGTAAGAAATACTTACTTACTCATTTCTCCTTTTTTGAAGGCATAATCATAGAAGGTCTTTTCAAAGGGTGTTTGGGACTATTTTTTGATCTAAAAGTTCTTTTCAGATGATTGTTTGGGATTCTTTTTTACTTTTAAGCTCCAAAAGGTCATTTTCACCTCAAAAGGTCATTCTCAAAAGTAATCCCAAACACCCCCAATATTTTTCTTATGAATAACAATGTTGTGGCCGACGAGGCGATATCATATTGCACTAACAATGACGTTCAGACCAGGAGATGAAAGAATTAGGGTAACGACATGAAACATTGAGGCGATGAGCAGACTGTAGTTTATCAGTTTATGGTTTAACTTTTAGATTTGATGTTAATTTTTTATTGGTCTTACTAGGATAGTACGTATAGGGTATAGTTGTAAATTTGTGTACAGTGGACCAGAATTTAATAGAGTGGTATATATATAACTATAAATTAATTTATATTTAAGTATATATGTATGTGTATATATAGGGGTGTGTGTGTGTATATGTATAATTCATATTTGTGTATATACATGTTTATATATGTATGTGTATATGTATATGTATATATGATAGTAATTGAAAATAATAATTCGATCCGAACCGAGCAGAGCGGCTCGTTTACAAACGAATGTCAAATCAAACGAGCAATTTCTAAACGAGCGTCGAGCGAATAACGAGCGGCGAACGATTTGAACGGCCCTAATCATAGTCCCTCCTCAGAACCAATTTCCATTTAAATGTTGTTAGGATCTCAGTTTGAATTACTTGTAGTTTTTGTTTAAAAAATGGAAAATGATTGAATTAAAAGAGATTCAGCGGAATAAGATGGAAAACTTTTACTACAAGCAATGGTCGATTGTTTTCATCATCATCATGCTTTCAAGTTAATTAACTTGCATGTGATTCACAAACTCCCCCTCAGCCTTTGCAATTACAGTTTGGTAATGAGAAAATGCAGAGAAGATGATATGCGAAAGATGATCTTTTAAGAGACAAGTTTAAAGGTTACAAGAGTGGCCTATTTATACTAACTATCTAACCTCTGAGCATCTTTGATGACGTCAGTGTTGATAGTGACAGGAAACAATATGTAACTAACTCTAAACACTGCTTATACTAAACTATCAGTGCTTGGCACTGTTACATTGATTAACTAAGCTAATGACAAAACTCTAATTCCTATCCTATGTCCTTGTTAACTCTAGCAGACCCTGAAGCTTTGTGAATGCAGATGATAGGATGAGCAGTCTTTATGGAAAGCAGTGTAAGTACATCAGAGGATGTAACATCTGATAGTTGAATCAAAGCTCGGATAGTGTTGTTTGGCTTTATATCATCTGTTCCTTTCATAGGGTTCAATCCCAACAATCTCCCCCTGGAACAGATGATGCCAAAAACACTTTATTCTTGGTTTTTATTCCTCAGAAGGAATTCTCTTATTTGACCTTTGAATTGAAGTTCAAAATTAAGAGATTCTATGTCATCAGCATCCTTCACCAGCTCTAAACATAGTAGTTCTTGGAAGTCTTCTACTGTAAGCTCATAAGCATCTTCCATGGATAGTTTAGTGGCTGCACCATCAGACTTGAGCAATGTCAATTCATGGGTGTCTTTGTCGACCTTCCATTTTAGAATTTTTGGGTCTGATGGTTTTCTTGAAGGAGCCTTTATTGCTGAGGTTTGTGAATGAGCTAACATTGATAAGTCTTTAGCCAGCTTGGCACTTGTATCATCTGTGTGATAATTAATCATGTTTTGAATCCCTTCTTTGATAAATGTATCCTCAAACTCTTTGTCAGTCTTTTCATTCATCTCCCCTTGCTTTTTCCTGTGTTGCGGGGCAAGTGTGGAATGGGCAGATGTTGAGCTGGACCTTTTAGAGAGTTGAGCTTTGAGGATAACATCTTCCTTTGAGTAGTCAGGCTTGGGAGGCATGGATGGATCCTTTTTCCTTCTTTCTTCCAAACTTTTGTAAGTATCTAACACCCTCACCTCACCCCATCTCATCACTTGGTTTTTGGAACCATAATGATTTTGAATCAGTTCTTGCTTCATTCTCTTCAACTTCAAGACATTTTCAGAGATATCCTTTTTGTGTAAATCCAGTTGGGAGGAGTTGGCTTTTTGAGAGGGTCTTTCAACATTTATTTCATTCTATTGATTTCTTCTCTCAGCTCATCTATGCTCCAATCCCTGAACTGAGGCCTTGTTGCCTTATACATCTTCTTTTCCATGATACTCAATGAGTTCACTCTTGAGCAACTTATCTTCCCTTACTGACAACTGGTTGCTCAGATCCTTGACAAAGTTTTGCAGAATGGTGACCTTACTCAGTTGAAAGGACATGATAATATGTATTTCTCTATCATTTTTACCAGCTAATTTTCTTTTGGCAATATCCTCTGCTTGCTTCTTTTTCAATTCAAGATAGGCATCAACATTTGCTGGTCTTGGATAGCCATCAAGAGATAGAATTGTTCTTTTGTCAGGGTCCTCCTCTGAAAAGAAACTTAGGATCTTTTCCCTAACTGCTGGTAAATCAAGAGGGTACAACTTTACTGCAGGAATGACTTTAAGAGTTGAAGAAGTTGTAAGCACTGATGTGGGGATCACTGGTGATGATGATAGTGGAAGAGGTGAAGAGATCTCATCATCATTTATCACTTTTGTGATTTTTCTCCTTTTAAACCTTAAGGTGGGTGATGGTGGTTGTGGGATTTTTGGTGGTGTAGATAATGGTTGAGTTGATGCAAGAAATATGATTATGGCAGTGGATCGAGAAGCATCAGTTGCAACCTCTGTTGTATCAACAGATGTTGACACAACAGTTGCTGTAACATCTGCTTGTGTGGATGTGGGTTGTGGTTTTGAAGATGTGATAGGTTTTTGAGAGGCAGAGGTTTTCATGGTTGGATTGGTTTCAGGCTTAGTTTTAGGAGGTGTAGATGTTGGTTGCCTGGCTTTTCTAGCAGGAGCTTTTTTGATGAAGTACCAACCTCTCCTTTTTCTTTTTGCTGATCAATCTTTTTCTCAACCAACACTCTGCTCTCGTCAATCACATTCTTCTTGTGACTAGCCCTTGCCTTGGCCACTAGTTCTTCAGTTGAATCTATCTTCTTTGAACCATCAGGCCTTGGAATGTTCAATTAGGTCTGGCCTTATCATCATCTATTGTTAGCTTATTTGGACCCAAAGGTTTCTTCCCCTTTTTGGCTTCATCTGATGTAACAAATATAACCGTTGGAAGTGCATGGCCAGTGGTTGTGAGTAGATGTGCTTTGATGGCTTTAATGTCTGCTGTAGTGTCTTGATACCTTGATTCAAACATGTTTCAAACATTATTCACATGATGTTTGTGTTGTAAATCCAAATAATGTTGTTGATGTTGAAACAGAGGGTTAAGAGCTTCTTTGAGATCAGCAGTGGATAGAACAGAGGGTTGACTTTTTTTAGCTATCATCTGCTTTAGTAAATCTTTGATTTCACCAACAGAGTTTTCTATTCTGGTCACTCTCTCCGTCAAATCTTGGTATTTTAGATATCACCTAATTTAATAGGATCATCTGAACTCCTACCAATGGTGGTAGTTATATCTATGTTATCATGAGCAGTGGTTTTAGAACCAGCTTCAAACATAGATGCCCCTTTGTCTTGGTACTGGGGACTTCCCACAATAGAGGTAATAGTTGTTACCTCAGCAGTGGTTGCCTTCAACCAAGTCTTATTAATGAAACCACTGTCCAACTGAGAACTAGGGAGTTCAGCAATTGTAGTGGCTGCTTGTGTTGAAATATCACCAAGGGTTACATGTAACCCAAGGGATGTAGCCTCTTCTTTTGCTGATGGGCTAGCAATGAATAAAGAATCAGACCCAGCAATTGGATGAAGTATATTCTCAGTAATAGGTTGTTGAGAAGTGCTGGTTTGTGTCTGAACTAATTCAATTGCATTTAGCAAGGGTACAATTGTGGGTGGAAGTGAAGGTATTGGTGAAGGTGGTTGAGTAGAAAGCGACATTGCCCTGGGAGAGGGGCTGTGGAAGATAGACCCAAGTGGATCTAGAGCTTCATAAAATGGTGTCCCTGTGTCTACAACCTTTTCCTTTTGTGAGGAAGAAGGAGGAGTTTCAAAGCCGGTGGGAGATCTTTGAAACATCTGCTGTGAAGAAGTAGCAGCAGTGGTTTGTGACTTTGGTGCTGTCACAGGGTTAACCTCTGGGATCTCATCTTCCAGAGGACCCTTTTTGGGTTTGGTGGGCTTTTTGGATATTGTTTCGGTTTTCTTTTTGGAAATTTTTGGTGTGGGTTTCAGGGTAGCGGTTGTGTTGCCCTGATCACCAAGAGCAGTGGGCTCAGTAGCAAGAGGTTGAGATTGAACATTTTTTTCTGGTAAAACTTGCTCAGCCTCCTCTACTTGTGTTTTTCAATTTTATCTTGGTTTATTATTCTGGTGAAAGTTTCATGGTTAAGGCTGCCTGGATTAATCACAACGCCTTGTTTACTTTCAGGACCTTTGATTTGATCCTGCAAGTAAACACTCAAGAAACGTGGATGCATCAAAAAGGCTTTTCTTTTTTCAATATTTTTAAAATTATTTACAAGATCATTGAACAATATTTGGGAGTAGTTAAAATCTGTTTCAGTTAAATTGCATACCCCAGATATTGCATGTTCAATGGGATTTCATTGAAAGCAGTGGATTTTGCTGAGAGACAAGTAAGAATGGTGTGAAAGAAAAATCTCATCTCAGCATGAAAGTTAGGTTTAAAAATGGTCATACCTTTCATCTGGCCGATATAACCTCTTTCCAGAAACTCTGCTTGGATCTCATTAATTGGAAATGACACAGGGTGTTGTATGTCATTTAACTTGAAAATTTGAGAGATCGATTGGGGCTAATTTGCATCAACACTCCCCCTACTCTTGAAATTATTGTATAAGGAACACCATCAGCGGATGAATGAACCTTTGCGTTTTTCCAGAAATCATGAAGAGCATCAATGTAAATGGGGGCTTTGACGGTTAACATGTGCAAGAATTTAGACTTTTGCAAAATTCGAATAATTGGATGATAGCGAGTATTTGCGTCGTTTTCTTCAAGTATGGCAGTGTAATTGTGTGGGGTTTCGATTATGAGAATGAAAGGTGGAGGTTCTTCTTGCGATTTAGCTTTGGATTTTGAAGATTTTGATTTGGGAGCCATGGTGTTTGAGAGAAAAACTGTTTTGAGATTTTGAAATCGACACAGTTTAGGGTAACCACTGGTGAGATAAAACAGGGGTTTATAAGGGTTTTGAAAAAGTGAACATGACGTGGCATCTGTTGCAAGATCGGATGGCTAACATCTGGCCACGTGTAACCTCTGATGAGAAAAGTAACCGTTGATGTGGCAAAACATTGTTTTAGGACAGTGGTTTGGACATTACTGATTTTGTTAACACTATCAGAAGATAGCCATCAGTGGTTTTGAAAATGGTAAAAAATGGACATCAAAGGATACACTTTAACAGTGGATAAGATTTTTAAGCCTATCAGAGGTTTTGAGCAAACAGATGTTATGAACAGACTTTTAAAGATTTATTGAAAATTTTCAATTTTAACTATTTTTAAGGTGTTTTTGATTTTCTGAAAACATTTTGATGCTATGTACACATGGATTTACAAGAAAACTTGTTTTTAATCCATGTTTAGCATACCAAGCCTTGAGATCAATTTTTCAAAGGTAAATGTATCCAATGCCTTGGTTAAAACATCTTCCCATTGATCTGAAGTATGGACATGATGCAAAGAAATCAAACCTTTTTCATAGCAATCTCTCACAAAGTGATATCTGATGTCAATGTGCTTTGTAGTTGAATGAGAAACTGGATTTTTGATGATATTTTCAGCAGCTTGACTGTCCAATTTGAGTGGAGTCTTTAGTGCAATGATACCAAAATCCAACACCTGGTTTTGAAGCCATAGGAGTTGAGCAGTGCAGCTAGCAGCAGCAATATACTCTGCCTCAGCAGTGGATGTTGAAACTGCAACCTGCTTTTTGATTTGCCAAGACACTAGACAATCACCTAGGAATTGACATCCTCCTGATGTGGACTTCCTTGTAGTTTTACAACCAGCAAAGTCACTATCTGGAAAACCTGAAAACTCAATATTCCCATTAGCTGGATACCAGATACCAAGTGTGGGAGCACCTTTTATGTATCTGAATATCCTTTTTACAGCAATAAGGTCAGACTTTCTAGGTAATGCCTGTGATCTGGCACAAACACATGTTGCAAACATGATGTCTGGCCTTGATGCAGTTAGGTACGATAAAGACCCAATCATGCTTCTATAAAGAGTTTGATCAACAAGGTCATCTTTACCATCAATGGTGACTAGCTTGGAGGTTGCCATGGGTGTGCTACATGGTTTACAATCATCCATATCAAACTTTTTAAGTAGTTCTTTCACATACTTGTTTTGATGGATAAATGTACCATTATGCAATTGTTTAACTTGAAGACCAAGAAAACATTGGAGCTCACCCATTGCACTCATCTCAAACTCTGCTGCCATGAGTTTTCGAAACTCTTCACACATAGCAGTGCTTGTGGATCCAAAAATGATGTCATCCACATAAATTTGGACAAGCATCAAATCTTTTCCTTTCCATTTTAAAAACAGGGTTTTATCTATTTTGCCTCTAGTAAACCCTATTGATAAGAGAAAAGTGGATAGAGTTTCATACCAGGCTCTTGGTGCTTGTTTCAAGCCATACAATGCTTTGTTGAGCTTGTAGACATGATCAGGATGGAATGCATCTTCAAAACTTGGAGGTTGACAGACATACACCACTTCTTTGATTTTTCCATACAAAAATGCACTCTTTATATCGATTTGAAACACCTTTATGTTGTGGTTAGCAGCAAAAGCTAAGAACAGGCGAATAGCTTCCAACCTTGCTACAGGAGCAAAAGTCTCATCATAGTCTATACCTTATTCATGTCTATAGCCTTGAACCACGAGCCTTGATTTGTTTTTGACAACAATACCCCTTTCATCAGTTTTGTTCTTGAAGACCCACTTTGTGCCAATTGGACTTACATCTTTTGGCAGTGGTACAAGCTCCTAAACTTGTTGTTTTTTGAACTGAAGGAGTTCTTCTTGCATGGCCTCTACCCAGCTGTTGTCTTTCAGTGCTTCTTGGTACTTGACTGGCTGTATGAGTGATAGAAAACCAGCAAAAAGACAAATATTTTGGGATTGGCTTCGTGTGAGCACCCCAGATTTGATGTTGCCAATAACTTGATATGCTGGATGGCTTTTGAGATAAATCAAATCACCTTGGTATGGAACAATAACATTTTGAGGTGATGACTTCAAATGTGTATCATCTAAGCTAACCTCTGCTAGTGAAATTGAAGTATCAACCACTGATGAGAATGGTGGTGGTGGTATTGGGGTATAGAGGTAACATTCTGATGATTTTGGTGCCCAGATGTAGGACTTTTATCAACAGATGTTTGATTTTGTGAACTGGAAGAGGTTTGAGGATCAACCACTGTTGACCCTGAAGTGGCAGAGTTTACACAAGAGCTTGTAGCCCTTGATCCTCTGTTTGAAGAATAGACTTTTGTTTGTGGAAGCACACAGTCATATCCTTGATCTTGATCTTCTTCAGATGATTGTGGTGTACCTGCATTGTCTAGCTTGATAGAAACATCAACAAATGTGAATTTATCTAAATCAAAAAGCTCTGCAGGATTTGCTGGGATTTTCAGTGATGATAGTTCATTGAACTTCATATTCAAAGTTTCTTCAACACACTTTGTCCTAGAGTTAAAAACTCTGTAGGCTTTAGCAGTGGTTGAGTATCCTAGAAAACAACCACAATCAATTTTGGCTGCAAACTTAGATATAGAATCTTTTAAGTTCAAACTGAAACATGGACAACCAAAAATTTTAAAATATGAAATCAGAGGTTTGATTTTATACAAAATCTCATAGGCAGTCTTTTGATGCCTGGGGTTAATCAAAACTCTATTTTGAACATAGCAAGCAGTGTTTACAGCCTCTGCCCCAAAAGGACAGGGGTAAACCAGAATCTGCTAGCATAGTTCTTGCTGATTCAATTAAGGTTCTGTTTTTCCTTTCAACCACCCCATTTTGTTCTGGAGTTCTTGGAATGCTATATTGTCTAACAATTCCTTTTGACTCACAAAAAGCATTCAACTCCCTATTTTTAAACTATGTTCCATTATCAGTTCTAAAGATTGGAAGATCAAATTGCTTTTCTACTTGCTTGAAAAAGTTTTGCAAAATGCTTGTAGTTTCATCCTTAGAATGAAGAAAGAAGGTCCATGTAAACCTTGAGAAATCATCAACTATCACTAAGCAATACCTTTTGTGTTTTAAGCTCATGATTTGCACTGGGCCAAACAAGTCCAGGTGCAACAGTTGTAAACACTGGCTTGTTTTGGACTCTTCAATTGATTTGAAAGAACTTTTATGTTGTTTGCCTTTTAAACAGGAAACACAATGTTCATCATAGGAAAATCGCTTGTGAGGTAAGCCTCTTACAAGACTTTGTTTTGAGAGTGTGGTGATAGTTTTAAGATTTGTGTGTCCAAGTCTTCTATGCCATAACTCAATCTCTTTGCTAGAAGCAACTGAGAATAGGCATGTTCCAAACATAGGATTATCTTTTAACATATATATACCACATACACATTCCCACTTCTGTGTGCAGTAAGTTGTGCTTTGCTCTCAGCAATGATTTGATCAATCTTTTTGACAACCTCTGGTCCCACAATTTGACAAGTTTTCTTAGTGAAGAAGGATCCATATCCTCTGTCACTCATTTGTAAGACACTCAGCAGGTTAAATTTCAGATTGTCAATCAAATTCACATTTTCAAACTTGAGTTTACCAGCCAGAACCGACCCAGACCCTAAGACCTTTCCCTTTGAGTTATTACCAAAAGATATATCACCCCCCATGAGCCATGAAGTCCTTGAGAAGGGCTCTACATCCTGTCATGTGCCTAGAACCTCCACTATCTACATACCATAAGCTATCAAGGCAAGTAGAGGGCCCCTGCACATCAAGTAAATAGATCAGTTAAGATTGGTCTCCAAAGCCAAAATGGCTTTGGATGGGGTCACAGATGGTCCAGCCTCAAGTCTAGGACAATGGTCAGTGGTTTTGAAATTTTCTTGTAACATCTGCTCTTGACCATTACCTATCAGATGATTGTATCCATAAGGGTGCCTGTTTACTCTTTGCTTTGAAGGCTTTTTGTAGCCTTCATAAGCATGAGGAACCTTTTTATAAGTAGGTTGGCCATACCCTCTTGGAAATGAGTTTGAAGGTGGGGCATCTGTCACTTGCACCTCTCTTTGAGCAGAGGTTTTGGTTAAGGCTTTTGTAACAGATGTTTCAATTGGTTCAAAACTCTGCTTGGATTTATTTCCAACAGAACTTGAACTTTCTCTTTCAAGTGCTTTTGCTTTGATCTCTTTTACCTTTTGTTCATAGTTTTTGAGATAGGCACACTGTTGAGTTGAGTGATTTGTTTTGCTGCAGATGGTGCATTTTGAAGAGTTTTTGATAACACAAGTTTTATTAATATCATAGCCTTTTAAAAGAAAACAATCTGCAGCCACATGATTTCTTTTTTCACAAAATTCACAAAACAAGTTTTTAATCTTTACTCTTCTTTTCCTATCAGACTTTGCTCAGCAGTGGTTGTAACCTCTGCTGGCACATCTTTGATAGGGATCACCAGTACTTTTGGGGCTTTAATACCATCAGTGGTTGTGAAGTCCATTGGCTTAAAGTTTTCTAAGATATCACATTCATCTGACCAGGTTGGTTTAAACTGATATTTTTAAATTTCTTTATCTTTTGTTGAAACCTCTGGTTTTTCCAAAACAATTTTGTTTCCAGCTTTATCTGTGATTTTTATCTCTTCACCAGCCAAATTTGTAGGGACAACTTCAACCAACTCAGAATCAATTTCAGCAACATTTTTCTCATTTTGGTCATAAGCTCTAAAACCTACACCAAACTTGATGTTGCTCTTGATCTGAGCATCAAGCATAATTTCATAACCTTTGCAGGACTCAACCCATTTTTCACAAGTGATTTGGGTTTCTTCTAACTCTTTTTTTTACAAACTTGGTATTTTTCTACCATAGTTTGGAGTTGGTCCTTGGTTATGCTTTATTCATGTCTTAGTGTACTCATTTCAGAATCTTTTTCACTTAACTTTGATTTTAACTCTTTAATCAGTTTTTCAAAATTAAGTTCATCTTCTAAAATTTTGTTTCTCAGGTTTTCATTCACCTTTTTGATGTTTGCAAAAGCAATGATGCATTTGTCAGAACATAGATCTCTACGGATCTCAAGTGATACCTTTGTAACAGCCATAAGAGCACAGTCACACTGATCTTCACACACATCAATGTTCCATGGGTCAGTAGGAGAGTTCGTTTCCTTATCAGCAACATTTTCTCTTTCTTCACTTGAAACCACTGTTTCATCACAAACTTGAACTTCATCAGATTTTGACACTATCTCCACAGATTCAACACCTTCAGCTATTGTCTCTAAGGCCATTAAACAAAATTCTTGTTCAACATCATTTTTGGCCATTAAAGCAAAGTTTTCATCAGTCAAATCCTCAGGCAAACTGCTCCAGTCAACATAACTTTGTGTGAAAAAGCTTTGTTGACCAACCGCTGCTTGACTAGCAGTGGTTGAGCAAGTTGTGTAACAATGGGTGCTTGTTGTACAAGCACTTGAGGATGTTGATGGTGCCTGAATGTCACACCCTCAATTTCCACTTGCGGAGTTTTACCGCGAGGCGTGTGAACAAACCAGAATCTGAAACACTAGTACGTCGAACGACTCTATATGATTTGATAATACGTTTTCAAAAATCATTTGTCGTAGATTTTATATTGTCTTGATTAGTTACCAATATTTAGCGGAAGCATTAGTTTTTAAAGTTGAGCGGAAGCATAAATAAGTAGTGAAGCGGGCGCCAACACAAACGCCAAAACAAATGAAAAACCCCAAAGCAATATTTATAATTGAGACTCGATAAAAGATGTCTTGTTCAATGCATGTGAGTGCACCTAGAGCTCCTAGCGTCCTGAGAAACATGTAAAGAAACAAGTGTCAACATTAAAGATGAGTGAGTTCACAGGTTTTCATAAATTCGTTTGTTCGGTTATAGTTTGTTTTCCCCGTTATCCCTAACACGGGATAACGATTTAGTTCCATTATTCCCATCCCGGAATAATAATGATGGTGGTTCCATTATTCCAAACCCGGAATAAATAAGTTGTTGTTTCCATTATTCCAAACCCGGAATAATAAGTTGTTGTTTCCATTATCCCCAACCCGGGATAATATAGTTGTTTCGTAATTAAGTTCAATGTTAACATATATAGGTAGCTAGCCTAAAGTTATGTCACGTAAGTGTTCGCGATCGAAGTTGACTGTTGTGCCTCCGTGTTGCCAGGCCTATCACTGACCATGGCGAAGTTAGGCCAAATTATTCACCCGTTGACCATACCCGGTCGGCTAGCGCGACTAGCTCGGATGGGGCTTGTCGGGCCCAGTAGTACTACTTATAATTCCCCCGCTATTAAACCCAATACTAACGATCCGAGAGATTGACGAGGACTTAAGTGATAAAGCTGCTTAGTGACCGTAACATTACATTAACATCAACTTAGTTACCGAATAGTTATGTGACGTTAATTTCGTATAACGTAAAGAGATTGAGTTTGAAGAGTGTATACATGTTTCTCCCCCTGTTGTTTAAAAACCGGATAAAGTTAGGGGCCGTGAACTCACCTTTAGTTGCTCGGTTAGTGTAGCAAAGATGTTGTAAGAGATGGGACCGCTAATTGCGTCCTAACAAACCAATTGATTTCAAGTCAGTGTGTGAACACACCAATACAGATTCTACACTTAATTTAGGCACAAAATGATACACACCAACAACATACCTAACATTCAAACATGCATGCAAGTATCCTCATGTGATCATAGTAATCAAACAATTTATCATGAACATAATCCAATCCATGCAACACTTTTGTGCACACAATCACAAGTTATCAGATTTCAGCTTAACACTCATAATTCAGCTGTTTTCTAGGATTTTTATAAAATAGTTCCAACGTTCCAAAAATTCCAATATTTTTACAGTAGGTGACATTCATACTGTAGAAATTTATATAAATTTTCCAAGTCCTAAATCTTTACCAATTAACCATAAATATTAATATACTAGGCTGCAGTCAGATTTATTGCTTTCTGACTGCAGTCCACGGAAGAATTTATTTAAAAATCACTGATCGTCCAAATAACAAAATTCCAGTTGGAGTTGCCCGGACATTTCCATACCTAGTTGCTGTACAAAATTCATGACTCAACTCCCTACTGATTATAAAATCCAACTCGATAAACAACTAACAAAATTTCAGGATTTTCACAGCTTTAGTTACTGAACTTATTTGGCCCTTTAAAAATATCAAACGACTTCAGAAAAATATGAATCCAGCGCCATTAGATTCGTTATTCAAATCTCTAATTTCTAGACATCAGAAAATCCATTTTTCGACAACTAATGACCGAGTTACAGCCAGATGAAATCGGCTGTAACTATTACTCAGCAACCTGTTTCAGCATATTGTTACCATAAACTCGCATAAACCGTTCATATGATTAACCTAGGCGATCAAGAACCGGTTTCCTAATCATAGATCAATACATATAACATCTCCATGCAAACCCTAATCAACATCTCTAGTTTTTATAAACAAATACAGCTTATGATTTCAGATTTTCAAACAAACATCCAACTTTCAACCTAGCCTTAACAATCCGAAAACAACACAATCGTTTCATTCAATCCGAAAAACAACAAAATCAAAACACATGTATCCGAATATGATCTTGTAACATATGATAAGTTCTAATCTTTTAATGATAAGGTAAACGAACCGTGCGTAAGATAAGGAAGATGGCGAGGGCTGCTGCGACCGGAAGAAAAGAAAGGGCTGATCTCGCGACCGAATGGAGTGTAACAAGGGCTGATCAGATCAAGGTGATGAAGGCAGAGGTTGCTCGCGATCAATGGGAGTGCAAAGGGGCTGTTTGCGGTCGAGGGAATGGAATGATTTTGCTGCCGTCGGCTGTTAGTTCTTAGGGTTTTGTGTTTGTGAGGGATGCATGCATGGTTAGTATATATAGGCGCAAAAGAGATAAGGGTTACGGTTTGGCTTGAGCTCGTGGCCGAGGAACTTGGGTTGGTTCGGTTTGGGTTTGAACACAATGAGTTTGTGGTTTGGGCTTGATCTCGGCCGAGAGTGATTTGGGTTGTTCGCGGATATGGTCTTGGGTTTTGGATAGAAAGCATGGCCGACGAAGAGACTTGGGTTTAAAGTTTAAAACTTGGTTAACTCCTAGAGTCACAAGGAGTTTGAGGTTGGTTCGTGTCGCGGTTCGGTTCGTGTACATATTTGCCATGATTATTTTATAACTAACACAATCACATAATCGCACATCACGTATTCACTAACTCGTACACGTTTAATACATAGCATATAATTCACTCGACAAGTATTACGTTTAAGTTATCCGAAAAACCCGGGATGTCACACTGAACATATTGAATTTGTGGAGCAGTGGATTGAACATAATGCACTGGAATAGTGGTAACAGGATGTGCAAAGTGGGCAGTGTTTTGAACATGTTGAGCAGGGGCATATTAGGAATAATGAGCAGTGTTTTGTGTGTGCTGAGGTCTAGGGCCAGGATGAGTCACTATTGGTCCAGAACTTTGAGACCTGCATTCTCTAGCAAAGTGTCCTAGCCTATTACACTTATAACACTTGACTTTTGATTTATCCAGCCCAACCTTCAACCCCCCATGCAAACCTGGGAATTTTCTACCAGTTCTCTTGTAAAACTTACTAGCCCTAACACTCAATAAGGCCAGTTGGTGCAAAATATCCATTTCTTCAAGATCAGAAGGTTCAATGTGGTGCAGATCATTCAGCTCAAAGGATAGATTGTCAGAGGTTTGGCTTTCCCCACTAGCAGCAAAAGCATAGTTGGGTGCATATGTTTCAGATCGAAAGTTCCCACCAGATGTAATATCTATATAGTGATCATAACTTTGGTCCTTACTGCTACAAGAACCCTCTTCTTGGCCAAAAAGAGCTGTATTACCCAATGAGTAATCATCAGTAATTTTGCCAGAATCTTGCAACTTCTTTTTCTGGTTTAACTCTCTCTCATAAGTGAGGAGTATCCCATGAAGTTGTGTCAATGACATTTCTTTAAACCCAACAGATTTTCGCGTTACATAAGCTACCGTCTCCCACTTATCTGGTAACGATCTAAGGAAACGACTATTGACAGTCGAATTAGGAAAAACCACGTTAACCAGTCTAAGTTCACTGATGAGACAACTGTAACGTTCAAATTGTTGTGTTAGAGACTCTCCATTCAAGTGACAAAACATTTCATACTGCTGATTTAGAACTTCTCTATTACTTTCTATCACTTCCTCAGTTCCACCAAATTGCTCCTTAAGTGCATGTGCATCCCATAACTCCTTTGCACTTGCAATGGAGTAGACCAACATAAATTTCATTGGGTAAGGGAGAAGCAACTATGCTAAATGCCTTAGCATCCAATTCAATTTTCTGGAAATCCTGCTCCGAAAAGTTTTCAGGATTTTTTGGCACTTGTTTGGTTGGATCTTCTGTGCTTGGAACCATTGGAACGTGAGGTCCATAAGCAATAGATCTCCAGCAACCGGTGTTTTGCTGGGTAAGGATGTGACCCATCCGTCGTTGCTAAATGAAATATTCATTTCTTTTGAGCATCGGCGGTTTGAACAAGGATCCAGAATTGGCATCCTGTGTGTTTTGAGACATTTTTAGTTGATTTTTTTTAAGATTTTGTTTTTAAAAACTTTGAATGTTGTAAAAACTCTGAATATCAAACAAAAACAACCAAACTGATTAGCAAGAGAGCTGATCTGTTCGAACCAACTCGATTGTTAGATCGAATTTGATGAATCAAGCTCTGATACCAATTGTTAGGATCTGAGTTTGAATTACTTGTAGTTTTTGTTTCAAAAATGGAAAATGATTGCATTAAAAGAGATTTGCAGCGGAATAAGATGGAAAACTTTTACTACAAGCAATGATCGTTTGTTTTCATCATCATTATGCTTTCAAGTTAATTAACTTCCATGTGTTTCACAAACTCCCCTCAGCCTTTGCAATTACAGTTTGGTAATGAGAAAATGCAGAGAAGATGATATGCGAAAGATGATCTTTTAAGAGACAAGTTTAAAGGTTACAAGAGTTGCCTATTTATACTAACTATCTAACCTCTGAGCATCTTTGATGACGTTAGGGTTGATAGTACAGGAAACAATATGTAACTAACTCTAAACACTTCTTATACTAAACTATCAGTGCTTGGCACTGTTACATTGATTAACTAAGCTAATGACTAAAGATTCCTATCCTCTGTCCTTGTTAACTCTGGCAGACCTTGAAGCTTTGTGAAGGCAGATGATAGGATGAGCAGTCTTTATGGAAAGCGGTGTAAGTACATAAGAGGATGTAACCTCTGATAGTTGAACCGAAGCTCGGATAGTGTTGTTTGGCTTTATATCATCTGTTCCTTTCATAGGGTTCAATCCCAATAAATGTTTTATTGAGGCTCGGACCCAGAGGACTTTCCCTTCCCTCTCGCTTATGATCGTGGTGGATCCATACAACATACCAAACGACCTTTATTACAAAGGCTTGTTTTTTCCTACCTTTTTCCCATGAATTGTATATCCACGTGACATATGCTCATCAGGGGTGTTGAAAAAAATCGGAACCCGAAATATCCGAAAATCCGAATCCGAAATTTCAGATATCCGAAAATTCGGGTATCCGAATTTCGGATATCTGAAATTTCGGATTCGGATAGAGATATTGAAAATTTTCGAATATTTCGGATATCCGAAACATTAAAATAGTCATTTTTTATTATTTATTACAAGTAAAATATATATAACCTATCCTAGAAACCCAATACAGTAATCACCTATTCCGCATTTTACGTTTCACCCTCCACGCAACCGCCACACACGACCCACCCACCCCGCTCCGTCACTCCCGCTGCATCCGGTGATCTACAACCGTAACTCCTTTAATCTATAGATCTGCAACTTCATTCATACGACCCGTAACAGTTCGTTCGAAGCCGATTAAATAACTCACGGCTTCTGATTTTTTATTAATGTTCATGGGTTAGAACCTTGAACATCGATTAAGGTTTTGAAGATCGTTTTTCAAGAAGTAGTTCAATTAAAGGTTTGTTTTGTTCAAGATTTCAAGCATGGTGTACAGTTGTTGAGTTTTGGTGTTCAAAGGTTAAATTGTTTTAGTTTTTTTATTTTTTTTAACGGTTGTTGTTCAATTGTTGAGGTTGGTTTTTAGACTATTTTAAATAATAACCACATATTCTGGATTGATTTCTGTCTCGCATCACATTCATAACTGGTTAAGCAAAAAGATAAATTGTTTACTCGTTTCATGTTACATTCTTGTGCATGTTTAATTTGTAACAATTTTTTTTTCTAAAGTTTTGGATATCCGTTTCACTATCCTAATGGATATCCGAAGTTTTAGATATCTGAATTTCGGATACGGATTTGGATAGTGAAATTAGCTATCCGAAATTTTCGGATATCCGAAATTCCGGATATCCGGTTTTGAACACCCAAAATGCTCATGGCGGCTTGTAAAGAAACAAAGTTCAACTTCCAATATTTTTTTTGTATTACATTCGCGTTTAATATTTCCTTTCTAGGTAAGGTAAAAGATCATGTACAAAAGAGTAACTTCGTACGAAGTATAAGATACAATAATGATCTGTAACACCTCGTAAAATCCCGTCCAGTTAAATCTCGACACGTGTCTCACTGATCCTTGTATGCCACGTGTTGGCCGAGAGGGAGCAATGCGTCGTTATGTTATATTTATAACCTCTGAACGACGACTATAAAAGTTGAGAGACCAAACATGTCAACATGCCAATTGTCACACCTCAACCGATGGCGGAAACATCGAGACAGGACGAAAAAGATTGCTCATTGCTCACAACGCTAATGGTGACAATAATTAGTTAAACCAAATTTCATTTCATAAGTAAATTGTCAATACAATACATAGGAAATTCAAATACAACAATAACAAAGACAAAATTGATACAACATTAATAAACCTAAAGCTTCTATGTGTGTATCTAGCATCAACGTACTTCGATTTCATAGCATCATCTTCATCAACCTGTAACATTTTTTAAAATAGAGTTCAATGCAAAAGCAAAGGCGAGTACACAAGTTTAAGCATAAGCATACGTATACAAATAAGGTTTAAAACGAATCCACATGGCAACTAAGTTTATACAAGAGCATTATACATCGCATGCAATATTTCTAGTCAATCCTCTTGCTTACGCGAAATAACGATAATTTAACATGACCACTAGATTCACGATTGGGCGGTGCGTTACTCCTATAGCGCTATACATGTCAAATTGAGGCTTAAGATAAGCTAATGACTATGGTATTAAATAAGAATGGTACAAGATATAAGCAACAAGTAATGTATCAAAGCATTCATGTATATTGGATTGTTCCGCGCATTGCATAAAGTTTAAGTTTAGTGATTTTTGTATAAGGTAAACATGTTATACCCAGAAGTGATAAATTGAAAATGGGTCGAGTGTACTCACGGTTTTGCAAGCTTTCTGACTTGTTAATTCCGTGAAGGGTTGTTTGGTTGCGGGAGGAACACCGAGTCGTCCTACAAGAGGAAAACATGGGTGTGAGTATTTGGATGATAAAGGTAGATTCGGAATTTGGAATAAGGCATAACAGAGTAACGTATACGAAAATATTCACTAAGGTCTAGCACTCGTTTTTACACTATGGGAACCCATTAGGGTTTATGTGATTTCATAGGTTTTACACCTATTGAATCATAAAGAGGAACTAAACACTTTTAGTGATTAAACTTAGTAACTTGACACATGATTATATTGTCATTATCAAGGTTTCGGTTTTATGTATATATTATATAGATTATAATAGTTATATGTATATCATAAGTCCACAAGGATGTCATAGAAGTCATGTAGGAGGTAGGTGGTATAACCATCCATTTAGGAACCTCATAAGAGTTCACCACTATACAAGTTGTCATAGACAATAAGGAGGGTCAAGAATAAGATTAATAATAATAAATGAGATGGAATACATGTTACAAGTATACTAGGTAGCCAAGTAAGCTACAACCCGGTGAGCCGGCGTCGACACACGTCGAAGGCTAGACGGGGTTGTGTTACTTTCAACTAGCAAGCTACTTAGGATGGAATGAGAAAACACCAAGTGTTGTGTGGACTTAGATGTAGGATATCCCAAGCTTACCTTGTAGTCACACTAGCTTCAAGTTCAAGACTTGGCAACACTTGTAAGCTTAAATCTCATGTAAAACAGAAAGTTTACGGTGTTAAAACAGCCCTTAAAGTATGTTAACAAGCTTGGTTAGGCTTCACTAATCATAAACTGGATTAGGAGCACAAGAACACAAGCTTGGTTGAAGAAAACCTAAGATTTAAAGAAGTTTTGTACAAAACAGAAAGTCTGGAGCCCTTTAGGTGAACTTCCAGGTCTGGATTCTCCAAGGAGAATCCGTGGAATCGAACCCAAGGTTTATTCAAGTAAGTAGGAAGAAGAATCAAGCAAAACAAGTAAGAAATGAGCAAGTTATGCTCACTTTGGTGAAGATGAATGAATCTGCCCGAATTCTGATTATTAACTGATTTGAGAGAGATTTGAGAGTGTTAAAAGTGTGAAATGTGTGGAGAGGACATGGGTTTTATAGGGGAATGAGTTAGGGTTGGTTTGGGGGTGTTTAATGGTGCTTTAGAGGTAATTGGGTGAGGTGGGAGTGTGTGGATCCGTGCATTTGTGAGGCTGAGTAAGGTTTCTGCCCCCAAGACCCCCTTACGGACCGTAGGGGTCTCCCTTGTGGTCCGCAAGGCCTTGGCAGGAGACACAAATCTTTATTTTTGTTTTGAAGATTGGGCCTTGCTTAGTTGTGATATAAAACATGTTGTAGGTCCATTTCAAGATTTTTAAGCATACATAACATGTTCTAAGGTTTAAAACGAAGACAATTAAGTATAAACATCACGAATAAGTCTCGTATGAAGTATGATTGTCACGTATTTACAAGTTGTCACACGTTTACGAGTATCAAGTAGTATGAGCATGAATGTATGAATATGCATAAGTATAAAATGATTACGAATAAATACAACATGATTAGGAACAAAAATACGAGTTTTCATTATGATTCAAGTCTCGGATTACAACGATTACAACGAAAGAACGAATACATGGTACAAAGGTTTCCAAAAATAGAAATACAACACGAGCTTTCTAAATATGGAAATTATGAAAAAGCCGGGCGTTATAGTCTCCCCTCCTTTAGGAAATTTCATCCCGAAATTTAGGAAGATGCAACAAAAAGATGCAGATACTTAGTCTTCATATCACTCTCGAGTTCCCAAGTAAATTCAGCGCCACATTTTCCTTCCCATCGAACCTTGACAATATTGTTTGTAAATTCACCTTCGACTACGCCTCAATTGTTTGATTCCTCGGTCCATGATTTCGACTGGTTTTTTCCACAAAGTGCAATGTCTCATTGATTTGAAGATCTTCGAGTGGAACTTAAAGTCCTTCTTCAGCTAGAAATTTCTTGAGATTAGAAACATGAAAAACTAGGTGAACGTTGTTGAGCTCTTGAGTTAGATCCAGTCGATACACTACTTTGCCAATCCTTTCGAGAATCTTGAAAGGGCCTACATAGCGAGGAACGAGCTTGCCTTTCTTACCAAATCGAACAACACCCTTCCAAGGGGATACCTTGAGAAGTATGTTATCACCTACGTTGAATTCCAGAGGCTTGCGTCTTTTGTCAGCATAACTCTTTTGTCGGCTTCGAGCTTTGAGGAGATTATCACGAATTTGTAGGATCTTGTCCGTTGTCTCTTGTATCAGTTCGGGACCGGTGATTTGATAGTCTCCGATCTTGTGCCAACAAATAGGCGAACGACACTTACGACCATACAATGCTTCAAATGGTGCCATTTGAATACTAGCGTGATAACTGTTATTGTACGAGAATTCTACGAACGGTAAGCGCGAATCCCAGTTGCCGCAAAAATCGATTACGCGTAAATGGAGCATATCCTCCAAGCTTTAGATAGTACGCTCGGTTTAACCGTCAGACTAAGGATGAAAAGCGGTGCTAAGATTGAGACGAGTGCCAAGGGCGGATTGAAACGTTTTCCAAAGGCGGGAGGTAAAACGAGCATCACGATCAGAAATGATGTCAACGGGAGTACCATGATGACTAATGACTTCATCCGTGTAGATACGAGCCAATTTCTCGACTTTGTAATCTTCACGAATGGCAAGGAAATGAGCGGATTTGGTCAATCGATCAATGATGACCCATATGTTGTCATGTCCAGACGAAGTGCGAGGAAGCTTGGTAATGAAATCCATAGCAATATTCTCCCATTTCCAGACAAGAATTTCTGGTTGTTCGAGCAAGCCAGAGGGGCGTTGATGTTCAGCTTTAACCTTGGAATAAGTAAGACACTTCGAGACGTAAAGAGCGATATCTTTCTTCATTCCATGCCACAAATAAGATGCACGAAGATCATGATACATCTTATCAACACCATGATGAATGGATTATAAGGATTTGTGGGCTTCATCCATCAAGGTGATTTGAAGGTTAAGACGATCGGGAATCCAAATGCGATCATGGTAGTAAAGAATACCATCAGGTTTAGCTTCAAGTGGGTTTTCGACTCCACAATTCAACTCGTTATCGAGTTTACCCTCATTGATAACTGAGAATTGCGCTTGGCGAATTAGCTCGCGAAGTTTTCCCATGGTTTGATAACAACGAATACTCTTTACATGAGTTTTACGACTAAGTGCATCGGCCACAACATTCGCCTTGCCAGGGTGGTAGCGAATGTCACAGTCATAGTCGTTTAACAATTCTACCCAGCAACGTTGATGCATGTTGAGTTCCTTTTGATCAAAGATATGTTGCAGGCTCTTATGGTCGGTGAAGACCATACACTTAGTACTATAAAGGTAGTGTCGCCAAATCTTTAATTCAAAAACAACTGCACCAAATTCAATGTCGTGCGTAGTATAGTTTTTCTCATGGAGCTTGAGTTGTCTCGACGCATAAGCGACAACCTTATCCCGTTGCATAAGAATGCAACCAAGACCTTGGTTTGAGGCATCGCAATACATGACGAAATCGTCGTTTCCATCAGGAAAGGTAAGGATAGGAGCATTACAAAGCATGTCCTTGAGAGTTTGGATGGACTCCTCCTGTTCGGGACCCCAAACAAAAGGCTTATCCTTTTGAGTCAAGGACGTAAAAGGAACATCAATCTTGGAAAAATTCGAGATGAAGCGACGATAATAACCAGCTAGGCCAAGGAACGAACGAATTTCAGAAGGTGACTTAGGTGCAATCCAATTCTTCGCTTCTATCTTTGCGGGGTCAACATGAATACCGAGTTCATTGAGGTGTGACCAAGGAATTGGACCTCTTTTAGCCAAAATTCACACTTGGAGAATTTGGCGTAAAGATATTCGGTAAGCAAAAGCTGAAGGAGGAGTTGCAAATGTCGTCCATGTTCTTCTTTCGTCTTGGAGTAGATGAGAATATCGTCGAGGAATACAATTACGAAGCGATCGAGAAAAGGTTTGCATACGCGGTTCATGAGATCCATAAAAACTGTTGGTGCGTAAGTCAATCCGAAAGGCATGACCACGAACTTATAGTGTCCATAACGTGGCCGAAAAGCGGTTTTTGGTACATCTTCTTCGAGAACTCAAAGTTGATGATAGCCAGAGCGAAGGTCAATCTTGGAAAAACACGTTGCGCCTTGTAATTGATCGAAGAGGTCGTCAATACGGGGAAGAGGATATCGGTTTTTGATAGTAAGCTTGTTGAGCTCACGATAGTCGATGCACATCCGAAATGATCCATCTTTCTTTTTAATGAACAAACCAGGAGCGCCCCAAGGAGAAGTACTAGGGTGTATAAAGCCTTTATCAAGAAGTTCTTGAAGTTGTCTTGATAGCTCTTCTTTTCCGAGGGAGCTAAACGATAAGGAGCTTTCGCAACCGGGGTTTCGCTAGGAATAAGATCAATACGAAAGTCAATGGATCGAGGGGGAGGAGGTTCAGGAAGATCCTTTGGGAAGACATCAGGAAAATCGCAAACAACAGGAACATCACTTACGCTTGCCCCTTTGTCTTTCTTTTCCACAATATGGGCAAGAAAGGCAAAGTATTCCTTACGTAAGTATTTGTTCGCTTGGATACACGACATAAGCTTAAGAACTTTAGAAGGTTTTTTGCCGAAGACGTGCAAGGAATCATCGTTCGGGAGGGGGAGGCGAATGAACTTCTCGGAAAAACAACTTCAGCACGAACTCGCCTAAGCCAATCCATGCCTACTATGATATCGAAGCTTCCCAATTGCATGGGTATGATGTCAATCTAAAACGTATGATTGTTAAGATTCAAAGAACAATTAGAAAGGACATAATAAATAGTGACTAATTTTCCGTTAATGACTTCGACTGCGAATGAATTGGGCAACTTAGAACGTACGCACTTAAGCAAGGGTTCAAATTCATTAGACACAAAACTTTCTATCTGCGCCAGTATCAAAAAGACAAGAAGCATAAACACGGTTGACAAGAAATGTACTCGTTATAACGTCGTTCGTGTTTTGTGCCCGAGCGACAGTGAGGGCGAAGGCTCTGCCTTGAGCTGGTTGAGGCTACTGTTGCTGTTGCTGGTTGTTGACGCGTTGGGGGCAAAGATTGGTGAAATGGTTAGGGTCACCACATGTGTAACACGCTCGCGCAGGAGCAGCTTGAGGTTGAGCTTCAGCAGGGTTAGGTTTCGACACGATGGCTTGGGGTTGCTGGTTTTTGGGTTGAGGGAAGGTTCGGCAACGGTTAGCGAAATGCCCCAACCTCTGACATTGGGCGCACTTGTGGCATGGGGTATTAGCAGGGTGATGGTAGGAACATTTAGCATACTGGGGATGAGGTCCAGTGTAGCCACGTTTGGGTTGCTCGGGGTTGGCGAGGGTGATGGCTGCTAATGCTTGGATGGGTTGAGGGTTTGGTGGAGTAACAATTGCGCAATTTTGACTAGAAGCCTTCCGCTTCTTGTTCTTGGGGTTGTTGTTTCGTGGAGGTTTGGGGGTGGCGGTGGTATCGGTGGTGGCTTGGTGTGCATTCTTTATAGACACCTTGTCGTAGGCCTGTGAAGAACACAATTGTTGTTAAGCTCGATTGCGATGCTGTAAGCATCTTTGATGGTTTTGGGACAAGCGGAGTCAACATGGTTAATCAAGACGGAAGGTAGGAAACAAATGAATTTAGAGATGGCTTTGGGGGTGGTCTCAACCCGGCCGGGGCTAAGGATGCTGAGTTGCTTGAATCGCGCAACCAGACCCGTAGTGTCGCTCCTGACTTGCTTCATATTCCTAAACTCATTATCGAGTTTCTAAAGTTCGTGTGGAGGACAAAACTCGTCCTTCATCAGCTCCTTTAGTTCTGCCCAGGGCAAGGCATGGGCTACTTCGTTCCCTCTTTTGTTCCTCTCAGAGGTCCACCATTCAAGTGCTCTTGAAGGGAAATCCCTGTTGCGTTCAGGGTTCGGAGTTCGTCAGGGCATCCACTTTGCATAAAAGTGAGTTCGATCGTGTCGAACCAATTCATCATGGCGGTGGCGCCATCATTGCCGGAAAACTCCAGGGGCTTACAGGACATGAGTTGCTTAAATTGGAACGAAGCTTTAGGTGTTTCCACCTTGGAATCGACAGAGGATTTCGGGGTGTTATGGATGGTCTGGATCTGGCTAACAATGTTGGGGATGATCTTAGCCATTTGCTCGGCCATTTGTTCCGCGACTAACCCTACGAGTTCTTGCTTCAAAATAGAGTTCCCATGGTTGTTGGAACCCTTCTTGGAACCCTTGGATTTATTTGAGGAGCTTGGAGAAGACATCTAGGGTTGAAAATAGAAAGGGAAAGGATGAGACTTGATCACAATGTAAAAAAATAAGTTTTGCCTGTATAAGCATGGATATGTTCACGTATGTTGCATGTATTTGACGAGTATTTAACAAGTATTCAACAAGTATAACCACGTATGAATGCGTATAAAGAGTATAAATTTAGTTTGTTCACGGGGATTATTATTGTTTTTGATTACGATAGACGTGCGAATTGTGTACAATTTAGAATTGAAGAAGTATCAAGTATTAAATCACATAAAAATTGAGATAACATAAAAGATTGCCTCAATAAAAAATGGGATTGTTTCGGGTAGAGAAACGTCGAGTATTCCAAAGTGATTTGTAAGATCTTTCGAGTTAGGGAACATGCTTTGGCCTAATAGGGGGTAAAATACTCTTGTCGAGGAGCGATTACCGGTATTTTACCCTTCCAGTTACTACATGTCCCCAGTCGAACGAAAATTCGAGTCTTTGGCGAGATTGAAAATCGAGGAATGGTACAACATCGTACCCTAAGTGTGGTTGGTACTCGTCGGGTCAAAATTAATTTTGACACTTTGAGAGGGTCCACTAGAGTTTGAATGGAAGTTTTCCATCAAGGTGTGGATGTCATTCCTAACTTGCTGGTATAACTTCGTAAAAAATCGAATACGTTGAACGAGGGATTTCACCAAGAATTGTATGCCATTGGGTCTATCTTGGTGCAAATCGCCTCGTTTGCATCACGAGTCTCTTCAAGTCTTCAAGTGTATTTTGTAAAATGTCTTAAGAAAGACCTTATGTAAGTTTTAAGACCAAAAGAAAGGAAGAAGCAATGTAGGAAGAATAAAGTTTTAAGCATTATATAAGAATGGTAAAAAGACGGGACCTTAAACTATAGACTAGGTCGAACATGACAATTCTACCTAATTCCCTATAGTTATGGCTCTGATACCAATCTGTCACACCCCAACCGATGGAAACATCAAGGCGAGACGAAAAAGATTGCTCATTGCTCACAACGCTAATGGTGACAATAATTAATTAAACCAAATTTCATTTTAAAGTAAATTGTCAATACAATACGTGGGAAATTCAAATACAACAATAACAAAGACAAAATTGATACAACATTAATATATCTTAAACGTCTATGTGTGTATCTAGCATCAACACTACTTCGATTTCATAGCATCATCTTCATCAACCTGTAACATGTTTTAAAATAGAGTTCAATTCAAAACAAGCATAAGCATAAATATACGAATAAGGTTTAAAACGAATCCACATGGCAACATGAGCACTAGATTCACGATTGGACGGTGCGTTACTCCTATAGCGCTATACATGTCAAATGGAGGCATAAAATAAGCTACTGACTATGGTATTATATAAGAATGGTCCAAGATATAAGCAACAAGTAATGTATCAAAGCATTCATGTATATTGGATTGTTCGTGCATTGTATAAAGTGTAAGTTTAGTGATTTTTGTATAAGGTAAACATGTTACACCCAAAAGTGATAAAATGAAAATGGGTCGAGTGTACTCACGGTTTTGCAAGCTTTCCGACTTGTTAGTTCCATGAAGGGTTGTTTGGTTGCGGAGGAACACCGAATTATCCTACAAGACGAAAACGTGGGTGTGAGTATTTGGATGATAAAGTAGATTCGGAATTTTGAATAAGGCATAACAAAGTAACGTATACAGAAATATTCACTAAGGTCTAGCACTCGTTTTAACACTATGGGAACCCATTAGGGTTTATGTGATTTCATAGGTTATACACCTATTAGAATCATAGCAAGGAACTAAACACTTTTAGTGATTAAACTTAGTAACTTGACACATGATTATATTGTCATTATCAAGGTTTCGGTTTTAAGTATATATTATATAGATTATAATATTTATATGTATATCATAAGTTCACAAGGATGTCATAGAAGTCATGTACGAGGTAGGTGGTATAACTATCCATTTAGGAACCTCATAGGAGTTCACCACTACACAAGTTGTCATAAACAACAAGGAGGGTCAAGAACAAGATTAATAATAACAAAGGAAATGGAATGCATGTTACAACTATACTAGGTAGCCAAGTAAGCTACAACCCGGTGAGCCGGCGTCGACACACGTCGAAGGCTAGACGGGGTTGTGTTACTTTCAACTAGCAAGCTATTTAGGATGGAATGAGAAAACACCAAGTGTTGTGTGGACTTAGATGTAAGATAGCCCAAGCTAACCTTGTAGTCACACTAGCTTCAAGTTCAAGACTTGGCAACACTTGTGAGCTTAAAACTCTTGTAAAACAGAAAGTTTAGGGTGTTAAAACAGCCCTTAATTCATGTTAACAAGCTTGGTTAGGCTTCACTAATCATAAACTGGATTTGGAGCACAAGAACACAAGTTTGGTTGAAGAAAACATAAGATTTAAAGAAGTTTTGTATAAAACAGAAAGCCTGGAGCCCTTTAGGTGAACTTCTAGGTCTGGATTCTCCAATGAGAATCCGTGGAATCTAACCCAAAATCCAAGTAAGTAGGAAGAAGAATCAAGCAAAACAAGTAAGAAATGAGCAAGTTATGCTCACTTTGGTGAAGATGAATGAATCTGCCCGAATTCTGATTATTAACTGATTTGAGAGAGATTTGAGAGTGTTAAAAGTGTGAAATGTGTGGAGAGGACATGGGTTTTATAGGGGAATGTGTAAGGTTGGTTTGTGGGTGTTTAATGGTGCTTTAGAGGTGATTGGGTGAGGTGGGAGTGTGTGGATCCGTGCATTCGCGCGACTGAGTAAGGTTTCTGCCCGCCCAGACCCCCTTACGAACCGTAAGGGGTCTCCCTTGCGGTCCGCAAGGCCTTGTGTTGGTGCAGAATGTCTATGTCTTAGTCTTATTCGAGTCTTTATAGATTAGATGTGTATAGGCTAGCAAAATCAAGTATTTATATGTTTGGTAGCCATGGTCGCTTGAGATGTCTTGTTATTGTCAAGTTCGGCCGAACTTGACTATGTCAAGTTCACCCGAACTCACCTCTCCTCTAGCGAACTTGGATTGCTATAAATAGCTAGCCTGTCTTGTTCATTTGTAACTTTGCGCACTTTGAGGCGGAGCTCTGTCAAATTGGAGACTTGATGTTATATCAATAAAATTGACGATTAATTGACTAATTCTTGTTGTTTGGTAATCATGTCGTAATATTCCGCTATTATGGACATTAGATATCAAATCTAGGTTCCTATGCTATCAGGATCGGTCCTACAAGTGGTATTAGAGCTAGAATAGCCCGATTTGATTGATATCGAGACAAGAACACTTCTAATTATATCCATTCTTCTATTTTTCTTAACTTTTACAAAAAAATGAAGAATTCTCAGGAAAATTTTGTCCAATTTTGAATATGACATGTTAAATACATCATAGATAAACCCCTGAGAGTTTGTAGACTAAAATCAAACGAATTGGTGTCAAATTGTTGCAAAAACCATGTTTTCAAAACTCATGATGATTGAACTTGTTAGCCAAGTACGACCGAACTTGACTTAAAAAGTCACTTTTTGAGTGAGTTTTTATCAAGTTCGCTCGAACTTGAGGGATTTTGAGAGAAATTTGTGTGAAGTTCGACCGAACTTGTTATATATTTCTTGTTTTTTCATCAAGTTCGACCGTACTTGAGAAAAGTCATTGAAATCCTATAGTATGTTCGCCTGAACTTGCAAGTTTTACTTGGAGTCATTTGTAAGTTCGCTCGAGGTTGTCTCAGAGATATTTTCAAATCAAAATCACTAAGTTCGACCAAACTTAAGTGTGAAAATCTGAAATTCGTTATTCAACTACAAGCTCGACCAAACTTGTAGTAAATCTAACAAATTTTCAAAGTTTTAACATGTTTTCAGCGTACGTGTCTCGATATTCGCGATGGATGATCTTCAGAGAGCGTTTATGACAGAAGTGGGAACATCCAATGCCAATGTGATTCAGCAAGTCAATTTAGACAACGAAATGGGCACGTCCGTTAAACCGCTGAAATTAATGAGCATGGACGAATATGAAGGATGGAAGGAGAAGTTCAGTTACTGGGTTCAGGCCATGCATTTCCAAAGCTGGGTAGCTATCGAGAGAGGTTATACTGTTCCGTTGGATGAAAATCAGCAAGTTCTGGAGAAGTACAAGTTCTCCACAATTCAAAAGGATGAGTACATTGCTGAGAAAAAGATGATTAGCCTCATTCAACAATCTGTTAAAGAGGATATTTGGCCTTATTGCCCGAATACACGACTGCGAGAGAACTCTGGCTATCACTGCAAAAGAAATATCAAGGAAGCGCAGAGATGATCAAGAGTAAGAAAGCTCTTATCATGAAGGAGTTCGATATTTTTAACATGTCGAAGAGCGAGACGATGAAACAGATGATTGAGCATTTCTGTCATCTGAAAGTTCAAATGAGAAGACATGGTCTCGAGAAGACAGAAACAGAGTACATCGATAAGCTTGCAGATGCTTTACCTGACGGAGAGTGGACTACGTACCTCATGGTCTTGAAAGAAAGTCATAACTGGGAATTCTTCAAGCTGTCTACATTCTCGACAAACTAGAAGGTCATGAGATGGAACTTCTAAAGATCGCAAAGTCGAAGAATGCTAACATTGTTCAAGATGTTGGTCTGTATTACAAGAACGGAATTCAAGACAGCATTTCAAGCTTGTTTCTGAGAAAGTTGCAAAACAACACATGTCACTACTCACCACAGTTCTAGAATCGTATGAAAGTCTGGTAGCAGGGAAAATTGGCAATCCCGAAATGACCGCCAAAGACTACGATCAGGTGGACGAAGAAGAACTTGAACTGATGGACATTAAATGGTCCTTGGCTTCTATCATTAGAAGGGTGACAAAGTTTGTTGCACTCATAGGCCGAGATATCGGAAATTCAAGCAACAAGCTAGGGTTCGACAAAACGAAGGTCAATTGTTTCAGATGCCGACAGAAAGGGCATTTCAAGAGAGAATGCAACAATCCTGAAGCAACGGGCAATCAGAGTCCATTCGGAGGTGGAAACGAATACTACAAGAAGTCGCTTCAGTATAAACCGTTTCCTAAGAAGACTCAAGTAGAGATTCAAGAAAAATCATCCAACAATACCGAGAAGGCAATGGTTGCTACCAACGAAGATGATGGTTTTGATTGGAACTCTTATATTGGGAAGAAAACAGGAGTGGCTTTGATGGCTGAGATTATCGAGGATACATCTATCAAGATGCAGCAGCTATGGAGAACGCTTTACTGGAACAATATTTGCAACAACAAGAAGAAGAGGAAATGTATCTTCACAATGAAGACACATGGCATTTTAACTCCTAATTTAACTTCTAGTTTTGCAGGTAACTTTGATGGAAGTTCTCAGGAGCATGTGGTCGAGGAGAAATTGAGTGATGAAGAAATTATCATTAATGCTACTCAAGATGTGAATGCTGAAAACCTCACGGACATTGCCAATAAAGCAATGATGGCAAATCTAACCAAGGTAGGTCCAGAGTTAAAGAACGTCGAAAAGGAAGTTGTCAAAGTGCAAGTTGTGGAGGTTGTAAACCTTGCACAAAATGTACTGAGCCATGTGCTAAATGTGCCGAAAAATCACAAATCATCGCTGAACTCAATGTACATAATGAACATTTCAAATATGATTATCGTACAATGAAGGAAGCGTATGGCAAAATGAAAGATGATTATGGCAGGCTCGACAGAAATAATATTGAACAACATGATACTGTGAGGATGTTAAAAGGAACGGTGATGGATAAACAAAAAGCAATAAATATTTACATTAACACCATTGCTGAAACTAAACAACTACTCCAGGACATGAAATTGAAACAGAACGTGTTCAACAACTTTTAAGAAGTTATACGACTAACGCTTATGTCACTGATCATATTCTTCCCACGATATCGTCAGAAGAAAATGATAAAAGGTCTAAAAAGAAAAATGGTAGAGAATACAACAATGTTCCTCCACCCCTATGCGAGAAGTATTGTCGCAAAACTGTTGATGGGATGGATACGGCACTCAACATTGAGTTGTTATCTAAAAAGAAAAATGAGTTGCCAGAGAACATTGATGTAATCTATACTAAATCAGACGATGACAATGCGGTGGTTAAAAATGTGGTTGAAAATGTTCTGAATGATTCTGATGATGGCAGCTTTGAGAGCGCCACCTCGAGTTTGAACAGTTCTGACACAAATTCTGAAGATGACGATACATCATCTGAAGATGATCTATGTGATGATCCTAACGTTGTCATGTACAGGGTTAAGGAATCTGATAGATTATACTTTGATGACAGTTTTCCGATTAAGAATGTCATAGAGGATCATTAGATAAACTGTTCAAACTAGTTGAAGTTACATCAGAGGACCTGGAGAAAAATGAAAAGAAATTCTATTCTAACCCCAAAATAAATTACAATAACTACCGGAGAAATGGTGGGGATCATCCTGAAAATCGGAGAGCTGGGCTGGGTTTAGATGTGGATGAAGAACCGGTAAAGAAAATGTCACCATTTCAAGAATACAAAGAAAAAAACATGAAATTTGTTTATGGGACAAGCACAGTTCATGAGGAAAGTTTGATTGGGAAGCAATCAAACGACGAGTTTAAGAAACAAAAAGAACTTCGAGATAAGGCGAAAGCCACAAGTGGTGTAAAATCCACTAGTGGACACTCACATGATAATCGGACTTGCTTCAAGTGCAACGAGGTTGGTCATATTGCACGGAAGTGTCCGAAGTCTAAACCGGCTTATCTTCGAAGGAAAGAAAGTTCAGATGTTGTCAAACCAAAGCAACCAGAGTTTGTAAAACCTGTAATAATTTTGAAAAGAAATGAATCAAAACCTGAAATTAAACCTAAAACTGAAAAGAAATTTGAAAATTCAACTTTCAAAAAAGGTGAAACTTCCAGGGCAAATGAAAACAAGTTTTACATCAAAAAGGCTAATATAAAATCTCAAGCATGGATTGCTAAGAAGAAGTCAACAACATCCGAGGTTATTAAGTCTGAGCCTGTAAAGACTGATAACAAGAAAGAATCAAAAGCTGATACCAAATCCGAAACTGTAAACGACAGTTCAAAAGGGAAAAAGAAAGTAAATTTTGAAAATGTAAACGACAGTGGAGATTATGAAGATGATTATCAAGCTTTCTATCCAAAACCCAAGACCAAAAGGCTTGGGTCACGCTCTTTAACTAGATTTTAACATGTGTAGGGGCTCCAAAGATCCATTCTTTCAAAGTGGATTATGGATAGTGGAGCATCCAGGCATATGACGGGAATGAAAGCTCTTTTGTTCGACATAAAAGCTGTCAACAACGGATATGTTGGATTTGTTGGTAATCAGGGTGGAAGGATAGTCGCCAAAGGAAAATTGTCCAATGGCGTTGTTTCGTTTGATCGCGTGAACTACATTGCTGAGCTTGAGAATAATCTTCTGAGCATATCGCAGATTTGTGGCAAACAGTTCACGGTGCATTTCAATGATAAAGAGTGTATGATTTTAAATCCGGGTCTCAAAATACCTGATGAGTGGATTCTGATGCAAGCTCCGCACGAGAATGATCTATATGTCTTGGATATGGGCATCGCTACCACTTCATCAAAATCAGCGCAATGTTTTGTGACAAAAGCTACTGAGAAAGATTCTATTCTTTGGCATCGTAAGATGGGGCACATTCATTTGCAAAAAATGAATTTCTTGGTTCATAATAATCTGGTTGAGGGTGTGAATCTTTGGAGCTTTAATATGTATGATCACTGCCTAGAATGTAAAAAGGGAAAGCAGATCAAGAAGTCACATCCGAAGAAAATTCTGAACTCAATCAAGTTGCCGCTTGAACGTCTCCACATGGATTTATTTGGCCCTGTCAACATTCGAAGTATTTTAGGAGACTTATACTGCTTGGTCATTACAGATGACTATTCGCGTTACTCATGGGTTTTCTTCCAAGAAACAAAAGATGAAACATTCGAAAACTTGGTGATTCTTTTTAAGAAGCTAGAAAACCTTTATCATCTCCCTGTACGACGCATCCGCAGTGACAATGGCACAGCGTTTAAGAATAATAAGATGAGAGAATTTTGCAATGATAAAGGGATCCTGCACGAGTTTAGTGCACCCTATACTCCGCAGCAAAACGGTGTAGCTGAAAGGAAGAACAGAACTTTAATCGAAACTGCGAGAACCATGCTTGCAGACTCAAAGCTTCTGGTCAGCTTCTGGAGAGAAGCAGTTGCAACGGCTTGCTACACACTAAACAGAGTTCTAACTGTCAAACCAATGAAGAAGACATGTTTTGAAATTATTAACCGACGAAAGCCAAATTTGAAGTTTCTAAAGCCATTTGGTACACCATGTACTGTAATAGATTAAGATGGTAAATTTGGGGCCAAATCACTTGAAGGATTCTTTGTCGGGTATGCGAGTCCACTACGAAGAGTGTATATTCCTTCATTGAGAAATGTAATTGAGGCACAGCATGTTGATTGCTTCAACTATACGGATCCTATTCAGAGAAGAGGTGGCGCATGGCTGTTTAACAATCAAGACCTTTGGAAGTCATTCGACTTGCCGGAAGAACCTTCTGAAGAAGAAATTACAGCGTTATATTATCTTCAACAGTCGGTGAATCAGGAACAAATCATTTGACCAATTGTGGTTAATCAAGCCACGTTGGATCCTTCGTCTTCCGGAGCAGGTCCTAGCAATAGCGGTGTTCAAGTTGAAAATGTTTCTGAAGCAGAAGTAACACCTGCTATTACTCCATCAAATGTGTCTTCCGAACCAAGAAATGAAACAACAGTGCCAAGCATGCCTCAGAATCAGAATTCTTACTCGGAAGAAGCGCCGACATTTGATGCTGATGGTGAATCCTCATCAGATGAAGAAGTTGAGCATATATCTAACATGTTGAATCAATCGGCAAACCCAGGCAATCAGAACGAAGCATCATCTAGCGCTCCTAATTGTTGATGCACTATTGTGTTCATCACATGTCGAATAGGCTAGATTGAGTGTGTGTTGAATATTGTATAGGTTAGAATCGAACACACGACCGAAATACGGAGATTACAGTGTAAAAGGGAACAAGTTCGCCCGAACTTCACCTGTGGAGGTCAAGTTCGCTCGAACTTGACATGTGGCAGTCAAGTTCGCTCGAACTTGACATGTGGCAGTCAAGTTCGCTCGAACTTGACATGTGGAATGACAAGTTCGGCCGAACTTGTCGTATGGTGGACAAGTTCACCCGAACTTGTCCTCCTATGCACATGTCAAGCGAACTTGTTATGTTTCCCTATAAATAGGTGGTGTGTGTTCATTTGTCATTTGATTTTTTGCCATCCCTACGGGGAGGTGCTGTCGGATTCTCTCTTGGAACTCCGGCAGCTGGACTTATAAAGATGTATACTCTTTCGGTATGAATGAAGACTTCCGCTGCATTCTACTTCTACTCCATTCTTAATAACATTCTACCGAATCGGTTTATGTTTACGCATTAACTTCCGTCTAGAACCGCCTGATCACGGACCTTCAATTGGTATCAGAGCTACGGTTATCACCTACGCTCATGAATTTGGACATTTATGGACATTAGGAGGGGTTTTGAACGTAAAACTTGAAATAAACATACAATCCACGGATGAAAAGTAAAATTGAACGGATAGGATTGTTAGAAAACCATTTTCGACCAGAACTACGGTGGAATCATCTCGAAATTCGAAGAAATAAGGATTCTGGATCGAAAAATGTGAAAATGGGCTGATTTTTGGAGATCAAGTCGCCCGAACTTGACCTGTCCCCGAACATCCCAGTTCGGTCATCGAGAACCCGAAAAAATTCTATCGCCAATTTTTTTTATAGGCATTGGACCAAGTTCGGGCGAACTTGGTCTCCCAACTCACAAGTTCGGGTGAACTTGATTAAAGTTTGGGCGAACTTGATCAAGTTCGACCGAACTTGTATCATTTTGATCAAGTTCGCCCGAACTTGATCAAGTTCGCCCAAACTTTAATCAAGTTCACCCGAACTTGTGAGTTGGGAGACCAAGTTCACCCGAACTTGGTCCAATGCCTAAAAAAATTTTGGCGATAGAATTTTTTCGGGTTCTCGATGACCGAACTGGGATGTTCGGGGACACCGTCTAGAGCTTTAGAGTACAGATTTGGTGATACGGTCACAAAATTTTGAAGATAACGGGAGAGTCACTTGTACCGGTGCAGAATGTTGATCATTTAGGTGTCGTGACTAGTAATGGGCCTAATCGTTAAATCCGCATTTGTTAAATACTGAAAGTTTCGGATTTTAGGGGGAATTTCATTAAAAATTTCAGTATTGTCAGAATTTGCAAAAATGAGGGGGAATAAAAAATTTTCAATATTTGATGATTCCAGCATTTTTGAAATTCGTGACTGCTGCAACAGTATCCAAGTGGTTACCGATTGCAGATTATCGGGAAATGAAGAGGATCGAGATTCATCGGGTGATCACAGGAAGTTCTGAGTTTTTCAGTTCATGATACAGAGTGATGCTTAAGGGTTAGAGTCCTGATCTCCTGTGAAGGAACAGTTAGCTGGATTAGCAGTCGTTAGTACCAGTGTGGAACTGAGGATGTTCAAAACATTCGGTGATGATCTTAGGAATTAATGACTAGCTCCGCAGACGGATGGTTTCAAAATTACCAAGGAAATCTGATGATAACCTTTGGTGGCTTTTATTTTTAGTCTTCAAGCAAATGAATCATTCTTCTCTTTGGACTAACCGCCGTTGGATGATGATGTTTGGTGATTAAGTGGCCCTGGTCAACCGGAGATAGCTATATATCTGGCATTGTGATTGAAGACAAAGAATGTGAGTTTGGTCACGGACGTATGTTTCTCAGATTCGATATGTTACCAGATTATTTGTTTCCGATGAAGATTTGCTGATTGAGCAGATTACTGATTTGCTAATCAAATCTTTCTGAAGGGTGCTTAAATGCGATTACGGAAATCATGATTTCGGGTTTTCGAGGGTATTCGTTGATTTGGAGTTTTCCGATGCGGTGATTCGAAGTTTCTATCAATTGCCGGTGGAGTTTTTGAAACTTTAGGAGTATGCGAAATAAACCCTCGATGCTCAACGCTTATTCAAAAACTAAACTCGGATGCGGTTATCGTCGAAATGGAGAAGCTGCTGCATTGATTAGCTTCGAGTTGATGGTTATTCGAGAAAATATGTCGGTCAAGTAAATCAGAGGAGTCGGAAACCACGCAACCAAAGATCTGAACTGGAGATTTCAGTGGTATTGAAAGTTGTTAATGCAAACCCGGATCATCAATTAAGGGGGAATTGGTTGACGCGTCTCGACGACATCGACAGACACCTTGATTGAAGTTGCAGAATATTCAAACACGGCTCAAGGTTTTGAAGTTCAAGGTCAAGCTTCGACAGTAACTAACAAGGGGGAATCTGTTGATGCACTATTGTGTTCGTCACTTGTCGAATAGGCTAGATTGAGCATGTGTTGAATATTGTATAGGTTAGAATCAAACACACGACCGAAATACAGAGATTACAGTGTGAAAGGGAACAAGTTCGCCCGAACTTGACATGTGGAATGACAAGTTTGGCCGAACTTGTCGTTTGGTGGACAAGTTCGGCCGAACTTGTCCTCCTATGCACATGTCAAGCGAACTTGTTATGTTTCCCTATAAATAGGTGGTGTGTGTTCATTTGTCATTTGAGTTTTTGCCATCCCTACAGGGAGGTGCTGCCGGATTCTCTCTAGGAACTCCGGCAGCTGGACTTATAAAGATGTATACTCTTTCGGTTTGAATGAAGACTTCCGCTGCATTCTACATCTACTCCATTCTTAATAACATTCTACCGAATCGGTTTACGTTTACGCATTAACTTCCGTCTAGAACCGCCTGATCACGGACCTTCACTAATGTTGAAGTGACTGTTGAGCAGAACATCTCAAATCAGCAAAGCTCAGTTGATGTTCCTACAGAAGAAATGCCCCAATCATATTCTTATCATCCTTCAACGAGTATCATTGGTGAATTACAAACTGGTGTGCGTACACGAAGCCAAACAACAAAGCACTTAGTTGTTTCTATACCCGAGTTGCTCCAACTCAAGACTACTGCTACTATTCATGTTTCATTTCTCAAATAGAGCCAAAAACTTTTAATGAAGCTCTGGGGGACGAGAACTGGGTGATAGCAATGCAAGAGGAACTGTTACAGTTCGAGAAATTGGGTGTTTGGAGGCTTGTAGACTTACCACTGAAGCAGAAAGCTATTGATACGAAGTGGGTCTTCAAGTGCAAAAGAGACGATCGGGGTGTAATAGTCAGAAACAAAGCCCGGTTAGTTGTCAAAGGTTTCCACCAGCAAGAGGGTATTAATTACACAGACGTATATGCACCAGTTGCACTATTAGAGTCTATCTGCATTTTCCTCACGTTCGCAGCTTGGAAAGGATTTAAGGTGTACCAGTTGGATGTAAAATCTGCATTTCTCTACGGTAAACTTCGAGAACAAGTGTACGTCGGCCAACCACGGGGTTTCGTCGATTCGCTGAACAAGAACAAAGCTTATCTCCTAGACAAAGCCTTATACGGATTACACCAAGCCCCGAGAGCTTGGTACGAGACGTTATCGCAACATCTCGTTGGAAACAGCTTTACAAGAGTAACAGTGGACAGTACATTGTTTACAAGAGAAGTCGGATCTCATCTGATTATTGTACAAATCTATGTGGATGATATCATCTTTGCAAAGAGTTCAAAAAGATCATGAAGAAGAAATTCGAGTTGTCCTCCCTGGGTGAAATGAAATTCTTCCTCGGATTACCGGTCGATCAGTTACCAGACGGCATATTCATTCATCAGACAAAGTATGTTCATGACATTCTCAAGAAGTTTGAAATGGATAGCTCGACGCTGCTGGCACTGAATCATGGGATTTGCATAGACGAGATGGGAACCAAAGTTGATGACACACTCTATCGATTGATGATAGGATCTCTGATGTATCTGACGGCATCTCGCCCAGACATCATGTATCCTACCTGCTTATGTACGAGATATCAGTCTAGTCCTCGAGTGTCACACATGCAGATAGTCAAGCGAATCTTTCGTTACTTGAAAGGATGTCCAAGCACCGACTTGTGGTATCCTAAGAACAACAATTTTGATCTAACGGGATACGCTGACTCAGACTTCGGGGTGGACAAGCTGGACTCGAAATCTACAAGCCAGGATGCCAGTTCTTCGGAACACGTTTGGTAACGTGGCAGTGCAAGAAAGAGACCACGGTCTCTCTCTCTACCTGTGAGGCAGAATACATTTCTGCTTCTAACTGTTGTTCTCAAATCCTCTGGATTCAACAATGTAACACCCCGACCGCGTAAAAACAACAAACCGCGGCGGAAACGTCGGGGAGTCACGTTAACAGATTGTTACAACAACACATGGTAATTAAAGTTATGTTTTATTGGATATTGAAATTACATAGTTACATTGTCTTGTAGTTTAAAATAAACTAATTAAACTATTGTCTTTCATATTTAAGGCACTAAGTCCGCGTTCAGTCCTACGTGAACATGCATCGACATCAAACTTGGTTTCCTGAAACATATGTGAAAACGAGTTAGCAAAAATATGCCGGCGAGTACATAGGTTTTGTGAGTGTGTCAAATTCATGGCTTTGAATATGTATTGGAATACCTCATCAGACTGCTAGAGTCGTTAATTTAAAAACCTTGTTATCAAAAGTATTTGGTATTGCAATGATAACTAACCAACTAAAACAAGTTAGTTATAGTTTATAAAAGACTTGTAGCCATGAATCTTGACCAAAACATTTGTTTTGTAAATTCGAGTAGTAAATCGCCTTGAAGAAACTTTGTATGGTTTATATCTTTAATTGGAAATCGTTGCGTGTCATTATTTGAAAACCTTTGTTCCAAGTGATGCAAATAACGGCACGAATGTAATATAATAAAGGCACTTATATATAGGAAGTACCAGTGGCGTATCCACCATGCTTTTATCACATTACACACGTTTCGTTATCTAAATCACTTACCATAAACCAATCGTTCATTGTCCGTGTCATAAACCAATCATCCATTATTCGTGTCATAAACCAATTGTTCATCGTCCGTGTAAACTAATCGTCCTTGTTTTAATTGTGAAAACTTTTGGTCATTTTGGTGAATACATTCAAACCTGTGTTGACTCGTCTATACCACCAAAGGGTATCTTTAAATTGCAATAACAAACCACCAAAGGGTTTGTTAAAGTAAACAGTTTCGGTCGTTCCCCAAACTTCCCCACAAACACCGGGAAACTTGGTAACGGGATTGTCAGTCCTATGGTACCATAACTTACTACTGGTCGGCTTGATCAATGTTAATGAATGTCATTCGTGTCATGTATACAACGCACCAACAAGATCGTTCACATTATTGAAATCGTCGTGTTTATATAAACCATAGCATTTGTAATTTGAAAACTTGAAAACAATTTAGCACATATGAATCACCCCAAAATATTTGAAAAACTTAAAAGAGGGGAACTATGTACTCACTTGGGGTTGCAAAATAACCTTGAATCAAATATTAAACAAGCTCAAATGTCCGAGAAACTAAACGTGTCCTAAAATTGGATAACTATGTAAATGTCGGGACTTTTATCGGCGGATCGGATAGAATGAGGTCTTGTAAACCAAATGAGTGTTGGAACTCATATGAAATGGTTTAACAAAGTCTACATTCTGATTTGAAAAAGATTCCTAATTGCTTTTGACCGGTTATGACTCGTTAAGGTAGTTTACGCTACTTTAACGGGTCATTTACGTAAAAACGTGTTCGGATGGTTAGAATGTGTTATGATAAGTCTAATATGCCAAAATAAGTTTAATATAGTTGTAACATTAGTTTATATGTCAAAACATTGGTCACATATGCTTAAAGTTGATGTATGCGCAAAAAGGGCATTTTGGTCATCTATAGAGCATAATAGACGACTTAACATAACACTAACCAAACGACGTGACCATAAGGTATAACCTAAGGGGGTTATTCCCTATACAACTATGGTCACATATATAGTGTTTTGGTCGGATCCTAAGATCGACCAAACGGGTCGGATTCGAAAGTCAAAGCGGTGGTCAAGACCGCTCGACTTACGACCCTAGATAAGCAGTAAACTAAAAGTGACGAGTTAAACATGTTAAACATGTCTAACAAGGTTTATAAAACTGATTTGGTATCAAAACAAAGGGTTTTGATACCCAAAAATAGTTCCATCGTATAATGCGCATTATTGACCGAAACTTTGACTCGTCTCTTCGACTAGGAAACGTGGTAATCAGTAGGCATGATCGCTAAGGATCATAACCATCGTGATTACGATCAAGTTGAAAAGTCCAATTGGACTTTGGTTTGACCAATTAATGGTCAAAGCTGAAAGTCAAACAGTAAGTCAAATTGTTTGACTTTTAGCTCATAATAAGCTAAAAGAATGAACAAGGCTTGGTTAGAGCACTAACTTGCACTCAAGGAAGCCAAGATTACTTAGAAAAACTCAGATGGGAGGCCTCCTAATAAGGTAGCAACTCCACTTAGAGTTTAGAGAGAAGAAAGATGGAAAAGAGCAAGGAATTTGTTTAAAGATCAAGGGTCTTTATAGTTCTTGGAGAGCTTTAGGATCATGCCAAGTCTTAGGAGATGTTGTAGGATCATTACAAGTGTTTAGTTAGATGTTGCAACCATGAGAAGTGTGGCAAAAACGAGTTATAGGTGTCAAGTCAAATGAACAAGAAGCTGCCAGGTAGCTGCTGCCATTGGGCATCCCTCGAGGGTCGCGGGAGATTTTGGGGGGTCTCTCGCGTGGCGCCTGGGATTCCTAAGTTTCAGAATTGGCAAAACAGGCCCCTACAGCCTAAAACTTGTTTTTCGACGCGTTTTGGCACTTTTAACACTCGTTAACCCCATTTTTAAGCTTTATAAGGAAGATAAAGCATAGGGAACTTGAAAAAAGCTCGGAAACTTTTCGAATGTCGGTTCGTTTGGTCGTACGGTTACGGTTTTCGGTCAATTACGACGAAAATCGTAACGAACGCGCAAATGACCATAAACGCGTAACGATTGATATTTTTGCATTCCAATCATTAAAATACTAGATTTTAATGATTACACAAACTTTTTGGATGTGCGTATATGTTCCGGAGTAGGAAATACGCGATTTGGCATAGTTTCGCAGAATTTGCAAAATAGCCCCTGAAGTTGCATAAGCATGTTTTTGCCATACCGAAGCCTTCAAAACTTATTATGTAATGGTTATTTAGGGTATGTTTAGCTTAGTCGGTGTTCTGGAGTGTACGTCGGGTTAAACTGATTACGTTTGCGTAATAATTTGCGATTTCACTTCCAAAAGTCGTTTAAGAGTTCGGAATCGTGCAAGAATCGAATACGTTTGTCCTGATAAAAATACAAATCTCGAAAATAAAACACAAAAATTTCATTGATTGATAATTCGTTCGGAATTGTTATACGATCGGACCGCCACAAATGTCACGGTCTCCCCTACTTTAGGAAATTTCGTCCCGAAATTTAATTAGAGGAAACTTGTGAGAACAGATGTGGGTATTTCGCTTTCATTTGATCCTCTCATTTCCAAGCAAATTCAGGGCCACGTTTGGATTCCCAGCGAACTTTGACTATCAGAATTCATCTTCGCTTGAGTTTCTTGACTTAACGGTCCAAAATCTCCACAGGTTTCTCGACAAAGTGCATAGTGTCATCAACGTGAATTTCGTCGAGAGGGACGTGAAGATTTGTGTAAGCTAAACACTTCTTTAGATTGGACACGTGGAATGTTGGGTGAACGTTTCCAACTTTAGGAGGTAGCTCAAGTCGGTAGGCCACCTTTCCGATTCTTTCAACGATCTTGAATGGTCCAACGTATCGAGGTGTAAGTTTTCCTTTCTTACCAAATCTGGCCACTCCTTTCCAAGGGGATACCTTGAGTAGGACATGATCACCAACTTGGAATTCCAAGGGCTTGCGTTGTTTGTCCGCATAACTCTTTTGACGGCTTCTAGCTGTCAGAAGGTTATCGTGTATTTTCTTGACTTTGTCTATTGTGTCATGAATAAGTTCAGGTCCAGTAAACTGAGACTCTCCAACTTCATTCCAACAGACAGGTGAACGAAATTTTCGATCGTATAAAGCTTCGAAAGGTGCCATGTTGATGCTGGCGTGATAACTGTTGTTGTAGGAGAATTCGATCAACGGTAGATGCGAATCCCAACTACCACCAAAGTCGATCACACATGCTCTAAGCATATCCTCCAATGTTTGAATAGTTCTCTCGGTTTGTCCATTCGTTTGAGGATGATAAGCAGTGCTCAAATCGAGTTTGGTTCGCATAGCAGATTGCATGGTCTTCCAAAAATGAGATGAGAACCAAGCATCTCTGTCAGATATGATGTCCAAAGGAACACCATGACGAGATACAATCTCATCGACATAGATTTTGGCGAGTTTGTCAGCAGAGTAATCCTCACGAAACGCCAAAAAGTGTGCTGACTTTGTTAGACGATCAATGACTACCCAAATGGCATCATGACCTCTAGATGTGCGTAGTAGTTTTGTGATGAGATCCATCGCAATGTTCTCCCACTTCTATACCGGAATTTCTGGTTGTTCAAGCAAACCAGATGGGCGTTGATGTTCAGCCTTGACTATAAGACAAGTTAGTCATTTTGATACATACAACGCAATGTCTTTCTTCATACCCGGCCACCAATACTGGGTACGAAGATCCTTGTACATTTTGTCTGCACCAGGATGGATTGAATAACGAGACTTATGAGCTTCGTCCATCAATAAGGTGCAGAGGTTGTCTTGACTTGGAACACACAAACGGTTCAAATAATAGAGTAATCCACTGTCTCTCGTTTCGAGTTCAAGTTGATGCGGTAATTCACTACCCATCATACCTTGTGTAACACAAGTAGTTGAGCTTGGAAAATACATGTCTGGAAATCAGATTGAATTAGAACACAGTGAAGCTTGACACGTTCCTTACGACTGAGTGCATCGGCCACAACATTCGCCTTGATGGTAGCGAATTTCACAGTCGTAGTCGTTTAAAAGTTCGACCCAGCGTCGTTGTCTCATGTTCAACTCCTTTTGATTGAATATATGTTGGAGACTTTTGTGGTCGGTAAAAACCACGCATTTCGTACCATAAAGGTAGTGTCTCCAAATCTTGAGAGCAAAAACTACAGCACCAATTCAAGATCATGGGTCGTGTAGTTCTTCTCGTGGACTTTCAATTGTCTTGACGCATAGGCTATGACTTTATCTTGTTGCATAAGAACACAACCAAGGCCTAGGTTCGATGCGTCACAATAGACAACAAAATCATCGTTGCCATCGGGTAAAGATAGAATAGGAGCATCGCAGATTTTTTGTTTCAGAGTTTGGAAAGCTTCCTCTTGTTTGGGTCCCCACTCAAAAGGCTTATTCTTTTGAGTCAAAGCGGTGAGGGGAACCGCGATCTTTGAGAAGTTCGCAATGAATCGATGGTAATATCCAGCAAGACCAAGAAATAAGCGAACTTCTGAGGGAGTAGTAGGTGTGTTCCAATCCTTAATCGCAACGATTTTGGAAGGATCCACATGTATACCTTGCTCGTTGACTATGTGTCCCAAGAATTAAACTTCTTCTAGCCAAAACTCGCACTTGGAGAATTGGCATGAAGTTGTTCTTTCTTTAGTAGTTCCATAGTTAATCGAAGGTGTTGTTCGTGTTTGGCTCGAGACTTGGAATAAATAAGAATGTCGTCTATGAAAACTGTGACAACCTGGGAATTTCTTGTAATTTCGCGTACCATTGTTAACAAACTAAATCTTTGTGCGTGGCACTCTAAACATGTACGCTGCATTCTAAACCGCGTTTACTCAATTTTCGGGACGAAAATTCTTTCAACATGGGGATAATGTGACATCCCGGTTTTTCAGATATCTTAAACGCACTACTTCACGGTTATTCGTTCCTACGTTAAATTGATTCGGAGACTTAAATTGCACGCTCGAAATAATTACGATAATTTAGTGAACTTGTCAAATGAATTCCGTGCTAAGTGTGTTAAACGTTTATAAGTTGGTGAGTTATTATGTTACGTCTTGATTTCATGGTGTTTATTTATAAAAGATATAGTAAATATATAGACGAATCGAACCGAGCCGCGACACGAACCGACCTCATTTCCTTGTGACTCAAGGAGTTAACCAAAACTTGGGGATCAAGTTTTAGACCCAAACCGACCCACCCGAACCACTTGCGGCCGCGAGTACCCAAACCGCAAACCCTTCCCTTTTCCCTTTACCTCTTGCGCTATATATACACACACATGCATGTGCATTGTTTCAAAAACAAAAACACACAAACCCTAATAGCTAAACAGCCGACGGCAGCCCTCCATTCAGTCTCTCGATCGCAAAACAGCTTTGCTACATCCCTCTTGATCGCGGCAGCCCTCCCTTCGCCATTCTCCTTCTCGGTCGCGATTTTCCTTGATCATCGGCTCCATCTCACTCACGGTTCTTTGATCTTCGGTGTAAAAGGTTAGGGTTTATCATTGTTTGCAAAGTTATACTAGGATTATAAACTCTTGATCATGCTTGAATGTAGTGTTATGATGTTAGTCGATTAATTATGCTAGTTGCGATTATGATGATTAGCGGAATCAAGAAACATTAGGCTGCGTTTTGTGTGATAAAAACTATATGTTATGATTAGGGTTTGCATGGGTATGATATATATGATGATATATGATTGGTAATTCTGTTCTTGATCGCTTATATTCAACGTATCGATGGTTTAAGCGGGTTAGATTGCGATAAAATGCTGAAATCAGGATGCTGAATGGTGTTTACAGCCAACTTCAACTGGCTCTAACTTGGTTATTATTTATCGAAAAACGGATTTTCTGAAGTCTAAAACGTAGAGTTTTGAAAAACGCTTCTAATGGAGCTGGATTCATATTTTTCTGAAGTCGTTTGATATTTTTAAGTGGCCAATCAAGTTCAGTAACTGAAGCTCTGAAAATTCTGAAAATTTTGCTAGTTGTTTATCGAGTCGGATTTAATAATCTGTAGAGACTCGAATCACGAAATTTGTACAGCAACTAGATATGGAAATTTATGGGAAACTCCCACTGGAATTTTGTTAATTGGACGAACGGTGATTTTTAAATAAATTCTCTGGTGGACTGCAGTCAGAAAGCGACGAATCTGACTGCAGCCTAGTATATTAATATTTATGAATAATTGGTAAAGTATTAGGACTTGAAAAATTTATATAAAATTCTACAGTATAGTTGACACCTTCTGTAAAATAATTGGAATTTTTGGAATGTTGGAACTATCTTATAAAAATTCTTGAAAACAGCCTAATTATGAGTATATAAGCTGAAATTTGATAACTTGCGAATGTGTGTACCAAAGTGTTGTATGGATTGATTGTGTTCATGATAAATTGTTTTGATCACTATATTGGTATGATGATACTTGCATGCGTGATTTGAGTCTTAGGAATTGTCATTTTATGTACCGCATTGTGTGTTAGTATGTGTAGGGCTTGTATCAGTGTGTTCACACACTAACTCTAATTGACTTGTTAGGACGCAATTAACGGTCCCATCATTTGCAACTTCTGTGTTACACTAACCGAGCAACTAAAGGTGAGTTCACGGCCCCTAATTTTATCCGGTTTTAAACAACAGGGGGAGAAACATGTATACACTCTATAACTCTATCTCTTTACGTTATACGAAATTAACGTCATTAAACTATTCGGTAACTAAGTTAATGTTAATGTACGTTATGGTCACTAAGCAGCTATATCACACAAGTCCTCGACAATCTCTCGGATCGTTAGTATTGCGTTAGATAGCGGGGAAATTATAAGTAGTACTACTGGGCCCGACAAGCCCCATCCGAGCTAGTCGCGCTAGCCGACCGGGTATGGTCAACGGGTGAATAATTTGGCCTAACTTCGCCATGGTCAGTGATAGGCCTGGCAACACGGAGGCACAACAGTCAGCTTCGATCGCGAACACTTACGTGACATAACTTTAGGCTAGCTACCTACATGTTAACATTGAACTTAATTACGAATCAACAATATTATCCCGGGTTAGGGATAATGGAACCAGCAACGTTATTATTCCAGGTTAGGAATAATGGAACATCATTATTATTCCGGGTAAGGAATAATGGAACTATCAGTATTATTCCGGGTTGGGAATAATGGAACTAAATCGTTATCCCGGGTTAGGGATAACGGGGGAAACAAACTCATAACCGAATAAACGAATTTATGAAAACCTGTGAACTCACTCTTCTTTAATGTTGACACTTGTTTCTTTACATGTTTCTCAGGATGCTAGGAGCTCTAGGTGCACTCACTTGCATTGATCAAGACTTCTTTTTATCGAGTCTCATTTACAAACATTGTTTTGGGTTTTTTCTTTAGTTTTGGTGTTTGTGTTGGCGCCCGTTCCTTTACTTTATTTTTATGCTTCCGCTAAACATTGAAACCAAACTAAGGCAATCTAAAATTAACTATGAATGGTTAAACAAATGATTTTGGAAAACGTATTAATGAATCATATAGAGTCGTTCGACGTTACTAGTGTCTCAGATTCTGGTTTGTTCACACGCCTCGCGGTAAAACTCCGCAAGTGGAAATTGAGGGTGTGACAAAAACAATGATGAACTTGTCCAAATAAGGTTTACAAACCCGATTCATCAAGTCCATGAAAACAGCTGGAGCATTTGTCAAACCGAAACGCATGACAGTAAACTCGTAATGACCATATCGATTGCGAAAGGCAGTCTTGGGAATATCTTCTTCGAGCACACGAAGTTGATGATGCCCAGAACGTAGATCAATCTTTGAAAAGTATCTAGCACCTTGTAGCTGATCAAAGAGATCATCAATGCGAGGGAGGGGATATCGATTTTTTATCATGAGTTTGTTGAGCTCACGATAATCAACACACATACGGAAAGATCCGTCCTTCTTTTTCACAAATAGAACAGGAGCGCCCCAAGGTGAATAGCTCGGACGAATGAATCCTTTATCAGATAGCTCTTGAAGCTGTTTCGATAATTCTTGCATCTCAGACGGTGCAAGACGGTAAGGAGATTTAGCAATTGGGTTGGCACCAGGTACTAGATCAATGCGGAACTCAACTTGACGTACAAGAGGTAAACTGGGTAATTCCTCAGGAAACACCGCAGGATAATCTCGAACAACGGGGATATCCTGAATAGTTTTACCTTTGCCTTTCTCCTCTACGATATGTGCCAGGAAGGCAACATAGTTCTTTCGTAGGTATTTTTGGGCTTGGTTACAAGTCATGAGTTTAAGGTTACTAGCGGGTTTCTCTCCACAAACTTCTAAGACTTCACCAGAGGGAAGAGGTATTCGAACTATCTTGTCAAAACAAATAACTTCCGCATGATGCTTTGTTAACCAATCCATTCCTATGATGATGTCGAAACTCCCAAGTTGCATTGGCGTGAGGTCAATGGGAAAATGGTGGTTATCGAGGTTCAATTGGCAATCACGAATGACAAAATCAAGTTTAAGAGGTTCGCCACTAGCTATCTCGATAGCCAAGGTCTTTCCTAGTTTAGTTCTTTGCATTGAAAGTAATGGTTCAAAGGCTAAGGATACGAAACTCCTATCGGCACCTGAATCAAAAAGAATAGAAGCAGGATGATTCTTGACAAGGAACATACCGTTAACGACTTCGTTATCAGCACGAGCCTTGTTGGCATTAATGTTGAATGCTCGTCCACGAGCTTGATTGGCATTAGCTAACTTCGGGCAGTTGTTCTTGTAATGGCCCATCTCGCCGCAGTTAAAACATGACCTGGGTGGAAAGTGAGGTCGAACGGGATTTGCTTGGGGTTGGACAGGATTCTGTGCAGCTTGGTTTAGGACAGATCGACAAAACGTTTGCCAAGTGACGAAATCTTCCACAAGTAGTACATTGACGACACGGTTGATGTACTTGGTGGTGACCGTTGCACCGATTGCACAACGGTGCAGTACCAGCATATGGCTTCCTCACAGGAGGTTGAGCTGGTTAGTTTTGGGGAGCTTGATTGGATTGAGCGGCTGGGGCGGGTTGTGTAGTAACAGCAAAGTTCTGAGAAGCCTTACGCTTCTTTGAATGTTTCGAAAGCTCAACTTTGTTTCCCTTTTGATTCTCTTGAGTGGTTTTGGTGGATGATTTCTTATCGCCTTTGCGATGAAGGTTACCCTTTTTGACCTGAGACCCGGTCAAAGTTGCAGCTAGCTCAATGGCTTGTCAGACAGTGGTTGGGTTACTTCCGGTAACAATGTCGTGAAGAGGATCAGGCAAACCATCGATATAGTTCTCGATTGCCTTATCCAAAGGCGTCACCATTGAAGGACAGAGTAAACTCAACTCCTCGTACCGGTCAGTATAAGCACGATGCTCACCACTATCCTGTTTGAGATCATGGAATTCTTTTTCAAGCGCCATCTGCTCATGACGAGGACAAAATTCCTTCATCATTAGAGCCCTAAGCTCTTCCCATGTTTGTGCTAGGGCTACATTAGCACCTCTGTCTCTCATAATACCATTCCACCATGTAAGAGCTCTCTTCTTGAATACGCTCGATGCAAACTCAACTTTTCGCTCGTTTGGGCATTGCACATGACGAAAAGTACTTTCGAGGCTCCCAAACCATTGCAAAAGCCCAGTAGCTCCCTTAGACCCAAAAAACGAGAGTGGTTTAGCCGAACAAAATTGTTTATAGTTGCACAGAACTTGTGCATTGTTATTGTTATTGTTGTTGTTGTTCGCTTGATTAAGTTGGGTCAAAACATTTGGGAGTACTGCAGCAATTTGCTGAGCGATAATAGCTGCCATTTCGGCATTTTGAGTTGTGTCAAGTCTAGGGGGCATTCTAAAAGAAAACATGGAGGAAGATACGTGAGATTGATATAAATCAAGAGGGGTGTTGAAAATATCGATGAAATAAGGATGGTGGTCATTCGTTTGTTTCTCAAAACAAACAAACGACACACGGTGACTAATAAAGTAAATGGGTCTTTACGATGTATCATGAAGACATGCTTTAGCCTATAGGTGGATACTCACCCAAGAGTTCCCAGGTAAGAGTGACTGGTCCGATTAAGTGGATTTGTACGAACACTCTAACCTTGGACAGAAAACTCGGGGTACAGGCACCCACCCTTCCAGATTGCATGTGTTCACATTAATAAAACCCAAACTTTGACGAGATTTGAAAATCTTAAAGGCTTAAAGAGACCGATGATTCATTTTTGACCTTATGCCTTCAGTTTTGTTTTGTTTTTGGTAATCACCTAAAGATAGGTGATGGTGGTGTATTAAGAATCTAAACACAAGTAAACTCGCGTTAGGGTCCTAGGAAGGTTATAGTCTAGGTCAAAGCATTACTAATAACCTAATTCCCTATAACCAGTGCTCTGATACCAATCTGTTACACCCCGACAACGTAAAAACAACAAACCGCGGGAGGAAATGTCGGGGAGTCACGTTAACAGATTGTTACAACAACACATGGTAATTAAAGTTATGTTTTATTGGATATTGAAATTACATAGTTACATTGTCTTGAAGTTTAAAATAAACTAATTAAACTATTGTCTTTCATATTTTAAGGCACTAAGTCTGCGTCCAGTCCTACGTGAGCATGCATCGACATCAAACTTGGTTTCCTGAAACATATGTGAAAACGAGTTAGCAAAAATATGCCGCCGAGTACATAGGTTTTGTGAGTGTGTCAAATTCATGGCTTTGAATATACCTCGTCAGACTGCTAGAGTCGTTAATTTAAAAACCTCGTTATCAAAAGTATTTGGTATTGCAATGATAACTAACCAACTAAAACAAGTTAGTTATAGTTTATAAAAGACTTGTAGCCATGAATCTTGACCAAAACATTTGTTTTGTAAATTCGAGTAGTAAATCGCCTTGAAGAAACTTTGTATGGTTTGTATCTTTAATTGAAAATCGTTGCGTGTCATTGTTTGAAAACCTTTGTTTCAAGTGATGCAAATAACGGCACGAATATAATATGATAAGGGCACTTATATATAGGAAGTACCAGCGGCGTATCCACCATGCTTTTATCACATTACACACGTTTCGTTATCTAAATCACTTACCATAAACCAATCGTTCATTGTCCGTGTCATAAACCAATGATCCATTGTTCGTGTCATAAATCAATTGTTCATCGTTCGTGTAAACAAATTGTCCTTGTTTTAATTGTGAAAACTTTTGGTCATTTTGGTGAATACATTCAAACATGTGTTGACTCATCTATACCACCAAAGGGTATCTTTAAATTGCAATAACAAACCACCAAAGGGTTTGTTAAAGTAAACAGTTTCGATCGTTCCCCAAACTTCCCCACAAACACCGGGAAACTTGGTAACGGGATTGTCAGTCCTATGGTACCATTACTTACTACTGGTCGGCTTGATCAATGTTAATGAATGTCATTCGTGTCATGTATACAACGCACCAACAAGTTCGTTCACATTATTGAAATCGTCGTGTTTATATAAACCATAGCATTTGTAATTTGAAAACTTGAAAACAATTTAGCACATAGGAGAATTATGTACTCACTTGGGTTGCAAAATAACCTTGAATCAAATATTAAACAAGCTCAAATGTCCGAGAAATCAAACGTGTCCTAAAATTGGATAACTATGTAAATGTCGGGACTTTTATTGGCAGATAGGATAGAATGAGGTCTTGTAAACCAAATGAGTGTTGGAACTCATATGAAATGGTTTAACAAAGTCTACATTCTGATTTGAATAGATTCCTAATTGCTTTTGACCCATTATGACTCGTTAAGGTAGTTTACGCTACTTTAACGGATCATTTACGTAAAAACATGTTCGGATGGTTAGATATGTGTTATGATAAGTCTAATATGCCAAAATAAGTTTAATATAGTTGTAACATCAGTTTATATGTCAAAACATTGGTCACATATGCTTAAAGTTGATTTATACGCAAAAAGGGCATTTTGGTCATCTATAGAGCATAATAGACGACTTAACATAACACTAACCAAACGACGTGACCATAAGGTATAACCTCAGGGGGTTATTCCCTATACGACTATGGTCACATATATGTGTTTGGTCGGATCCTAAGATCAACCAAACGGGTCGGATTCGAAAGTCAAAGCGGTGGTCAAGACCGCTCGACTTACGACCCTAGATAAGCACTAAACTAAAAGTGACGAGTTAAACATGTTAAACATGTCTAACAAGGTTTATAAAACTGATTTGGTATCAAAACAATGTGTTTTGATACCCGAAAATAGTTCCATCGTATAATGCGCATTATTGACCGAAACTTTGACTTGTCACTTCGACTAGGAAACGTGGTAATCAGTAGGCATGATCGCTAAGGATCATAACCATCGTGATTAGATCACGTTGCAAAGTCCAATTGGACTTTGGTTTGACCAATTAATTGTCAAAGCTGAAAGTCAAACAGTAAGTCAAACTGTTTGACTTTTAGCTCATAATAAGTTAAAAGAATGAACAAGGCTTGGTTAGAGCATCTACTTGCACTCAAGGAAGCCAAGATTATTTAGAAAAACTCAGATGGGATGCCTCCTAAAGGTAGCAACTCCACTTAGAGTTTAGAGAGAAGAAAGATGGAAATGAGCAAGGAATTTGTTTACAGATTAAGGGTATTTATAGTTGTTGGAGAGCTTTAGGATCATGCCAAGTGTTAGGAGATGTTGTAGGATCGTTACAAGTGTTTAGTGAGGTGTTGCAACCAGGAGAAGTGTGGCAAAAACGAGTTATAGGTGTCAAGTCAAATGAAAAAGAAGCTGCCAGGTAGCTGCTTCCACTGGGCATCCCACGCACGTCGCGGGAGATGTTGGGGGGTCTCTCGCGTGGCGCCTGGGATTCCTAAGTTTCAGAATTAGCAGAACAGGCCCCTGCAGCCTAAAACTTGTTTTTCGAACGCGTTTTGGCACTTTTAACACTCGTTAACCCCATTTTTAAGCTTTATAAGGAAGATAAAGCATAGGGAACTTGAAAAAAGCTCGGAAACTTTTCGGATGTCTGTTCGTTTGGTCGTACGGTTGCGGTTTTCGGTCAATTACGATGAAAATCGTAACGAACATGCAAATGACCGTAAACGCGTAACGATTGATATTTTTGCATTCCAATCATTAAATTAATAGATTTTAATGATTACACAAATTTTTTGGATATGCGTATATGTTCGGAGTAGGAAATACGCGATTTGGCATAGTTTCAAAGAATTTGCAAAATAGCCCATGAAGTTGCATAATCATGTTTTTGCCATACCGAAGCCTTCAAAACTTATTTCTAAGTTATGTAAAGGATATTTAGGGTATGTTTAGCTTATGTCGGTGTTCTGGAGTGTACGTCACGTTAAACTGATTACGTTTGCGTAATAGTTTGTGATTTCACTTCCAGAAGTTGTTTAAGAGTTCGGAATCGTGCAAGAATCGAATACATGCAATTGTCATGATAAAAATACAAATCTCAAAAATAAAACACAAAAATTTCATTGATTGATAATTCATTCGGAATTATTATACGATCGGATCGCCAGAAATGTCACAAACAACAAATGAGGGATTATGGTTTGCAGTTTCTTGAGACGCCTTTATTCGTAGATAACAAAGCAGCCATCGATATAACCAAAAATCCGGTTCATCACTCACGTACTAAACACATTGAAATTTGTTATCACTTCATTCGTGACTGCTACGAAAAGAAGTTGGTGCGAATAGACAAAATCCACGCCGACGAACAAAAGGCTGATTTTTATACCAAAGCATTTCCTTTAACAAGATTTAAATATCTAATGAGGCTTAACGGTATTAAAAATTTGCTGACAGGTGCGGAAGCTGAGGTTGAATACGGATCGGACGACGAGTTCCCGTAATCCGCATTGGTTTGTTATTTATCTTTCTAGATTAGTATTTCTTAAAAATCTAAAATCTAAAAATATGTTTTTGATTTTAGGGGGAGAAATATTTGAGAAAATACAAAAACATATGAAAAATTTTAAAAATGTACAAAAACAGTGAAAAAGACAAAAAGAATTCGGTATCACATAAAGGAAATGATAGTACATCAATGGACTATCACAGTTTGCTAAAGAAATGTAAAGTTAAAAGTGATAAACAAGTCTTACTGTGGATGTGTCGATAGGCTTAACACGTTCAGTAAATTGTTTCCGAGATATAAACTAAATTTAGCAACTGCTTAAACTTGTGGCTTAACACATCTTGGATGTATGAACTTAGTACTCCAAAATTTCGTTTGAGAGATTGCCTGATTCTGAGATACGAGGTCTTTATAGATAGTTGATATCTGGGGTATTATACAAGTTCTTCTGATTTTGCGGAAGCAATAGCCTAGAACTTCTATAATACTTTCCCTATAAACCCTTAAACTGCATGCAATCTTGAAAAGTATCGAAAGATCTAATCATTTGCAGTGCTGAAAAGATTCCTTAAATGGAACACACCTTAAAGGCGAGCCTTCATCTCTTTGTTTGTATGGTAGCATTAACCTGAGCTCTCAAGGCCTCGCATTAACCCAGATACAGATATCAATTACGGTATATTCACCTGTAAGATGAAATCTAGGGAATCTTGATATGGGAGTATATTCAAGAAGTGGGAACCACAGATAAGTCAAGTTTCATAAATCATATCTTAACATATCTTGGAACAAGTGAGAAACATGAAGAAGTTTAAATGGACAAACCTATCGACAATCTAGGTAAACGAGTTTAAAACTTAAAGTCATCTAAAGGTCAACGGTACTGGTGATATGTCTCATATAACTGATATGATCCTTAGACACGAATTCACAAAAATATGTCTGTAAATATGTCTGTACATAGTTTATATTGATCTTTACATAGTTTATTTGCTTTACAGATTAAAACCAAAAAAAATTTTAGTATGTTTTAGCATAACTTACAAAAATACAAAAAGATATTGTTTCTACATTTTTTTAAGCAAACCAATGTTGGAGAACGGATCTTCGAAGTCTTTTAAGGTGCTAAACTGGTGGGAATCTCATTTACAATGGGCTGGGAGCTAATCTATAAAATCTGAAAAGCCAAAACGACTAACAGCTCATTAATTTGAAACTTTGATTTTGAAAATATCAACAGTTTGTTCGTAACGGGTCAAACCGAGTGATTAACTTGGAATCGGCAGACAAATCGGTTAACCAAGGTCATTAGCTTGGACTTGGTCAACTGAGTGGATTTTCAGAACTGGTAAAAAGTTGAAAATTTGAAATTGGGATTAGGCAAGTTCGGCCGAACTTGCTAAACTAATTATGGTTTCAATTTGGAACAAGTTCGACCGAACTTGTTTGGATAATTGATGAATGTTTTGGGTAAGTTCGCCCGGACTTATCATTGGGCTTTTGTTCATGGGCTACAAGTTCGCCAGAACTTGCAAGAGTATAAAAGGAAAGCAAGTCCGGCCGAACTTCATTAAGTGTTTGTTGGTTTCTCTGAGCGAACTTAGTAATTCTGAGCGATTTGTGAAAATTGGCAAGATTATACCGTTACTCTGCCCAAATTTTTCTTGATTGTGGTGATTGGCACACCATTATCAATGGCTGAGGTAAGGATTTGAGATTTAAACGATGAATTGGACACGAATCGATGAACTTAGATAATGTTAAAATTGGTAGATTTAGGAAATTATTGGACAAATTAAACTTGAAAATGTGATACACATTGAAAACCGATCATGGATTTGAAGTGGATTTGATCAAGATGGTTCATAACGGTTTTGAACATGATTTGTTTAATTGCTTGATTGTGGTGATTGGCACACCATTGTCAATGGCTGAGGTAAGGATTTGATATTTAAACGGTGAATTGGACACGAATCGATGAACTCAGATATGTAATTGTTAAATTTGGTAGATTTAGGAAATTATTGGACAAATTAAACTTGAAAATGTGATACACATTGAAAACCGATCATGGATTTGAAGTGGATTTGATCAAGATGGTCCATAACAGTTTTGAACATGATTTGTTGAATTGCTTGATTGTGGTGATTGGACACGATTATCAATGGCTGAGGTAAGGATTTGAGATTTAAACGGTGAATTGGACACGAATCGATGAACTCAGATCTGTAATTGTTAAAATTGGTAGATTTAGGAAATTATTGGAAAAATTAAACTTGAAAATGTGATACACATTGAAAACCGATCATGGATTTGAAGTGGATTTGATCAAGATGGTCCATAACAGTTTTGAACATGATTTGTTGAAGAAGATGACAAGTTCGCCCGAACTTGTTCATCAAGTCCGGTCGAACTTGCATCTGAAAACAATATAATCAATGTTAAAACATAAGTTCAACCAAACTCAGAGTAAAAAAATTGAATTAAGAAAATTGTGGGAAGTTCGACCGAACTTAAGTAACAAATTTGAAAAATGTTGAAAGTAAGTTCACCCGAACTTATGTTTGGTTTGTTGAACATGTTGTTATGCATGTTCGGGCGAACTTGACAAAATCAATTTGTTATATCAAACTTGATGTTAACATGTTGGTAAAATTTTGTAACTTTTCTCGAAATGCGTGCTAAGTGTTTTGCGTCGTTTTTCAGGTTCAAGTTCCAGCGCGGGTTATCACTATGGATTTTTCTAAATTTCACAATACTTGTATCACGCTTGACAAGGCGTTGTGTCCGTCGTTAAAGGAATACGAAAGCATCTTGAAGTTTCTAAAGGATTGCCCTATTCACCGTGCTATTACAGAGCGAACAGTATCTTATCGATCACATACATATCACTTCTGGATGAACGCAAGCCTAAATGCAGATAAAAAGACTATCACTTCGTCGGTACAAGTTGGAGACGAGAACAAAGCAATCACTGTCACTGAGGAAGATATACGTAGGATCTTGCAATTCAACGATGACAAAGATGATCCTATTTTCTTAGATGAGAAGATGGTACGAGGTTGTTTTTACCGCATGGGCTACAAAGGCAGCGTAAACAAGCCAACATTGAAGAAAGGGGAAATTCCTAACCCCAACAAGCTCCTCATGCACGCAATCATTCACACTTTTAGTCATAGAAAGGCGGGTCTTGACGATGTTCAAGATTATATGGCCTGCATGGCAACGACGTTGATTCTGAAGAAGCCGTATAACTATTCAAAGCTTGTATTCATGCACATGTCGATGAATATGGAAGACACGAGATTCTGTTTGTATCCGAGGTTCGTGCAGATGCTTATTGATGAAAACTTTACAGACATTGCACTTGATCCGAACGACATTCTATATTTCAGTCACCTTAATGAAACTACATTGAAGAAATTGTTAAAGTTTCAAAAGCAAGATTTAGCACAGATAGCAAAACCAATCTTTGGAGCGTTGAAGAATGAAAATTATGTTGCGCCGCCAGAAAACAAGTGGAGAAACGATGGTAGTGGTGATGAACAAGAATTGAATGCAGAGATAGAATGGTTTAAGTCGTTCAAGCCTAAAGCGCGTAGTGAATGGTTTATTAAAGCTGAAGTTGAAAAGAAGAAGAAGCGTGGTGCTAAGAAAGTTGATACGGTGCTGATTGATGAAGACGAGCCTGTTAATGTGCAACCAGAGGCTGGTTCTAGCGCAGCAGTTGTTGTTGAGAGTCAGGAAACTAAAAAGCCTACTCAAGAGGATGTTGTTATTTCAGCTACTTCCGTGAATGATGATGATTCTGATGATTCTCTTGAGAAGGAAACAAAGAAGGCTTTGGCTGAAAAGGAAGCAGAAAAGATCAAAGAGACTGATGTTGATTTTGATCCGAATCTGGAAAAAGAGTCTGACGTGGAGAGACCTAAGAAAAGAACAAAGCGTGTGAAGTCTGTAGTAGCTTCAACAACAAAAACTACAGGGTCTCCACAGACTAAGGGCAAGAAAACAAAGAAAACCCAGAAACCTGCTAGTCGTCAATACAAGGGAAAGCCTAAGAGCACAAAAGCAACACAAGAACCTTCTGGTGCACAGGAGAGAAGAGTTACACAAGAACCTCCCGTTGTTATTTCATCTTAAGTTGAACGTCTAGGAGTTACACAAGAACCTCCTGTTATCATTTCTTCTGAAAAAGAAAGGCCAGGAGTTACACAAGAACCTCCTGAATCTAATTTACTTGAAGTGCCGGTGATTCAATCTCCTGATCCTAAAGGTGTTCATTCTAAAAGCTCAACTCCGAGGAAAGCAACTCCAAAGAAGTCTACTCCAAAAGCTGCTACTCCTAATTCAACACCAAAGAAGTCACAGTCAAATCTATTTGGTGATATTCCAAATGAACCAGTGGATCTTCAGGATTTAGATGAGTTCTTCCCTGATACAGACATTGATGTTCTGGAAAAGCGTGTCAAAGAATTGGAAGATAGAGTGCGAACGAGAATTCTTCAAGGCAATGGAGAAAGAAATGATGGATGATAAAATAAAGGTGTTGGAAAGCGAACGATAATTCTTCAAGGCATTAATTGAAAGTTTGCAAGATGCAAATGAGAAGCTGCAAACAGAAATTGCTGATCTGAAGAAGATTTAAGCCCTAAATGATCGAAGATTTACAAGGATGCAGAAAGTGTTATCTAACAACTTGGTAATAATTTTTTGAAAATGTGTAAACATGTTCGGCTCGTCAATTCCAAGTTTAAGGTCGGTTCACAACTGAAAGTCGCAAAGTATGACTTCTGCTTTGACTTTCAGTTCTGACCCGAATTAGCAACTTTAACTACTGACTTTAAGTTTCATTATGACTACACTATATTGTAGTATAACCCCCTGGAATTATACTACATGGTCATATAGTAATCTGAGTTTATTTTACAAGTTCCGTACTTATGCCTTATGTTGACTAAAATGCCCTTTTTGCTTAAAATGAGGTTTTAAATATAAATGAGAATGCAAATGAAATATAAACTGATATGTTAACTTGTTAAACTTATTTTGATGTCATAAATCTAGTCATAGGTTGAGTTTTGTTTAAATATCGTAAATTATGTTTTAAAATACCTAAAATTCCCTTTCGGCACAAAGAATGGTTTTAAACATAATTCTTTCACCAAAACTCATTACCTACTGATGTAATATCATAAATAGGATTATTTGGGATATCAAGTCAGATTATAAACTGAGTTTACATGCAAGTTCTTGTATTAAGTCTTTAAATCACGATAATACCCTTACGATACCTAAATGAGTTTAATCATGGATTTTATATAAAACTTCTCTACCTACTGATATGTTATATTAAGTAACATATCTTTATTATACAAACCTGATCATAACACCAGTTTTTATTAAACATCGCTTAAATGTCATTTAGCGACTTTCTCGCCATTTTGGCGCATAGTATGGTTTAAACCCATATCTATGAACCAAAACTTGTTACCTACTGATTATTAAACTTATTTTAAATATTTTTATAGTAGGTAAATTTTCCAAACTCAGAATCCCAAATAAGCTATCAAAACTATGTGTGAAATGACCAAAACGCTCTTACGGTGCATAGTTTGGTCTTAAACTATTAACCACACATATATTTGATATCCTACTGATTTAACATCATACATTAAATATTTTTCTAGATTGTTCATGACCATGACATCTGTTTACTTGCAAGCTCTTATTATAAGTTGTATAATGACCAAAACGCCCTTTTGAGGCTTAACTTGATTTTAAAACCTGAACGGGCATATATATATTGATATCCTACTGATATTATAACATGTTTAAAGTATATTGGCATATGGAACTTGTATATGACTCATCCAGTTGCTCGGTTTCGCTTATATGCGTACGGTTAAGCCTACGTGACTAGTTTACGTAATTAGCCGAAACGGGTTTAACCTTATCATTTTTATCTCAAAATCCAGAATGTTATATGTTTACCCATTTTATACAAGTAATAGTACTTATCGGGTTTAAACTACATTCTATTCCGGTCATCCCTTAATCAAGCGTATCGCACCATATCTATTATTTAAGACTAGCCGGTCCGAGTCTATGACTTAAATAGGACCCGTTAGTATTCTAATTGGTTATTAATACCATCATACAGACTAGAGCCTTCTAGTAGATTGCTCCATTTACTTATCTGGTTATTAACCTATTTTCCCTATACGGGCTTGGGATACGGTATATTATTACCGCTTGTGTTAGTGCATTATGTCTATGTCTTAGTCTTGGATCGAGTCTGTATACTTTTGGTGTGATTAGACTAGAAAATGAAGGTTATTTATGTAAATAGGACACAAGTTCGCCCGGAATAGGTAAGTGAGAACAAGTTCGCCCAAACTTGTTTAACCCAAGCGAACTTGTGCCTCTATAAATAGTAGGCTTGATTCCTTCATTTATAGCTTTTGTGATTTGGCACACTGACGACGAAGCTCTGCCGGATCAGGATCTGAATGTAATTGAACATATTGATTAATAAAACAACGTTTAAACAATAAATCTTGACTATTTGGTTAATCATGTCATATTGTTTCCGCCATTATGGACATTAGATACAATCTAGGTTCCCGTTCTTACGTGGAGACGATCTAACAAGTGGTATCAGAGCCATGGTACTTAGATTGGTGAAATCATTGCAAGATCTACTCTTATTCTACCTCTTTCTACCATTTTTTCTTCATTTTTCAAAGAAAACAATGAATTCACGGATAAAAGTTGCTAATTTTTTAGTATGTCATGTAAAATACACTTGTGGTAAACCCCTGAGAGTTTCGGCATCAAATTCAAATGAATTGTTATCAAAAAGTTCAAAAAACCATGTTTTACAAACTCATTCTGGCCGGACTTGAGATCAAGTTCGCCCGAACTTGACTAAAATTCACTGAATTTTAATCAAGTTTGCCCGAACTTGATTAAAGTTGTTGAAAATTTGATTATAAGTTCGTCCGAACTTATTCAACTTTCTTGAAAATCAAAACATAAGTTCGACCGAACTTAGTCAGCAAAATTTTTCAAAAGTTAACCATAAGTTTGCCCTAACTTGTGATAATCAAAAATTGATTTTTCCCATACTACAAGTTCGCCCGAACTTGTTAGTGATCTAATCGTTTTTTGAAGTTTGTGAACTTGTGTTTTTTTCAGTAAAATTCGTCATTTTTCAAGATGGAAGATTTGCACACTGCTTTCATGACTGCAACCACGTCAAATGCTCAGGTGGTGAACCAAGTAAACATCAACAATGAAATGGGCACGTCCGTGAAACCTCTGAAACTCATGTGTATGGACGAATATGAGGGTTGGAAGGAGAAGTTCATGAATTGGGTCCAAGCTACATATTTCCACAGTTGGGTGGTGATCGAGACTGGTTATACATGGCCCAGGGACGAGAATGATAATGTTATCGACATTAGCAAGTTTTCTACTATTTAGAAAGATGCATACGTTGCCGAGAAGAAAATGATAAGCTTAATTCAACAATCGGTGAAGGAAGATATTCTGGTGCTGCTACCTGAATTCAAGACTGCAAGAGCTATGGAAATCCTTGAAGAACAAATACCAAGGAAGTGTAGAAATGGCCAAAAGAAAAAAACACTAATCATGAAAGAATTTGACATTTTCACGATGATTAAATGAGAAACGATGAAACAAATGATCGAAAGATTTTGTCATCTGAAAGTGATCATGAGGAGACACGAGCTTGAGAAGATAGAAGAAGAATACATCGATAAGCTTGCTGACGCGTTACCAGAGGGAGAATGGATGACTTATCTCATGGTGCTTAAAGAAAGTCCAAGTTGGAAATATTTCAAACTATCAACCTTCATTGATAAACTGGAGGGGCATGAGATGGAGTTGTTAAAGATAGCAAAATCGAAGGAATGCCAATGTAACTCAAGATGTAGGGCTATACTACAAGTCAGGAGTTCAAGATAATATTAGTGGCCCGAAAATCCAAACCGCTTTTAGCGGGAATCTGAGTTCTTCGAACCATTCGCCATAGAGTCAAAGTCAATCATTTCCGAAATATGATCAGAGTCCGCAAAGCTCTTCATTTTCAAGCACAGGATCAAATTCCTCATATAAGAGACAAGCAAATAAGAATCATCAAACGAATTCTGATCCAAATGTGTACAAGTGTAACATTGCTGTCAATTTAAACAATGTTGTTTCTAAGCAAGTTGCTAAACAACACATGACACTTCTCGCCACAGTGCTGGAGTCGTATGAAAGTTTGGTGGCAGGAAAAATTGACAATCATGAAATGACCGCCGAAGATTACGATCAAGTAGACTAAAAGAGCTTGAACTAATGGATATTAAATGGCCATTAGCATCGATCATTAGGAGGGTTACAAAGTTTGTTACTCTCACTGGCAGAGATATCGGGATTTCAACCAACAAGCTGGGGTTCGACAAAACGAAGGTCACTTGCTTCAGATGTCGACAGAAAGGGCATTTCAAGAGGGAATGCAAAAATCCTGAAGCAACGGGCAATCAGAGTCCATTTGGAGGTGGCAATGAGTACTACAAGAAGTCACTACAATACAAGCCTTTTCCAAAGAAGACTCAGGTCGAAATCCAAGATAAACCAAACAACAACAACACTGAGAAGGCAATGGTCGCTTCAAATGAAGATGACGGTTTTGATTGGAACTCTTGTATTGCCAAAAAGACCGGTGTTGCTCTTATGGCCGAGATTGTAGAAGATACATCTGCTGAGGATGCAGCCATGGAAAGTGCATTACTAGAGGAATACATGCAACAAGCTGAAATGGAGGAAATTTATCAGCATACAAAGATGCAGGGTATCCTTTCCCCTAATATTTCTCCTAGTTTTGTAGGTTGTTTTGGAGAGACGACATCTTCAGAGAATGTTGCTAAGGAAAAGCCCGAGATTGAAGAAATGATCAACATAACCAAAGAAATGAACGAATAAAACCTTACCGAGATCGCCAGCAAGGCCATGATGGCAAATCTAACAAAGGTAGGTTCAGAAGAAAAGGTAAAGGTTGTAGAAAAAGAGGTAGTAAAAATCGTTGAGGTTGTAAAGCCTTGTACGAAGTGTGCTGAACCATGTGTTCAATGTGCTGAAAAGTCTCAGACATAACCGAACTCAATGTGCATAATAATAATTTCAAATATGATTATCACATAATGGGGGGATGGACAAGGCGCTCAACATTGAACTTTTAACCGAAAAGAAAAATGAGCTGTCTGAGAACATTGATATAACCTACACGAGTGATGATGGCGAAGCAGTGGTTAAGCAAGTTGTTGATAATGTCTTGAGTGAATCTGATGATTGCAGCTTTGAAAGCGCCAACTCGAGTTCGAATAATTCTGATTCACAATCTGAAGATGACGATACATCATCGGATAATAGTTTAAGTGATGATCCTAATGTTGTTATGTACAAGGTTAAGGAATCTGATAGACTATACTTTGACGATAGCTTTCTGATTCGGAATGTGAAGGAAGAACAACTTGACAAATTCTTCAAACTCGTGGAAGTTTCATCAGAAGAGTAGGAAATTAATCAAAAGAAGTTTTACTCCAAACCTAAAAGAAACAACTATCGAAGGAATGGGGGTGATTTTCCTGAAAATAGGAGAGCTGGGTTGGGCTTGGATGTGAAAGAAGAACCAAACAAGAAAATGTCACCATTTCGCGAATACAAAGATAAAAACATGAAATTCGTTTATGGGACAAGCACGGTTCAAGAGGAAAGTTTGATTGGGAAGCAATCAAACGATGAGTTTAAAAAGACAAAAGAACTTCGAGATAAGGCCAAAGCCGCAAGTGGTGTAAAACCCACTAGTGGACATTCTCATGATGATCGGACTTCTTTAATTGCAACGAAGTTGGTCACATCGCATGCAAGTGTCCGAAATCTAGGCCGGTCTATCCTCAAAGAAAAACAAGTTCAGATGTTGAAAAACCTAAGCAACGAGAGTTTGTAAAACCTGTCACAATTCTGAAAAGAAATGAAACCAAACATGAAGTTAAACCTAAAACTAAATTTGAAAACTCAACTTTTAAAAAAGGTGAAACGTCCAAGTTAAATGAATCAAGGTTTTACATAAAAAAGGCACAGGTAAAATCACAAGCCTGGATTGCTTAAAAGAAATCATCAACATCTGAAGTTACCAAGTCTGAGCTTGTTAAGACTGGTAACAACAAAGAATCAAAATCTGAGGCCAAAACTGAAACTGTTAAATCTACAATTGGTATCAAATCATCAAAAGGTAAAAAGAAAGTGAATTTTGAAAATGTAAATGATAGTGGAGGCTCAGATGGAGATTATGAGGATGATTACCAAGCTTTTTATCCTAAACCCAAGACCAAGAAGGCTTGGGTCGCGCTTTTTAACTAGATTTTAATATGTGCAGGGGCTCCAGAGATCCGTTCTTTCAAAGTGGATTCTGGATAGTGGAGCGTCAAGACATATGACTGGGATGAAAGCTCTTCTGTTCGACATTAAAGCTATAAACGTTGGTTATGTTGGTTTTGCCGGTAACCAAGGTGGAAGGATCCTCGCAGAAGGAAAACTCTCAAATGGAGTCGTATCGTTTGATTGTGTGAACTACATTGCTGAGCTAGAGATAATCTTCTGAGCATTTTGTAGATTTGTGACTAACAGTTCACGGTGCATTTCAACGATAAAGAGTTTATGATTTTAAAGCCAGGTTTTAAAATACCTGATGATTGGATTCTGATGCGAGCCCTGCGCGAGAACGATCACTGTGTGTTAGATATGGGCGTCGCTACCACATCATCAAAATCAGCTCAATGTTTTGTGAAGAAAGCTACAGAGAAAGATTCTATTCTTTGGCATCGAAAAATGGGGCACATTCATTTGCAAAAAATGAATTTTCTGGTTTATAATGATCTGGTTGAGGGTGTTAATCTTCGGAGTTTCCACATGACTGATCATTGCCTAGAATGTAAAAAGGGGAAGTAGATCAAAAAGTCACAACCGAAGAAGATTCTGAATTCAATTAAGCTGCCGCTTGAACGTCTTCATATGGATCTTTTTGGTCCGGTGAACGTTCAAAGTATTTCAGGAGACTTATACTGCCTAGTCGTCACAGATGATTGTTCGCGTTATTCATGGGTTTTCTTTCAAGAATCAAAGGATGAAACGTTGATAATCTAGTGATTCTATTCAAGAAGCTCGAAAATATTTATCATCTGCCTGTCAGACGAATCCGCAGTGACAACGGCACGGAATTCAAGAATAATAAGATGAAAGAATTTTGCAACGCCAAGGGAATTCTACACGAATTCAGTGCACCTTATACTCCGCAACAAAACGGTGTAGCTGAGAGGAAGAAGAGAACTTTAATCGAAACGCAAGAACCATGCTTGTAGACTCAAAACTTCATGTTAGCTTCTGGAGTGAGGCGGTTGCAGCGGCTTGCTACACACTAAACAGGGTCTTAACTGTCAAACCATCAAAAAAGACATGTTTTTAAATGATCAACCAAAGGAAGCCAAATTTGAAATATTTAGAGCCATTTTGTGCGCCATGTACTGTAATCGATCAAGATGGTAAATTTGGGGCCAAATCGCTTGAAGGTTTCTTTGTAGGGTATGCGAGTCCATTAAGAAGAGTATATATTCCCTCGTTGAGAAAGGTAATTGAAGCACAATACGTCGATTGCTTCCGGTACACAACTCCAATTAGGAGGAAAGGCGACTCGTGGTTGTTCAACTATCAAGATCTTTGGAAGTCATTCGACTAGCCGGAAGAATCGTCTGAAGAAGAAGTTGCAGTGTTATATTATCTTCAACAGTTCGCGAATCAAGAACAGATCATTAGACCAATGGTGGTTAATCAATCCACGTTGGATACTTCGTCTTCTAGAGCAGGTCCGAGTAATAACGGTGTTCAAGTTGAAAATGTTTCTGAAGCAGAAGCAACACCTGCTATAACTCCATCGAGTGATTCTTCCGAACCAGAAAATGCAACAACAGTGCCAAATATGCCTTAGAATCAGAATTCTGACTTTGATGAAGCGCCGACATTTGATGCTGATGGTGAGTCCTCATCGGATGAAGAAGTTGAGCAGATATCCATATGTTGAATCAATCTGCAAGCCCAAGCAATCAGAACGAAGCATCATCTAGTGTTCCTAACGTTGAATTGATTGTTGATCTGAACATCTCAAATCAGTAAAGCTCGGTTGATGTTCCAAGCGAAGAAATGCCACGATCATATTCTTATCATCCTTCAACGAATATCATTGGTGAATTACAAACTGGTGTGCGAACACGAAGCCAAATCAACAAAGCATTTAGTTGTTTCTACACCCGAGTTGCTCCTACTCAAGACTACTGCTACTACTCATGTTTCATTTCTCAAATAGAGCCAAAAACCGTGAATGAAGCTCTGGGTGACGAGAACTGGGTGATAGCAATGCAAGAGGAACTGTTACAGTTCGAGAAATTGGGAGTATGGAGGCCTGTAGATTTACCACCGAAGCAGAAAGCGATAGATACAAAGTGGGTCTTCAAGTGTAAAAGGGATGATCAGGGAGTGATTTTCAGAAACAAAGCTCGGTTGGTTGTCAAAGGTTTCCACCAGCAAGAAGGTATTGACTACACAGAAGTATATGCACCGGTTGCACGATTGGAGTCAATCCGCATTTTCCTTGCATTCGCAGCTTGGAAAGGTTTTAAGGTGTACCAGTTAGATGTGAAATCCGCATTTCTCTACAGTAAGCTATGCGAACAGGTGTACGTCGGCCAACCACCAGGATTCGTCGATCCACTGAACAAGAACAAAGCATATCTCCTAGACAAAGCCTTATACAGATTACACCAAGCCCCGGGAGCTTGGTACGAGACGTTATCACAACATCTCGTTGGAAACGGCTTTACAAGAGGCACAGTGGATAGTACTTTGTTTACCAGAGAAGTCGGAAATCATCTAATCATTGTACAAATCTATGTGGACGATATCATCTTTGGTTTAACAGATGATAGTCTTTGCAAAGAGTTCGAAAAGATCATGAAAAAGAAATTCGAGATGTCCTCTATGGGTGAAATGAAATTCTTTCTCGGATTACAGGTGGATCAGTTACCAGACGACATATTCATTCATCAGACAAAGTATGTTCACGATATTCTCAAGAAGTTTGAAATGGATAGCTCGAAGCCACTTTCGACTCCGCTGGCATTGAACCATGGGATTTGCATTGACGAGACTGGAACCAAAGTTGATGACACACTCTATCGATCGATCATAGGATCTCTGATGTATCTGACGGCATCTCGCCCAGATATCATGTATTCTACCTGCCTTTGCGCGAGATACCAATCTAGTCCTCGAGTGTCACACATGCAGATAGTCAAGCGAATATTTCGTTACCTGAAGGGATGTCCAAGCACCGGCTTGTGGTATCCAAAGAACGACAATTTTGATCTAATGGGATACGCTGACTCAGACTTCGGGGTGGACAAGTTGAACTAAATCTACAACGGCTGGTTGCCAGTTCTTCAGAACTCGTTTGGTAACGTGGCAATGCAAGAAACAAACCACAGTCTCTCCCTCTACCTGTGAGGCAGAATAAATTCTTGCTTCCAACTATTGTTCTCAGATCCTCTGGATTCAACAACAAATGAGGGATTATGGTCTGCAATTTCTTGATACGCCTTTATTTGTAGATAATAAGGCAGCGATCGATATCATGAAAAATCCTGTTCATCACTCACGCACTAAACACATTGAAATTCGTTATCACTTCATTCATGACTACTACGAAAAGAAGTTGGTGCGAATAGAAAAAATTCACACCGATGACAAAAGGCTGATTTTTATACCAAAGCATTTCCATTAACAAGATTTAAATATCTAATGAGGCTTAACAGTATTAAAAATTTGCTGACAGGTGCGGACGCTGAGGTTGAATATGGATCGGACGATGAGTTCACGTGATCCACATTGGTTTGTCTATCTTTTAGATTAGTATTTCTTAAAGACTAAAATACAAAAATATGTTTTTGATTTTAGGGGTAGAAAATTATGAGAAAATACAAAAACATATGAAAAATCAAAAAGTACAAAAACATTGAAAAAGACAAAAAGAATTCAGTGTCTCAAAAAGGAAATGATAGTACATCAGTGGACTATCACAGTATGCTAAAGAAATGTAAAGTTTAAAAGTGATAAACAAGTCTTGCTGTGGATGTGTCGATAGGCTTTACATGTTCAGTAAATTGTTTCTGAGATATAAACTAAATTTCACAACTGCTTAAACTTGTAGATTAACACATCTTGGAAATATGGACTTAGTACTTCGAAATTTCGATTGAAGGGTTGCCTGATTCTGAGATACGAGGTCTTTATAGATAGTTGATATCTAGGGTATTATACAAGTTCTTCTGATTTTGCGGAAGCAATAGCCTAGAACTTCTATAATGCTTTTGCTATAAACCATTAAAAACTACATGCAAACTTGAAAAGAGTCGAAAGATCTAATCATTTGCAGTGCTGAAAAGATTCCTTAAATGAAACACACCTAAAGACGAGCCTTCATCTCTTTGTCTGTACGGTAGTACTAACCTAAGCTCTCAAGGCCTCGCATAACCCAGAGACAGATATCAATTACGTTATATTCACCAGTAAGATGAAATCTAGGGAATCTGGATTCGAGAGTATATTCAAGAAGTGGAAAACACAGTTAAGTCAAGTTTTATAAAGCATACCTAACATATTTTGGAACAATTGTGAAATGTGTCGAAGTTTAAATGGATAAATATATCGACAATCTAGGTAAACGAGTTTAAAACTTAAAGTCATCAAAAGGTCAACAGTACTGGTGATATGTCTCAATCAACTGATATGATCCTTAGACACGAATTCACAAAAATATGTCTATAAATAGTTTATATTTCTGTATATAGTTTATCTGCTTTACAGATTAAAACCAAAAAGATTTTCAGTGTGTTTAACATAAAACTACAAAAATACAAAAATTTTTGTTTCTACATTGTTTTCAGTAAACCAATGTTGGGAACGGATCTTCGAAGTCTGCTAAGGTGCTAAACTGGTGGGAATCTATTTGACAACGGGCTGGGAGCTAATCTGTAAAATCTGATAAGCCGAAACGATTAAAAGTTCATTAATTTGAAACTTGATTTTGAAAAATTCAACAGTTTGTTCATAACGGGTCGGACCGGGGTCATTAACTTGGACTCGGCAGACAAATCAGTTAACCAAGGTCATTAGCTTGGACTAGTCAACTGAGTGGATTGTTAAAACTGGTAAATCCGGAAAATTCAGGGTCTAATTTGAAAATTTTGAAAAATCAAAAGTTTGAAATCAATCAAGTTCGCCCGGACTTGCAAGAAAGTCCGACCGAACTTGTTCAAAAGCCTTGAAGTTGTATATCTGTCATCAAGTTCGCCCGAACTTATAGCTAAACTTAGTTGTTTGGTTGTATAAGTTCGCCCGAACTTGTCAACTATAAATAGATGACAAGTTCGCCCAAACTTCATTACTGTACTCATATCTCTAGAGCGAACTTGAGAGAAAAATTGGCGATTTCGAAATTGGCAACGATACGACGAAGTGCTGCCCGGTTTGATAGTGTTTTGTGGTGATTAGCACATCACTAAACATGGCTATGGTAGGTGATTCAAGATTGAACCACAAATTGAACGAGTTTGATAGATTTAGGTCTGAACTTGAACGAATGAACATGTTATGGATCTTAAATGTTAAAATAACCATTAAAATATAGCAAACATTCAAAATAGACCGTGTATTTGTCTTGGATTTGATCAGAAGTTGTTGATGAACTTGTTACAGGTGATTTGGGATGATGACAAATTCGCCCGAACTTATCTAAGTTCGACCAAACTTGTCCTCAAGAAGTGGTTAAATAATAATCATCAAGTCCGACCGAACTTATCCTAAAAAACTGAATATTTTGATCAATACAAGTTCGCTCGGACTTGTATAAAAGGTTTGATTATTCTGAAACAAGTTCGCCCAAACTTGTATAAAAGGTTTGATTATTCTGAAACAAGTTCGCCCGAACTTGTAAGATATTTGTTTAAAACTGAAGTATAAGTTCGCCCGGACTTGTGGTATGTGATGTTTAATTGTATGATACAAGTTCGCCCGAACTTGGGTTCACAAAATGTCAATTTGCCAATAAAAGTTCGCCCGAACTTGATGAAATGTTGTAAAATTGAAAAATTAGTCGTCTAATTTTGTCTCGCTTTACGTGTTCGCAGAATATTGAGCTCTCATTCAACAAGTTTCACAACACGTGCATTACACTGGATAAGGAGATCTGTCCGTCTCTTGGAGCATTCGACGATATTCTTGCATTTATGGCACGGATTCCTATTAATAAGGCGATAACAGAGAAAACAGTGGTTTATAGATTGCATGTCAATAGATTCTGGATGTCTGCAGCGATGAACGAGGATGATTATGCTATAAAGTCTGTTGTTCGAGAAGAGAATGAAGATAAAGAAATCACTATTACTGAAGCTGACATTCTAAAGGTTCTGGAATCAATGATGCAGCTGACGATCGTATGATGTTAGATGAACGTATGGTACGAGGTTGCTTTTGCCGTATGGGGTACAAGGGGCATGTCAACCAATCTACATTGAAGAAAGGCTATGTCCCTAATCCATACAAGTTCTTAATGCACGGAATTATACACACTTTCAGTCACCGAAAAGCCGGGTTGGATGACGTACAAGATTATATGGCATGTATGGCCACAGCGTTGATCTTGAACAAGAAGTTTAACTACCTAAAGTTGGTATTTACGCATATGAAGAACAATATGGGGTCGAAGAGGCTTGTGATGTACCAAGGTTTGTTCAGATGTTGATAGAAGATTAATTCAAGAAGATTGCGAAAGATCAGAATGACATTGCATATTTGAGTCATCTTGATGATACGACAGTGAAGAAGCTCATTACTTTCCAGAAGCAGTCCTCAGCTCCTGTAGCTAAACCGTTATTTGGTGTTATAGCGTCCGAAAACTACATTGCGCCACCTAAATATAAGTGGATGAAGGACGATAGTGGTGATGAAAGAGAACGAAATGCTGAGATTGAATGGCTATCTACTTTTAAAGAAAAGCGAAGTGATTGGTTTTTGAAGAAGATTGTGGTTCAGGAAAGAAGAAAGCTTCGCACAAACCAAAGAAAGTTGAAACGATGTGAATGGATGAAGATGAACCTGTCAATGTTCAACAAGAAGCTGGTCCTAGTACTGAGAATGTGGTGATAGAAAGTCAAGAGGCAGAAAAGACAACACAGGAAGATGATGTAATATCTGCGACTTCTGAAAAAGACGATGATAGTGTTGATTCTTTGGAGATTGCAACAAACATAGCGATTGCTGAATCAGTTGAAGATAAACTTAAAAAAGGTGATGCTGATTACGAGCCTGAGCAAGAAAAAGAGTCTGAAGAGGAGAGACCAAAGAAGAAAACCAAGCGCGTAAAGTCTTCTGTAACTGAAGTAGCTAAGAAGACTACTGGTCCTCCTAAGACAAACGGAAAGAAAACAAAGAAAGCTCAGAAACCAACAAGTCGTAGGTATGTTGGAAAGTCAAAGAGCACGAAGTTACACAAGAACCTTCTGGTGCACAGGAGAAAGGAGTCACACAAGAACCTCCTACACAAGAACCTCCTGTTATTATCACAGCTGAAGAAGAACGTCCAGGAGTTACACAAGAACCTCCTGAGACTGGATTGTTAGAAGTTCCAGTTATTCAATCTCCAGATCCTCCAACGACTTCTCATTTTGAAAGTTCAACTCCGAAGAAGTCTACACCAAAGGCTACCCCTAAATCGACGCCAAAGACTCCAAAGTCAAAGATATTTGGTGATATTCCGAATGTACCAGTGGATCTTCAGGATCTAGATTATTTCTTCCCAGAAACAGATGTTGATGTTCTAGAAAAGCGTGTAAAGATTCTGGAAGATAAAGTGGCTAAGAATGAATCAGAAAAAGCTGAGTTAGAGCAGCTGGTTAAACAGGGAGAAGTTGAGAAAGATATATTATCTGACAAAGTTAGTTTCTTGAAGGTGATCGAGGGTACTTAAAAGCCCTAATTGAAAGTTTGCAAGACGCGAATGAAAGATTGTTAAAATAGATTGCAGAATTGCGTTCAGAACGTGAGATGAATGATAAAAGATTTAATAGGCTGCAGAGGGTGCTAACAAACATCTTGGTATAGATTTTGATGCTGAATACACACGTTTAGATATGCAAGAAGCTAAAGAAAAAGCAGAGAAAGAGTTAGCAGAACAAGGCAAAGGAATGAATGTGATTGAAAGTATGCCCGAGATCACTGAACCTGTGAAAGAGTTAGAGTCTGTGAAAGCTTCGGAGTCTACCATTATTCCAGAAACAGAAAAAGAAACAAAGGACGAGGATGAAGCTAAAGATAAAGACGACGATGATGTTAATGCAGATGATACTAAAGACGACTCAGATAATGATGATGGCAATGCTGGTAATGATCAGGGTGGAGTCGTCTGAAGTAGTCGATGCAAAAGTGAATGACGAGTTTGATTTCACGTCATTATTAAATGATGAAGAAAAAAGAATAGATGATCAAACTCAGGGGGATCAATATGGGGAAATGAACAGAAATATGACGTTGATATGATAGATGCAATCACTTTTGCACAGCCTGTTGTTGCAGTCCCTATAAAGCCTCTAATCCTTATGCTAAACACAATGTTGAAGATGGTGAATTTGTGCACAACTACTCGAAAGAAGATCTAGCCAAGTTGATCAATGTTGATGCAGAATCATTCGACTTTGATTTTGAAGAGCAAGTTTTGAATGTTAACACGTTTGAGCCGAACGAGTATCACTACAAACATAGATATGAGGCAGCCAAATATAACAAAGTGATAGTGGAAGATTGGTCTTCTGATGACGAAAAGGATGAAGCTGAGAAGTATGTCGGTCCTAACACAGATAGTTTTCCTACTTTCGAGGAGATGTACGAGCAGCTGAATGAAGATATGTTAAAAGAAAAGACCGAGGAGTCTATACGTGATGGTAAAATCCCTAAACCGATGACTAAAGAGGAGATTGCAAACGAAAAAGTCCTGGTTCAAAGAAATGCCGCGAGAACGTAAGTTTCGACGTCCACTAGCATTCTTCACCAGAGACAAAGATGTGTCATTGGGTAATATTTTGAGTTGGGGGTGGTTCAAAGAGTTGAATGTAAATGCCATCAAAAGGGAATTTGTAGTTCAATACTTCAGATATTTGGCAGATTTCAAGACACTTCCATACTGGGATGTTGAGGAGCTAGTTCAAACAAGAAATGTCACGTACCACATGACGTTCATTGATCAGTTACTATGGAAAATGATCAAGTTTGAAGCATCACAAGGATTCAAATACTGGAAGCCTTTTATTCCCAAGCGTCGTATCAAAACAAACAAGAAGACTGGGGAGAAAGATATCACGTTAATCATGAAACGCCCGAGAGCAATGAGAAACATGCCTTTGATGCCGATCGAACAGAACTTTTATCCTTTGTTCAAATGGTGGCAGATTAATCCTACTACTTGTGAAGTAGTGATCGTGTTATGATTTGAAAATCATCTGGATATTACGAAGGAAAGGGTTGAAATGTTTGGGGTTGAAGGTTTGAGAGGGCTATGGAGAACGATAAGGATACTTGACCCGATGTGGCTAGTGAATTGCTCAAGAGAAGATATTAAGTGTTTGTTCTATAGCAAGATTGTTTCCGAAGAACGTGAAAAAGAGCAGGCGATGCAATATCAGAGGGTTGTTAATGTATGTTATGCACATGAGGTGAACTCTAGTAGAATGTGGGAATCAACTTGGAGAGAACTTGGAAGCCATGAGTTTTGAGGGGAGAAGCAAGGATTGAAAGAATACACAAGATGGGTAGGGAGGCAAGCCTCAGAAGGTTTCAGTTTATGACTAAAGTACCACCTACAGATCAAACGCCGATTCCAGAGCAAGAACGTCGCAAAAAGCCGATCAAAAACTTCTTTGGGCATGTAAGGCAGAGATAGAGCTGTGAAGACTGATCAAGACGAAGTCGATATCCAAGGGGGAGTCTGTTAGTGCATTATGTCTATGTCTTAGTCTTGGATCGAGTCTGTATAGTTTTGGTGTGATTAGACTAGAAATGTAGGTTATTTATATAAATAGGACACAAGTTCGCCCGGAATAGGTAAGTGAGAACAAGTTCGGCCGAACTTGTTCAAGACAAGTTCGCCCGAACTTGTTTAACCCCAATCGAACTTGTGCCTCTATAAATAGTAGGCTTGATTCCTTCATTTGTAGCTTTTGTGATTTTGGCACAATGACGACGAAGCTCTGCCGGATCAGGATCTGAATGTAATTGAACATATTGATAAATAAAACAACGTTTAAACAGTAAATGTTGACTATTTGGTTAATCATGTCATATTGTTTCCGCCATTATGGACATTAGATACAATCTAGGTTCCCGTGCTTACGTGGAGACGATCTAACAACTTGGTCGGTTATAGGATCATGTTGTCGGATTATGATTTAACTAAATCTCATAGCCCGTTTTAATCTGTATTGTCTGATAACTTAAACATTGGGGTTAACTCAACCTTGTCTTGGATATCCTCGACTCATTTAAGTTACTAATGGCCAGGACCTAAGCACGGGGTGTAGGCATACACCCGTTAGATGCTAATGCTAAATTATTTTATATACTCCTTGTGAGTTATTTAAGTGGCGTGTCGATTAATCAGGTTATTCGGTTTTTTGCACTGGACCCCATATGTATTGACAGACCTGTAAAACTGTATACAAGATCATTTTGAATTGTCCCAAGTTATTTTTAAAAATGTGCCATGTGCACTTAAAACAATTTTGAAAAGATTTTCAAAATGTATTGGTTATTTGTATTTAGCAGTGTAAACTGACGTATTTTCAAAAGACTAAGCTACAGGTACAACACGTAATAGGCTGGGAGCTGCTCGGTAACGTAGAGGATCTTGCAAGTCCTTAGCTGTTCCTAAAAGTCTGTTGATCACATTTGTACATTTTATGATCCGCCTGTGGATCTTATTACAAGCCATCTGTATTATTATTTCGAACTTTTGAACATTTACGGTTTGTAATATTATTTTAAATCCAAGACATCCCCTGTGTTACTCTGTATTGTTTGGTTATGATGTTATCAATCTTACGTCACAATACTCCCCACCGGGCCCACCGGGACTTACATGGAAATCGGGGTGTGACATGACCACACATTTGTTTTTCTTAATTTAAAAAGGCAATGGTATGATGGACTTTTCTATCTTTAACTAGTTTCCTCCTTTATTTTCAAACGGTATAACTTTTTCATACGTTAATATTTTTTTACAAAAAAGTACACCGTATTAACGAGCATTTCATCATCTTTAATTCGAGCAACCTATTGCTTAAGTGTTTTTTAAAATAAATTACAGGACTTTGAATACCCATTACGTGATTACGGGATTTTGAATACCCAATACTCATTACGTGAGTTTGAATACCCGGTGCATGACTACGTGATTTTTGAATACCCATTACGTGATTACACATTCAACATAAATCATTACGCATTCAATATAAATTCATTACATGATTACACATTCAATATGATTTGTTATCACTAATGTTAATACAATTATGCTTATTACGTGATTACATATTCAATAATTGATTGTTTATACTTTAATATGTGGTTAAATCTCTAATATACGACATTATGTTGCTATTATGGCTTGGTTTGGCTAATGTTTTGTATATAATTTATCCTTAATATGTGATTACACCTGAAATTTTAGGTATTCCATATGAAATATTATGTATTACATGTTTTGCTTATACGTAATTACTCAGTAGGGTTTAACATAAAAACTATAATGAAATCACGTAATCACGAAATGGGTATTTAAGATCATGTAGTCATGTAATAATACATAGTCAACTATTGTTACGTAATTACGTAATCACTTACTGGGGTTTGACATATAATACTATAATGAAATCAGGTAATCCCGATGGGTATTCAAAATCACTTAGTCACTTACTGGGTATACAAAATAACGTAATCACGTAATGGGTATTCAAAATCCTGCTCGAATATAGCAATAGGCTGCTCGAATTAAAGAGAATGAAATGCTCGTTAATACGGTGTAATTTTTGTTTGGAGAATATGGCATGCGCGAAATGTGAAAGCGTTCGAGGATACATTTATACCGGTTCAAAAGACTATGAAGCTAATCAAGGAAGATGTATTTCTTTGGGTGTGTAATAGGGCGCAAATCACATCTCCTAAATGGGAGAATTGGGTTCACTTTGATGTAGCGGACATTGTATAAGTGTCTTGTCTTTCGTTTTTGTCCGTTCTGTTTTTCGTTGTATTTTCCAGTTTTTAACTGGTCCTATAGTTGTCTCCGTTCAAAAAAAATATACGGTGTAATTTTTATAAAAAAAATATTAACGTATGAAAAAGTTATAGCCGTTTGAAAATTGAGGGGGAAGTGGGTTTAGAGTCAACAATAGTGGATTTTCCTGTTTTATCATTTTTCCCCACTTGTTCCCTTGTTTTTAGTTATGTGAATTCTATATTTACGGATCATTAATCTCAACCATTGATCTTGCAAATCAAGGGTCAAACTTCTATCCTACACTCCGTACACTTCTTTCCTCTTGTACAATAAAATTACTCTTCCTTTCTATTCATAACTAATTTAGGGTTTAACTTCGTTTAATGTTCTGATACTAACAAAGACGGCAAAGAGTTAATATACTTTGAATTATTTCCTTTTCACTAAAATTCATTTTCACTCGAACATGTATGTTGTAAGAAATTTTAGCAATATTTTTTTTTGTATTATATATTTAGAAAAACACCCTGATTTTAGAATTCACTTACAACCCAGAAAGATTGAGACGGTCTACATATACTTTTAGATTTTTGCATGAATCTTTAAGGATTTATTTGGCGATTTTAACCAATGGAGTGGTAGCCTATTGGTAAAGGTAAAAGTTTTTGTCGTCTTGGATTCAAGTCCCATTTGAGAGGGGGAGATCGTCTTGTATTCAAGTCTCATTTATGATAAGGATTAAAAGAAATTTGCCGTCTGGTGATTATGATAAAATTATATTTTAGAAATGAAATGTTTAATTTGTGTTGAGATATATACGTTTAATTTAGTAAGACAAAATAGCATGTTATTTCACATGTGGACGTTTAAAGACCCACGTGTAGTGCTTTCATAGTTGCCATTATGTATACAAATACAAATTTCTACGGTGACAAGGAAATATTTGTCATGGGGGGTCCAAGTGTCACGTACATGATTGACGTGGGGTATAACTTACACATGATTGGTTTGGAGACGGATATTCATGACAAGAGAAGTGTTAATCAATCGCATAAGAATAACTCGGCAAAAAAAGCCTTCTCGAGGAGGAAGTAATGCGTTTGTATGATATGGATGAAAAAATGGTGTTGTTAAAAAAAATATTTATTATATTAGTGTTGTTTCAAAAGTATTTACTAAAAATGATGTTTTGTCTTTTTTAGTAGTTTTTTACTCTTAATTTCATTGGTTAGCTTCACTTTCTTAAGAGTTAATTACACCGTTGGTTCCTGTGTTTTATTAAAAAAAAACAAGGTTAGGTACTAAAAGTTTAAAGTCACATTCTCAGGTTCTAACTTTTCATTTTGTAGCAACTTGGGGTACTAAGACTAAAAAATGTTAGATTTCATGTTAAGTTTCTATGAAATTACAAAAACACCCTTATAATATCAAGGACTATTTATGTAATTATTTTATTTAATTATGTAGGACCGATCCTCAATGCATAGGAACTTAAATTTGATCTATATTGTCCATAATAGCGGAAATATTATGACAAGTTTACCAAATAACAAGAATTAGTCAATTAAACGTCAATTTTATTGATATAACGTCGAGTCTCCAAATTGACAGAGCTTCACCTCAGAAATGCCAAAGTTACAAATGAAATGTCAAGACTCCTATTTATAGGAGTGCAAGTTCGCTGGTGAGATGCAGGGCGAACTTGCTTAGTCAAGTTCGGCCGAACTTGACTATCCAGACATCATTCCAAGCGAACTTGACCCTTTACAAACATAAACTTTGACATTTCGCTTCTAAATACAGACTCGATATTATACGATTACGTAGGCAACAGACATATGCATCAACATACTCCCCCTTGGATGTTGCCGTAGTCATCATTCTTCAGATAAGTTCCTGAGTCTTTAATGTTCTCTTGATCTTGATTTCTTGAATAACTTTATCATCCATGCTCCCTGTTACTTTAAGCTTTCTGTCATCTTCAATCAACATGTTTATCTAGCTCCCCCTCAAATGATGCTCCGAATCTCTAAGATTTGACGATTAAGAATAATCACATGTATCCACACACAAACAGTTTCTTAGCAGTCTCGTTGGTCCGGCTCACATTCAACATTATTAGGTTTCCATGGAAGATGAGAAAGGATTTTTAATATTGAATGCAGAAATGTCAACATACTAAAATGTAATATTTACAGTTTGTATTTTTGTGAGAAAACGTGCTAGAGGATCATATCGGTTTTTGAGACATATCACCAGTACCGTTGACCTTTTAATGACTTTAAGTTTTAAAATTGTTGACCTAGATTGTCGATATGTTTCTCCACTTAAACTTTAACAAATTTCTCAATTGTTCCAAGATATGTTAGTTAGAATTATGAAACTTGACTTAACTGCGGTTCCCATTTCTTGAATATACTCCCGTATCAAGATTCCCTAGATTTCATCTTACAGGTGAATATAGCGTAATTGATATCTGTATTCTGGGTTGTGCGAGACCTTGAGAGCTCAGGTTAGTACTACGGTACAGACAAAGAGATGAAGGCTCGACTTTGAGGTGTGTTCCAATTAAGGAATCTTTTAAGCTCTACAAATGATTAGATCTTTCGATACTTTTCAAGATTACATGCAGTTTAGGGGTTTATAGCGAAAGTATTATAGAAGTTCTAGGCTATTGCTTCTGCAAAATCAGAAGAACATGTATAATACCCCAGATATCAATATCTATAAAGAACTCGTATCTCAGAATCAGGCAATTTCTCAAACGAAATTTCGGAGTACTAAGTCCATATATCCAAGACGTGTTAATCCACAAGTTTAAGCAGTTGTAAAATTTAGTTTATATCCCGGAAACAATTTACTGAACGTGTAAAGCCTATCAACACATCGACAGTAAGACTTGTTTATAACTTTTTAAACTTTACAAATATAGTTAATTACTGTTTTCATCCCTGTGGTTTGTCAAAAATCACTATTTCAGTCCATTAGTTTAAAAATTGTGATTTCAGTCCCTGTGGTTTCACTTTCATAACCATTTCAGTCCACCTCGCATCCATTTCAGTCCCTGTACTTACAGAATAAATGGATTGAAGTGGTTACGAAAGCGAAACCACATGGACTGAAATGGTTACGAAAGTGAAACCACAGGGACTGAAATGCAATTTTTAAACTAATGGACTGAAATAGTGATTTTTGACAAACCACAGGGACGAAAACAGTAATTAACTCTTACAAATATTTAGCGTACTGTGATAGTCCACTGATGTACTATCATTTCCTTTTTGCGCACAAGTAATCTCATTTTTCATTTTTCATTTTTCAATGTTTTTGACATTATTGAGATTTTCTATTGTTTTTGGAAACATTTTAAAATGAGGTTTTTCAATTTTACAAGAATTCTTTTTTACAATTTTTAAAATTTTTCTCCCCCTAAAATTTAAAAACATCTTATTAAAATCGAAAATAAGAATCTTCCATTTTAACCATTTAACGACTTTTTACGAATGTAAACGCGAGACTACCATTTTGTTTGTGTGGAATATCACTCCTGTCTCTTGTCTCTCTGTATGAACAACCACTGCTTCTGAAATGACTTTTGGCTTGAAGCTTGGTTATCCTGCATATTCAAACAAACTTTAATCATTTTTGAATTGGAACCCAATCCATTCTGGATTTAGGTTTACCAAAATCATTAACATCTGAAGTAAACAAACATTCACACTCTTTTAGATATTCAAACAGTTTGATAGAACCTTTATTTGAAAATTTTACTTTCTTTGATTTTTTGACTATTTGAATTATCAAAATTTTCTCCACTGCTTTCTCTTTTGTCCTCAGATTTGTATTTGATGAATTCGTTTTACTTGACTGTGAGTAAAATAATTCATTAGAACTTTTATCTAATTTTTTTGACGTATCCGATGACAAAATCTTTTCCAAATACTCTCTAACGTTTTTCCTCTTTTTTCTCAGTCTGTCTTTTTGTCCTTGTGATAACTTGACTTTTTGTTCTTTGGGCTTCTCTACAGTTTTTTTCTCTGTTTTCTTCTCCTCTGGTCTTTTCTCCCCCTGAGCTTTAACCGATATTCTTTTCAGATTAGTCGGACAATCCCTGGAAATATGACCTTTGATTTGACATTTATAGCATTTTCTCCTATCAAATCTCTTTTTCAGACAGTTAACAGCAATGTGTCCACCAAATCCACAGTTGTAACACACTCTGTTATCGTACCAATCTCTCCATTCAGACCAAACACCCAAATCAGTACATTGATTTGACATGTAGTAGTCATCTTTCCTGCTTCTTCTATAAAATTGATTTGAGTTTGAAGCACTGTGGTCCGACCTGCACTACTTATTCTCAAATTTTTGTGAGTTTTTATAATGATTGGATGACCGTACCGATGAGCTTTTATTTTTGTTTTGAAAATTTTTAGAATTTTGTTTTCATGTTGTTTTTGTTCTCCATTCTGCTTAGAAGGTTTTTGCGATGAACATTCACCTTTTTCAGCAAATTGTAGAACAGTTTCTTGAAATTTTTCTTTTAGTTTCAAAAATATTTCTTTTTTATCATTTTTATCATTTTCATCAGCGGTATTATCTCACAATCCCCAATTATGACATCGTCATAATTTGTGACATTGTCACTTATTGGAATTTCCTTTTTATTTTCATTGATCGGTTTTAGACATATATGTTCTAACTTTAATGAGGAAGTCACAAATCCTTTCAATAATTTTGCTGAATTAGCAGCTTTATTTATAACAGTCTCAACTTCTTTTTCAAGTTGAGCTATTTTCTCAATATGAGAATTTATTGCTATTTGATTTTCTATATTTAATTTTTCAAAAACAATTTTATCATTTTTAAATATTTTTATTTCATTTTGAAAATCTACTACCATTTGTAACTTTTAATTTTTAAAATTTTTATTTTGTTTTCAATATTCTTTTCAATTTTCTTTTAATTTTTTATTTTCTAATGTACTCTCAATCTCATTCAAGAGTCTGGCATTATCTGCCTGATAATTGTCTACATCATAGATCGGATAGACTGGTTTAGAACTTGAAGACTCATTTGTGGATATACTTGAAACTAGAGCTTCACAGTTCTTAACCATTACACTCTCTTGAAACTTATTCTCCAGATATGTTCATAATTCTTTCACAGTCTTGTATTCTGGTAAATGTATCAGGATGTCTTCCTTAACCGATTGCTGGATAAGATTAATCATTTTCTTTTCAGCAAAATAATCATCTTTCTGTTGAGTAGAATATTTGCACTTCTCCAGAATTTTCTGATTCTCATCTCTAGGAACGACATAACCTGTCTCAATCGCAACCCAACTGCGGAAATGCATAGCTTGGACCCAGCTCTCAAATTTTCCTTTCCAAACTTCATACTCATTCATACTCATCAACTTTGGCGGCTTCACAGACCCCATTTCATTTTCCAAACTAATCTGTCGTTCAAACAACTTGAAAATGATTAGCAAACACACAATTTTAGTTAAATTTGACGTTTTAATCGGAAATGTTAACGTATCGGTTTACTAAAAACATTTAAAATTTTTCGGAAAACTATTTTTACCAGATTAGAACTTTAAACTCGTCTCGTCGATACGATTCTAACGATATGTAATGTCCGAGACGTTTCGGGATTTTCATGCCTTTTTTTAGACTCTTAGACAAGTTCGGGCGAACTTGTCAAAGCTTGTGAAGATCAGCTTATTAACAAGTTCGGTCGAACTTGTTATAGATTTTATGAAAATTTCCCTGAAGGTTAAGTTCGAGCGAACTTATGTTGGATTTCAAGAAAAATTGCAAGTTCGGGCGAACTTGTAATAGATTTAACAAAAAATTGATCAAGTTCGTGCAAACTTGATTAAATTATGATGAAAAATTAGAAGTTCGAGCGAACTTATACAAAAATCATTGAAAAACCAATCAAGTTCGGGCGAACTTGATGAAAAATCACTGAAAAAGTGAGTTTTTCAATCAAGTTCGAGCGAACTTGATACTATGTTCGAGCGAACTTGAGTTACAAAACATGAGTTTTTTAATTTTTCGACATGATTTTATTTGTTTTAAGCTCTGATCTTTTCAAGGGTTTTACTATTATGGATTTTACGTATTATACTTGAAAATCAGTCCATTTTTTCCGTGAATTGTACAAGAAAAGTTAAAAATAGAAGAAATGAGTAGAAGATGAGATGTTCTATGTCCAATGTCTTCAAATTAGGCCAATCCTGCTCTGATACCACTTGTAGGACCGATCCTCAATGCATAGGAACCTAGACTTGATCTCTATTGTCCATAATAGCTGAAATATTATGACAAGTTTACCAAATAACAAGAAGTAGTCAATTAAACGTCAATTTTATTGATATAGTCCAAGCTTCGCCTCTGTCGTGACAAAATCTCTGACAGTTGCAAATGAAATGTCAAGACTCCTATTTATTGGAGTGCAAGTTCGCTGGTGAGATGCAAGTTCGAGCGAACTTGCTTTGTCAAGTTCGGTCGAACTTGACTATCCACACATCATTCCAAGCGAACTTGACCCTTTACAAACATAAAATTTGACATTTCGCTTCTAAATACAGACTCGATATTATACGATGACGTAGGCAACAAACATATGCATCAACAAATTAAAGGATGTAAAATACAAATATATATGTATATATTGTGTATAAAAGTATTGAAGAGAAAAAGAGGTGTACCTAGAAACCGGCCCCGCAGCTCCGAACCACCGCCTTTGTTTCCGACCTGACAATTGGACGTCACCAAGGATTCATAATGAAACCATAGCCCCCCATCCTCACAGACCTATCTATTGCCACACACCATCCTAATTCTGGTGACCATCCTCTTTATGATCCATTCTGACAACCATCGGGAGGAGTTTGGATATTGATTGAAATAACTTCAAAGACACCTCATAGCCCATGGTTTGCTACTTCATCTACAACCTGAAAATTAATTTGGAATTTTGAAACTAAGAATACAAGTTGGATTTGGCATATGTATAGGTTTAAGAAGGTGCTAAATGAGATGTTGAGCTGCTTATGGCGACATACGAGATCTATTGAGCGGCGTATTGCTTGGCTCAAACACATTGAATGACTTTTCTATAGCATGTTACCCTGTTTTTCAAGTGGATGTGTTAGGATCTGAGTTTGATTTACTTGTAGTTTTTGTTTCAAACGATGGAAATATGATTGAATTGTAAAGTAAATGCAGCGGAATAAGATGGAAAACTTTTACTACAAGTAAAGGTCGTTTATTTTTATTATCATCATGCTTTCATGTTTATAAACTTTACATGTAATTCACAAACTCTCCCTCAGCCAATTACAACAATTTGATAGTACAGAAAAACTCAGAGAAGATAATAGGTGAATGATCTTTTTAATAGACAAGTTTAACTGTTACATCGATTCACCTATTTATACTATACTATCTAACCACTGAGCATCTTTGATGATGTCAGGGTTGATAGTGACATTTAACAAACTAGCTAATAGAAGTACAACTCTGATGACCATCCTCTGCTTTTTATCTTCTAGTAGACCTTTGGCAATTTTTGTTGTATCAGATGATGTAAAGGTAGCAGATCTTAGGAAGACAGAGTTTAGGTAATCAGGTGTTGCAAAACTCTGATAGTTAGACCAAACTTCGGATAGTGTATTTGGCTTTATATCATATGTTCCTTTGTATAGGGTTCAATCCCAACAATCTCCTAGTGGAACAGATGATGCCAAAACACTTATTTAATCTTGGTCTTTATTCCTCAACAGAAATTCTCTGATTTGTCCTTTAAATTGCAATTAAAGTTCAGAGACACTTCATCATCATCATCCTTTTCGAGTACCAGAAGTTCTTAGAGGTGTTCTGCACAAAGCTCATATGCATCCTCCATTCTTATCTTGGTAGCATCGCCATTAGACTTGAGCAGAGTCAATTCGTGGGAGTTTTTGTCAACCTTCCACTTTAGAATTTTTGGGTCTGATGGCTTTTTAGGATGGCACTTTATTGTTGAGGTTGGTAGAGTTGGTGGAATTGATTGATGAGCCAGCTTTGAAAAATCTTATGCAAGCTTTTTCCTGGCATCATCAGTATGATAATATATTATACACTGGATTCCCTCTTTGATGTGTTCATACACTCTTTTATCTTCTTCTTCCATCTCCTTTTGCCTTTTTAATTGATTGAAAGCATGTGTGGAAGAGACAGATGTTTGAGACAGATTTTTAAAGTGTTGAGCTTTATGAACCACATACTCTGATGAATAGTTAGGCTTAGGAGGCATACTTGGATCTTTCTTCCTTCTTTCTTCCAACTTCTTGTAAGTATCAAGCACTCTCAACTTTCCCCATCTAATTACTTGATTTCTTGATCCATAGTAGTTCTGTATCAACTCTTCCTTCATTCTTTTGAGCTTCAAAGCTTTGTCAGACATATTTTTCTTGTATTTCTTCTAGTCGGGGGGAGTTGGCTTTTTGTGAGGATCTTTTAACATTTCTTGCATTCTCTCTATTTCTTCTCTTAGATCACCCACAACCCAATCCTTGAACTGTTCCCTGGTACTTTGTACTTCTTGTTGGTCATGATGTGCTCAATGTAGTCCTGTTTTAGACTTTGATCTTCCATTTCAGACAGCTTCTTGCACAAGTCTTTGAAAAAATCTTCCAACACTCCGACTTTGCTCAACATGAACTGCATATAGTTCTGCATCTCTCTATCACTTTTACTTGCTGTATCTCTTTTGGCTATATCCTCTACCTGTTTGGCTTTGAGTAGTAAGTATTCATCAATGTTTGCTGGTCTAGGATAGCCATCCAGAGAATCGATGAGTCTTTTTCTCAGGATTTTCTTCAGAGTAAAAGGACAAGATTTCTGCCCTCGCAGCTGGTAAATCAAGAGGAAATTTTACAGCAGCAGGAACTACCTTCAATGGTTGAACAGGTGCTTGAATGGAAGATTGAGGAACAGATGTTGTGGAGGTCAGAGATTGTGCTGACAATGGAATTGGAGCAGGAATGATATTATCTTCATTAATAACCTTTGTGATATTTCTCCTCTTGAACTTGAGTGCAGGTGATGGTGGATGATCAGATATTCTTGTTGGTGTTGGTATTGGGTGGGTGGATGTAAGAAAAATGATTAGAGCAGTGGATGGGTTTACATCTGCTATAACCTCTGATGTGTCAACAGGTGTTGACACAACAGGTGTTGTGACATCTGTTGTGGTGGAAGTAGGTTTTGCTTGTGGAGGAGGTGTACGAGATTTTGTGGGAGTAGAGGTTTTAATGGTTGGAGTAGCAATAGATTGAGTTTTAGAAGGTGTGGATGTTGGATGCCTGGTTTTTCTAACTGGCCTCTTCTTTGTGGAAGTACCAACCTCTTCTTTTTCTCTTTGTTGAGCTATCTTTTTCTCACCAACACTTTGCTCTCATCCCTTACCCTCATCGTATTCTTCATCCTTTCCTTAGCCAAGAAATTTTCTGTTTCATCAATTTTCTTTGACCCATCTGGCTTAGGGATATCCATTGTTGGTCGTGCATCTTTTTCAAGCTTTAGCACTTCTTGCTTTAAAGGTTTCTCCCCCTTTTTTGCATCATCAGTGTTTACCAAGATAACTATAGGAGGAGTTGTACCAGCGGTTTGAAGAATGTGAGCCTTGATTGCCTTAAAATCTGCTACTGTATCCATATATCTGGCGTAAACCATGTTTCTCATTTCTTGCATTTGATGTTTGTGTTGAAGATCAGCATAGTATCTTTGTTGATTTATATTTGTGTGGATGCAACTCAGTTCGGTTCGGTTTGGTTCAGCTCGGCTCAGTTCGGTTCGGTTTGGTTCAGCTCGGCTCAGTTCGAGCCCGACTTCGCGACATTCCTCCGTCGTGCGACCCAGATATCGACACTCGAAGCACGAAGAGCCGCAAACCGTCATCAACATGACATCACCATGATGATGTCACATGATGATGTCATCTGATAATATCACTTCCTAATTCAAATTGAACTTTCAATGTCTTTTAACGAAGAACCAATGTCTTTCAACGAAGAACCCATGTTTTCTAATATTTGTATGGTTCTTCGCAGGTTACTTAATTCTTCGTCGGGGCTCCTTGGTTGTTCGTGGGTCAGGCCACGAAGAACCTCCTTCTTCGTGGGTATGGCCTGTTCTTCGTGGGTGCTTTCTAGTTCTTCGTGGGGCATGCCTATTCTTCGTGATGTTAGCTGGGTCTTGGCCTATAAATACTCAAATATGTTTACAAGGTTCTGTAAGAGTACAGAGTGTGAGAGATAAGCAGCTTGTCAAGAGTTTATGTACTGGGTCTCTCTACAAATCAATATAGTGAATCTTTGAAGTTATATATCTTGTTATATTGGTTGTTCTCTTGTTTGGTTTGCATACACACTTGGATTCCGCACCCATGTGTGTATTAGACAACAAGGAAGTAGGTTAATCTTAATCCTCCAAGTGGACCTACAAGTGGTATCAGAGCTTTGGCTCTCTTCTTTATGAAAACCAAGCATTTTGGTGGGTTTTGAGCAAAGTTTGGGTGTCTCCTGTACTTAAACTTGAACAAGAAACTTAAAGTTTTAGAAAGAAAAAGTGGTCTAAAACTTCGTAAAAACTAGTTGTTTGATGAAAATTTTTATAAAAACCTTGTTAAACTTCATGGAGACATGTTAAAATGCGATTTTTGTTAAAAATTTCTAGCAAAATCTTGTTCGCCATCTTCTCCGGTAAAGCGTTTTGGCCTGAAAAGTGACCTGAATTTTGTTGGTGAGATAAGATAAGATTTAGATTTGACTGAAAAAAAAAAATTTCAAATATTTGTTGCTTAACCAAATCTAGATAACCAACTATCAACTTTTCAAAATTCAGAAAAAGAATGCTCCTGTAAAAAGAAATATTTCACCAACCTTTTGGCGGAAAACCTCCCAGCGAAGAACAACGAACAACTTGTTCCCTATCTTTCACAAAGAATTTACTTTTTATTATTATTTTATTTGTCCATCCACAAACAACCTTTAAAAAAAACAAAAAACAAAAGTCTTTCGTGAGCCATCCAATCTTTCGTGAAGAATTCTCTGGTGAAATTTTATTTTTTGAAAGTCAACAAAACTTTTTTTATTATTATTCTTATTACTATTATTATTTTTATTATTTTTTTTACTAAAGCTTTATTGTTTTTATTACAACTATTATTTGTATTAGTATTGTTTTGTAAATTAAAGGTTTTTCATAAGACAAGTCATTCATTAAGTATAAGTTTTTCATGGTCATATGGTATTTCGTGACATACGTAAGTGTTTGGTAGTCCATTTTTTTAACAGCTTTAATTAAAATATTCAATATTTTATAATAGCTTTAACTAAAATCGGTTCAAGTCTTGGGATTGGGGTAGTAGCTCAAGTACAATCCAAGATTCATCACAACCTTGCTCCATAACCTCATGGGTAAAATCTTTAATGTCTAAACATACGACCATAATTACCGCTAATCAATGGGCATGTGTAACGAATCAAAATCAAAGTGTTCAAACTCTTCGCATTAGCGGAGAGTGAGACAGGAAGCAACAATCGTCCACCAAAGTTAAATCCCATGAACGATTATCCATCATGGAAAAATCGTTTTCATACGTATGTTCTTGGTTAGAATACCGAGTTGTGGACATGTTTTACTACTCCATACAAAGAATCTATCGAAGAAGTAGTATCAAATTCGACTTCTTTATCCGGATTGGATGAGAATGATTAAAAGGCTTATGATCTAGAGAAGAAAGCCTTTGCTATCCTTATACAAGCTCTTCACAAGGATATTTATCATCAATTTTTGTATTGCACATCTACGAAGACTTTGTGGGACACTCTGGAATCAAGAGGGGAAGGAAATGCAGCGACAAGAAAGATCCGACATGATCTTTTAAAGAAAGAGTTTGAAGGGTTTCTGTTCATGGAGATTGAAACTTTGAGTGATATGACAACGCGGTTTTACCATTTGCTCAGTGAGATGTATTCGTATAGGGTTATCGCATCTCAACAAGAGATTGTCACAGGATTTGCAGATGCATTGCCACCCAAGTGGAGTCAGTTCATTGACTTACTAAAGCATACGGGGGTGTTGGATACTTTTAGCATATATGAATTTGTTCAGAAACTGGAGAACATGAATGAAGAAGAAATTAGAAAAGCTAAACGAGTTTCAGTACCGCAAAACCTAGAGATGTATTTTGGAGGCATTAACACAGGTGCAAGTACAAGTCAGCAACCGAAGCTTCAAACAGCTTTTGTATCGAATGCAAACCCTTTTCTACCACCACCTAAACCAGATCAATCTACTCAAGCCTATGGACAAGCCTTTGATCCAAAAGCCTTTCCTCAACCACCAGATTTTGCATCACAAATTCCACAACATGCATTTGATCCAAAACCTTTCTTCCTCAACCACAAGTTCCACAACAAGCTTTCTATGGTAACAAGTTACAACCTTCAAACCCTAACACCGTCAGACTTGATACATCAAACCTTAGCAAAGTAAGTGTAGATGTTGCCAAAGAACACATGGAACTTCTAAACACTTTGGTGAATTCTTACTGCGGATTGGTAGCTGGGCAAATTGGCAACATCAATCTAACCAGTGAAGACTACGCATAAATTGATAAGGAGGAAATGGAGTTGATTGATATCAAATGGGCGTTTGCAAATGCCATGAGAAGAGCAAAAGACTTTATGGAGAAAACCGAAATCCGGAGAGCAACAAGGATACTCCATACGGTTTTGACAAAAGGAAGGTTACTTGTTTTAACTGTAGAGAAAATGGACATTTTAAAAAAGAATGCACGAAGCCTCCACAGCAAGGGAATCAATATCCTTTCAACAGAAATCAAGGCGCTAACAATGAAAGAGCAATGGTTCCCGCATAAAATTCCAACCAAGCTTTGATTGTTCAGGTAGATGAACGCTGTGATTAGTCTGTTCAATTGGAAAACAGTGGTAGAGGAGGCACTGCATACTATGACGAAATTGCAAAGAATGATAGCGATGGAGAATCTTCCAGAAACGATGACAGTTCATGGGATGGCAGTAGTTCAGATGAAGCAGAATCGACTTCAAGTGAAGATCAATCTGAAGATGTTGATGCTGAGGTAGGTGATGCGATTACTGAAACTGAATCGACGGATAGCAACGAAGCAACCTTGGAGCATGAAACTGAAGAGTCATCTAATGAGTTTTCCAAGCATCTCTCAACAGTTGGATCTTCCACTCTTCATGCAGCTTTCATGGCTCGTTTGGATTGCCAATCCAGTCAGGTAAGTTTTGACAAACCTATCTTATCTAAGTGTTTTGAATGTATAGTTTTAAAAGGAAAATACTTAGAACTTGAAGGTAAATTTAATCACACGAAGCAACATCATCAGAGTTTGATTGTAGATCTGACAAAGTGCACTGAGGCAAACACAGCTCTTAAGAAAAACGAAAAGGAATTTAAAACGACAATTGAAACCTTAAGGAAAGATGTTTCTAAATTAACAAAGAATGTTTTGAGAAAACAAACAACCATTAACAATTATATTAACATGCTTGAAGAAACGAAAAAGGAGTTATCATGTGCAAAGTGTGAGCATGATGCGATCAAACTCAAGTTGGACAATTACTCCAACTCAAGATATGTTTTGGATCACATCATCGATGTTCAAAAGAAGAAAGGTGATGTGAAATGCATTGGTTATCAGGCATGTCCCCCTCCTGTTAGACACAATTACACCAAAATGCCAGATGACGAAGATATGCCACAGTTTGAACCCACCGTTCCATTGGATCTAGCTGAATTTACAGCTGGTCTAGGGTTCACTAAGGGCACATCTTCAAGTCAAAGTCTATCGGATGACATCAATGACTCAAAGTCTGTGAATGATCAAAGTCATCCCATTGTTGAGGATTGTGATAGTTCGGATGACAAGTCGGATGAAGACAAGCCTAAGCACTCCGATACAGTAACTAAAGAGGAAAATATACCTCTCGAAACTCACATTCTTTGTGATCCACCCACAAAACCGTTTGTGATTGTTAAAGTCAAGTTTGTTGAATCTTCATCTGCAAGTTGTGAAAGCATGAACTAGCTTTACACGCTGATTGGTTCTGATAAAATATATTCAAATAAAGATTTCCCAATAAAAAATGTCAATCAATCCTTAGTTGATAAAGTTTTCGAGGATTCTACTAGTAATTTTTTGGGAAAGTCGAAGAGTTCTAGTAACTCAGAGTGTTGATGCATTTTGTGTTCGTCACTTGTTGAATAGGCTAGATTGAGGGTGTGTTGAATATTGTATAGGTTAGAATTGAACACACGACCAAAATACGGAGCGATTAGTGAAATTGGGAACAAGTTTGCCCAAACTTGACGTGTGAAGGACAAGTTCGCCCGAACTTGTCCATGCACACTCCGGGCGAACTTGACATGAACTTGATTTTGAGAAAAACCAATAGTTTGTTCATAAAGGGCCGAACCGAGGTCATTAACTTGGACTCGGCGGACAAATCGGTTAACCAAGGTCATTAGCTTGGACTTGGTCAACTGAGTGGATTGTTAAAACTATTAATAATTGAAAAGTTCAGGGTCTAAATTGAAAATTTTGAAAAATTCGGTTTTGAATATATCATGTTCGCCCGGACTAGTAATCAAGTTCGCCCGGACTTGTATAAGCTTGAATGTCTTTATCAGTTGATAAGTTCGCCCGGATTTGTTACTAATCTTAACTTATTAGTGTTGCAAGTTCGCCTGAACTTGTTAAGTATAAATACACCACAAGTTCGCCCGGACTTCATTACATATGCTTCACATATCAGAGCGAACTTGAGGCGATTTAAAGAGAACTTCAAAATTGACACGATTAAGTCGAATTGCTGCCCAAATTTCAGTGAATCTTAGTTATTGGCACACTAAGGAACATGGCAATGGTGAGAATTTGAGTTTTGAACCGTGATTTGATATAGTTTGAATGTTGTAAATCTGGTTTAGACAATTGGACATAAATGAGACCATTATAGAACGAATTGAACCCTAAAACATGTTAAATCATAATCGACCTTAAACAAATCATTATCTTGAATCAGAATGCTTGAAATCATGTTGTTGCAGGTTTGTGTGAAAAAGATAACAAGTTCGCCCGAACTTGTCTATTGGTTCATTTAACCAAGTTCGGCCGAACTTGTCCTCATGTGTTCGCCCGAACTTACCTGATAAAATTCAAAAATGTTAAATTCTTGACAAGTTCGCCCAGACTTGTCTGTATCGGTTTCAAATGTTAAGTCTTAACAAGTCCGCCCCAACTTGTCTGTATCTGTTTCAAATGATAAAATATTATAACTTTCATAAGTTCACCCGAACTTACCTGATAAAATTCAAAAATGTTAAATTCTTGACAAGTTCGCCCAGACTTGTCTGTATCTGTTTCAAATGTTAAGTCTTAACAAGTTCGCCCCAACTTGTTTAAGATTTGGTCAAATGTCTTGATATGTTCGCCCAGAATTGATGTTTTTGTAATGTTTAAATGGTAATACAAGTTCGCCCGAACTTGTTATTTGGGTTTGTGAAAATTGTAATTTTTGCTAATTTTGTCTCGATCGTCGTGCTTGCAGAAGATTCAGCTCTCGTTCAACAAGTTCCACAATACGTGCATCACACTCGACAAGACTGTCTGTCTGTCACTCGAAGCATTTGACAGTATTCTCAAATTTATGGAGCGGATTCCGATTCACAAAGCGATAACGGAAAAGACGATGGTTTATAGGTCGCACGTCTATAGATTTTGGAGTTCTACCGCAATGAATGATGATGATACAGTGATCAAATTAGTGGTTCGTGTTGGAGACGAGGATAAGGAGATTACAGTATCAGAAGCTGACATCCGAAAAGTTCTTAACTTCAATGACAATAAGAATGATCCAATGATGCTAGATGAAAGGATGGTGCGAGGTTGTTTCTGCAGAATGGGTTACAAGGGGCACGTAAACAAATCTACCTTGAAGAAAGGGGGAGTTCCGAACCCCTACAAGTTTCTTATGCACGCAATTATTCACGCGTTCAGTCATTGAAAGGCTGGATTGGATGATGTTCAAGACTACATGGCTTGCATGGCCACAACGGTCATTTTAAACAAGAAATTCAATTATTCTAAGCTTGTGTTTACGCATATGAAGAACAACATGGGATCGAATAGGCTTGTGATGCATCCAAGATTTATTCAGATGTTGATCGATGACAAATTCTAAAAGATTGCGAAGGATCCAACGACATCTTATATCTTAGTCACATGGACGAAATCACACTGTAGAAGTTGATAACATTTCAGAAGCAGGCGTCAGCACCGATCGCAAAAGCCTTTATTTGGTGCCATTGCTTCTGAAAATTACATTGCGCACCAGAGTATAAATGGCGTAAAGATGACAATTGTGACGAAAAAGAAAGGAACGCTGAATTAGAATGGATGTCAACCTTCAAAGAAAAGCGCAGTGATTGGTTCCTTAAGAAAGTGGTCGTTGAAGAGAAAAAGAAAACTTCACGAAAGACAAAGAAAGTTGATACAATGTTTATTGACGAAAAGGAACCTGAAAATATTCAAACTGAAGCTGGTTCGATTTCCCTAGTTGTTGTTGAAAGTCAAGAAAAAACTACACAAGAAGATGACGTTATCTCTGCAACATCTGATAATGACGAAGATAGCGATGATTCGTAGAAAAGGCTACAAAGAAAGCAGAGAAAATTAAAGAAACAGATGTTGATTATGAACCGGAGATAGAAAAGGGTTTAGATGAGGAGAGGCCAAAGAAGAAAGCAAAACGAGTTAAGTCTTCTGCTAAAACTACAACAACGAAGACTACAGGGTCTCCTAGTACCAAAGGAAATATATTGGAAAGAAAAAAGGACAAAAGTCACACAAGAACCTTCTGCTGCAAAACAAATAGGAGGTTACACAAGAACCTCCTGCGGCTAAAACAGTGATTAAACAGTAACAAACTAGTATCCAATGTCTCCTATGCAAACGGATTTCGCACGTTTACCTTAGGTTTGCCAAATTAGGACAAAAATGATCCGTACAACAGACTTACAATTGGCATCAGAGCAGGATTGACCTAATTTGAAGACATTGGACATAGAACTTCACATCTTCTACTCATTTCTTTCATTTTTAACTTTTCTTGGACATTTCACGGACAAAATGGACTGATTTCAAGTATAATACTTAAAATCCATAATTGTAAAACCCTTGAAAATATCAGAGCTTAAAACAAACGAATTCATGTCGAAAATTTGAAAAAACCTTGTTTGAAAACACATGTTCGCTCGAGCTTATCATCAAGTTCGCTCGAACTTGACTGAAAAAATTCACTTTTTGAGTGATTTTTCATCAAGTTCGCCCGAACTTGATTGATTTTTCAAAGATTTTCACTCAAGTCCGCTTGAACTTAGCTCTTTTTCATCAAATTTAATCAAGTTCGCCCGAACTTGATGTTTCTCTTGAATTTTCACATAAGTTCGCTCGAACTTGTTCTCAGGGTGATATTTTCATAAATCTTAATACAACTTCGCTCGAACTTGTTAAGTAGCTGATTTTCATAAGCTGTGACAAGTTCACCCGAACTTGTCCAAGGTTTCTAAAAAGAAGGCATGAAAATTCAGAAAAACGTCTCGGACATTATACATCGTTGAGTTCGTATTGACGAGACGAGTTTAAAGCTCTAATCTGGTAAAAACAATTTTCGGAAAAATTTTAAACGTTTTTAGCGACCCGATACGTTAAAATTGTCGATTAAAAAGTCAAATTTTACATAAAACTTTTGAAAAATGAAATTTTCGTCGAAAATGAGAGATATTAATTTTGAAAAAAATGAATGATTGGGAAGAATTAACTTCTGATTTGAATCATCATGAACGTTTGATCATTTGAAAAAAAAGATTTGAAATGTTTAAATGTAAAATGGATGAATCGGTGTTTGAGCTAATAAAACATTTTAAAGTCATGCATAGGTATTTAGACCGTTTTGATGGATGTTATATCAGTCTTGAAGATAAGTTTTCGAAATTTGAAAATGCATTACTATCAGAATGGGATGATTTCGTGAAAGAGTCAAGAAAGAAATATCGATTTACCATTAGTCATCTTTATGGATTTATTAGCGACATTTGGGATCATGTTCCTGAAATTGAGAATATGAAAGTTTTAAAACTAAAGAAGGATAATAATTCTGAAGTTGATCAATTTTCTGCAGGTACATTCAAGATAGATTCAACTCTAAAGAATGAAGAATCAAGTGTATCAACAATGAAGCTTCAAGTTCTGAATCTGTGTGCTCAAATTGTGAAGAATCCAGATTTGATAATGTCAAACGTTTGAAAGATATGGAAATCTTGACATTAGAAAATAAAACGTTAAAAGAAAATGAAAAGTTTTTTGAAAATAAAAAAAAATTAGAAAATGAAGAATTTGTTTTAAATAAAAATGATCTTGAAAAATAAGATATAATAAACTCGCATCTTGAAAAAATCAGGAAACTTGAATAAGATGCTGAGATTGCTGAAAATAAAATTGATGATTTAGAAAAGAAATTGAAATGTTTTGTGACCTCATCATTAATGTTAGATCATATTTGTCCAAAACCTATCATAAGAATAAAAATAAAATTCCAATAAGTGATAAAGTCACAAATTATGACAATGTCATAATTGAGAATTGTGATAATGATATCGATGAAGAAAGTGCTAAAAAAGAGAAAAATGAAATATTCTTAAAACTAAAAGAAAATTTTCAACAAACTATTTTACAATCTACTGAAAAAGGTGAATGCTCAATGCAAAAACCTTCTAAACAGAATGGAGAACGAAAACAAAAGGAAAAACAAAGTTTTAAAAATTCTAAAAAAATTCAAAAGAAACATAAAAGTTCATCGGTACGATCATCCAATCATTATAAAAACTCACAAAAATCTGAAAATATCAATGTTATGATTTGAGTGTATGGTTTGCTAAAAAAGATCAGTATGAGAACAGGAAGTGTCATAAATGTGGAGTAACTGGACACATTGCTAGAAAATGTTTTCAAATTAATCCTAAACCTGTTCATATTGATAAGAAAAATTTTGAAGATTTGAAAGTAACAACTCAGGTTTGGAAACAATGTACAGAAACTACAAACAAGGTGAAACCAGTTATTACTAAGTTTTCAAATTTTGAAACTGGTGAATCCTCGAATAGTAATGAACAAAAAGTTTCTACGTTGTATTTCAAGAAAGCTTTAACGAAAAATCAATCATGGTTGGTGAAAGAAAAAGAAGTTATACAATCAGTGAAACTTGAAAGTTTAGAGAACTTTCCAAAACTTGAGAAAGTTCAAAATAAATCTGATTGTGAAAAGAAAGTAAAATTTAAGGTTGAAGAAACAACGCCTAAGACTGCAAAGGCTTGGGTGTCACTATTCAACTAACTGTTTGAATTTTTGTGCATGAACTTCTGAGAAGAAAGTAAATTAGTGAGAATGGAGTTCCATGGCACACAATGAAAACAGGTCGGGTTATCAAGTTCTATATAAAGGCCTTATTACATATTCAAATAACCTTTAATTTACAATTTTTGAAAAATTTTTGGAGAAAATTTTTCGAAAACATGTTTTAATAACGTTTACTTGAAAATTTTACAAATTATTGAAGAAAATTTGAAAAATTTCACAGAACCCTCACTGTTGAAAAGACAAAATTCATGGATATAAATGTTTTATAAACACAAAAGTGTCAATGTTTTTGTCATCATGAGAGGGAGAGTGCATAAAAGAAAATTTGTGAAGCAATAATGGATGGAGAATTGGAGTGATTCTAATCAGTTGGTCAATGTTTTTCTATAAATAAAAATATGTTTTTGAATTTTAGGGGAGAAATTTTTTTTCAAAAAATCCGAAAACATATTAAAAGCAAAACACATTGAAAAAGGCAAAAAGAGTTTTGTGGATAAAAGGAAATGATAGTACATAAATGGACTATCACAGTATGCTAAGGATTTGTAAAGTTTAAAAAGTTTAAACAAGTCTTACTGTGGATGTGTCGATAGGCTTTACACGTTCAGTAAATTGTTTCTGGGATAAACTAAATTTTAAACTGCTTAAACTTGTGGCTTAACATCTCTCGGATATGTGGACTTAGTACTCCGAAATTTCGTTTGAAAGATTACCCGATTTTGAGATACGAGGTCTTTATAGATGATTGATATCTGGGGTATTATACAAGTTCTTCTGATTTTGCGGAAGCAATGGCCTAGAACTTCTATAATGCTTTTGCAAAAATCCCCTAAAACTGCATTCAATTGATAATAGCGAAAGATACTACAATTGCAGTACAAAAAGATTCCATTTTGGAACACTACCTTATAAGTAGAGCCTTCATCTCTTTATCGATACGATGGTATTAACCTGAGCTCTCAAGGTTTCGCATAACCCAGATACAAATATCAATTACGCTATACTCACCTGTAAGATGAAATCTAGGGAATCTTGATACGGGAGTATATTCTGAGATGGGAACCATAGTTAAGTCAAGTTTCTTAAATCTATCTAACATATCTTGGAACAATTGAGAAATGTGTCGAAGTTTAAGTGGACAAATATATCAACAATCTAGGTAAATTTGTTTAAAACTTAGTGTCATGAGAGTTCAATGGTACTTGTGATATGTCTCAAATAACTAATATGATCCTTTAACACAAACTCAACAAAATTATATCTGTAAATATGTTTGTACATAGTTAGAGCATGATATTCATTTCATAAAAACAAAAAGATTATGTTATCTTTTAGTTTCAACCACTGATGATGAAAAGCTGATTTTCAAAATCTAGAGTTACTGAACAAAATCTAAAAACTTTTGAAAATTGATCTGAAAAGTTTAAAAGTTCATTAAGTTGAAACTTACATTTGAACAAATGTGTCAATTTAGTGTCAAAACGTTTAATCAAGATCATTAAGTTGAACTTGATACATGAATCAGATATTCAAGGTCATTAATTTGGACTTGAATAATTGAGAGGGTTTAAAAACTGATAAGAAGATTAAAATTTGATATGTTTATGTTTAGAAATTTCAAAGTTTGAATCTGAAATGTTTTATTTTAATGTTTGAGGAACTTTGAAACATGAAGTTGATCTTAAGGGGGAGCTAAAAAAAAACACGTTGATTGAAGATTCCAGAAAGCTCAAAGCAAGGGGGAGCATGGTGATTAAAGTTTTATCAAGACAAGCTCGAGAAGAAAAGAGAAAAGGATTGTAGATGCTATGAAGATCAAGGAAGTTAAAGTTATTCAAGAAATAAAGATCAAGAGAACATTAAAGACTCAGGAACTTAATTGAAGAATGATGACTACGGCAACATCCAAGGAGGAGTCTGTTGATGCATATCTATGTTGCCTACGTCATCGTATAAAGTCGAGTCTGTATTAGGAGCGAAATGTCAAAGTTTATGTATGTTTAGAGCCAAGTTCGCCTGAACTTGTGTTGTCTAGGGACAAGTTCGCCCGAACTTGTCATGCCTAGGACAAGTTCGCCCGAACTTGTCATGCCGAGGAAAAGTTCCACCCGAACTTGTCCATGACACAGTTCAAGCGAACTTGTCATCCTATATATAGATGTCTGGTCATCTCATTTGTAAGATTCAGATATTCTGTCTATTGGACGGCGAAGCTCTGTCCAAGTGTTTCCAGGATCTATAACGTTTACTAATCAATGAAACAGTGATTAAATAGTAACAAACTAGTATCCAATGTCGCCTATGCAAACGGATTCCGCACGTTTACCTTAGGTTTGCCAAATTAGGAACAGAACGATCCATACAACGGACCTACACAGTGTGCTCCTATCCTAAAATCCGAAGTTAGAAAGAAATACGGGAATCTAAAATTGCAATCTCAAAACAATTAATGAAAGCAAAATCACGCTACCCAAGGAAAGGGAAAAGGAAAAGAAAGCCAAAACATGAAGAAGATTCAGAAGGTGAACTTTGTGAAATCCTGAGGGACTGATAAAATTGAATCCTTTGAAAACAAATCCAACATGGAGTTTGTTAAACAAAGTAAAATTTTAAAAGAAACAATCAGAACAACTACGCACAACACATAAACTGTTGTGATGCAGGACCAAGTACCTCAAGATCACGAAGTTGATCATCGAGCTCTTACAATTATGGTACTCCGAGGTTTGTTGAGCAGGATCATGTTTTGAATGTGGTAAGTATGGGCACATTGTCATAAATTGTCCATATCTCCGAACGGAAAGGAAAAAGTTGATGCCCCCGTGGTAACAGCTACCATACAAGATCTGTTTCACCAAAACAGGACCCTCGTCTTATTAAACAACAAGAAAGGAAACAGAAAAAGAAACAAAGAAAAGAAGTTGAAAAGGATTTGAAATCAGACGATATCCAAACACAGTCTGTTAAATCAGATGTTAAAATTGAAAAAACATAAATAGATTTGGAAACCAAAATCGGTAACTGTTTTAGGGGGAGCTCCATCAATTCCAAATCATCGAGAAATGAAAGTCACAATCCTCGATGATGTCGGACAACCCAAGTCTATGAAGGCTTGGGTCCCCCTCTCCAACTAATCTCTAAATGAGTGTGCAGGATGTTCTAGGAGAAACTAGTGATAGTCTTAGGAGTGTTGATAGTGGAGCGTCGATGCACAAGATCGATGACATAAGGCTCTGAAACATTGTTACATCTAGGAGAATATTGTTGCCTTTGATGGAGAGAGAAAAAGAAAAGAAGTCAAAATGTTCGATGAATGAAGAAAGTTTGGTGAATGAAGTTGATAACTTCGACAAGAAAATTCTTGAGCAACAATTTGTTTGTTTAAGGCTTGAATCGGGTGAACATGATAGATTCAAACTAAGTGTACACGCTTTCAGCACGTCTGAAGCTTTTCAAAGATTCATGGGTTATTCTTCCACAAGAAGTTCAAAGTCTACAAGTTGAACGTGCAGTGTACATTTTTCCACGGTGTGATTGAAGAAAATGTGTTTGTTGAACAAACCAACCGGTTGTGCGGATGCCTTGGCGTGGATTGAACAACCGCACACTACTTCTCAATGAGAAAGACGAAGACCTTTGCTGGTGCAAAAGCATGTGGAAGACATAATGTATGGACCGTCCAAAGATGATGTGTAAAAGCTTTCCCACATGTTCCCTTGCTTCTTACCAGCCGGACCAGGAGGAGTGTGTTCTTGTTGCTGTAGAGAAAATTCTAAGATATCTGAAGTAGCTACAAAATCGACCTTGAAATCCACCCCGGGTGGATATCCAGTTGGGAGAGCACACAGATTCCTGGCAATGCACGTAGAATTTGTAGGATTACGGTTTTAAATTTCTAATCTCTCCTATCTTTATCGATATTTAAGCTGCTTTACGGATTACTAAAATCTCGTGCAGCACCGCTAGACCAAACATTTCGATCTCAAATATCACCTCAAACGTGATTGTTTCAACGAGAAACTCATCGATGTTGTCTTGGTGCACACCGATTACCAACGTGCCAACACATTTTTCCAAAATTTTGATAAATCATTTTGATTAAATTAATTTTTGTAAACGGCATCGAGGTAAAACATGAGTTAATCCACATCAGGAAATCGTTTTTGTGAATATTTTTCTTGAAGAAAATCCAAAAAGATGTTATCTAAAAGTTTGAATTTACTTTTTTCATTTTAGGGGGAGTACATTCAAATCAGAAAATTACAAAAACATTGAAAAACATCAAAAATGAGTTTCCTGGCGAGAAAAAGAGAAAAATGATGGTAAAACATGAGTTAAACCTCTTTGAACTTAAAATGAAAAACGATAAGTAGCTTTATATTCGATGTATCGGTAGGCTCACAATCATTTTAAGGTGTGCAGGGAGATATAAACATAATCACTGAAGACCGTGTGGGAACCGCTCATTGGCATATGGTCTTGGTACCGAAATTTTGTTTGATAGATTGCCGAGGTTTTGAGATACGTGGTCTTTATGTTGTTTATCATCTGGGTATCATGGTTGTTTCTTTTACCGAAAACAACGGGGACGCACGTCTAGAACTTCCATGATACCATAAATACGTGTACATATGATACATACATGTATACAATATATGCTGCATACGACCATCAATAAGTGATAAAAATATCACAGTCACCCTTGAATAAGTGATTTTAATCACATCTATCATCCGAGAGCCAAGTTCATCTCTTTTCGGTACGATGGTACTAACCTGTTCACGAACTTGCTCTCGTGCCCTGCATGCATCAGATATCAAGTTCCTCCCATAAATAGTGATTATATCACATAGGGCTTGTATTCATCCTCAAATAAGTGAGTATCTCAAATCATATATGTCAAAACAGATGATAAATGGTATACTCACCAGTAAGATGATCTCTCGTGCATACCTTGATACGGGAATGTTTCGTGAGTGGATGAACACCGGTCGGTAAGTATAAATCATACATTAATCGTATCCTCTAACCACGAGTACATTTGATAAGTTGAGCTTACGTGGACAACAATACCGATAATTGTTATAGGATACTTACCTAAATGCTAACTAATCGAACAATAAGTGTGTTTTAGCATGACTGTATACTGATATGACTCTCTCACCCTCGAAATTCGCAAAAAGTTTATCTGTAAGTATTTATTTATTGTTTTATGTCTTTATTTAAAAAAAATGAAAAATACCAAAAAGATTTTAGGTGAGTTTTAATATAAATTTTTATAAAAGCCAAAAAGATTTTGCTTCTAGCTTATTTTTTATTGACCGATGTTGGAACTCGAGTCTATCCTTTCTAAAACCCCGATTGTAAGCCGGAGAACAATTGCATCTTCATAAATGGTCGAAGTTGACAAGTTTTGGAAGTTAAGGGATTAAATCTGAACAATTTTAAAACTTTCAAAGTGTTGTCGGTTGGTAGTTGAATGTGAGTTGGTCTCGTGTGTGTCATTTGCTAATTCTGTTTAAAGTCAATCCTTCATGACGTTTTCAAATGAAAATTCTCGAAGGTTGATTAAATCCCTAGCGGTTGTTCTCATTACGCGTTTAGCTTTGTTGTGTGTGCAGAGGAGGCATCCAAGCAAGCTAAAGGCAAAGAGAACGTGTTTGAAGAAAAGTTATGGGAGTGAAGACACAACATGAATGCAAGCAGTGGATCAAGAGGATCAATTCATAGCTAATCACTCATCAACACCACAAGGATCTAAAGATTTGAAGATCAACGTCTCACAAGCTACATTCAAGGGGGAGTTTGCTGATGCACCTCCAGACTGTGACAAGTACAGACATCTGAAGATCCGACAATGTGAAGAACGAACCATCACGAGCAGCATCCAAGGGGAGTTTGTTGATGCATATTTGTGTGGATGCAGCTCAGTTCGGTTCGGCTCGGCTCAGTTCGGTTCGGTTTGGTTCGGCTCAACTTGGTTCAAGCTCGACGTCGCGACATTCCTCCGTCGTGCGACCCAGAGATCGACACTCGAAGCACGAAGAGCCACGAACCATCATCACCATGACATCACCATTATGATGTCATCTGATGATGTCACTTCCTAATTCAAATTGAACTTTCAATGTCTTTCAACGAAGAACCAATGTCTTTCAACGAAGAACCCATGTTTTCTAATATTTGCATGGGTCTTCGTAGGTTACTTAATTCTTCGTGGGGGCTCCTTGGTTGTTTGTGGGTCAGGCCACGAAGAACCTCCTTCTTGGTGGGCCTGGCCTGTTCTTCATGGGTGCTTTCTAGTTCTTCGTGGGGCATCCCTTTCTTCGTGATGTTAGCTGGGTCTTGCCCTATAAATACCCACATATGTTTACAAGGTTCTGTAAGAGTACAGAGTGTGAGAGATAAGCAGTTTGTCATGAGTTTATGTACTGGGTCTCGTTACAAATCAATATAGTGAATCTTTGAAGTTATATATTTTGTTATATTGGTTGTGCTCTTGCTTTGGTTTGCATAAACACTTGGATTCCGTGGTCGTATGTGTGTTAGACCACAAGTAAGTAGGTTAATCTTGATCCTCCAAATGGACCTACAATCTTTGTTGTTGAAACAGAGAGTCTAAGGCTTGTTTGAGTTCATCAGAGGTTATGACAGAGGGTTGACTCTTTATAGCTATCATCTGCTTCAATAGATCTTTGATTTCATCAACAGAACTTTCTATCATTGTTACTCTCTCCGTCAAATCCTTGTATTTTAGATCATCACCTAACTTAATAGGATCATCTGAACTCCTACCAAGTGTGGTAGTTATATCTACATCATCATGAACACGGTTTTCAACACCTGTTTCAAACATAGATGCCCCTTGATCTTGGTACTGGAGACTTCCCACTAGAACAGAGGTTACCTTGGTAGCCTCGACAGTGGTTTCCTTCAACAGAGACTTATACATGTGGTAGTTTAGCAATTGTAGTAGCTGCTCTTGTTGAACTATCACCAAGGGTTACTTGTAACCCAAGGGATATATCCTCTTCATTTGCTGATAGGCTAGCAAGGAGTACGGAACCTTGCATAATATGGATTCCAAACATTCATGATCTGGATGTGAATGAGTCAAATTAATCAGACCCAGTCACTTGTTGGAGTATATTCTCATTAATAGGTTGGTGAGAAGAACTGGTTAATGTATGTTCCAACTCTGGTGCATTCAGCAAGTGTAACATAGAAGGTGGTAGAGATGTAGTTGGAGAAGGGTGTGGTGTAGAAAGAGACATTGCCCTGGGAGAGGGGCTGTGGAAGATGGATCCAAGTGGGTCCATAGCTTCATAATTTGGTGTCCATGTGTTTATAACCTTTTCCTTTTGTGAGGAAGAAGGAGGAGTTTCAAAGCCAGGTTGAGATCTTTCTAACATCTGCTGTGAAGAAGTAGCAGCAGTGTTTTGTGTTGACTTTTGTGTTGTCACTGGGTTAACCTCTGGGATCTCATCTTCCAGAGGACCGAGTTTGATGGGCTTTCTAGTAATTTTTGTTGGTTTCTTTTTGGAGATTTTTGGTGTAGGTTTTAGGGCAGTGGTTGTAATGCCATGATCACCAAGAGCAGTGCGCTCAGTAGCAAGAGGTTGAGATTGAATATTTTGTTCTGGTAAAACTTTCTCTTCCTCTTCTACTTGTGTTTTTGAAACTTTGTCTTGATTCATTATTCTTGTAAAAGTTTCATGAGTTAGGCCGCCTGGGTTAGAAACCGCGCCTTGTTTAACATCCTCATCAGGTAACTGATTATGAAGATAAACACTCAAAAATCTTGGATGTATCAAGAAAGCTTTTTCTTTCGAAATATTATTAAAATTTTCCACAAGATCATTGAACAATATCTAGGAAAAGTTAAAATTTGAACCAGTTAAAATAGCATTACCAGATATTGAATGTTCAATGGAATTTCGTTAAAAGTTGTGGTCTTGGCTGAGAGACAAGTCAAAAGAATATGAAAGAAAAATCTTATCTTAGCCGGAAAATTGGGTTTGAAGATCGTCATACTTTTAAGTTGCCCAATCTAATCCCTTTCCAGAAACTCTACTTGCATCTCATTTATTGGGAATGACACAGGATGTGCCATATCATTCAATTCGAACACTTGTGAGATTGATTGAGGAGTAATTTTCATCAGGGTTTTGCCCACTCTGGATATTATGACATAATGAACATCTTTATGAGAATGAACCTCTGTGTTTGCCCAAAATTGCCATTGAGATTCTTGATAAATTGGGGCTTTGACAGTGAGCATGTGCTTGAATTTTGATTCTTTCAAGATTTTTATCATCGGATGTTATCTTGTATTTGAACGGGTTTCTTCAAAGATTGCAGTGTAGTTGTAAGGAGTTTTGATGATGAGAGTGAATGGGGGACGTTCTGGTTTAGATTTTGCTTTCGATTTCACCTTTGATTTAGTTTTGGAGCCATGATTGAGAGAAAATCGTTTTGAGAATTTTGAATTCAACACGATAAAATGGAAACTCTGTTATGGATAGAACAGGGTTTTTATAGGGTTTTGAAATAGTGATGATGACATGGCATCTGACGCAATCGACTAACAAATAACGTCTGACCACGTGTATCCTCTGTTTGCAAATGGAAGACAGTTGTTGGAAAACACTGTTTGAAGGTATGGGCAGTGGATTGTGAACAGTGTTTTATACTATCAGAGGATACACTTTAACAGTGGTTTGACTTTTCTAAATGACCAGTGTTTTAATGCTATTAGTGGTTTGAACAGACTTTGAGGATTTATTTAAAAATTCAATTTTGAACTATTGTTAAGGATGAATTTTTTATTTTCTGAAAACATTTTTATGCGATTTACACATGAATCACTAGAAAACAGTTTTTAATCCATGTTTAGCATTCTAATTCTAGAGATCAAGCTTTCAAAGGTAGATGTGTCTAATGCTTTTGTTAGAACATCTTCCAGTTGATCCTTAGTATGGACATCTTGTAAAGAAATCAAACCTTTCATAGCAATCCCTCACAAAGTGATGTCAGATGTCAATGTGTTTCGTGGTAGAATGAGAGACAAGATTTTTGATGATATTTTCTGCTGCTTGACTATCAATTTTGAGAGGAGTCTTTGAAGCCACAGGATTTGAGCAGTGCAACTTGCAGCAGCTATATACTCTGCCTCAGCAGTGGATGTGGAAACTGCAACTTGCTTTTTGCTTTGCCAAGACACTAGGCAATCACCTAGGAATTGGACACCTCCTGATGTGGACTTACTTGTTGTCTTGCACACAGCAAAGTCACTATCTGAATAACCTAAAAGCTCAATGTTCCCATTAGCAGGATACCAGATACCAAGTGTGGGAGCACCTTTTATGTATCTGAATATTCTTTTTACTACAATAAGATCAGAATTTCTAGGTAAAGACTATGATCTGGTATAGACACATGTAGCAAACATGATGTCTGGTCTTGATGCAGGTAGTTACAATAAAGACCAAATCTTGCTTCTGTAAAGTGTTTGATCAACAAGGTCATCTTTACCATCAATAGTGACAAGCTTGGAAGTTGCCATGGGTGTGCTGCAAGGTTTACAATCATCCATATCAAACTTTTTAAGTAGTTCTTTAACATACTTATTTTGATGGATGAAAGTGCCATTGTGCATTTGTTTGACTTGTAAACCTAGAAAACATTGCAACTCACCCATTGCACTCATTTTAAACTCTGCTGCCATGAGTTTTCTGAATTCTTCACACATGGCAGTGCATGTGGATTTATAAATGATGTCATCCACATAAATTTGGACAAGCATTAAATCTTTTCCTTTCCATTTTAAAAACAAAGTTATATCAATTTTACCTCTTGAAAAACCTATCGATAAGAGAAAAGTGGATAGAGTTTCATACCAGGCTCTTGGTGCTTGTTTTAGACCATACAATGCTTTGTTTAACCTGTAAACATGATCAGGATGAAATGCATCTTCAAATCCAGGAGGTTGACATACATACACTTCTTCCTTGATCTTTCCATACATGAATGCACTTTTGATGTCCATTTGAAACACTTTGATGTGGTGGTTAGTAGCAAAAGCTAAGAACAGTCTGATGGCTTCTAACCTTGCTACTGGAGCAAAGGTCTCATCATAGTCAATGCCTTCTTCCAGTCTATAGCCTTGAACCACGAGCCTTGCTTTGTTCTTGACAACAATACCCCTTTCTTCTGTTTTGTTCTTGAAGACCCACGTTGTGCCAATTGGACTGACATCCTTTGGTAGTGGTATAAGTTCCCAAACTTGTTGTCTTTTAAACTTAAGGAGCTCCTCTTGCATAGCTTCTACCCAAATATTGGCTTTTAGTGCCTCTTGGTACTTGACAGGTTGTGTGAGTGATAGAAAGCTAGCAAACATGCAAATGTTTTGGGATTGGCTTCTTGTGAGCACTCCCTCATTTATGTTGCCAATAACTTGATCCAATGGATGGCTTTTGAGGAAAATCAAATCACCTTGATATGGGACAATTGCATTTTGAGGTGAAGCTTGCAAATGTGTATCATCTGAGCTAACCTCTGCTGGTGAGTTTGATGGTCCAGCCTCTGATTGGAATGGAGGTGGTGGTATGGGTGGTATTGATGTGATGGTTTGTTGATTTTTATCCACACTTGATGGATTTTTATCAAAAGTGTTTTGATTTTGAGAGCAGGCAGAGGTTTGAGTATTAATCATTGTTGACCCAGCAAAGCTTTCACCATTGTTACTAACATCTGATCCTCTGCTTGAAGGACTGATCTTGAAGTTTTGAAGTATACAATCATATCTTTGCTCTTGTGATGTTGACTTTGGTGTACCTGCAGTGTTAGTCTTGGTAGACATATCTTCAAATGTAAATTTCTCTAAGTCAAACAATTCAGTAGGATTTGCTGGGATTTTCAAAGATGAGATTTCATTGAACTTCACATTCAGAGTTTCTTCAACACACTTGGTCCTAGAGTTAAAAACTCTGTAGGCTTTAGCAGTAGTTGAGTATCCCAGAAAATAACAACAATCAACTTTGGCTGCAAACTTAGAGATGGAATTTTTTAAATTCAAAATAAAGCATGGGCAGCCAAAAACTTTGAAATATGAGATCAGAGGTTTGATTTTATAAAGCAATTCATAAGCAGTCTTTTGATGCCTGGGGTTAATCAAAACTCTGTTCTGAACATAGCAAGCAGTGTTTACAGCCTCTACCCAAAAAGACAAGGGTAAGCATGAATCTGCAAACATAGTTCTTGCTGATTCAACTAAAGTTCTGTTTTTCCTTTCAACCACCCCATTTTGTTCTGGAGTTCTTGGGACACTACATTGCCTAGCAATCCCTTTTGACTCACTTAAGGCATCTAACTCTTTATTCCTAAACTCTGTCCCATTGTAACTTATAAAATTTTTTACTGGAAGGTCAATGCTTTTCAACTTGTTTTACAAAAATTTGCAAAATGCCTGTAGTTTCATCTTTAGAGTGAAGAAAGAAGTCCATGTAAACCTTGAGAAATTTTCAACAATTACCAAACAATACCTTCTCTTTGTGAGACTCATGATCTGCATAGGGCCAAATAAATCCATGTGCAGTAGTTGCAAACACTGGGTTGTTTTGGACTCTTCAATTGACTTGTAAGAACTTTTATGTTGTTTACCTTTTAAACAGGAAACACAATGTTCTTCACAAGTAAATTATTTTTGTGGTAAACCTCTAACAAGACAATTTTTAGAGAGTGTGGTGATTGTTTTCATATTTGTATGCCCAAGTCTCCTGTGCGATAACTCTGTCTCTTTGCTAGAAGCAACTAAGAACATACATGCATTAGACATAGGTTATCTTTCAACATATCAACCACATGAGCAACAAGTTGTGCTTTGCTCTCAGCAATGATTTGATCAATCTTTTTAACAACCCTTGGTCCTACAATTTGACATGTTTTCTTAGTAATGAAGGATCCATATCTTTGTCACTCATTTGTGAAACACTCAGAAGATTGAATTTTAGATTATCAATTAAGTTAACATTTTCAAATTTGAGATTCCCAGCCTGAACACACCTTGACACCAACACCTTCCCCTTCGAATTGTTACCAAAAGATATATCACCCCCTCCATGAGCTAAGAAATCCTTGAGAAGGGCTTTACATCCTTTCATGTGCCTGGAGCCTCCACTATCTACATACCATAAACTATCAAGGCAAGTAGAAGCTCCCTGCACATAAGTAAACAATTAGTTTAGATGAGATTCCAAAGCTAGGATGGCTTTGGATGGGGTCACAGATTGTCCATTCTCAAATTCAGGAACATGGTTAGTGGTTTGAGTTTTGCTTTGTATCCATTGTTGTGAACCATTTCCTGTCAGATGTTGGTAACCATGAGGATGTTTATTTAACCTTCATAGCTCATAGGAACCTTTTGATAAACTGGTTGACCATGTCCTCTTGGATACATGTTTGCTGGTGGAGCATCTGTCACTTGTACCTCTCTGGGAACAGAGGTTTTGTTCAAAGATTTTGTGACAGTTGTTTCAACAAGTTCTAAGGTCTGCTTAGATTTGTTTCTAGCAGAGCTTGAACTTTCTCTCTCAAGAGCTTTTTCCTTGATCTCTTTTACCTTTTGGTCATAGGTTTGAAGATAGACACACTCATGAGTTAAATGATTTGTTTTACCACACACAAAGCATTTTGAATCATTAGGAATCACATGTGTTCTGTTAATGTCATATGCTTTCAAAAGAAAACAGTTTTCAGTGACATGATTTCTTTTGTTACAAAATTCACAAAACAGATGTTTGATCTTTTCCCTTTTCTTTTTCTCTGATTTCTTCTCAGCAGATGTTGTAACCTCTGCTGGACGATCTTTGATGGGAATGATTCTAGCCTTTGGTGCCTTGACACCTTCAATGGTTGATAAGTTCATTGGCTTGAAATTTTTAAGAATATCACATTCATCTGACCATGTGGGTTTGAATTGGTATTTCTCAATTTCCTTAAAAGTTGAAGACTCTTTTTGTTTTTCAAGAGAAATTTTGCTACCATTTTTATCAATGATTTTTATCTCATTTCCAGCCAAATTCTTTGGAACCACTTCAACCTTTTCAGAATCAATTTTTGCAACATTTTCAGTGACTTGTTCTTCATTTTGAAAACCAATGCCAAATTTTATGTTACTCTTGATCTGTTTGTCTAGCATAATTTCAAAACCTTTAGAAGACTCTACCCATTTTTCACATGTGATTTGGGTAGCTTCTAACTCCTTTTTGCAAACTTGGTATTTGTCTACCATAGTTTGGATTTGGTCTTTGGTTATGCTAGCTTCATCCTTCAGGCTACTTATCTCAGAATCTTTTGAATTCAATTTTGTTTTTAACTCTTTGATAAGTTTTTCAAATTGAGTTCATCTTCTAAGATTTTCATTCACCTGCTTAATGTTAGCAAAAGCTATTATACATTTTTCTGAACAGATATTCTTATGAATGGAGGTGATACCTTGGAAGCATCCATAAGAGCACAATCACAATCATCTTCACACACATATGTATCCCATGATCAGATAGAGAGATCTTTTCTTCATTAACAGTGTTTTGAGAAACCACTGGTGTAACCGCTGCTACATCACAACTTTGAAACTCATCAGATTTTGACACCAGTACCTTAGACTCAAGACGTTCAACTAAAGTTTCTAAGGCCATTAAACATATATTTTCGTTGTCAAAATCATTTTTAGCCATTAGAGCAAAGTTTTCATTAGATTAATCATCAGGCTACTCCAATCAACAAAGCCTTATGTAAAGAAGCTCTGTTGGTTAACCTCTGTCGGAGCAGTGGTTTGAGTAGTTTAGTGACATGTGGAGCTTGTTGCACATGCACTTAAGGTGGTGTTTGGACATACTGAATCTATGGAGCAGGTGTTTGGATATAATGGACATGAACTGTGGTAGCAAGATGTGCAGTATTTTGCATTGTGGTGCAGGGGTATAATGGGAATAATGAGCAGTGTTTTGAGGTCTAGGGCCTGGTGAGTCACAATTGGACCTGCAGTTTGAGATCTGCACTCCCTGGTAAAGTGTCCTAACCTATTGCACTTGTAACATTTGGTTTTGGATTTATCCAACCCACTTTCAACCCCCCATGCAAACCAGGAAATTTCCTACCAGTCCTTTTATAAAATTTACTTGCTCTAACACTCAAAAGTGCCAGCTGATGTTGAATGTCCATTTGTTCCAAATCAGTGGGTTCAAAATGTTGTAAATCATTTATGTCAAAGGACTTATTGTCAGAGTTTTGGCTTTCCCCATTTGCAGCAAAAGCAAAATTGGGGTGTGTAAGGATTAGAGGTAAAATTGTTTCCAGAAGTTATATCAATATAATGATCATAACCTTGTTCCTTCCCACTGCCAGAACTCTCTTCATGACTATAAAGAGCAGTGTTACCCAAGGTATAGTCGTCTATTGCTTTCCCTGACTCTTGCAACTTCCTTTTCTAGTTTAAATCTCTCTCATATGTGAGGAGTCGACCATGAAGTTGAGTGAGGGTCATCTCTTTAAACCCAACAGATGTTCGAGTAACGTAAGCTATGGTCTCCCATTTCTCTTGTAACGAATCTTAAGAAACGACTATTAACAGTCGAATTAGGAAATTCCACGTTAACCAGTTTCAATTCACTGATGAGACACCTAAAACGTTCGAACTGTTGTGTTAACGACTCACCTTTTACGTGGCAAAACGTCTCATACTGTTGATTCAAAACTTCTCTATTGTTCTCAATCACCTCCTCAGTCCCACCGAATTGTTCTTTTAGTGCTCCCACAACTCTTTTGCATTGTTGCAGTGGAGCAATCCAGCATAGATTTCGTTGGGTAGCACGGAAGCAACGATGCTAAATGCTGTTGCATCCAACTCTATTTTCTGGAAATCCTGCTCAGAGTATTTTTCAGGATTTTTTGGCACTTGTTTAGTGGGATCTTCTGTGCTGGGTACCAATGGAATATGTGGTCCATACACAACCGACTGCCAACAGCCGGTGTTTTGCTGAGCCAATATGTGACCCATCCGACGTTGCTATATGAAATATTCATTTCGTTTCAACATCGGTGGTTTGAACATAGATCCAATGTTGGATTCTGATGTGTTTTAAGACATTCCTGCTTGTTTACAACAGATTTTTGTTTTTTGTTTTTAACTTTGAACGTGATAAAACTCTGTTTTCAAGTAAAACTAACAAACTGATTAGCAAGGAGAGCTGATCTTTCAAATCAAATTGTCTTTAACCAAATTTTGATTGACCAAGCTCTGATACCAATTGTTAGGATCTGAGTTTGATTTACTTGTAGTTTTTGTTTCAAAAGATGGAAATATGATTGAATTGTAAAGTAAATGCAGCAGAATAAGATGGAAAACTTTTACTACAAGTAAAGGTAGTTTGTTTTCATTATCATTATGCTTTCAAGTTTATAAACTTTGCATGTGATTCACAAACTCCCCCTCGGCCAATTACAAAAGTTTGATAGTACAGAAAAACTCAGAGAAGTTAATAGGTGAACGATCTTTTAATAGACAAGTTTAACTGTTACATAGATTCACCTATTTATACTAAACTATCTAACCACTGAGCATCTTTGATGACATCAGGGTTGATAGTGACATTTAACAAACTAACTAACTAATCAAAACACTGTTCTCTAACGTCTGATAGTGTAAAGCACTGTTACATTGATTATTAAACTAGTAAAAGTAAAACTCTGATGACCATCCTCTACTTCTTATCTTCTGGCAGACCTTTGGCAATTTGTTGTATCAGATGATGTAAAGGTAGCAGATCTTAGGAAGACAGAGTTTAGCTAATCAGTGGTTGCAAAACTCTGATAGTTGGACCAAACCTCGGATAGTGTATTTGGCTTTTATCATCTGTTCCTTTGTATAGGGTTCAATTCCAACATGATGCATGTTAATGATGATGATACAAGTGTTCCATTGGTTAGAATTATGTTCAGAATTAACTAAATAAAAGCATTCACAAGGCCCTAAGTTCCGCGATGTCGGCGTTATCAAAGGAGCATATCTCCTTATTGGGGTTTTTGAGCAGGTTTTGAATGGTAAAAGGGGAAGCGATTCACCAGTGTGTGATCGTGTTCTTGCAGCCATCGAAAGAGACACACATATAGAATTTTGAGAGAGAGGAAGAAATTATACCTGGAAATTCTGAGAAGGATGGCTGATTTTCAAATAGAAAGTGAGAAGATATAGGGGCAAGATAAATAGGCATGGAGTGAAATTCACACGGGGAGTTGCAGCCTGTCAAACCAATAGTCGTGTCCATTTAATTTCCCCGATTGACACAAAGAAAAATATATCCATTCGGATCAGGATCCGAACAACTATATTTTTGGGGACAATTATTGTGGGTGGAATTTCTTAAGTCATACCCTAAGGATATGTCCTGACTTTACTTGATTAATTACAGCAACCAGGATACTGAACCAGGATATTGGTAACATCCTACGGGGGTATCCTACTCGCTACTATCGATTTGCTTTGGATGCAAGGTACCAACGTTCACAAAGCTAGGTCGTCCTGAAGACTCGGTCATGGCAGTTAGAAGAAAGATGTTGGAAGCCTGAAGAAGAGGTCCACAATGGTCAAGAGGGAATTTCGTAGCATCCCAAGATTATAGGATAGTTTGTTATTTATGTTTGCTATAAATAGGAATGTACGGATCAACAGAAACACACAACTTCGCCGACTCTTTCACTCTCTTTGCAGCTACGATCATTCACAATCACATTCACACTCACTTACACCCAAAAATATTGTAACACTTAGCTGATCCGTACATTATCCTAAAGTGTATCCTGATTTTCAAGCAATAAGAAGAACAAGGCAGCTGACTATTGTCAGCTACCAAGGTTTTGTACCGGCGGTCTAGAAAGATCAAGGGCTTTCCTTGTACATCTCATGTCAACCTTTACTTTATTTGCATTGTCTTTACAAACTGATATAGTTCTATATCCTGGAACTATATCCTGAAACTGCTTATATTTTCTACCAAGTCAACATATTTTCATCAAGTTTACATAGCACACTACCTCACAAACTGAATTTGATCACTATATTGCTTCGGTAATTTTTTACCAAAACAAGAACTACCGATTTTTGTAAGAGTTGTGGAATCAAAATGATCACATCAACACTGGTGCATCGTCAAGCTAATGGACAGGCAGAATCCTCAAACAAGATAATTGTCAATAACCTGAAAAAGAGGTTAGGTGCCAAAGAAGGAAAATGGGCAGAGGAACTACCATTTGTCCTATGGGTAGATAGAACAACTGTGAAGAATGCTACTGGGTAGACCCCGTTCTCGTTGGTATTTGGAGCAGGCGCTGTGAAATGTAAGACTCCATTTATGTGATTCCAACAGAAATGGTGATACCAACAGCTAGATCAAGTCTACGGGATCCTTAAGCAAATCCTGAACTCTTATGCCACGAGTTGGACACTGTTGATGAAACGAGGGATGCAGCAAAGCTAAGGATGGCAGCATACCAGCAGAGGATAGCCAAGTCGTACAATAAAAATTTAAGAACAAGGAGGTTTCAGGTTGGAGATTGGGTATTGAGAAAAGCGTTTCAGAATACAACTAATCATGCCGATTGGAAGTTAGCTCCAAAATGGGAAGCGCCATACGAGATTGAGTCAGGATCAGGAAAGGGAGCATACTGGCTCAATACTGTTGAGGGAGATATGATACGAAGATCCTAGAACACCATACACCTTAAGGCCTATTACAAATGAGTTAAGAATTTAAATTCTGACTCAGAATGGTATGATTTCTACCTTTTTTAATTTTGGTTTAATTTATTATTATTTTGAAACCCTATACTAACTTAAGCATCGGAGGGGTGTTAGCCAAGCTAACACCCACTCTCACTCTAGTTTGAAGATGTCTTGTAGGGATATGCTTCAGGATAGTACTCTAGGATATTTGCTCAAGATGAATTGAAAGATTAGATGATTGGCCCCCTCTCTCACGTTTAAGGGATTCAGATCCCTTCACATATTTAAAGTTATTCACCTTTCTTCCTAAATGGGTTTAAACACCCCGCCTGGAGCGTAAGTTACCCAGGTATAGTACAAGATGGCTGGACCAGTTCATGTAACAGTGGCTGACAATTTCGTTATTATTGGCTATATCCTGGATCCATACTGTATATGAGGATTGATCACACTCTCTCACGAAAGGGTATTTTCATACTCTTTAAGGTTTAAAGGTTTTCACCTTTCTAAGTCTTGGAGTTTATCACTCCCGCCTATAGCGCACAAATTAAGGGTTTATCCCCAGTACATTAAGGGTTTGACCCCAGCAAAACTAAAATTTTTAGAAAAGTTCCAGAGAGATATGACAAACTATGATTCTGTTTACACACATTCTTTTATTGATAAAAAGTTACGATGTTCAATTACTAAGTGAAGAAGTACTCAAGTATGTTGATACGATATCCTGCACAGACAGGGGACATCTATGCTGGGGACATCGCAAATGCTTCAAAGATTGAAGTTGGAAATTATTTCCTAAGTGTTTTGGTATGATTTTTTATTCTTCAGAGTTTGAAGGCCTTATCTAAAATGCGTTTTTTATAAAAAAAGTTGAATTTTGATAAAATATTACAAAACTCTTTGAAACAAGAATGGTAAAATAGTCAACATTATACTAGTATCCTGATCGTGATACTCAAACAGGATTTTCAACACAACATATTACATTCTTGGCTTCGTCTTAAACCAAGACCCATCCACCAAGAATGTAAAAGGTTTAAAAACATATTAACATTGATGACCGAAGGCTTCGTCCTGAAAATCCGGATCCCTCCACCTCCGGCCATCATATTTGTTAAGGGTGGAATTTCGAGCTTATATCCCGAAGGCATATCCTGATATTATATGTTGCAACCAGGATATTGGTAACATCCTGTGGGGGTATCCTGCTCCCTACTAAAAATTTTCTTTGGTTGCAAGGTACCAACGTTAAAGGACTTGGTCTACCTAAAGATTAGCTCAAGGTGGTTGAAAAATGGACGTTGATGGCGGAAGAATGGGTCTTGTAACGGTCAGAATAGAAGGAAGGCATATTCTGCGAGAATTTCGGATGTTGGTTAATGCTATTAGTGTTGTAACGGTTATATGAGCTGAAGACCCGGACTTATAGTTAATATGCACGTGGAAAACAAGCTTAAACAGTCCCCAACGTTCAGAAGGGAATATTCCAAGGCATCCCTAGAATACAGGATAGTTTGTTATTTTCGATTACTATTTATAGGGGATTGGATCAGCACTAGAGGACACACAATTTCGTACACTTTCACTCTCTAGTTGCAGCAGCAATCACAAACACTCACAACACTTAGAATATTTGATCATTGTAACACTTAGAGCTGATCCAAGCAGTATCCCGAAGTTGTATCCTGTTGTTTGATCAATAAGAAGAACAAGGCAGCTGGCGATTGTTAGCTCCCGAGGTTTTATGCCGGCGATCTAGATTGATAAAGGGCTTTCCTCGTACATCCTGTGTCAATTAATACTTTTATCGCATTCATTTATCATTTTGATATAGTTCATTATCCTGAAACTATATCCTGAAACTGTTTTCATAATCAACCACCGGAGAACATTTTTGCAAACCACAATAGCACGCTACCTCACATACTAAGTTTGATCACTTAATTGCTTCAGTAATTTTTTACCCAAACAATTTGGCGCCCACCGTGGGGCAAGTGGTGCTATTTCTAATCAAAAGTTTTCTAAAATCATTAATCGGCTTTTTATTCTCTAATCTTTTCACGAGGTTATCTCTGATGGCTTCTTAGTCAGGTTTGAGTTCTTCTTCGGTGCCTGCATCAACCTCTGTTGTAGCTGGTTCATTGCCTCTTCCACCTCCACCAGCCCAGACATCCCAAACGAGGAATGAAAGCCAAGCAGCTTTAGATGCAACTACTACTCAAAATATCTCCAGATCCGGAGTTTCAGGGAGAACTCCGGTTTTTGCTTCTAACGACGAAATTTTGTCTTTGTTTAGTAGTATACAGAATGAAGCAACAACAGGAAACTAACCAGATGCTGATAAGAGAAATACAACTTTTAAAATCCAACCCCAGGAAACTACTGAGGATATTGTCACTCCCTTGCAACCGGGGATGTTGAACTTTAGTTCAGCACTATACACTGAAGATAATCAGGGCAATATTATACCGAGTCACTCTTGGAGCAATATCCCAGAGATCCCCTCATTAAACAGGATGTCAATTGTCAGGGATCCAGGATATGTTCTAGGATATGGCCAGAATCAACAGGCTGGTAACTTATCTAATAATGTTAATACTTTTGCTACTAACAATGTTGGATACTCTCTAGCTTGCGAATTTCTGGTTTTCCATGGATCCTTCGAATTCTTCATGCTAGGCTATGTAGTAGATATGTTATAAGATAGTTGATTTTCCAGTTATCCTGTACGAACTCTATTAGCTTCTATAGTGTGTTGGATCGTAGGGTTTTTCAGTTTCTGTATCAATCGCCGCCTTAATCCATTGTGTTGATCAGATTGTATAGAGTTGTGAGTCCATCGGTCCTTCTGGTTGGGCAGAAACCTTGATTTACTTATTCCTCTATATAATTTTGCTCGATTCATGGGTTAGGGTTTATGCTAGATTAGGGTTTCCTGTGTCTTTTTTGTGTTTGTGGTGTTTTCTTGGTTTGCCGTTTGTGATTCTTGTGCATGGTTGTTTGTTTTCTTGTGTAATGGAGAGGGTTGATGAAACTAAGCAGATTGACCATTTAAATCTCTCTGGTAACATGCAGCATGATCAAGGAAGGTCTCCTTTTTCTTTCCAGGGGATTAGAAACCGGATAGTGGATGTTGATGACAATACCTTTGTCCCACGTAGGGGTGTTGTCCAAGGGTCACAATCTGATCATAAGAAGACTAATATGATTGATGAACTCCTTAAGATTACTGAACCAGTAATTGATGATCACCGTAAGTCTGATCAGAGTTAGGAGGGGAGAATTAATATAGAACAAAACCATAATAAGGTTGATAACTTAACCAAGCTGATTTCCTATGCGGCTTCTGTCATGAATCAAAAGAATAGAAAAGTTAATTTCCGGTCACTTGTGAGTGCTAAACATCATGCGGACTGTGATCTTGTGCTTCCTAAGTAGTCGGTTTGAGTGGTGCAAGACAAACTTGCCAACACGTTGTATGGGTATTTCTTACGAGATCGTATTGCTTTCCCGGTTGTGGAGTATTTTGTTCGCACTAACTGGAAGAAATTTGGATTACAGAAGTCAATGATGAATCCGAATGGTTTTTTCTTCTTTAAGTTTACGGATAAAAAAGGTATGTTGGATGCTCTAAAGGATGGTCCGTGGATTATACGGTCACAACCTCTTTTCCTCAATGAATGGTCGCCGACAACAAAGTTGGAAAAGAAGGAGGTAACCAAAGTTCAAGTCTCGGTAAAAATTCATGAGGTTCCAATTGCTGCATACACGGAGGATGGCCTTAGTATGATCGCTACAGCTATAGGCGTTCCTAAGCTCTTGGACTCCTATACTAGCTTGATGTGTATGGACACTTGGGGGCGTAGCAGTTATGCTAGAGCTTTAATAGAAATTTCAGCGGACAAGGAATTGAAAGAGGAGTTGACGATAGCAATACCGAAGGCTAATGGGGATGGTTTTATTAAGGAACTATGTATATGGAGTATGAGTGGAATCCACTTAGATGCTCTGGCTGTGGCGTATTTGGCCATTCTGAGGATTCATGTCCCAAGCAAACAAGGAAACCAGCTATTATTGCTAAGCAGAATCAACCTAGGTTTCCAGTGAACCAAAGGAAATAGGAAAGGCAAGTTGGATCCTAGAATAGATTAGGAAGGGTTCACCAATGTTCCTAGTAAAAAAGTAGCCAGGAAAGGAGGGATCCAGATTAATAAGCCTAAACCAAAGTTTGAGTATCGGCCGATAACAGTTAAAAGGAAGAATGAGCTCGCCACTCGGCCGTCCTTGGGAAACATTGTCTAAAGTAATCCTTTTGAGGTGTTAAATGAGGTCGAGGTGGATAGAGGCCAAAGTAGTAAGGGTGAGAAAGGTAACCAGGAAGACTCAGAGGATGAGGAGGTGGTTGAAGTGTATAATGAAATGGACGAATTTGTTTCGGAGGGCTCTCGTAATCCTGAACACAAAAAAGGGGCAAGCACTCCTCTACCGGAAGTGTCTAATGGTTAGTCTCGCAGCATGGAATATCAGGGGCTTGAACCGGCCTCTTATACAATAGGAGGTTCGTCATGTGGTTAAGAGTAATGATCTGTCTTTCTATGCGATTTTAGAATCTCATGTGGATATTGGTAACCTTGATAAAGTGGTGTTTAGGGGTTGGGATTGGACTTCTAATGGTAGTAGTTGTAATAAAGGAACTCGGATTATTATAGGTTGGAACCCGGTGGAGTTTGATGCTATGGTTCTCGCCCAAACGGATCAGGTTATGCATATTCAGCTGAATTTTAAACTTGATAAGAGGAGCTTGTTTTGCTCTGTTGTTTATGTAGCCAACTATTATGTTACTAGGAGGGAACTATGGCAGCATCTAGCTAGGCATAAAGTATTCGTGGGTGATAAACCATGGGTTATTATGGGAGATTTCAACTCAGCTCTTAAGCTGGAGGATAATTCCATGGGAGCTTCATATGGTTCAGCTGGCATGAGGGAGTTTCAAGAGTGTGTTACTGAATTGGAGGTGATTGATATTAATAGCTCGGGCTTCCATTTTACATGGAATCAAAAGCCTAAAAAAGGTGTTGGGTTGCTCAAGAAGATCGATCGTGTTATGGGTAACACCACGTTCTTAGCTGATTTACCTAACTCTTTCGCTGTCTTTCAGCCGTATAGGATTTCAGATCGTTGCCCTTGTTTGTTAAAGATCCCTTCTCCTGGTAAGCTGAAACCTAAACCATTCAAATTCGCTAATTTCTTGGTTCACAAACCGGAATTCAGTGATATTGTGAAGAACTCTTGGGATACTAACATTGCTGGTGTCCCTCAATTTTGCGTTTTAAAGAAACTGCGTCTTTTAAAGAAACCTCTTCGGGATCTCTTAATGAAACAAGGTAATTTGCACAAGAAAGTTGAGAACCTCAGAGGTAAGCTGGATGTTATTCAACAGGATATTGATAGCGATCCGTTGAACGTGGATCTCCGAGCGCAAGAAGTAAAAATCATTAAGGATTTTCAGGAAGCTTGCTTAGATGAGGAACGTTTTTTGCTTCAAAAATCTAAAGTGGACTGGTTGTGAGCTGGTGATGCTAATACGAATTTTTTTCACGCTACCCTGAAAAGTAGGAATAACTCGAGCAGAATTGATATCATTAAAATTTCTAATGGTGTTTTGGTTGAGGGAGATAACGTCCAGGATGTGCTTGTGAAACACTATGAGCAATTTCTTGGTTGCCAAGGTTACGGTCACTCTAGGCCCCCTGGCGGCCTATTCATGAATAAGTTGAACTCAGAGGATGATGTTCATAGGGTTCGTCCAGTTACTGCTGATGAGGTGAAATTGGCCATGTTCTTTATTGGTAATGATAAAGCGCCTGGCCCTGATGGTTTTTCAGCTGCTTTCTTTAAGAGTGTGTGGCATATCATTGGTCATGAGGTGTCGAATGCCATTATGGATTTCTTCAGGACTGGCAAACTCCTTCGGGAAACTAATAATACTCTGATAGTGCTTGTGCCGAAGAAGACGACCCCTTCGCTGGTTACGGATTATCGTCCTATTGCGTGTTGTAATGTGATTTATAAATGTATTAATAAGATTGTGGCGGACCGCATGAAGGGGGAGCTTAATCAGATTGTCAGTATTAACCAGTCGGCTTTTATTCTGGGTAGGAAAATATCTGATAATATCTTGCTTACTCAAGAGCTGATGCATAATTATCACAGAAATTATGGGCCTCCGCGATGTGCGTTCAAAGTGGATATCCAAAAATCTTATGATACTGTTGATTAAAAGTTTCTAAAGGATGTTCTTATAGGCTTCGGATTTAATATTAGAATGGTGGATTGGATTATGACTTGTGTGTCAACTACGTCATACTCTATTAGTGTGAATGGGAATGTGCATGGGTATTTCAAGGGTGGTCGTGGCTTAAGACAAGAAGATCCGTTATCTCCGTATTATTCACTCTTGTCATGGAGATCCTGACATGTATTTTGAAGAGGGATGCTCGTCTTGATACCTCTTATAGATTTCAATAGGTGTGAAAGACAACATATTATTAATCTTTGTTTTGCAGACGACTTGTTTCTGTTTGCCCGTGGTGATGTTTCCTCTGCTCGTTGTATCATGCTGGCGCTGGCTAGTTTCACGACCATGTCTGGTTTGGTCCCTAGTATCCAAAAAAGTATCGCTTTCTTCTGTAATGTTCCACCCAATGTTAAAAATGAGATTCTAGAGATTATGCCATTTGAGGAGGGCTTGTTGCCGGTCAAATATCTGGGTGTTCCGCTAATTTCTTCTCGGCTCCTCTTTAGAGGTTGTCGTGTTTTAGTTGAAAAGATGGAGCAGCGTATTCTAAATTGGAGAAATAGATTTTTATCCTTTGCAGGGAGGTTGCAGCTCATCAACTCGGTGCTTTCAGCTTTGCATGTTTATTGATCCTCTGTTTTTATTTTGCCAGCACAAATTATTAAGGATCTTGAAGCTAAATTGTGGAATTTCCTGTGGGCGCAGAAGGGTACTTTTCATAGAGGGAAAGCTAAAGTCTCATGGAATTCTATTTGTGTCCCTAAGTATGGGGGGGCTGGGTATTAGGCGGCTTGGAGATTCGAATAAAGCTCTTATGGCGACACATATTTAGAGCATTCTTAATAAAAGGGAGTCCTTGTGGGTTAGCTGGATTTACTCGTACAGGTTAAAAGGCCACAGTTTCTGGGTATGTAAGGAAGGTACGAATTGTAGCTGGAGCTGGAGAAAGCTTCTTCAGATGCGGCCTAGTATCTGGGATCACGTGTGTTCTAGATTGGGTGATGGGACTAATACGTCAGCTTGGTATGATAATTGGAGTCATCTTGGTCCGTTATCTAATTTTCTGTCTCCTAGGATCATTTCGAATGCGGGTTTTAGGCTTCATGCTACGGTTGCGGATATCCATAATCAAGGTACTTGGGCTTGGCCCTCGGCTTAGGGGGATTTGTTTCCAGTTTTTATTCAATTGGATCAGGTTTACTTGGACCCAAATAAGGCGGATCAGATTTGCTGGAAGGATGGGGATGATGTACTCGATTTCTCTTCTTCAAGCGTCTAGCATTCGATTCGTATTAGGAAGCCGGAAGTTGATTGGGTTAAAGTAGTTTGGTTTAATCAGTGCATCCCTAGGCATGCTTTTTTTATGTGGTTGATTATTCGGTGAAAATTGCTTACTCAGGATAAAATTCTCCAGTGGGACATCTTGAGAAGGAAAAACATGAACATGATGTGCTGTTTGTTGTGCTATGAGAATGTTGACTCCCATGACCATGTTTTCTTTGAATGTACGTTTTCTGAACAGGTTTGGAACAAGACTAGAGATAAGGTGGGTATGTTTGCGGTTGTTTCCAGGTGGAGTGACATTATGGCCTGGCTTCTGGCTCGTGCTCGATCAAAAACAGCGGCGCATTATATAAGTAGAGTGTTTGTTACCTGTGCAGCATACATAATATGGCAAGAACGTAATGCGAGATTGTTCAAGAATCAATCTAGGCCACCGGATACCATTTGTGAGCTAATATTGAAGACAGTTCGGTACAAGCTGATGAGGGTTAATTTCAAAAATTGTGCGAATGTTAGGAGGCTGCTAGGTGAATGGGAGATCAATGGAAAATACTTATCCGATAATGGAGGCTGATTAATGTGTCTTTTGCTTGTTTAGGTTTTCAAGATTTTAGTCTAGTGATGTAGCTTTGGTTTGGTGTTTGTTTTGTTTTGTTTGTTTGGCTTACATTCATTAGGTGTGTCTCATGATTGAACTAGTGGGAGATTCTCCTCACAACTTTCTTTTATTGGTTGTTCATATATAGAATCACCGGGGTAACCCTTAAACAAAAAAAAAATGTTGGATCTTCGCAGGATACAAGTGTAACCTCAGCACTCTCTAGAGAGCTTAAGAAGTTGAAGGATATGATATCAAGTGTACCTGGGGTAGTGCAGCCCATACCGGAAGTATCCCAGGATACTCACAACGTATCCCGCTTCGTTCGCCACATTTGTGATGCTGAAATCCCAAAGAGATTCCAAACTCCCAACATGAAGCTTTATGATGGGACAACAGATCCTGAAGAGCATATTGCCCAGTATAGGGAGAAGATGGAAGTAAATCCTATTCCACCGGATCTTAAAGAAGCATGTCTCTGCAAGGGCTTCGGCTCTACTCTGGCAGGATCAGCATTGAAGTGGCTCTTAAGTGTTCCACCTCATTCAATTACATCATTTGCTCATTTGGTTAATTTGTTTAACAGTCAATTTTCTTGTAGTAGAAGCTTTGAAAAACTAACAAGTGACCTCTACATGATAACACAAGGACCTCAAGAATCCCTTAGGGATTACGTGAACAAATTTAGTAGGGAATCCCTGGATATCCCAAACCTTGATGTTGCTACGGCGGTACAAGCATTCAAGATGGGATTACAGAAGGATTCCCAATTTTATCAAGATCTTGTGATGAATCCTTGCAGGAATCTAGATGAAGCTCGAAACAGGGCCGTGAGATATATCAGGCTTGAAGATGACAAGAAAATACAAGAGAGGATGAATTCATCCTCAACATATGAATCAACTAACAGGAAGTCAGAATCCTTGTACAAGCCACATCGCTCTAAGCCATATGGCATGAATGACAACAAAAAAGTGAATGTTGTTGAGGACAAAGATCCTGAGGAGTATCCTGAGTTATTTGAGTACTATTTTTCTGTTAATACTCCTGAACTAATATATGCCATGTAGGGTTTAGGATATAAAGCAAGATGTCCTAGGAAGCACCAACAAAAGGCTGATTGGAAGGATAAATCCAAGTGGTGCGCCTTCCATGAAGATTTTGGACATGTAACGGAAGATTGCATAGCCCTGAGAAAGGAGATAAGCTATCTCCTAAGCAAAGGCTACTTGAAAGATCTTATCGGCAGGAAGAAAAATAGGGACATGATACTGACTGAACGAGCAGTATCGCCTCCCTCAGTTGCCAAAATAATCAATTTCATATCCGGAGGATCCGATATATGTGGGACCTCTTATTCTGCCGCTAAAAGGCATGCCAAAGAGGCAAAGGCAGAAAGCGGGGATAAGCCAACAAGGATGACGATGCTCACGAATGACAAAGTCATAACATTCGATAGTGACGACCGGGATAACATCCAGGATCCTCACCATGATGGTTTGGTTATTACCTTATATATCACTAACCATTTTGTACGTAGGGTATTGGTGGACAACGGGAGCTCGGCTAACATCATTCAGTTAGAAACCCTGAAAAGAATGAACATCCCAGAAATGGAGATTACCTCGAAATCCACCGTGCTTGTAGGGTTCAGGGGAGAGGCAAAGAACAATCTTGGAGAGATAAAGCTACATGTCTACGTTGAAGGAGTAAATTCTATGCAGCGATTTTGTGTTATGGATTCATTATCCTGCTACAATATTATATTAGGCAGGCCATGGATTCATGATATGAGAGCCGTGCCTTCCACTTATCATCAATGTGTTAAGATTCCTACTCCTTGGGGGTAGTCAAGGTGGAAAGCGACCAGCAAGAAGCAAAGGAATGCTATTCCTCCTCGATGAAGGCGTCAACAAAATCCAGGGCAGGATAGCAATTAAAGATACAAGCCCAGGATATTGTGGAAACTTCTGAGCATGATGTTAAAAGAATTATCCTGGATCAGGATAATCCTGATATCTCAGTGCTTGTAGGGACCAATATCCCTCAGGATATGGAGAGTCAACTTACTAACTTTTTGAAATGTAGGATGTCCACGTTTGCATGGAAACATGAGGACATGACAGGTATATCGAAAGATATTATAAATCATAAACTTGGAATTGACAGGTCTTTCAAGCCAATTCAGCAAAAGAGGATGAACTTTGCTCCTGGAAGAAATGCGATTATACAAGAGGAGGTTGAAAGATTATTGAAGTCTAGGATGATTAGGGAAGTCAAGTTCCCTAAGTGGCTAGCAAACGTAGTAGTGGTTCAGAAGAAGAATGGAAAATGGAGAGTTTGTGTAGACTACACAGACCTCAATAAAGCCTGTCCTAAAGATCCATCCCCATTACCTCACATAGATTCGATGGTAGATGCGACTGCCGGCCATGAAATGCTGACCTTTATGGATGCATCTTTAGGATTCAACAAATCCAAATGGAACCATCCGACCAGGAGGATACAACATTCATGACACCCACAGGTATATACTGTTATACTGCCATGCCCTTTGGTTTAAAAATGCAGGTGCAACATACCAGAGGCTGGTTAATATGATGTTTAAAGACAAACTGGGGGACACCATTGAGGTATATATTGATGATATGGTGGTGAAATCCAAGAAATTGGATGATCACTTCCAGGATTTAGAGTGTGCCTTCAATATCCTGGACCAGTATAATATGAAACTAAATCCTGCTAAGTGCCATTTTGGAGTGAGGGTAGGAAAGTTTTTAGGATACTTGGTGACCAAGAGGGGGATAGAAGCAAGTCCAGAATAGATCAAAGCTATCCTGGATCTTAAATCACCATCCAACATGAAGGATGTTCAGAGATTAACAGGAAGAGTAGCGGCATTAAACAGGTTCATATCAAGATCCTCATAAAAATGTAAGGAATTCCATGATATCCTGAAGAAAACCAAAAGGTTTGGATGGGGTGAAAGAAATGAAGCTGCCCTGCAAGAATTGAAGCGATATCTTTCCAGTGCACCTCTACTGATGAAAACCTGAGGATGGTGAACCTTTATCCCTATATCTTGTAGTATCAGGGAATGCAGTAAGTGTTGTTTTTGTAAAGTATGCTGAAACTAGATACTCACACTTAGAAAAATTGATATTAGCTCTAGTTATGGCGTCAACTAAGCTTAGACATTACTTTGAAACACATAGGATTTTATGTTAAAACTAATTATCCTGTGAAAAATGTGCTTAGGAAACCCGAAATGTCTGGTAGAATGGCTAAATGGTCTGTTAAACTAAGTGCATATGATTTAGTATATGAACCTAGAAATGCTATAAAGTCTCAGGCCTTAGCAGACTTTGTGGCTGATTTTAGTAGTGATATTCAAAATGAAGCTGACTTAGAAGTACAACAACTAGGTGAGAACTCAGGATCTTGGATATTGTATACTGATGGTGCATCTAACATAAGAGGTGTAGGATTATGTATACTACTAAAATCTTCACAGGGGGACATATTACCCCAGGCTATTAGATGTGAATTTCCTACTACTAATAATGAAGTTGTATATGAAGCCCTGATAGCAGGATTAGAATTGGCTAAGAATATGAACGTTAAATGTTTACAAGTGTATGTTGATTCCCTTTTGATTACTAACAATTTCAATGGATCTTATACAATCAAAAGTGAAAAGTTAGCTGAATATCTTGAAATTGTTAAAAAAAATTAGAAGGATGCTTTGCAAATTTTACACTTGAACAGGTACCAAGAGAAGAAAATGTTGAAGCCGACGCTTTAGCAAATCTAGGATCTACTGTCAGGATACTGGAGGGAACTCAGATACCAATACTACATATCATGTATCCTGCGATGGAACTTTTCAAGCCTCAGGATAAGGAAGTAGTGAGTATCCAGGATCCTAATGATGGATGTCATGAAAAGGATCCTGAATCCTGGATGGCTCCAATCATGAAGTATCTACAAGAAGGAGATGTTCCAAAGGATGAGAATCCTAGAGCTTTCAGGATGAAGGTATCTCGTTTTACAATAATCAATAATATCTTGTACAGGAAATCTCTTGCAGGTCCATACCTAAGATGCTTAGAGGATACTAAAACCAAGGAGGTGCTTCAGGATATACACGAAGGAGATTGTGGCAACCATACTGGGGGAAGGTCTTTATTCTCGAAGGTATTAAGAACAGGGTATTACTGGTCAACCATGAGAAAGGATGCTATGGAGTATGCTCAGAAATGTAATGCCTGTCAAAGACATAGCAGTATACTGCGTCAGTCTGCAGAACCATTATATCCTATCATATCTTCTTGGCCATTTATGAAATAGGGGATGGATATAGTAGGAAAACTCCCAAAGGCTCCTGGAGGGAAGATTTTCATGCTAGCAATGATGGATTATTTCTCCCAGTGGGTTGAAGCAGAAGCCTTTGTCCAAGTAAGGGATCAAGAAGTGGTATCTTTAATCAAGAGGAATATCCTGACAAGATTCGGGATACCAGCAAAGATTTGTGATAATGGTTCACAATTTGTCAGCAAAAGAACTACTGATTTTTGCAAAAGTTGGGGAATTAAGATGATCACGTCAACACCAGTGCATCCCCAAGCTAATGGACAGGCAAAATCCTCGAACAAGATAATTGTCAATAATCTGAAGAAGAGATTAGGTGCTAAAAAGGAAAATGGGCAGAAGAATTACCATTTGTCCTATGGGCTGATAGAACAACTGTGAAGAATGCTACTAGGCAAACCCCATTTTCTTTGGTGTATGGGGCAGAAGCAGTGATTCCAACAGAGATGCTAATACCCACAGCTAGGCCAAGCCTACGGGATCCTGAAGCGAATCCTCAAGTCTTATGTCAAGAGTTAGACACTATTGATGAAACAAGGGATGCGTCAAAGCTTAGGATGGCAGCATACCAACAAAGGATACCCAAGTCGTACAACAAGAATTTAAGAACCAGAAGATTCCAACTTTGAGATTGGGTATTGAGAAAAGCGTCCCAGAATACGACTAATCCTGCTGATGGGAAGTTAGCTCCAAAATGGAAAGGGCCATACGAGATTGATGTAGGACCGATCATGGATGCTTAGGAACCAAGATTTGATCTCTATTGTCAATAATAGCGGAAAAATTATGACAATTTTACCAATATACAAGAATTAATCAGTTAAACGTCAATTTTACAGAGCTTCGCCTCAGAGATGCCAAAGTTAACAAATGAGTGAGGCATGCTAGCTATTTATAGGCTTGCAATTCCGCTGATGATGGAGTGAAGTTCGGGCGAACTTGCCATGGTAAGTTTGGCCGAACATGACCTTACATGATCTCTTCAAGCGAACTTGGCCTTTACAAACATAAATACATCATTTAGCTAGCCTATTCAACTCTATTCTATACAGACTAGATATAAGACTAAGACATAGACATTATGCACCAACAGACTCCCGCTTAGATATCGTCTTCGTCTTGTATCAGTCTTCATAAACGCTGTCTTCGAATAAACATTAACGCACATGACCGAAGAAGTTCTTGTAAGGCTTCTTTCGTCGTTCTTGCTTTGGATCTGGCGTCTGGTCTGTAGGAGGCACTTTGCTCATAAATTGAAATCTTCTAACACTTACCTTTATACCTTTCTCATGAATAGCTTCAAGACGCTTTTCTTCTTTTAAAAACTCAACCTGTTCCAGATCCCTTCAGCTTGTCTGCCACATCTTTCCTGAATTAACTTCATGTGCATAGCAAACGTTCACAACTCTTTGATACTGCATAGCCTGTTCTTTTTCACATTCTTCGAATACAATCTTGCTGTAGAACAAGGTTTTGATATCTTCTCTGGAACAGTTAACAAGCCACATTGGATGTAGAATCCTGATCGTTCTCCACAATCCTCTCATGCCTTGAAATCCCAATATCTCAACTCTTTCCTTCGAAATATCCAAATGTTCTTCGAATCGTAACACAATAACAGCTTCACAAGTTGTTGGATCTATCTGCCACCACTTAAGCAATGGAGAGAAGTTTTGCTCGATCGACATCAACGGCATGTTTCTCATGGCTCTAGGTCACTTCATTATCAAAGTTATGTCTTTTCCCCCGTCTTTTTGTTTGTTTTGATTCGACGACCTGGAATGAATGGCTTCCAATAATTAAATCCTTTTACCGCTTCATACTTGATCATCTTCCATAACAAATGATCAATGAACTTCATCTGATATCTAACATTCACAGTCTGAACCAGCTCCTCAACATCCCAATACGGTAAAGTCTTGAAATCAGCAAGATACTTGAAGTATTGACTCCAAATTCCCTTTTGATTTCATATACGTTCAGCCTCTTTAAACCAACCCCAACTCAGGATATCCCCCAATGACACGTCTTTGTCTCTGGTAAAGACTGCTAGAGGACGTCGAAACTTACGTTCACGCGGCACTTCTTTACACCATGACTTCTTGGCTTGGGCAATTTCCTCTTTCGTCATCGGCTTTGGAATTTACCTTCACGAACTGATTCCTCAATCTTTTTTTTCAACATATGTTCGTCTAATTGCTTGTACATCTCCTCAAATGTAGGAAAACTATCAGAATTAGGACCGACGTACTTTGCAGTTTGATCTGTTTCATCATCAGAAGACCAATCTTCAACAATCACTTTGTTGTATTCATCAGCTTCAAATCTTCTAACATACTGATAATTATTCGGCTCAAACGTGTTAACATTCAACACCTCCTCTTCAAAGTCAAATTCAAAAGTTTCAGTATCAACTTCAATTAACTTTGCCAGATCTTCCTTCGTATAATTATGCACGTACTCTCGTTCCTCTACATTATGTTCAAGCATCAACATTAAAGGCTTTCTGGGAACTACAGCAACAGGCTTTGCAAATCTTTCAACATCGCCATATCAACATCATCTGATGGCCCTGTCTGCCCTGACTCCCCCTGAATCTGATCATCCATCTTATTAGATTCATCATCCATTAGAGAAGAAAAATCAACGTCATCAGAAACTTTTCCTTCACTGATTCTAATACCAACTCCTCCCTGATCATCATCATCGTCATCATCAGCAACATTCCAATCTTCATACTCAGAATCATCTTTCTGTTCATCATCATCATCTTTATCCTCTTTCTATGCTTCTTCATCGTCCTTATCTTCAGAAGCAATGATAGGATCAGAAGGCTTGACAGATTCGTCAACCTTTGGAATATCGGACTCAGAAGCTATAATAACATCATCAATAGACTTCTCTGCAACTTCGGATGATTTAGAGGCTTCACCCTCAACACCTTTACCTTTGCCACTTGCAGCTAACTCTTTTTCAGATCTTTCTTTAGCTTCCTGACGATCCAGACGATCATATTCAGAAATGAAATCAATACCCAGGGTGTTAGATAAAACTTTCTGCATCTTGGTGAATCTTCGATCATTTAGAGCTTGGATTGACTTCAAATCAGCAATCTCTGTTTGCAATTTCTCATTTGCGTCTTGCAAACTTTCAATTAGGGCTTTGAAATATTCAAGCTCATTTTCCAATACCTTTACTTTATCGTCCAACATCTCCTTTTTATAGAGCTTTGATTTACTTTCTTTATAAACTCTGCTTTTTCTTCTTCATTCTTGGCTACTTTTTCTTCTAACACCTTCACACGCTTTTCAAGAAGTTCAACATTCTTCAACATAAGTTCATGCGAACTTATACCATATCAATTTTCAAATTTTAATAATAAAAGTTCGAGCGAACTTCCATATAATCTATCAAATTCAGTTTTTACGAAGTTACTTAGTTCAGTTTTATTTAGATTTTATTAACAAGTTCGGTCGAACTTGATAACATTATCATAATCATCTAAACCAAATCCAAGTTGAATCCATGGTCGATTTTAAACGATTAACTCAGTTTTAAGTTCAATTTAACCATCAGATTCCTAAATCTATGAGTTTTGATAAGTTTCAGTTCAAATAATCTCGATTCATATCCAAATAATGGTTTAAATCACAACTATTTACCTCAGCCATTGATAGTGGTGTGCAAATCACCAAAATCAAATGGAATTTGGGCAGTATAACGGTATAATCAAACCAATTTCGCTCAATCGCTCTAGAATGATAAGTTCGCTCAATGACTTGGTTTTGCATAAATGAGTTCGGCCGAACTTGCTTAGGTATTCATACCTTGGCAAGTCCGGGCGAACTTGCAAGCCCAATAAAGAAGCCCATTCACATGTTCGGGCGAACTTACCTTTTAAACAAACCAGCCATCAGATCACAAGTTCGGTCGAACTTGCTTAATTGTTAAACTTGATTCAGTTTAGCAAGTTCGGCCAAACTTGCCAAATCCAGATTTAAACTTTTTCAAATTTTGCAATTTAGCCCCTGAACTTTCCAACTTTTACCAGTTATGAAAATCCACTCAGTTGACCAAGTCCAAGTTAACGACCTTGGTTAACCAATATGTCTGTCGAGTCCAAGTTTATAACCCCGGTTTGACCCGTTACGAACAAACTATTGATAATTTCAAAATCAAAGTTTCAAATTAATGATCTTTTCATCGTTTTGGCTTTTCAGATTATACAGATTAGCTCCCAGCCCGTTGTCAAAGAGATTCCCACCAGTTCTAGCACCTTACCAGACTTCAAAGACCCATTCTCCAACATTGGTTTGCTGAAAACAATATAGAAACAAAATCTTTTTGTATTTTTGTAAGTTTATGCTAAAACACACTGAAAATCTTTTTGGTTTTAATCTGTAAAGCTAATAAACTATGTACAGAACAATGTAAACTATGTACAAACATATTTACGGACATATTTTTGTGAATTCGTGTTCAAAGGATCATATCAGTTGTTTGAAACATATCACCAGTACCGTTTACCTTTAGATGACTTTAAGTTTTAAACTCGTTTACCTAGATTTTCGATATATTTGTCTACTTAAACTTTACCATGTTTCTCAACTGTTTCAAGATATGTTAAGGTTAGATTTATGAAACTTGACTTATCTGCGGTTCCCACTTCTTGAATATACTCCCGCATCAAGATTCCCTCGATTTCATCTTACATGTGAATATAGCGTAATTGATATCTATATCTCGGTTTTGCGAGACCTTGAGAGCTTAGGTTAGTACTACCGCATAGACAAAGAGATGAAGGCTCGTCTTTAAGGTGTGTTCCATTTAAGGAATCTTTTCAGCACTGCAAATGATTAGATCTTTTGATACTTTTCAAACTTGCATGTAGTTTAAGGGTTTATAGCGAAAGTATTATAGAAGTTCTAGGCTATTACTTCGGAAAAATCAGAAGAACTTGTATAATACCCCAGATATCAACTATCTATAAAGACCTCGTATCTCAGAATCAGGCAATCTCTCAAACAAAATTTCGGAGTACTAAGTCCATATATCCAAAATATGTTAATCCACAAGATTAAGCAGTTGTAAAATTTAGTTTATATCTCGAAAACAGTTTACTGAACGTGTTAAGCCTATCGTCACATCCACAGTAAGACTTGTTTATCACTTTTAAACTTTACATTTCTTTAGCATATTGTGATAGTCTACTGATGTACTATCATTTCCTTTTTGTGACACTGGAACTTTTTTGTCTTTTTCAATGTTTTTGTACTTTTTGCATGTTTTTGGATTTCAAAATTTTCAAACGTTTTTGAATTTTCTCTAACATTTCTCCCCCTAAAATCAAAAACATCTTTTTGTATTTTAGTTTTTAATAAAATTCTAAACTAGAAAGATATAAACAAACCAATGTGGATCACGCGAACTCGTCGTCCGATCGGTATTCAACCTCAGCGTCCGCACCTGTCAGCAAATTTTTCATACCATTAATTCTTAACAAGTATTTAAACCGTTATAAAGAAAATGGTTTGGTATAAAAATCATCCTTTTGTTCATCGGTGTGGATTTTTTCTATTCGCACCAACTTCTTTTCGTAGCAGTCACGAATGAAGTGATAGCGAATTTCAATGTGTTTTGTGCGTAAGTGATGAACCGGATTTTTAGTTATATCAATGGCTGCCTTATTATCAACATTCAGCGGAGTGTCAAGAAATTGCATACCATAGTCTCTTATCTGTTGTTGTATCCACAGAATCTGTGAACAACAGCTGGAGGCCAAGATATACTCAGCTTCACAGGTAGAGAGAGCGACTGTAGTCTGTTTCTTACACTGCCAGATTACCAATCTTGTTCCGAAGAACTGGCATCCCGCTGTAGTCGATTTTGAATTCAACTTATCTACACCAAAATCAGAATCAGCGTATCCTACAAGATCGAAATTTTTCTTCGGGTACCACAAGCCGGTGCATGTGTGAAATTCTCGGGCTTGACTGATATCTGGCGTATAGGCAGGTATGATACATGATATCTGGGCGCGATGCCGTCAGATACATCAATGATCCTATCATTGATCTGTAGAGCGTCTCATCAACTTTGGCTCCAGTTTCGTCAATGCAAATCCCGTGATTAAGAGCAAGAGGAGTAGATAACGGCTTCGAGCTTTCCATATCAAACTTCTTCAAGTTGTCGTGCACATACTTGGTCTGATGAATGAAAATACCGTCTGGAAGTTGATCTACTTGCAATCCGAGGAAGAACTTCATTTAGCCCATCGAAGACCTTTCGAATTTCTTCTTCATGATGCCCTCAAAGTACTTGCAAAGACTATCATTCGTTGATCCAAAGATGATGTCGTCCAAATAGATTTGAATGATAATTAGATGACTACCAACTTCTCTGGTGAAGAGAGTACTATCCACAGTTCCTCTGACAAAGCCGTTTCCCACGAGATGTTGCGATAACGTTTCGTACCAAGCTCTCGGGGCTTGGTGCAAACCGTAAAGAGCTTTATCAAGAAGATATGCTTTCTTTTTGTTGAGTGGATCGACAAACCCCGGTGGTTGTCCGACGTACACCTTCTCGCGTAATTTTCCATACAGAAAAGCTGATTTGACATCCAACTGATAGACTTTAAATCCTTTCCATGCTGCGAAAGCAAGAAATATTCGAATAGATTCTAAGCGAGCTACTGGTGCGTAGACTTCCGTGTAGCCTATCCCTTCCTGCTGGTGAAATCCCTTGACAACAAGCCGAGCTTTATTTCGAACTATAACTCCTCGATCATCTCGCTTGCATTTAAAGACCCATTTCGTACCTTTCTAATGTTCACATTCCTAACTTCTTGAACTATAACAGTTCCTCTTGCATTGCTTGTACCCAGTTTTCATCGCCTAAAGCTTTAGAAACACTTTTTGGCTCCATTTGGGATACGAAACATGAATAGTAGCAATATTCTTGAATTGGAGTAACACGAGTATAGAAACAGCTCAAAGCTTTGTTTATTTGACTCCATGTTCTCACACCAGCTTGTAATTCGCCTATTATAGAATTTGACAGATGATAAGAATATGATCTTGGTATCACTTCGCCTGGAACAACCACAATATTCTCTTGATTTGTGATATGTTGATCTACCACTACTTCAACTTCAGGAGCACTACTCGGGCTTGCAGATTCATTCAATAAACTTGTAATCTGCTCTGCTTCTTCATCTGAAGAAGATTCTCCATCGGCATCGAATGTTGGAGCCTCGTCCGAGTCTGAACTTTGTGCTTCAGAAAGATTAGGATTCACTATAGTATACCGGTTCTATAGTCGGTGTCACTTGATTTGTTTGAATTCCTTGACCACCGCTATTACTTGAACTAGCATCAGAAGAAGATGATCCCAACGTGGGTTGATTAACCACAATCGGTCTGACGATTTTCTCTTGATTTGCTGATGGATGAAGATAATATAACCTGCAATTTCTTCATCGGATGGTTCTTCAGGCAAATCAAATGATTTCCACAAGTATTGATAGTTGAATAACCATGCATCATCTTTTCTCTGAATAGGATCTGTATAGTTAAAACAATCAACATGATGCGCTTCAATGACTCTTCTCAATGAAGGCACGTAAACTCTTTGCAATGGACTTGCATATCCGACAAAGAATTGTTGGTGCATAATGTCTATGTCTTATTCTTATATCAAGTCTGTATAGTATAGAGCTGAATAGGCTAGCTGAAAAGTGTATTTATGTTTGTTAGAGACATGTTCGCTCATAGTGTGTCATGTAAAGGTAAGTTCGGCCGAACTTGCTAATGCAAGTTCGGGCAAACTCATGTCTCTCAGGAGCGAACTTGGACTATTATAAATAGCTAGATTGCCCCATTCATTTGAAACTTTGGCATTTTGGAGGCGAAGCTCTGTCAGTTTGTACTCTTGAAGTTTAATCAATGAAACTGATGATTAACTGGTTAGTTCTTGTCTATTGGTAAACACGACGTAATATTTCCGCTATTATGGACGTTAGATATCAAATTTAGGTTCCTCAGCATCGAGGATTGGTCCTACAAGTGGTATCAGAGCTAGAAAAGCCTGATTTGGTAGTATCAAGACAAGAACACTTCTATTTCATCTCCATTCTTCTATTTTTCTTAACTTTTCATCATAAACAAAGAATTCACGGTCAAAATCTTTTCAATTTTGAATATATCATGTAAAATACAACAAAGATAAACCCTTGAAAGATTGGAGTCCAAAATCAACCGAATTGATGTCAAATTTTGAAAAAACCATGTTTTCCAAAACTTGTCCATCGAACTTGTTTAACCAAGTTCGACCGAACTTATATTAAAAACTCACTTTTTCAGTGATTTTTTTACCAAGTTCATCCGAACTTGAGTTATTTTTGAGAAAATTTTGCCAAGTTCACTCGAACTTGAGTGAATTTTTGAAGAAAATTGGTTAAGTTCGCTCGAAGTTGCTAGAATTTTATTGAACTTTTGTCAAGTTCGACCGAACTTGATAAATTTCAAAAAATTTTAGCCAAGTTCGCCTGAACTTGCTAGTTTTTCATCAAAGTCTGTTGCTAAGTTCGGTCGAACTTACAAAATCTTTACAAGATCCATCAACAAGTTCGATCGAGGTTGATTAAAAGGAATTTTTCAAAACAAAATCAAAAGTTCGACCGAACTTGTGATAATCTCAAAGAATTCTTCATTTCAACTACAAGTTTGACCGAACTTGTATTAGATCTCATTTCAAAAGTTTTGAGTATTTCAGCGTACACGTCTCGTTATTCACGATGGATGATATTCAAAGAGCTTTTATGTCCGGAGCTAGTTCGTCAAATGCCAACGTGATTCATCAAGTCAATCTTGATAACGAAATGGGAACGACTGTTAAACCGCCCAAGCTAATGAGCATGGACGAGTATGAAGCATGGAGAGAGAAATTTACGTATTGGGGAGCCATGCATTTCGCAGGTTGGGTGTCGATTGAAAGAGGTTACACTGTTCTGGTGGATGAACATTAGCAAGTTCTTGAGAAGTACAATTACTCGATGGTACAGAAAGAGGAATACATTGCTGAGAAAAAGATTATCAGTCTTATCCAACAATCCGTCAAAGAAGATATTCTCGTTTTGCTACCAGAATATACAACAGCAAGAGATCTCTGGCTCTCACTTCAAAAGAAGTATCAAGGTAGCGTGGAGATGATCAAAAGCAAGAAAGCTCTAATTATGAAAGAGTTCGATATCTTCAACATGCTGAAGGGTGAGACCATGAAGCAGATGATTGAATGCTTCTGTCATCTTAAAGTTCATATGCGAAGACACGGTCTTGAGAAGACGGAACAAGAGTACAGTGACAAGATTGCAGACGCTCTACCAGATGTAGACTGGACTACTTATCTAATGGTTCTGAAGGAAAGCGATAAATGGGAATTCTTCAAGCTGTCAACATTTATCGATAAACTCGAAGGCCATGAAATGGAACTCTTGAAGATTGCAAAGTCAAAGAACGCTAATGTTGTTCAAGACGTTGGTTTGTACTACAAAAGTGGAATGCAAGACAACATTTCAAGTCCGAAAATTAGGACAGCGTTTAGTGTGAACATGAATGCTTCTCCACAAAACCAAAGTCAATCACAGCCTCATTATGATCAGAGTCCACAGGTTTCGTTCTCAAGCACTGGTTCAAATTCATCTTATCAAAGTCAAGCAAATCCGAATCAACAAACAAATTCTGATTCGAATGTATACAAGTGCAACATCGCAGTAAATTTGATCAATGTTGTTTTGGAACAACATATGTCTCTTCTCGCCACTGTTCTAGAGTCATACGAAAGTCTTGTAGCCGGTAAAATTGGAAATCCTGAAATGATGGCAGAAGATTATGACCAAGTGGATGAAGAAGAACTCGAGTTAATGGATATTAAGTGGAGTTTAGTTTCAATTATTCGAAGGGTTACCAAGTTTGTTTCTCTCACAGGCCGAGATATCGGAAATTCTAGCAAAAGTTGGGCTTCGACAAGTCAAAGGTTACATGTTTTCGATGTCGCCAAAAGGGTCACTTCAAGAGAGAATGTAAAAATCCTGAAGCAACAGGAAATCAGAGTCCGTTCGGAGGAGGCAACGAGTATTACAAGAAGTCACTTCAATACAAGCTATTTCCAAAGAAGACTCAGGTTGAAATCCAAGAGAAACCAAATAGCAGCAATGAGAAAGATATGGTTGTATCAAACGAAGATGATGGTTTCAACTGGAACTCATACATCGGTAAGATGACCGGAGTTGCGTTGATGGCTGATATAGTTAAAGATACATCTGCAGAAGAAGCAGCGGCTATGGAGAATTTACTACTGGAACAATATTTGCAACAACAACGAGAAGAAGAGGAGTATATCCACTTGCAGAAGCAAGGAATTTTATCTCCTAACTCTTGTGAATGTTTTGCAGGTCATTTTGATAGAAGTTCTCAGGAGCAAGTTCTCGAGAAGAAATCAACTGATGAAGTGGTCATTCATGTTACTAAAGAAGCGAATGCTTAAAACCTCAAGGACATTGCCGACAAAGCCTTGATGGCAAATCTAACCAAGGTAGGTCCAGAGGTAAATGAAGTTGTCAAAGTACAAGTTGTAGAGGTTGAGAAACCTTGTACAAAATGTACCGAACCTTGTATCAAATGTGCCGAAAAATCAAAAATCATCGCTGAAAACAATGTGCATAATGAACTTTTGAAATATGATTATCGCACAATGAAGGAAGCGTATGATAAAATGAAAAATGAATATGGCAGGCTCGATAGAAATAACATCGAACAACATGATACAATAAGGATGTTAAAAGGAACAGTAATGGATAAGCAAAAAGCGATTAATATCTATATTAATACCATTGCTGAAACTAAGCCACAACTCCAGGACATGACAATTGAAACAGAGCGTGTTCAACACCTTTTGAGAAGTTACACTTGTACGCATATGTCATTGATCACATCCTTCCGACAATTCCATCAGAAAAGAAACCAAAAAAGAAAATTGGTAAAGAATACAGCAATGTTCCTCCACCCCTTTGCGAGAAGTATTATCGCAAAACCGCTGATGGGATGGATAAGGCACTCAACATTGAGTTGTTATCTGAAAAGAAAACTGAGTTGCCAGAGAACATTGATGTAATCTATACTAAAACAGATGATGACAATGCTGTGGTTAAAAAGGTTATTGAAAATGTTTTGAACGATTCTGAGGGCAGCTTTAAAAGCGCCGACTCAAGTTCAAAGAATTCTGATTCACAGTCTGAAGATGAGGATAAGTCATCAGATGACAATCTAAGTGATGATCCTAATATTGTGATGTACAAGATTAAGGATTCTGATAGATTGTACTTTGATGATAGTTTTCCGATTCAGAACGTGAAGGAAGAATTGTTAGACAAATTCTTTAAACTCGTGGAAGTCACATCAGATGATCTGGAGATCAATGAAAAGAAATTCTATTCCAAACCTAAAAGAAACAACTACCAAAGGAATGGTGGTGATCATCCGGAAAACCGGAGAGCTGGGATGGGTTTAGAAGAATCCGATGAACCTAAAAAGAAATCGTCACCATTTCATGAATACAAGAATAAAAACATGAATTTTGTATATGGGACGAACACGGTTCATGAGGAAAGTTTGATCGAAAACAATCAAATGATGAGTTCAAGAAACAAAAAGAACTTCGAGATAAAGCCAAAATTGAAAGTAGTGCTAAAACAAGTGGTATAAAACCCATTAAAGGTCATCCAAATGATTCTCGGACTTGTTTCAAGTGCAAAGAAATTGGTCATATTGCATGCCAATGTCCGAAATCAAAGCCGGCTTATCTTCGAAGGAAAGAAAGTTCAAATGTTGTGAAACCGAAGCAACCAGTGTTTGTAAAACCTATAAAGATTTTGAAAAGAAATGAATCAAAAGCTGAAGTTAAACCTAAATTTGAAAATTTAATTTTTGAAAAAGATGAAACTTCAAAGGCTAATGAAAAAAAATTTTACATCAAAAAGGCTAACATAAAATCTCAAGCCTGGATTGCAAAGAAACGGTCAACAACATCTGAGATCACTAAGTCTGAGCTTGTTAAGACTAGTGATAGCATGAAAGAATCAAAATCTGAAATCATAATTGAAACCACATCTGAAAATGTCAAAACTACAAGTGGTAACAGTAAAGTTTTCAAATATAAACATCACTTGAAAATCCAGATGATGAATATGAATTTGATTATGCAGATGAGTGTGGATTCGATTATGCTGATGAGTGTGAGTTTGATTTTGACGATGGTTATCCAATTCAACCCAAGACAAGGCTTGGGTCTCGCTTTTTAAATAGATAGTTGGAATGTGTAGGGGCTCCAGAGATCCGTACTTCTAAGTGGATTTTGGATAGTGGAGCATCCAGGCATATGACGGGAATCAAAGCGTTGTTGTTCGACATTAAAGCTATAAATGGCGGTTATGTTGGATTTGCAGGAAACCAAGGTGGAAGGATAGTCGCCGAGGGAAAACTCTCAAACGGCGTCGTTTCATTTGATCATGTGAACTATATCGCAGAACTTTAGAATAATCTTCTGAGTATATCGCAAATTTGGGACAAGAAGTTCATGATCCATTTAAACGACAAAGAGTGTATCATCTTGAAGCCGGGTTTCATAATACCAGATGAGTAGATTTTGATGCGAGCACCACGTGAGAATGATCTGTATGTTCTTGATATGGGTGTCGGTACCACTTCATCAAAATCAGCACAATGTTTGTGACAAAGGCTACTGAAAAGGATTCTATTCTTTGGCATCGTAAAATGGGGCATATTCATTTGCGAAAAATGAATTTCTTGGTTCATAATGATCTTGTAGAAGGCGTAAATCTTCGGAGCTTTAATATGTCTGATCATTGCTGAGAGTGTAAAAAGGGAAAGCAGATCAAGAAATCTCATCCGAAGAAAATTCTGAACTCAATCAAGTTGCCATTAGAACGTCTCCACATGGATTTATTTGGTCCTGTCAATGTTCGAAGTATCTCAGGAGACTTATACTACTTAGTCGTGACAAAAGACTATTTGAGATATTCGTGGGTATTCTTTCAGGAATCAAAAGACGAAACGATCGAGAACTTGGTTATTCTATTCAAGAAACTCGAGAACCTTTATCATCTGCCGGTCAGACGCATTAGAAGTGACAACGGCACAGAATTTAAGAATAACAAAATGAAGGAATTCTGCAACACAAAAGGGATTCTGCACGAGTTTAGGTGCTCCCTATACTCCATAGCAAAATGGTGTTGCTGAACGGAAGAACACAACTTTGATTGAAACTGCGAGAACCATGCTTGCAGATTCTAAACTTTCAGTCAGCTTCTAGAGTGAAGCAGTTGATGCGGCTTGCTACACGCTAAACAGGGTTCTCACTGTCAAACCAACAACGAAAACATGTTTTGAGATGATAAACCGACGAGAGCCAAATTTGAAGTTCTTAGAACCATTTTGTGCGCCATGCACTGTAATGGATCAAGATGGCAAATTCGGAGCTAAATCTCTTGAAGGTTTCTTTGTCGGATATGCGAGTCCGTTGACAAGAGTATATGTTCCTTCGTTGAGAAAGGTTATTGAAGCACAGCACGTGGATTGTTTCAACTATACGGATCCTATTCAAAGGAGAGGTGACGCGTGGCTGTTTAACTATCAAGACCTTTAGAAGTCATTTGACTTGCCCGAAGAACCGTCTGATGAAGAAGTTGCAGCGTTATATTATCTTCACCGGTCGGTGAATCAAGAATAAATTGTTTCGACCAATTGTGGTTAATCAACCTACGTTGGATCCATCTTCTTCTGGCGCAAGTTCAAGTAATAGTGGTGTTCCGGCTGAAAATGTTTCTGAAACATTAGTAACACCTACTACTCCTCCAACAAATGCCTCTACTGAACCAATGAATACAACAACGGAGCCTAGTATGCCTCAGAATCAGAATTCTGATTCAGATGAAGCACCAACATTTGATGCTGATGAGGAATCATCTTCTTCAGACGAGGAAGTGGAGCAGATAACAAGTCTTCTTAATCAATCTGCAGACCCGAGTAATAGAAATGAAGCTTCATCAAGCTCTCCAAACGTTGAATTGGTCGTTGATCTCAACATCACGAATCAGCAAAACTCAGTAGATGTTCCAAGTGAAGAATTATCGCGATCATATTCCTACCATCCGTCAACAAATATAATCAGAGAACTTCAAACTAGTGTTAGAACTCGAAGTCAAATTAACAAAGCACTCAGTTGTTTCTACACTCGCGTTGCTCCAACCCAGAACTTTTGCTTCTATTCATGTTTCATCTCCTAGATAGAGCCAAAGACAGTTACTGAAGCTTTAGCCGATGAAAACTGGGTACAAGCAATGCAAGAAGAACTATTGCAGTTTGAGAAGTTGGGAGTATGGAAGCTTGAAGACCTACCAGAAAATCAGAAAGCGATTGATACAAAATGGCTCTTTAAGTTTAAACGTGATGATAGAGGGGTTATTGTTTGTAACAAAGCTAGGCTTGTTGTCAAGGGATTTCACCAGCAGGAAGGGATAGATTACACGGAAGTCTACGCACCAGTAGCTCGCTTGGAATCTATTCGAATCTTTCTAGCTTTCGCATCATGGAAAGGATTTAAGGTCTATCAATTGGATGTCAAATCGGCATTTCTGTACGGAAAATTACGCGAGAAGGTGTACGTTGGACAACCACCAGGGTTTGTTGATCCACTCAACAAGAAGAAAGCATACCTACTGGATAAAGCCCTTTATGTTCTACACTAAGCCCCGAGAGCTTGGTACGAGACGTTATCACAACATCTCATCGGCAACGGCTTTATTAGAAGAACTTGATAGTACTCTTTTCACCAGAGAGGTTGATGGTCATCTGATTATAGTTTAGCTCTACGTCGACGACATCATCTTTGGATCTACAAATGATAGTCTCTGCAAGGAGTTTGAGGGAATCATGAAAAAGAAATTCGAAATGTCCTCGATGGGCGAAATGAAATTCTTTCTTGGTTTGCAAGTAGATCAGCTTCCGGATGGTATTTTCATTCATCAGACTAAATATGTTCATGAAATCTTGAAGAAGTTTGGAATGGAAAGCTTGAAGCCTCTATCTACGTCTCTTGCTCTAAATCACGGGATTTGCGTTGACGAGACTGGAGCCAAAGTTGACGAGACGTTATACAGATCGATGATTGGATCGCTGATGTATCTGACGGCATCGCACCCAGATATTATGTATCCAACCTGCCTCTACACCAGATATCAGTCAAGCCCGAGGATCTTACACATGCAGATCGTTAAACGAATCTTCAGATACCTGAAAGGATGCCCAAGCACCGCCTTGTGGTACCCGAAAAAACGACAATTTCGACCTCACATGCTATGCTGATTCTGATTTTGGTGTAGATAAGTTGAATTCAAAATCAACAACAGTGGGATGCTAGTTCTTCGTAACAAGAATGGTAACCTGGCAGTGTAAGAAACAGACTACGGTCGCTCTCTCTACCTGTGAAGCTGAGTATATCTCGGCCTCCAGCTGTTGTTCACAGATTCTATGGATTCAACAGCAGATGAGAGACTATGGTCTGCAATTTCTAGACACTCCGCTGTTTGTTGATAACAAGGCAGCCATATATGTAACTAAAAACCCGGTTCATCACTCACACACAAAACACATTGAAATTCGTTATCATTTCATTCGTGATTGCTACGAAAAGAAATTGGTGCGAATAGAAAAGATCCACACCGACGATCAAAAGGCTAATTTTTATACCAAACGATTTTCTTTGTCACGGTTTAAATACTTGCTGAGAATTAATGGTATGAAAAAATTGCTGACAGGTGCGGACGTTGAGGTTGAATACGGATCGGACGACGAATTCGCGTGATCCACATTGGTTTGTAAATATCTTTCTAGTTTAGAATTTTGTTAAAAACTAAAATCCAAAAAGATGTTTTTGATTTTAGGGGGAGAAATGTTAGAGAAAATACGAAAACATTCGAAAAATTTTATAATCCAAAAACATATGAAAAATTCAAAACATACAAAAACATTGAAAAAGACAAAAAAAATTCAGTATCATATAAGGAAATGATAGTACATCAGTGGACTATCACAGTATGCTAAAGAAATGGAAAGTTTAAAAGTGATAAACGAGTCTTACTGTGGATGTGTCGATAGGCTTAACACGTTCAGTAAACTATTTTCGAGATATAAACTAAATTTTACAACTGCTTAATCTTGTGGATTAACATATCTTGGATATATGGACTTAGTACTCCTAAATTTCGTTTGAAAGATTGCCTGATTCTGAGATACGAGGTCTTTATAGATAGTTGATATCTGGGGTATTATACAAGTTCTTCTGATTTTGCGGAAGCAATAGCCTAGAATTTTTATAATGCTTTTGCTATAAACCCCAAACTGTATGCAAAACTTGAAAAGTATCGAAAGATATAATCATTTTCAGTACTAAAAAGATTCCTTAAGTGGAACACACCTAAAGACGAGCCTTCATCTCTTTGTCTGTACGGTAGTACAAACCTGAGCTGTCAAGGTCTCGCATAACCCAGATACAGATATAAATTACGCTATATTCACCTGTAAGATGAAATCTAGGGAATCTGGATATGGGAGTATATTCAAGAAGTGGGAACCACAGATAAGTCAAGTTTCATAAATCTTACCTTAACATATCTTGAAACAGTTGAGAAATGTGGTAAAGCTTAAGTGGACAAACATATCGACAATCTAGGTAAACGAGTTTTAAAGCTTAAAGTCAACTAAAGGTCAACGGTACTGGTGATATGTCTCAATTAACTGATATGATCCTTTAGACATGAATTCACAAAAATATGTCTGTAAATATGTTTGTACATAGTTTACTTTGTCTTGTACATAGTTTATCAGCTTTTCAGATTAAAACCAAAAAGATTTTCAGTGTGTTTTAGTATAAACTTTCAAAAATTCAAAAAGATTTTATTTCTACATTGTTTTCAGCAAACCAATGTTGGAGAACGGGTCTTTGAAGTCTGGTAAGATGCTAGAACTGGTGTGAATCTCTTTGACAACGGGCTGGGAGCTAATCTGTAAAAACTGAAAAGTCAAAACGATATAAAGTTCATTAATTTGAAACTTTGTTTTTTGAAAATATCAACAGTTTGTTCGTAACGGGTCAAACCGGGGTCATTAACTTGGACTCGGCATACAAATCGGTTAACCAAGGTCATTAACTTGGACTTGGTCAAACTGAGTGGATTTTCATAACTGAAAAAAGTTAGAAAGTTCAAGGGTTAAAATGAAAATTTTGAAATGGTGTGATTTTGTAGTTTGGCAAGTTCGGCCGAACTTGCTAAAATTGATTCAAGATTAACTTTCAGCAAGTTCAACCGAACTTGCTAGTAAATGGCTGTTTGTATTGCATAAGTTCGCCCGAACATCAGTGGGCTTGTGTTATGGGCTTGTAAGTTCGCCCGAACTTGCAATGGTTTAAATACCAAGCAAGTTCGGCCGAACTCACTCACCTGCAATCAAAACTCTCTGAGCGAACATACATCCTTTGAGCGATCTTGTGATTTTGTCATTTTAGCGTCGGTACTCTGCCCAAATTAAATTTGTTCTTGGTGATTTGCCACAAACAACAATGTCTGACGTGTGTATTTGAATGTTGAACCATGATTGGACCTTAATCGAATGAATTCAGATCTAAAACTTAAAAAACTGATAGTTCTAGGTTACCTTGGATCAAATTGAACATAAATCTTTGATCTACACTTCAAATCGACAATAAAAACATGTTTGATTTATTTAAATGTGTGTTGATGTGATAAGCAGGTGTTTTGTTGAAGATGACAACAAGTTCGGCTGAACTTGTTGACATGTTCGACCGGACTTGTTATCAAAACATGAATAAAAACAAAGAACCATGAACATGTTCGACCGAACTTCAAAATCTGACTATTGAAAGAATATGTGGAAGTTCGCCCGAACTTGGGTTTTGGAAATCTGAATATTGTTTAGAGTATAAGTTCGCCTGAACTTATACATGTATAAGGAACATGTTGAAAAGGCATGTTCGGGCGAACTTGATCAGAACAGAATGTTTAACACATAATCAGTTCGCCCGAACTTGATAAATGTGTTAGAATTTTTTTTGTAAACTTTTTCTCGATATGCATGCTAATTGTTTTGGTCGTTTTTCAGGCGCAAGAACCAGCAAGAGTAATCTCAGTAGAATTTTCTAAGACGCACAACACCTATATCACGCTCGACAAGACGATCTGTCCATCGCTGAAGGAATACGACAGTATCTTGAAGTTTTTGGAAGAAAGCCCTATTCATAGAGCTATAACAGAGCGCACAGTGTCTTATAGATCACACACTTTTCATTTCTGGACAAATGCGAGTTTAAGTGATGATCAGAAGTCGATTATTTCAACCGTGCAAATCGGCAATAAAGTTAAACCGATCACTGTTACAGAAGATGATATACGCAGAGTGTTACAATTCAACGATAACGAAGACGATCCGATTTATCTTGATGAGAGGATGGTCAGAGGGTGATTCTTTAGAATAGGCTACAAAGGAAGCGTGAATAAACCAACGTTGAAGAAAGGGGAAGTGCCTAACCCCTACAAGCTCCTGATGCATGCTATTATCCATACTTTTAGTCACCGCAAGGCAGGTCTTGACGACGTGCAAGATTATTTAGCCTGCATGGCAACGGCGCTTATTCTGAAGAAGCCATTCAACTTTTCGAAGCTTGTTTTCACGCACATGTCAAAGAATATGGAGGATTCAAGACTTTGTCTTTATCCAAGATTTGTACAGATGTTGATTGATGAAAAGTTCAAGAATATAGCACGAGATCCAAATGATGTGTTGTATTGTCACACCCCAGCCGATGGCGGAAACAACGGGATGAGACAAACAAATCGTTCAAAAGCATCATAACACTACTTTGTGACAATATGTAATTAAGCAAAATTTCATTTCATAATAAAATTGTCAAGTATAACATAATTCAAGGAAATACGACAATACAACAAGTTTGCCAAATAACAACATAACAAAATTGATACAACAATAATAACCTAATGTCTATGTGTGTATCTAGCGTCATTCGCTACTTCTTTTCATAGCATCATCTCCTCATCCTATAACATGTTTAAAATACGAGTTCAATGCAAAAGCAAAGGCGAGTATACAAGTTTGAGTATAGCATAAGTATAAGCATATGTTTAAACAAATCCACATGGCAACAAGAATACATACGAGCATACACTAGGCATGTGATATTTCTAGTCAACCCTCTGTTTACGCAACTAGTATAAATAATTCAACATGACCAACGTTCACAGCGGTGCGTTACTCCTATAGCGCTATACATGTCAAATGGAGGCTAAAAATAAGCTAATGTCTATAGTATCACATACGTTCAATCCATAGTATAAGCATCACATAAGTATCAAGCGTTCATGTATATTGGATTGTTTTGTGCAAGTAATAAAGCATAAGTTTAGTGTTGTTTTGATACGTAACATGTTACACCCCAAAAGTGTTTAAACGAAAAAGGGGGATTCGAGTATACTCACGGTTTGTTTCTTTTCTACACTTGAAAATTTCGTGAAGATGTTGGTTCGTGCGATGAAACGCCGAGTTATCCTACAAGAGGAAAGGAGGCGTATGAGTAACGAGTTAACGGTGGATTTGGAGTATTCGGGTAAATGTATGAATAATGTATGGAAAAGTATTATAACATGAAAAATACTCACTAGATATAGCACTTGTCATCGACACTATAGCAAATCCATAAGGATTGAATGTGTTTTCATAGATTCAAGACCTATTAGAATCTTGAAAAGGAACTACATACAATAGCGACGAAACTTAATAACTTAACGAATGATTCACTTAGTCATTTATCAAGGGTTCGGTTTCTAAGTTTATTATTTAGTTCATATACATAATTAGTCCTATAGTCATGTAAGAGGTGGGATGATAATTCATCCACTTTGGTACCTCTTGAATCAATTAAGTCAAGTAGGAGGTGAGAGGATTAACCATCCACTTAGGAATCTCTAGGTTTGTTCACCACTACACAAGTCACCATAAGTGACAAGGAGGGTTCAAGAACATAATGTACAAAATGTAAATATGGTGTCATCTAGATACCAAGTAGCCAAGTGTGAGTCAATCCGAAGAGCACACGAGGACAATGGTCAACGGCTATGTGGGGTTGTGACACTTTAGGTCTAGCAAACTAGCATGGGATCTTGATGAAAAAAATCAAGTGATGTGTGGTCTCAAAAGGTTTAGGATAGCCCAAGCTAACCAAGGTGGACACACATGACAAGTCTTAACCTTGCATCACTTGTGAGCTAAAAGCTCTATGAAAACAGAAAGTTTGGAGTGTTCAACACTCCTATTTACATGTATAACAACCTAGGTTAGTCTCCTTAATCACAAGATTGATTAGAAGCTCAAGAACACTAGGATGGTTTGAAGTAAACATAAGTTTTGGAAAAGTTTGTTTTAAAACAGGGAATTTCTTGCACTTCAACCTCAATATAAAGGAGTTCCATCTAGGTTTTCCATGGAAGAACCTAAGGAAACAATCCTAGAGGTGTCCCAAGTGCTAAGGAAGAAGAAACAATGAGAAAGGTGAAGTAGAAGTGAGCTAGAACTCACTTTGAGAGCTTTGAACTTTCTGCTCAATTTCTGAGTTTACCAACTGATTTCAAGTGTTTAGAGAATGAGATTAGAGTGTTTGTAAAGTGGAGGAAGTGTGGGAATGGGTTGGGTTTTATAGGAGGTGATTAGGGTTAGTTAGTGAGCATTTAGTGCAAGAAGCACAATCCTTGTGCACTAAAATTGACCAATAATGAGCCAAAATCACTTTCTGCCGAAATGGGTGGCTGGCGGGCCACGAGATGGGAAGGGGGACACGCTGGCGGCCCGCGAGAAGCTGGGATATGTTTCATTTTTTCAATTAGCCCCCTAGGGTTTATATTTAGGGGTTTGGGGTGTTTTTAAGCATAAAAAGGGCATTTTCAGGGGGTTTTAAGTCAGCTTATCGCAAGAATAAGTATGAGCAAGTATAATTGTATATATGTATCATGTATAAGTATCGTAAATGTATATATGTCACGTATTTGAAAGTTCACCAAACGTTTTATGAATATCACAAGTATGCGTTACATGTTTGAATGTATGAGTATAAAATGTTTATGATCAAGTATAACATGAATAAAATATGAATTTTCATTATGATTCAAGTCTCGGATTACAATGGTTTACAACGAACAATGATTACAAGATACAACATTTCCCAAAATAGAAATACAACGTGAGCTTGCTATAAATAGAAAGTATGGAAACGCGAGGCGTTACAGTCTCCCTTCATTTAGGAAATTTCGTCCCGGAATTTAGGAAGATGCAACGAATAGATGCGGATACTTAGTCTTCATATCTCTCTTGAGTTCCCAAGTAAATTCAGCGCCACGCTTACCTTCCCATCGAACCTTGACGATAGGAATTCGACTGCGCCTTAATTGCTTGATTCCTCGGTCCATGATTTCAACTGGTTTCTCCACAAAATTCAAGGTCTCATTGATTTGAAGATCTTCGAGTGGAACTTGAAGTCCTTCTTCAGCTAGACACTTCTTTAGGTTTGAAACATGAAAGACAGGATGAACGTTGTTGAGCGCTTGAGGCAGATCCAGACGATAGCTACCTTGCCAATCCTCTCGAGAATCTTGAAAGGACCTACATAGTGAGGAGCGAGCTTGCCTTTCTTACCAAATCAAACAACACCTTTCCAAGGGGATACCTTGAGAAGTACATTATCACCCACGTTAAATTCCAAGGGCTTGCGTCTTTTGTCAGCGTAGCTCTTTTGTCGGCTTCGGGCTTTGAGTAAGTTGTCACGAATCTGTAGGATCTTGTCCATTGTCTCTTGTATTAATACGGGAACAGTGATATGAACATCTCCGATCTCGTGCTAACAAATAGGCGAACAGCACTTGCGACCATACAAAGCTTCAAATGGAGCCATTTGAATACTGGCTTGATAACTATTGTTGTATGAGAATTCTACCAATGGTAAGTGCGAATCCCAATTACCGCCAAAATCGAATACGCATGACCGAAGCATATCCTCCAAGGTTTGGATAGTATGCTCAGTTTGACCGTCGGATTGAGGATGGAAAGCGGTGCTAAGGTTAAGACGAGTGCCAAGGGCGGATTGAAATGTTTGCCAAAGGCGGGAGGTGAAACGAGCATCGCGATCGGAAATGATGTCAACGGGAGTACCATGACGACTGATGATTTCATCTGTGTAGATATGGGCCAATTTCTCTACCTTGTAATCTTCACGAATAGCAAGGAAATGAGCGGATTTGGTCAATCGGTCAATGATAACCCATATACTGTCATGACCAGACGAAGTACGAGGAAGCTTGGTAATGAAATCCATAGCAATACTCTCCCATTTCTAGACGGGAATTTCTGGTTGTTCGAGTAAGCCAGAGGGGCGTTGATGTTCAGCTTTCACCTTAGAACAAGTAAGGCACTTCGAGACGTAGAGAGCCATATCTTTCTTCATCCCAGGCCACCAATAAGATGCACGAAGGTCATGGTACATTTTGTCGGCGCCAGGATGAATGTAGTATCGGGATTTGTGGGCTTCATCCATCAAGGTGTTTCGAAGGTTAAGACGATTGGGAATCCAAATGCGATCATGGTAGTAAAGGATACCATCGGGTTTAGCTACGAGTGGGTTTTCGACTCCACTATTTAACTCGTTATCGAGGTTACCTATGTTAAGGACGGCAAATTGCGCTTGGCGAATTAGCTCATGAAGTTTTCCCACGATTTGGTAGCAACGAACACTCTTCACATGAGACTTACGACTAAGTGCATCAGCCACAACATTTGCCTTGCAAGGATGGTAGCGAATGTCACAGTCGTAGTCGTTTAACAATTCTACAACAACGTTGACGCATGTTGAGTTCCTTTAGATCAAAGATATGTTGAAGGCTCTTATGGTCGGTGAAGACCGTACACTTTGTACCATAAAGGTAGTGTCGCCAAATCTTTAACGCAAAAACAACTGCACTAAGTTCAAGGTCGTGCGTAGTATAGTTTTCTCATGAATCTTGAGTTGTCTCGAAGCGTAAGCGATAACCTTGTCTCGTTGCATAAGAACGCAACCAAGACCTGTTTGAAGCATCGCAATACACGACGAAATAGTCGTTTCCATCAGGAAGGGTAAGGATAGGAGCATTACAGAGCATGTCCTTGAGGGTTTGAAAAGACTCCTCTTGCTCGAGACCCCAAACAAAAGGTTTATCTTTCTGAGTCAATGACGTTAAAGGAACGACAATCTTGGAGAAGCTCGAGATGAAACGACGATAATACCCAGCTAGGCCAAGAAACGAACGAATTTCAGAAGGTGATTGAGGTGCAATCCAATTCTTCACAGCTTCTATCTTTGCGGGGTCAACATGAATACCGAGTTCATTGACGGTGTGACCAAGGAATTGAAGCTCTTTTAGCCAAAATTCACACTTGGAGAATTTGGCGTAAAGACGTTCGGTTCGCAAAAGTTGAAGGATAAGTTGCAAATGTCGCCCATGTTCTTCTTTCGTCTTGGAGTAGATGAGAATATCGTCGATGAATACGATTACGAATTGATCGAGGAAAGGTTTACACACGCGGTTCATGAGATCCATAAACACTGCAGGCGCGTTAGTCAAACCAAAAGGCATGACCACGAACTCATAGTGTCCATAACGTGTGCGAAAGACAATCTTAGGTACATCTCCTTCAAAAACTTGAAGTTGATAATAGCCGGAACGGAGATCGATTTTTGAGAAACAAGTCGCACCTTGAAGTTGATCAAAGAGATCGTCAATACGAGGAAGTGGGTATCCGTTCTTGACTGTAAGTTTATTGAGTTCACGATAGTTAATGCACATCCGAAAACCCATCTTTCTTCTTGACGAACAAAACGGGAGCACCCGAAGGGGAAGTACTAGGGCGTATAAAGCCTTTATCAAGAAGCTCTTGAAGTTGGCTAGATAGCTCTTGCATCTTCGAGGGTGCTAAACGATAGGGAGCTTTCGCAACAAGAGTAGCGCCAGGGATGAGGTCAATACGAAAGTCAACATATTGAGGAGGCGGAGGACAAGGAAGATCCTCTGGAAAGACATCAGGGAAATCGCAAACAACAGGAACGTCGCTCACGCTCGGGCCTTTGTTTTTCTTTTCCATAACATGGGCCAGAAAGGCAAAGTACTCCTTGCGCAAATATTTGTTTGCTTGAATACACGACATGAGCTTGAGACCTTTAGAAGGTTTCTCGCCATGGATGTGTAAGGAAACATTGATAGGAGGGGAAGGCGAAATGAACTTTTCTGAACAAACAACTTTGGCACGAACTCGCTTAAGCCAATCCATGCCTACTATGACATCGAAGCTACCCATTTGCATAGGTATGAGGTCGATCGAAAACGTAAGATCGTTTAGAATCAAGGAGTAATTAGAAAGGATAGAATCAACAGAGACGATTTTACCATTTGCGACTTCGACAGCGAAAGGATTAGGCAATTTGGAACGCGCGCACTTAAGTAAAGGTACAAATTCAGTCGAAAAAAAACTTTTATCAGCGCCTGTATCAAATAGACATGAAGCATAAACATGGTTCACAAGGAACGTACCAGTTATAATGTCGTTTGAACTTTGAGCTTGAGCGTTGGTGAGGGCAAATGCTCTTCCGCGTGCCAGTTGAGGCTGTTGCTGCTGCTGAGGCTGCTGGTTGACGTTACGCAGAGGGCAGACGTTAGCAAGATGATATGGATCACCGCACTTAAAACACGCTCGCATAGGAGCATTCTGAGAATGAGGTTGAGCAGGGTTAGGCATGCGGGCTTGGTTGGTTTGGGTTTGGGCTTGCTGCGACATTGGCTAGCAAAGTGCCCGAATATGTGGCATTGGGCACATTTGCGACATGAGGTGCCAGTGGGATGATGGTGTGAGCAGGTGTTACATTGATGTGACCCAACGTAACCCAATCTTGGTCCTTGAGGGTTGGCAGGGGTAATGGCTGCAACTGCTTGGATAGGTTGAGGGTTCGGCGGAGTAACAACCGCGCAATTTTAACCAGAAGCCTTCCGCTTCTTGTTCTTGGGGTTGTTGTTTCTGGGGTTTTTAGGTGAGGGTTCAACGGCGGCAGGTTCGGCGGTGGCTTGGTGCGCGCTTTTCAGCGAGGCCTTCGCGGCATTCCTGCGCTCGACCTGGTTGATGTTAAGGCGAGCAGCCAAGCAGTAGGTTTCCTCGATAGTTGCTGGAAAGGCAGCTTCCACGAGGTTCATGAAGGAGTCGGGTAGGCAATGGATGTATTTGTTGATAGCCTTCTCGGTGGTATCAACTTGGGTGGGGCAAAGGATACTAAGCTGCTTGAAGCGTTGGGTTAAACCATCATTATCATCCCCATTTTGCTTGAGGTACCAAAACTCTTGTTCGAGCTTCCTAAGCTCATGTGGAGGGCATAATTCTTCTTTCACGATCTTCTTCAATTTGGCCCATGGCAAGGCGTGGGCTGCATCATCCTCTCGAATGCTGCATTCGGAGGTCCACCAATCGAGAGCTCTTGATCAGAAACACCCTGTGGCGTTTTGGGTACGCAGATCATCGGGGCAGCCACTGTGACGGAACGCGAGTTCCATGGCTTCGAACCAAGTTAACAATGCTGTGGCGCCATCCTTGCCTGTAAACTCTAGGGGGTTACAAGCTATGAACTGCTTGAAGAGGAATTGCGGCTTGGGATTCTCCACCTTGGAGTCGACCGAACCATGAAGCGATTCAGTGTTCGACTGGATCTTACTAACGATATCAGGCATAATTCGGGCCATATGGTCGGCCATTTGCTCAGCGACAATGTTAGCGAGTTCTTTCTTGGAGTTGGAACGGGAGTCCTTCTTGCTCTTCTTGTGTTCACCGGATGAGCTTGGAGATGCCATCTAGAAGTTCGAAAGGAAGGGAAAGGATGAGACTTGACCATAATGTAAAATAAGTTTGGCATGTACGAGCATGTAAGCATGGTGTATCACATAGAGTTCACATAAGTAGCATAATTTAACAAGTATGGCATGTATAAACACGTATGAATGCGTATAAGGAGTATAAATTTAGTTGGTTCACGAGGAGTATTACTGTTTTTTATTGCGATAATGTGCGAATTGTGTAACGGTTTGAAATGAACGAGGTAACAAGTATTAAAACGCATAAAAATTGAGTCACACAAAAACGAAAGGCTTATAAAACATGGGAATGATTCGGGTAGAGAATCGTCGTCAATTCCAAAGTGAATCGAAGTCCTTTCGAATTAGAGGAACGTGCTTTAGCCTATAGGTAAAATACTCTCATCGAGAAGCGACTAACTTTATTTTACCCTTCTAGTTACTACACGTATCTAATCGATTGGAAAATCGAGACTTTGGCAAGAGCGAAAATCAAGGAATGGGACTTAATCAACAAGGTGCGGGTTCACCCCTAACTTGAAGATTTCGTACCCTAAGTGTGGTTGGTACTTACCAAAACGAAGAGCAAATTCCGATTCATTGGTCTTTGAGTTGGAAATTCTTTTCCATTAAGTTGTGGATTTCACTCCTAGCTTAATGGCGTAAATTCGTGCAAAATAACAAGAATGGCGGATTGAGAGTCTTTCACCAAATTGCGGTTTTCACACCTATTTTAGTGAAGTAGTCTCGTTTGTATTACGAGTGTCTTCAAGCGTCCAATGTGTATTGTGTAAAAATGTCTTAGGAAAGACATTGTAAATATGTATTAGGTCCAAAAGAAAGAGAAAGAAGCAAAGTAGGAAGCATAGTATTTTAAGCATAACAAGAATGGTCAAAACAGGTACTTAGAACTATAGACTAAGTCGAACATGGCAATTCTACCTAATTCCCTATAGATATGGCTCTGATACCAATCTGTCACACCCCAACCGATGGCGGAAACATCGGGATGAGACGAACAAATCGTTCAAAAGCATCATAACACTACTTTGTGACAATATGTAATCAAGCAAAATTTCATTTCATAATAAAATTGTCAAGTACAACATAATTCAAGGAAATACGACAACGCAACAATTTTGACAAATAAAAACATAACAAAATTGATACAACAATAATAAACCTAACGTCTATGTGTGTATCTAGCGTCATTCGCTACTTCTTTCATAGCATCATCTCCTCATCCTGTAACATGTTTAAAAATACGAGTTCAATGCAAAAGCAAAGGCGAGTATACAAATTTGAGTATAGCGTAAGTATAAGCATATGTTTAAACAAATCCACATGGCAACAAGAATACATACGAGCATACACTAGGCATGTGATATTTCTAGTCAAACCTCTGTTTACGCAACTAGTATAAATAATTCAACATGACCAACGTTCACAGGCGGTGCGTTACTCCTATAGTGCTATACATGTCAAATGGAGGCTACAAATAAGCTAATGTCTATAGTATCACATACGTTCATTCCCTAGTATAAGCATCACATAAGTATCAAGCGTTCATGTATATAGGATTGTTTTGTGCAAGTAATAAAGCATAAGTTTAGTGTTGTTTTGATACGTAACATGTTACACCCAAAAAGTGTTTAAACGAAAAAGGGGGATTCGAGTATACTCACGGTTTGTATTTGGGTCTTTTCTACACTTGAACAATTCCGTGAAGATGTTGGTTCAAGGGAGGAAACGCCGAGTTATCCTACATGAGGAAAGGAGGCGTATGAGTAATGAGTTAACGGTGGATTTGGAGTATTCGGGTAAATGTAAGAATAATGTATGGAAAAATATTATAACATGAAAAATAGTCACTAGACGTAGCACTTGTCATCGACACTATAGCAAATCCATAAGGATTGAATGTGTTTTCATAGGTTCAAGACCTATTAGAATCGTGACAAGGAACTACATACAATAGCGACGAAACTTAATAACTTAACGAATGATTCACTTAGTCATTTATCAAGGGTTCGGTTTCTAAGTTTATTATTTAGTTCATATACATAATTAGTCCTATAGTCATGTAAGAGGTGGGATGATAATTCATCCACTTTGGTACCTCTTGAATCAAGTAAGTCAAGTAGGAGGTGGAAGATTAACCATCCACTTAGGAACCTCTAGGTTTGTTCACCACTACACAAGTCACCATAAGTGACAAGGAGGGTTCAAGAACATAATGTACAAAATGTAAATATGGTGTCATCTATATACCAAGTAGCCAAGTGTGAGTCAACCCGAAGAGCACACGAGGACAATGGTCAACAGTTATGTGGGGTTGTGACACTTTAGGTCTAGCAAACTAGCTTGGATCTTGATGAAATACATCAAGTGATGTGTGGTCTCAAAAGGTTTAGGATAGCCCAAGCTAACCAAGGTGGACACACATGAACAAGTCTTAACCTTGCATCGCTTGTGAGCTAAAAGCTCTATGAAAACAAAAAGTTTGGAGTGTTCAACACTCCTATTTACATGTATAACAACCTAGGTTAGTCTCCTTAATCACAAGATTGATTAGAAGCTCAAGAACACTAGGATGGTTTAAATTAAACATAAGTTTTGGAAAAGTTTGTTTTAAAACAGGGAATTTCTTGCACTTCAACCTCAATATAAAGGAGTTCCATCTAGGTTTTCCATGGAAGAACCTAAGGAAACAATCCTAGAGGTGTCTCAAGTGCTAAGGAAGAAGAAACAATGAGAAAGGTGAAGTAGAAGTGAGCTAGAACTCACTTTCAGAGCTTTGAACTTTCTGCTCAATTTCTAAGCTTACGATTTCAAGTGTTTTGAGAGTGATATTAGAGTGTTTGTAAAGTGGAGGAAGTGTGGGAATGGGTTGGGTTTTATAGGATGTGATTAGGGTTAGTTAGGTGAGCATTTAGTGCAAGAAGCACAATCCTTGTGCACTAAAATTGACCAATAATGAGCCAAAATCACTTTCTGTCGAAATGGTTGGCTGGCAGGCCGCGAGAAGGGAAGGTGGACACGTTGGCGGCCCGCAAGAAGCTGGGATAAGTTTCATTTTTGTTAATTTAGCCCCCTGGGGTTTATATTAGGGGTTTGGGGTGTTTTTAAGCATAAAAAGTGCATTTTCAGGGGGTTTTAAGTCAGTTTATCGCAAGAATAAGTATGAGCAAGTATAATTGTATATATGTATCATGTATAAGTATCGTATAATGTATGTATATCACGTATTTGAAAGTTCACCACATGTTTTATGAATATCACAAGTATGCGTTACATGTTTGAATGTATGAGTATAAAATGTTTATGATCAAGTATAACATGAATAAAATATGAATTTTCATTATGATTCAAGTCTCGGATTACAATGGTTTACAAAGAAGAATGATTACAAGATACAACGTTTCCCAAAATAGAAATACAACGTGAGCTTGCTATAAATAGAAAGTATGGAAACGCGAGGCGTTACATGTATCTAGTTCATCTTTATGAAACAACAGTGAAGAAGCTCATGAAGTTTCAGAAGCAAGCTTCAGCTCCTGTTGCAAAACCAATTTTCGGAGCTATTAAAGATGCTAACTAAATTGCGCCGCCAGACAATAAATGGAGAAAAGATGGCAGTGATGATGAGAAAGAGCTTAATGCTGAAAAGGAATGGTTTTAGGAATTCAAGCCGAAAGCTAGAAGTGAATGGTTCTTAAAGGCAGAAGCTGATAAGCCTAAGAAGAAACAAGCTGCAAGGAAAATTGAAACAATACTCGTAGATGAAGATGAACCTGGAATGTTCAAGTCGAAGCAGGTTCAAGTGCAGCAGTTAATATTGAAAGTCAAGAAACAGGTAAGCAACACAAGATGATGTTATTTCTGCAACTTCAGAGAATGATGATTCTGATGATTCTCTTGAAAGAATTACAAAGAAGACTATAGCAGAGACTGAGGCAGAAAAGGTAAAAGAGACTGATGCTGATTTCGATCCGAATAAGGAAAGTGTCAGATGAGGAAAGACCAAAGAAGAAATCTAAACGTGTAAAGTCTGCAACTGTTTCGTCGACAAAGACTACAGGGTCTCCTCAGACTAAAGGAAAGAGAAAATCAAAGAAAGAACAAAAGGCTGTCAGCAAAAGGTACAAAGGATCGTTGAAAAGCGCAGAAGTTACACAAGAACCTTCTAGCACATGGGAGAAAGGAGTTACACAAGAACCTCCTACACAAGAACCTCCTGTTGTTGATATAAGTGTAGCTGAAGGTCCAGGAGTCACACAAGAACCTCCTGTGATTATTTTATCGGAAGCTGAAAGGCCAGGAGCTACACAAGAACCTCCTGTGTCTAGTTTTGTGGGAGTATCTATTTTTCAATCGCCGGTTGCTCCAACGACTTCAAATTTAGAAGTTCTACGCCAAAGAAGTCTACACCAAAGGCTACGACTCCAAAATCAACACCTAAAACTCCAGGAGGGCCTAATGTGTTTGGTGATATGCACAACGATCCAATAAGTCTCAGGATTTAAACGATTTCTTTCCAGACTAACGTTGAACTTTTGGAAAAGTGTGTCAAGGCATTAGAAGACAAAGTGGCACAAAATGAAGTTGAAAAAGCAGAGCTTATTCAGAAGATGAATCAAAGCGCCGTTGAAAAAGAGATTTTGGATGACAAGGTTAAAGTGTTAGAAAATGAGCGTGAATATTTTAAAGCGTTGATCGGAAGTCTGCAAGATGCGAATGAGAAGATGCAGACAGAAATTTCAGAGTTAAAGTCAATTCAAGCTCTAAACGATCGAAGATTCTCCAGGATGCAGAAAGTTTTATCTAATGCACTGGGTATTGATTTTATTGCTGAGTATGATCGTCTAGATCAGCAAGAAGCAAAAGAACGATCAGAAAAAGAATTAGCTGCGAGTGGCAAAGGAAAAGGGGTTGAAGGTGAAGCTCCTACTTCTTCTGAAGCTGCAGAGAAGTCCGATGATGTGACTAAAGCTTCTGAGTCCAATATTCCAAAGGTTGACGAATCTGTCAAGCCTTCTGATCCTATAGTTGCTTCTGAAGAAAAGGACGATGAAGAAGCTGAAAAGGAGGATAAAGATGATGAGGAAAAAGATGATTCGGAATATGATGATTGGAATGTAGCTGACGACGATGATGATGACGATTAGGGTGGTGTTGGTATTAGAATCACTGAAGCCAAATTGTCAAGTGAATTTGATTTTTCCTTGCTAAGGGATGATGAATCAAACAGAATGGAGATAAAAGTGAGGGAGAGTCAGGACAGAAAGGGCCAACTGATGAGATTGATTTGTTAAATGTGATAGATTTGCTAAACCAGTTGTTGCAGTACGCACAAAGCCGTTAATGTTGATGTTGGAACATAATGTGTAAGAGGTGAGTACGTGCACAATTACTCAAAAGAATATTTGGCGAGATTGGTTGAAGTTGAAGCTAAAAGTTTAGAGTTTGATTTCAAGGAAGCTTTGAATGTTAACACTTTTGAGCCAAACGATTATCAGTATGCTAGAAGATTTGAGGCTGATTAGTATAACAGGTGATCGTAGAGGATTGGTCTTCTGATGATTAAACAGATCATACTGCGAAGTATGTCGGTCTTAATTCTGAAAGTTTTCCTACTTTCGAGGAGTTGTACAAGCAACTCGATGAAGACATGCTTAAAGAAAAGATTGAAGAGTCTCTACGAGAGGGAAAAGTTCCTAAACCCATGACGAAGGAGGAAATCGCTCAAGCGAAAAAGTCCTGGTTTAAAAAAATGTCTCGCGAACGTAAGTTTTGACGTCCTCTAGCATTCTTTACCAGAGACAAAGATGTTTCTTTGGGGGATATTTTGAGTTGGGGTTGGTTCAAAGAGCTGAATGTTTATGAAATCAAGAGGGAATTTGGAGTGCAACACTTCAAGTATCTTTCTGATTTCAAGACTTTACCTTATTGGGATGTGGAAGAGTTAGTGCAAACTGTGAATGTTACATATCACATGAAGTATATTGATCAGTTATTATGGAAAATGATCAAGTATGAAGCGGTGAAAGGATTCAACTACTGGAAGCCTTTTATTCCTAGCCGCAGAATCAAGACAAACAAGAAAACCGGAGAAAAAGACATAACATTGATCATGAAACGTCCAAGAGCCATGAGGAATATGCCGCTAATGCCAATTGAAAAAAACTTCTATCCTTTGTTCAAGTGGTGGCAAATAGATCCAGCTACTTGTGAAGCAGTTATTGTTCTTGTCACACCCCAAAATACCGCTTGCAGAGTTTTACCGCGAGGCGTGTGACGTACCAGGATCCAACCACTAATCATGTTGAACTAACAATAAGTAATGTAAAACAAAGTCATCATAACCAACATGAAAGTGACTTTTAAATTAAACAATTCAAAATAGCTTATGTTCAACGGAAGTAAATGTAAATATTTCAAACAATTAAAAACCAAAATGATTTAAAACGTAAATTATTTAATGTTTGCAATTTTGTATAACGCCCCATGACAGTTCCAACTCCCCAGACTACAAGTTACCATGCAAGATATATCTAACAACCTGCAAGCATGCAGAAATAGTGTATCAGCGATTAAGCCAGCGAGTTCACAGTTTTGTTTAACATAAAACAAGTAGGTGTTTAGTTTAAAGACATGTTGATAATAACTCGGTACCCGCAGTGACGTCAGTTTGTTTGCCCTTCCCCAATGTCTATCAACATTGAGATCATGTGGTTAAGGTCATTAGTTCACGCCCGTCCAACCAAGGTACGGTGTGAGGTTGTCAAGCCTAATAGCGCTATCAACTAATACCCCGTTGCCCTCCAAGCAACTGGTTCGGTAATAAGATGGGACTTAAGTGATAGAGGTGAGTAGATTATCCAACATCGAAATTAAACTTCAATAGTTATGAAAAGTATTCCTCCAAGGAATAGTAGTTTCGTAAATGTATTCCTCCAAGGAATAATAGTTTGTTTGTTCCCTCGGAACGCATGCTTGTAAAAGAGTAGTGAACTCACCTTAGTTTGCTCGGTTAAAAGGCGGAAATTAAATGCGGAGTGGAACGGGTCAATCACGTCCTAACACGATTATCGGTAAAAGTTAGTGGGTGAACACAGACGGAGACGCGGATCCTACACGTATCTAACACATATCACGTAAAATATTACAATATACATATACACACATGCATGCAAAGTGTCACTTTTCGAAATAGCGACCATCTTTTCGTCACAAATCACATAATAAATCTTGTCACAAAAATTCAGCTTTTAAGTGCATTTGAGGACAATTTGCGGTGCGTTAATCGGGACCGTTTAGGCACCGGATAGTCCCCAAAGAATTACAGAACTGTCAATCGAACCAGAGACCATTGTATTAAAATTTGATGACCGAATTCCTTACAGATTTTCCGTGAAAAATCTTGCTCCAAACAGTGATCAGATTCGTCGTAATCTAACCCTGTTGGCCCAAACATTTATTTAAAAATATACGTTAATCCGATTGAAGCGAAACCAACGAAAAAATCACTTAATCGAGCAATGACATCTACAGTAAAATTTTCACATCTAAACAGTTAACACATACCAAGTTATGACACAAAATGTGAGGTGTAATTTCTGCAAAAAATGACAGCTTAGAGCAGTTTTCCGATTTAATCCGTTAAAAATACTTAGACCTGTCCAAAAATTATGAAATCACCACGGTTTGAAAGCTACTTCGGGTACTTGGTTTTAGACTCTGAAAACGTAAAGTTTTGATAATTTAAAGTCCCAGAACAGGCTACGCAATTCAGCGTATTTTCTGCAGAAAATCATTGAACTGGTATTTACTCAATTAGTCACTTTTTCATGCATCCTAACAAGTTTCTAGGTGTCGTAAGCGCATAACGAACTTGTGTAAACATAATACAAGGTATCTACATCAGATTGCAAAGTCGATATCACAAAAGTTCGCTTATGTAAACAGTTATACTATATCCCATACGTGGTTTTCTTGCATCCTACACTACAAGTTAACAATACGAACAACATGATCATCAAAATATAGCAAAACACTGTGATGTATCAAGAGATTTCATGCCAAATCAACACAACCATAATAACTAACATCGTTATTTATACAAAATCACAGCCAAGATAACTTGGTATAACTCGTGTATGAAAATCAGAAACTATCACCAGACACAAATTTCTATTCGAACACAAAACACTAGTTATAAATCAAACATTCATACGATCAAAACACCATGGAAACACGATCTCTAGCAAGTCATAGTTCACAATTATTCACATAACACCAAGCATCATTATAAAGATAATAACACAGCCTTGTAACAAAAGAACCACAAACCAAAAAAGTAACCAAAACACACTAACCGTAAGAGATGGTGTGCGAGAGAACTAGAGTGAGAGGGAGAGTGCACCGAGAGAAGGAATCGCAACCGAGGGAGGGTGCCTTGTTGCTGCCGTCAATCTTCAAGAGAGGGGTGTAGGGTTTTTGTTTCTAAAACATAACCCACAACATGCAGTTACGTAATATATGGGAATTCAAGATGGGGGCGGTGGGGTTTGTTATGTGGGCCGAACCACATGCAACAATTGGCAACAAGGGCTAAAGGGGGGTGTTTGGGCTGCACTAAAAACTCGTGAGGGATGTGGGCTTCCCACAAAATGCAAACAGAATGGGGAAGTGGGGTGGCAGCCATTTGGTTGTGTATATTATTTTTTAACAAACAACTAATAACAAATGAATAATTAATTAATTAGTAATAAATGAATAATTAATTTACTAATATAAATGTATATTATTCATGCTAAGATTCGGGGCCTCATACGTTTCGAGTTACGCGAGTGAGTTGGATCGACTAGTGAGACAGGTGTTTTGGTTCAAACGGTTCGGGTCGGTCTAACGCGATATGTATAAAATATTATTAACTCGTCAAATAGAATAAGTATAAGATACGATTTATAAATATGAAAACGAAAACGAACGGTTCTAACCTCGAAATTACGAGTTGTCACATCATCCCAAGTTGAAAGAAATTTCATCCCGAAATTTGATAATTAGACACAAGAGAGTGAAAGACGAGTTAAGATGACTGCATAAAAACTACTAAGAGTAAAAGGAAAGAGGTCAATGTCAAACACCTGACCTAACGATCGAGCTTGCACCCAACATAAAAATATGGGATGTTTCAGTTGGCTGGCCGTCAGCCAATTCCTCAATGTGTTTGGTTTTCAAGAGAGGTTTGGAGCCGATATATAAAAACATATGTAGCGCACATTATTTCCATATTCAGTACAAGTAGACAAAAAAAGATAAGAGTGTAGTTTAAGGTTAGGTAGGAGTCCGTCATTGCCATGGCTCCCATGGATATCTGATCCCCAATTATGTCGGATAATGGGTCAGAATCCCTTTACACACGCTTGGTCTCACTTGGATTCACATGCACTCCCAATTATTATTACGTGTGCACCCGTAATGATAATTCGGTTTGCATGTTCACCCCAATTTTTCATAACTTGTATCAAGAGATCCTCATATGCGAATGTCAAAAGAAAGTGTTGTCAAAACGATGGAGATCATAAAAGATTTAAAAGTAACATCGTTCTAATTTAACATAGTATATATAGATAACACATGAATTCATACTATAATGTTGTGTGTATAGCTATATGCAATGCAATGCATATGTATATGCTAAATGTATAGTGTATGCGATATTAAAAGACGAACCTTGCAATCTGGAGCGCAGTGTCATTGTCGTTTTCCTAACTGATTCGGTTATAGTATGGTTTTACAAAAAAAAAAACTTATTTTTATTTAAAACCTAGTTCACTATAACCAATGGCTCTAATACCAATTTGTCACACCCCCAAAATACCGCTTGCAGAGTTTTACCGCGAGGCGTGTGATGTACCAGGATCCAGCCAATAATCATGTTGAACTAACAATAAGTAATGTAAAACAAAGTCATCATAACCAACATGAAAGTGACTTTTAAATTAAACAATTCAAAATAGCTTATGTTCAACGGAAGCAAATGTAAATATCTCAAACAATTAAAAACCAAAATGATTTAAAACGTAAATTATTTAATGTTTGCAATTCTGTATCATGCCCCATGACACTTCAAACTCCCCAGACTGCAAGTTACCATGCAAGATATATCTAACAACCTGCAAGCATGCAGAAATAGTGTATCAGCGATTAAGCCGGCGAGTTCACAGTTTTGTTTAACATAAAACAAGTAGGTGTTTAGTTTAAAGACATATTGATAATAACTGGGTACCGCAGTGACGTCAGTTTGTTTGCCCTTCCCCAATGTCTATTAACATTGAGATCATGTGGTTAAGGTCATTAGTTCACGCCCGTCCAATCCAGGTACGTTGTGAGGTTGTCAAGCCTAATAACGCTATCAACTAATACCCCGTTGCCCCCCAAGCAACTAGTTCGGTAATAAGATGGGACTTAAGTGATGGAGATGAGTAGATTATCCGACATCGAAATTAAACTTCAGTAGTTATGAAAAGTATTCCTCCAAGGAATAGAAGTTTCGTAAATGTATTCCTCTAAGAAATAATAGTTTGTTTGTTCCCTCGGAACGCATGCTTGTAAAAGAGCAGTGAACTCACCTTAGTTTGCTCGGTTAAAAGACGGAAATTAAATGCGGAGTGGAACGGGTCAATCACGTCCTAACACGATTATCGGTAAAAGTTAGTGGATGAACACAGACAGAGACGCAGATCCTACACGTATCTAACATGTATCACGTAAAATATTAGAATATACATATACGCACATGCATGCAAAGTGTCACTTTTCGAAATAGCGACCACCTTTTCGTCACAAACCACATAATAAATCTTGTCATAAAAATTTAGCTTTTAAGTGAATTTTCGGACAATTTGCAGTGCGTTAATCGGGACCGTTTGGGCACCGGATAGTTCCCAAAGAATTACAACACGTGTCAATCGAACCAGAGACCATTGTATTAAAATTTGGTGACCGAATTCCTTACGGATTTTCCGTAAAATCTTGCGCCAAACAATGATCATATTCGTCGTAATCTGACCTTGTTTGCCGAAACATTTATTTAAAAATATACGTTTATCTGATTGACGCGAAACCAATGACAAAATCACTTAATCGAGAAAGGGCATCTACAGTAAAATCTTCACATCTAAACAGTAAACACATACCAAGTTATGACACAAAACGTGAGCTGTATTTTCTGTAGAAAATGATAGCTTAGAGCAGTTTTGCGATTTAATCCGTTAAAAATACTTAGACCTATCCAAAAATTATGAAATCACCACGGTTTGAAAGCTACTTCAGGGTACATGGTTTTAGACTCTGAAAACGTAAATTTTCAATAATTTAAAGTCTCGGAACAGGCTACGTAATTCAGCGTATTTTCTGCAGAAAATTGCTGAACTAGTATTTACTCAATTAGTCACTTTTTCATGCATCCTAACAAGTTTCTAGGTGTCGTAAGCGCATAACGAACTTGTGTAAACATAATACAAGGTATCTACATCAGATTGCAAAGTCGATATCACAAAAGTTCGCTTATGTAAACAGTTATACTATATCCCATACGTGGTTTTCTTGCATCCTACACTACAAGTTAACAATACGAACAACATGATCATCAAAATATAGCAAAACATTGTCATGTATCAAGAGATTTCATGCCAAATCAACACAACCATAATAACTAACATCGTTATTTATACAAAATCACAGCCAAGATAACTTGGTATAACTCGTGTATGAAAATAAGAAACTATCACCAGACACAAATTTCTATTCGAACACAAAACACTAGTTATTAATCAAACATTCATACGATCAAAACACCATGGAAACACGATCTCTAGCAAGTCATAGTTCACAATTATTCACATAACACCAAGCATCATTATAAAGATAATAACACAGCCATGTAACAAAAGAACCACAAACCAAAAAATAACCAAAACACACTAACCGTGCGAGATGGTGTGCGAGAGAACTAGAGTGAGAGGGAGAGTGCACCGAGAGAAGGAATCGCGACCGAGGGAGGGTGCCTTGTTGCTGCCGTCAATCTTCAAGAGAGGGGAGTAGGGTTTTTGTTTCTAAAACATAACCCACAACATGCAGTTACGTAATATATGGGAATTCAAGATGGGGGTGGTGGGGGTTTGTTATGTGGGCCGAACCACATGCAACAATTGGCAACAAGGGCTAAAGATGGGTATTTGGGCTGCACTAAAAACTCGTGAGGGATGTGGGCTTCCCACAAATGCAAACAGAATGGGGAAGTGGGGTGGCAGCCATTTGGTTGTGTATTTTATTTTTTTAACAAACAACTAATAACAAATGAATAATTAATTAACTAATATAGATGTATATTATTCATGCTAAGGTTCGGGGCCTCATAAGTTTCGAGTTACGCGAGTGAGTTGGATCGACTAGCGAGACAGGTGTTTTGATTCAAACGGTTCGGGTCGGTCTAATGTGATATGTATAAAATATTATTAACTCGTCAAATAGAATAAGTATAAGATTCGATTTATAAATACGAAAACGATTGGTTCTAACCACGAAATTACGAGTTGTCACAGTTCTGAAGTTTGAAGAACACTTGGATATAACAAAGGAAAGGGTTGAGGTGATGGGTCATCAGGGCATGAGAGGTTTATGGAATACGATAAGGATTCTAGATCCTATGTGGCTTGTGAACTGCTCGAGAGAAGATATCAAAACCTTGTTCTATAGCAAGATTGTTTTTGAAGAACGAGAAAAGGTACAAGCGATGCAGTTTCAGAAAGTTGTAAACGTTTGTTATGCACGCGAAGTCAATTGTGGAAAGATGTGGCAAACGAAGTGGAGAGATTTAGAAAGACTTGAGTTTCTAAAGGAGGAGAAGCGTCTTGAAGCGATTCATGAAAGAACTAAGAAGGCAAGTGTTAAAAGATTTCAGCATTTGAACAAAGTGCCTCCTACAGATCAGACGCCGGATCCGAAACAAGAGCGACAAAAGAAGTCGTACAAGAACTTCTTCGGTCATGTGCGTTAATGTTTATATGAAGACAAAGTTTTGAAGACTGATACAAGATGAAGACTATATCCAAGGGGAGTCTGTTGGTGCATAATGTCTATGTCTTAGTCTTCTATCGAGTCTGTATAGTATAGACCTGAATAGGCTAGCTGAAAAGTGTACTTATGTTTGTTAGAGACAAGTTCGCTCATAGTGTGTCATGTAAAGGCAAGTTCGGCGGGCGAACTCATGTCTCTCAGGAGCGAACTTGGACTATTATAAATAGCTAGCTTGCCTCATTCATTTGAAACTTTGGCATTTTGGAGGCGAAGCTTTGTCAATCTGTACTCTCGAAGTTTAATCAATGAAACTGATGATTAACTGATTAATTCTTGTCTATTGGTAAACACGACATAATATTTCCGCTATTATGGACATTAGATATCAAATTTAGGTTCCTTAGCATCGAGGATCGGTCCTACAAGAAACCTTCGAGTGATTTAGCTCCAAATTTGCCATCTTGATCAATTACAGTACATGGGGCTCCAAATGGTTCTAAGAACTTCAAATTCGGTTTCCGTCGGTTGATCATTTCAAAGCAAGTCTTCTTCGTTGGTTTTACTATTAAGACTCTGTTAAGTGTGTAACAAGCCGTTGCAACTGCTTCACTCCAGAAGCTGACTGGAAGCTTTGAGTCTGTAAGCATGGTTCTTGCAGTTTCGATAAGCGTCCTACTCTTCCGTTCAGCTACACCGTTTTGCTGCGGAGTGTAGGGTGCACTAAACTCGTGCAAAATCCCTTTAGCATTGCAGAATTCCTTCATTTTGGTGTTTTTGAACTCAGTACCGTTGTCACTTCTAATGCGTCTCACCGGAAGATGGTACAGGTTCTCAAGTTTCTTGAAAAGAATCACCAAATTTTCAAACGTCTCATCTTTAGATTCTTGGAAGAATACCCACGAGTATCAGGAATAATCGTCTGTAACTACCAAGCAGTAGAGATCTCCAGAGATGCTTCTGACATTCACTGGACCAAAGACATCCATATGAAGTCTTTCGAGAGGCGACTTTATCGAATTGAGAATCTTTTTCGGATGAGATTTCTTGATCTGCTTTCACTTTTTACACTCGAGGCAATTATCTGACATATGAAATTTCTACCAAATCGTTATGCACCAAATGATTCATCTTTCTCAGGTGAATGTGGCCCATCTTTCTATGCCATAAGATTGACTCCTTCTCGGTAGCTTTCGAAACAAAACACTGTGCCGTTTTTGAAGAAGTAGTAGCATTTCCCATGTCAAGAACATATTGTATTCATAGCACGCATGAGTATGCACTCGTCTGGTATTTTGAAACCCGGTTTGATTATCATGCATTCTTTATCGTTGAAGTGGACGGTAAATTTCTTATCACAAATTTGAGAAACACTCAGAAGGTTGTTCTCAAGCTCCGCAATGTAGTTCACTTGATCAAATGAAACAACTCCGTTTGAGAGCTTTCCCTCGGCGACAATCCTTCCACCTTGGTTTCCAGCAAATCCAACATACCCGCCATTGATAGCTTTTATGTCAAACAAGAGCGCTTTCATTCCCGTCATATGTTTGGAAGCTCCACTATCCAGAATCCACTTGGAAAGTACGGATCTCTGGAGACCCTGCACATTTCAACAATTAGTTAAACAGTGCGACCCAAGCCTTCTTGGTCTTGGGTTGAATTGGATAACCATCATCGTAATCAAATTCACCTTCGTCAGCATAATCAAATTCAAATTCATCATCTGGATATTCTTCGATGTTTATGTTTAAAAACTTCACTTTCTTTTTATCTTTCAAACTGTTACCCTTGTAATTTTGACAGTTTCAGACTTGATTTCAGATTTTAATTCTTTCATGCTATCACTAGTCTTAACAGACTCAGACTTAGTGTTTCAGATGTTGTTGACCTTTTCTTAGCAACCCAGGCTTGTGATTTTATAGGCTCTGATACCACTTGTAGGTCTGTCGTACGGATCGTTCAGTCACTAATCTGATTTTATAGACGTATCCGAGGACAAAATCTTTTCCAAATACTCTCTAACTTTTTTCCTCTTTTTTCTCAATCTGTCTTTTTGCTCTTGTGATAACTTGACTTTTTGTTCTTTGGGCTTCTCTACAGTTTTTTCATTTTTCTTCTCTGTTTTCTTCTCCTGTGGTCTTTTCTCCCCCTGAGATTTAACCGATCTTCTTTTCAGATTAGTCGGACAATCCCTGGAAATATGACCTTTGATTTGACATTTATAGCATCTTCTCGTATCAAATCTCTTTTTCAGGTAGTTAACAGCAATGTGTCCACCAAATCCACAGTTGTAACACACTCTGTTATAGTATCAATCTCTCCATTCAGACCAAACACCCAAATCAGCACATTGATTTGACATGTAGTAGTCATCTTTCCTGCTTCTTCTATAAAATTGATTTGACTTTGAAGCACTGTGGTCCGACCTGCACCACTTATTCTCAAATTTTTGTGAGTTTTTATAATGATTGGATGATCCGTACCGATGAGCTTTTATTTTGTTTTGAAAATTTATAGAATTTTGTTTTTCATGTTGTTTTTGTTCTCCATTCTGCTTAGAAGGTTTTTGCGTTGAGTATTCACCTTTTTCAGCAGATTGTAGAACAGTTTCTTGAAATTTTTCTTTTGGTTTCAAAAATATTTTCTTTTTATCATTTTTCATTCATCGGTATTATCATCACAATCCTCAATTATGACATCGTCATAATTTGTGAAATTGTCATTTATTGGAATTTTCTTTTATTATCATTGATCGGTTTTGACATATATGTTCTAACTTTAATGAGGAAGCACAAATCCTTTCAATAATTTTGCTGAATTAGCAGCTTTATTTATAACAGTCTCAACCTCTTTTTCAAGTTGAGTTATTTTCTCAATATGAGAATTTATTGCTATTTGATTTTCTATATTTAATTTTTCAAAAACAATTTAATCATTTTTAAACATTTTTATTTCATTTTGAAAATCTACTACCATTTGTTATTTTTTATTTTCTAAAATTTTTATTTTGTTTTCAAAATTGTTTTCATTTTCTTTTAATTTTTCATTTTCTAATGTCAAACTCTCAATCTCATTCAAGAGTTTGGTATTATCTGCCTGATAATTGTCTACGTCATAGACTGGGCAGACTGCTTTAGAACTTGAAGACTCATTTGTGGATATACTTGAAACTAGAGCTTCACAGTTCTTAACCACTACACTCTCTTGAAACTTATTCTTCAGAGATGTCCATAATTCTTTCGCAGTCTAGTATTCTGGTAAAAGTATCAGGATGTCTTCCTTAACCGATTGCTGGATAAAATTAATCATTTTCTTTTCAGCAAAATAATCATCTTTCTGTTGAGTAAAATATTTGCACTTCTCCAGAATTTTCTGATTCTCATCTCTAGGAACGACATAACATGTCTCAATCGCAACCCAACTGCGGAAATGCATGGCTTGGACCCAGCTCTCAAATTTTCCTTTCCAAACGTCATACTCGTTCATACTCATCAACTTTGGTGGCTTCATGGGCCCCATTTCGTTTTCCATACTAATCTGTCGTTCAAAACACTTGAAAAATGATTAGCAAACAGACAATTTTAGTAAAAATTTGACTTTTTAACCCACAATATTAACGTATCGGATTGCTAAAAACGCTTAAAATTTTTCTGAGAACTGTTTTTACCAGATTAGAGCTTTAACCTCGTCTCGTCAATACGAATCTAACGATATATAATGTCCGAGACGTTTTTCGGGATTTTCATGCTTTTTTTTGTTTAGAAACCTTGGACAAGTTCGGGCGAACTTGTCACAGCTTGTGAAATCAGCTACTTAACAAGTTCGGTCGAACTTGTTGAGATTTTATGAAAAATTCACCTTGAATACAAGTTCGAGCGAACTTGCGAAAGATTTCAAGAAAAACAGCAAGTTCGGGCGAACTTGTGAAAGATTTCAAGAAAAACAGCAAGTTCGGGCGAACTTGTAAGAATTTCAAGAAACTATACAAGTTTGGGCGAACTTGTAATATTTTTCAACAATATTTAATCAAGTTCGGGCGAACTTGATGAAATTTGTTTGAAAAATAAGCAAGTTCGAGCGAACTTACCCAAAAATCTTGAAAAATCAATCAAGTTCGGGGGAACTTGATGAAAAATGTGAATTTTTCAGTCAAGTTCGAGCGAACATGTGTTTTCAAACATGGTTTTTTCAATATTTCGGCATGAATTCGTTTGTTTAAGCTCTGATCTTTTCAAGGGTTTTACTAATATGGATTATACGTATTATACTTGAAAATCAGTCCATTTTGTCCGTGAATTGTCCAAGAAAAGTTAAAAATAGAAGAAACGAGTAGAAGATGAGATGTTCTATGTCCAATGTCTTCAACTTAGGCCTATCCTGCTCTGATACCACTTATAGGTCCGATCCTCCATGCTTAGGAACCTAGATTTAATCTCTATTGTCCATAATAGCGGAAATGTTACGACAAGTTTACCAATAGACAAGAATTAATCAGTTAAACGTCAATTTTATTGATTAAACGTCAAGAATCCAAATTGACAGAGCTTCGCCTCAGAGATGCCAAAGTTACAAATGAGTGAGGCATGCTAGCTATTTATAGGCTTCCAAGTCCCCCTTGGATGTTGCCGTAGTCATCATTCTTCAAATAAGTTCCTGAGTCTTTAATGTTCTCTTGATCTTTATTTCTTTAATAACTTTATCATCCATGCTCCCCCTTACTTTAAGCTTTCTGTTATCTTCAATCAACATGTTTATCTAGCTCCCCCTCAAATGATGCTCTGAATCTCTAACATTTGATGATTAAGAACAATCACACGTATCCACACACAAACAGTTTCTCAACAGTCTCGTTGGTCCGGCTAACATTCAACATTATTACTTTTCCATGGAAGATATGAGAAAAAAATTCTTTTTGGATTTTTAATATTGAATGCAGAAATGTAAACATACTAAAATGTAATATTTACATTTTATATTTTTGTGAGAAAACATGCTAGAGGATCATATCAGATTAATGAGACATATCAGCTGCACCGTTGATCTTTAAGAAACACTTAGTTTAAACAATATGGATTGTCGGTATTGTTGTCCACTTAAACTCAATCTAAAAACTTTCGTAATGCTTACCGACACGTTAAGGTACATTAATTTGCACTAAGTTCTTATGGACCCCACAATCTCAGCATATCCCCTCATCATGTAATACACTGACTCAAGTAATGCCTTTAAACTTTCATCAACTGTGATATGTGTGAAAATAACGCTGAATGTTTAAACATTAACAATCAGGTCGATCTTTCGATACGCAGAGAAAGTCCAATGTTTAAACAAAATAAGAAATAAAAACAAGTTGAAATTGTTTAGATCTTAACCACCAGTTCGATATTCACATATACGCAGAGGTGATCCAAGATTTAAACAACACACCAAGTAAAATAAAGCATAAATGTTTAAGCACTAACGTCCAGTTCGATACTTTCATATACGCAGAGGACGTCCAATACTTAAACAAAATAAAGAAATAAAACAAGTTTAAATCTTTGCAAAATGAAATACACAATCACAGTGACTTTTTCAGTGAGTTGTGAAAGTTCACAAACTAACCAGTTTTTATGCTTTTCAGCATTCAGCGATTACTGAGTAGGTACACAGTCACGAAGGACAAAACTAAGTACTATGCTTTCAACCGTGTTTCCACTAGAACTAGGCTTTTCTATTTATGTTTGTATCGTTTTCGCAAAACTACTAGTCTAGCTGAGCCTACCGACACATCTTTAGTGAGATTGTTTAACCATTTTAAACAATACATATTTTTAGCATGCACTGATAGTCCACTGATGTACTATTATTTCCTCTTTTCGCACAAGTAATCTCATTTTTCATTTTTCAATATTTTTGATATTTTGAGATTTTCTACTGTTTTTGGCTTTTTGAAAAAAAAAATTATCTATCTAAAATGATTTTGAAATGATGTTTTTCAATTTTACAGGAATTTTACAGAAATTTTTGTTTTTTGACAATTTTAAAATTTTTCTCCCCCTAAAACTGAAAACATCTTTTCGAGATCGAAAATAAGAATATTCCATTTTAACCATTTAATGACTTTTTACGAATGTGAACGTGAGACTACCATTTTGTTTTATGGAATATGAATCTTGTCTCTTGTCTCTCTGTATGAACAACCATTGCTTCTGAAATGACCTTTGGCTTGAAGCTTGGTTATCCTGCACATTCAAACAAACTTTAATCAGTTTTGAATTGGAGCCCAATCCATTCTGGATTTAGGTTTACCAAAATACTAACATCTGAAGTAAACAAACATTCACACTCTTTTTGATATTCAAACAGTTTGATAGAAACTTTATTTGAAAATTTTACTTTTTTTTATTTTTAACTGTTTGAATTATCAATGTTCCTCCACTGCTCTCTCTTTTGTCCTCAGATTTGTATCTGATGAATTCGGTTTACTTGACTGTGAGTAAAATGATTCATTAGAACTTTTATCTGACCAACTTCGTTGCACTTGAAGCAAATCCGATTATCATGTGAATCCACTAGTGGGTTTTACACCACTTGTGGCTTTCGCCTTATCTCGAAGTTCTTTGTGTTTCTTAAACTCATCATTTAATTGCTTCCCAATCGAACTTTCCTCGTGAACCGTGCTTGTCCCATAAACAAATTTCATGTTTTTATCTTTGTACTCATAAAATGGTGAGTTTTTCTTAACCGGTTCTTCTTCCTCATCTAGACCCAACCCAGCTCTCCGGTTTTTTCGGATGATCATCACCCTTTCTCCGGTAGTTGTTATAATTTCTTTTGGATTTAGAATAGAATTTCTTTTTATTTTTCTCCAGGTCCTCTGATGTGACTTCAACCAGTTTACACAGTTTATCCAATTGATCTTCTTTGATATTCTGAATCGGAAGACTGTCATCAAAGTATAATCTATCGATTCCTTAACCTTGTACATGACAACGTTAGGATCATCACATAGATCATCTTCCGATGATGTATCGTCATCTTCAGAATTTGTCTCAGAACTGTGCAAACTCGAGGTGGCTCTATCGAAGCTGCCATCATCAGAATCGTTCAGAACATTTTCAACCACCTTTTTCACTACCGCATTATCATCTTCTGATTTAGTATAGACTACATCAATGTTCTCTGGCAACTCATTTTTCTTTTCAGATAACAACTGTTTTGCGACAATACTTCTCGCAAAGAGGTGGAGGAACATTGCTATATTCTTTACCAATTTTCTTTTTACGTTTTTCTTCCGATGGAATTGTGGGAAGAATGTGATCAATGACATATGCGTTAGTTGAATAACTTCTTAAAAGTTGTGATCACGTTCTGTTTCAATTTTCATGTCCTGGAGTTGTTTGGTTTTAGCAATGGTGTTGATATAGATGTTTATTGCTTTTTGTTTATCCATTACTGTACCTTTCAACATCCTTATGGTATCATGTTGTTCAATATTATTTCTATCAAGCCTGCCATAATCATCTTTCATTTTGTCATACGCTTCCTTCATTGATACGATAATCATATTTGAAATGTTCGTTATGTACATTGAGTTCAGCGATGATTTGTGATTTTTCAGCGCAAATAGCACATGGCTCGGTACATTTTGGGCAAGGTTTTACAACCTCCATAACTTGCACTCTGACAACTTCCTTTAGCTCTGGACCTACCTTTGTTAGATTTGCCATCAAAGCTTTATCAGCAATGTCTTTGAGGTTTTCAGCATTCATTTCTTGAGTAACATCAATGACTTCTTCAGCAATAGATTTCTCCTCGGCAACTTGCTCCTGAGAACTTCCGTCAAAGTGACCTGCAAAACTATCGCATGAGTTAGGAGATAAAATGCCTTGATTCTGCATGTGAATATACTCATCTTCTTCCTGTTGTTGTTGCAGATACTATTCCAGTAAAATATTCTCTAGAGCTGCTGCTTCTTCGGCAGATGTATCTTCAATGATCTCAGCCATCAATGCAACTTCGGTCTTCTTACCGATATAAGAATTCCAATCGAAGCCATCATCCTCGTTCGAAGCGACCATAGCTTTATTGGTGTTACTGCTATTTGGCTTTTCCTGGATCTCAACCTATGTCTTCTTTGGAAAAGGTTTATACTGAAGTGATTTCTTGTAATATTCGTGCCCCCTCCGAATGGACTCTGATTTCCTGTGGCTTCAAGATTCTTGCATTCTCTCTTAAAATGCCCTTTCTGTCGGCATCTGAAACAAGTGACCTTCGATTTGTCGAACCCTAGCTTGTTGCTTGAATTTCCGATATCTCGGCCAGTGAGTGCAACAAACTTTGTCACTCTTTGAATGATAGAAGCTAGAGACCACTTAATATCCATCAGTTCAAGCTCTTCTTCGTCCACCTGATCGTGGTTTCAGCAGTCATTTCGGGATTGCCGATCTTTCCAGCTACAAGACTTTCATACGATTCTAGAACTGTGGCGAGAAGTGACATATGTTTTTTTGCAACTTGTTCAGAAACAACATTGTTTAGATTCACAGCAATGTTACACTTGTACATGTTCGGATCAGAATTCGTTTGTTGATTCTGATTTGCTTGACTCTGATAAGAAGCATTTGACCCTGTGCTAAAGAACGAAGGGCTTTGTGGACTTTGATCATATTGTGGATATGATTGGTTCTGATTTTGTGGAGAAGAATTCATGTTTGCACTGAATGCTCCCTGAATCTTTGGACTTGAAATGTTGTCTTGCATTCCTGTTTTGTAATACAGACCAACATCTTGAACAACATTCGCATTTTAGATTTTGCGATCTTTAGAAGTTCCATTTCATGGCCTTCGAGTTTGTCGATGAATGTAGACAACTTGAAGAATTCCCAATTAGCACTTTCTTTCAGAACCATCAAGTAAGTAGTCCACTCTCCGTCAGGTAACGCATCTGCAAGCTTGTCGATGTATTCTTGTTCCGTCTTCGCCAGACCATGTCTTCTCATTTGGACTTTTAGATGACAGAAACGCTCAATCATCTGCTTCATTGTCTCGCCCTTCAACATGTTGAAAATATCGAACTCCTTCATGATGAGAGCTTTCTTACTCTTGATCATCTCTACACTTCCTTTGTATTTCTTTTGCAGCGATATCCAGATTTCTCTTGCAGTCGTGTATTCTGGCAACAAGACCAAAATATCTTCTTTAACAGATTATTGAATGAGGCTTATCGTCTTTTCTCAGCAATGTACTCATCTTTCTGTATTGTGGTGTACTTGTACTTCTCTAATACTTGCTGATGTTCGTCCAACGGAACAGTGTAACCTCTCTCAGTTGACACCCAGCCTTGGAAATGCATGGCTTGAACCCAATATGTAAACTTCTCCTTCCATCCTTCATACTCGTCCATGCTCATTAGCTTTGGCGGTTTAACGGTCGTGCCCATCTCGTTGTCAAGACTGACTTGTTGAATCACGTTGGCACTGGATGTACCCACTCCGGACATAAATGCTTTCGGAATATCATCCATCGCGAATAACGAGACACGTACGCTGAAAATACTTTAAAACTTTTGAAAACAATTAGCTTTACTACAAGTTCGGTCGAACTTGTAGTGTAATGAAGAATTCAGGTTTTTTTATCACAAGTTCTGTCGAACTTGTGATTTCTGATTTGAAAAAATTCCTTTGCAACTTCGGTCGAACTTATGACTGTTTTGAAAATATCCCTGAGTAAACTTCGAGAGAACTTGTCTATTGAATTTTATAAGAAACTAGCAAGTTCGGGGCGAACTTAGCTAAAGATTGTTGAATTTTATCAAGTTCGGTCGAACTTGATAGAATATCTATGAAATTTAGAAACTTCGAGCGAACTTAACCAAATTTCCTTAAAAATCACTCAAGTTCGAGCGAACTTGGCAAAAATTCACTCAGAAAGTGACTTTTTCCCTCAAGTTCCGTCGAACTTAGCTAACAAGTTCGAAAATAAGGGTTTTGTAAAACATGGTTTTTGCAACATTCCGACACCAATTCGATAGATTTTGTTCTTCAATCTTTCAAGGGTTTATCTTTATTGTATTTTACATGATATATTCAAAATTGAAAAGATTTTGACCGTGAATTCTTCATTTTTGAGAAAAAGTTAAGAAAAATAGAAGAATGGAGATGAAATAGAAGTGTTCTTATCTTGATTACTATCAAATCAGGCTGTTCTAGCTCTGATACCACTTGTAGGACCGATCCTCGATGCTTAGGAACCTAGATTTGATCTCTATTGTCCATAATAGCGGAAATATTACGACAAGTTTACCAGTAGACAAGAATTAATCAATTAAACGTCAATTTTATTGATTAAACGTCAAGAATCCAAATTAACAGAGCTTCGCCTCAGAGATGCCAAAGTTACAAATGAGTAAGGCATGCTAGCTATTTATAGGCATGCAAGTCCGCTGATGATGGAGTGAAGTTCGGGCGAACTTGCCAAGGCAAGTTCGGCCGAACTTGACCTTACATGATCTCTTCAAGCGAACTTGGCCTTTACAAACATAAATGCATCATTTAGCTAGCCTATTCAACTCTATTCTATACAGACTCGATATAAGACTAAGACATAGACATCATGCACCAACAATTGAGTCAGAATCAGGAAAAGGAGCATACTGGCTCAAGACCATGGAGGGAGATATGATACCAAGATCCTGGAATGCTATACATCTTAAGGCTTATTTCAAGTGAGTTTAGAATATGATTTCTAACTCAGGATGGTATGAATTCTATATCTTTGAAATATATATTTTTAATTTAAGTTACTATTCTTTGAAACCCAATACTTCTTAAGCATCGGAGAGGTGTTAGCCAAGCTAACACCCACCTTAGTTTAAAGGTGTTTTGTAGGATATGCTTCAAGATACTTGCTCAAGATGGATCGAAAGATTAGAGGATTGGCCCCCTCTCTCACGTTTAAGGGATTCAGATCCCTTTACAGGTTTAAAGGTATTTGCCTTTCTTCCGAACTGGGTTTAACACCCCGCCTGGAGCGCAAGTATCCGGGTATAGTTCAAGATGGCGGGACCATATCATGTAAAAGTGGCTGACAATTTCGTTATTGTTGGCTATATCCCGTATCCCAACGGTATATGAGGATTGATCACCCTCTCTCGCGAAAGGGTATTTTCATATTGTCTAAGGTTTAAAGGTTTTCACCTTTCTAAGTCTTGGAGTTTATACACTCCCGCCTGGAGTGCACGAAAACATGGGTTTATCCCCAGGATGCTAAGGGTTTATCCCCAGTAAGACTAAAGTTTTTGGAAAAGTTCCAAGTATGACAGACTATGATGGTGTTCATACACATTCTTTTATGCATAAAACGTTATGGAGTTCAATCACTCAAGTATGCATGCATTGATGCAAAATCCTACACAGACAGGGGACATCCATGCTAGGGATATTGAACACGATACAAAGATTGAAGTTGGAAATTATTGCCTAAGTGTTTCTGGTATGATTTTTTAATTTTCAAAGCTTGAAAGCCTTATCTAAATGATCTAAGTTTTTATAGTCATATTTAATCGAGTTTTTATCTAACATTTTGATTAAAGATGACAAAAATACTGAACATTATATCAATATCCTGACCAGGATATTCGATCAGGATACTCAAAACATGTCATTCAAAATAATAACATGACAACAACGGATAAGGCTAAATGTTAAGTTTATGATTAACGGTCCAAAAGGTTGTACTCTTGGCTTCATCTCAAAATGAGACCCATCCACCAAAAGTACAACTAGATTGTAGGGCACAAACAGTTGAAGGCTTCGTCTTTAAAACATAGGATCCCTCTACCTCCAACTGTTGAATTGATCTAAAGCATGCAGGAAATATAAATTATTCAAGAGCAGGAAAAGTAAATTGTTTGACAAACATCAACCATCAAATTTAAAAAAAGTGGACCTCGACCACAGCAACAGCATCACCAGCTCCAGCTCCACCTTCCTCATCGGCCTTGCCACCTTCATCCACCGCTGCCTCAACTACCTTGGAGGACTTGCGGCTTTAGCACCAGCATGATGCTCATAGGAAAAGGATGTGGCAGTAGTAGCAGGGAAATCAACACGCTTCCTCCTCTTAGATCCTGATGCCCGAGTCCTAGTCAGAGAAGAAGGCTTAGGAGCAACAGAAGAAGGTTTAGAGCTGACGGCAGCGGAGGGCTCTTGTTTCACCAAGGCGGGCTTAGAAATGCTGTCAAGCTCCTCTAGATCGAAAGTAGTAGGGTCATTGGTGGAATTTGCTTAAAAGGGAGTAATCCTAATTTGATTATATGATAATATTCTGAAGTAACCAAACACATGCATGAAAATTTAAAACAGATATCCTTACCAGACATGCCAGAAGACTACCTACTTATGAGAAAGTATAACCTTGGAAGTTGCACGTAGTCACATCAACGTCTACATCCCATTAAGTACATCAAACAACACAAAGAATAATATAACCATTTGGATTTCAGGATCCCAACAGTTATATTTTTGGGGACAATTGTTATGGGTGGAATTTCGAGCTAATATCCCGAAGGCATATCCTGATATTATATGTTGCGACCAGGATACTGAACCGGGATATTGGTAACATCCTGCGGGGGTATCCTGCTCCCTACTAAAAATTTTCTTTCGTTGCAAGGTACCAACATTAAAGGACTTGGTCTACCTAAAGATTAGCTCAAGGTGGTTGAAAACTGGACGTTGAGGGCGGAAGAATGGGTCTTGTAACGGTCAGATAGAAGAAAGGCATATCCTACGAGAATTTCAGATGCTGGTCAATGCTATTAGTGTTGTAACGGTTATATGAGCTGAAGACCCGGACTTATAGTTAATATGCACGTGGAAAACAAGCTGAAACAGTCCCCCAACGTTCAGAAAGGAATATTCCAAGGCATCCCTAGAATATAGATAGTTGGTTATTTTTTATTACTATTTATAAGGGGCTTGGATCAGCAGTAGAGGACACACAGTTTCGTACACTTTCACTCTCTAGTTGCAGCAGCAATCACAAACACTCATAAAACTTACACCATTCAATCATTGTAATACTTAGAGCTGATCCAAGCAGTATCCCGAAGTTGTATCCAGCTGTTTGATCAATAAGAAGAACAGGGCAGCTGGCGATTGTCAGCTCCCGAGGTTTTATGTCGGCGATCTAGATTGATCAAGGGCTTTCCTCGTACATCCTGTCAAGTACTACTTTTATCGCATTCATTTATCATTTTTATATATTTCATTATCCTGAAACTATATCCTGAAACTGTTTTCATAATCAACAACCGGAAAACATTTTTGCAAACCACAATAGCACGCTACCTCACATACTAAGTTTGATCACTTAATTGCTTCGGTAATTTTTGACGAAAACAATATTGTACTAATATCTAATTGCAGGAAAGTAAATTGTTCGACAAACATCAACCATCAAATTTAGAAAGTGGACTCCGGCCTAAGCATTATTATCCATCATTGCCCAGTTAGCTACCCGCTCATGGGGTAGCACCGACCACACCAACACCAGCTCCACCTTCCTCATCAGCCTTGCCACTTGCATCCACCGCTGCCTCAGGTACCTTGGAGGACTTGTCGGCTTTATCTCTAGCAGGATGCTCCACAGGGCTGCCTCCCAGATCCTTCAGCTTGGCCTTTAGGAGCTTCGCTATTCCACAAGCCTCCTTGTAAAGAGACACCAAGCGATCCAGACCGTCCAAAACAGAATACAGATTATCATAGGAGAAGGCTGTGGCAGCAGTAGCAGGGAGATCATCACCATTCCTCTTCTTAGATCCTGATGCCCGAGACCTAGTCAGAAGGGAAAGCTTAGGAGCAGCAGAAGAAGGTTTAGAGCAGGTGGCAGCGGAGGGCTCCTTTTTCACCAAGGCAGATTTAGAAAAGTTGTCAAGCTCCTCTAGATCGAAAGTAGTAAGGTCCTTGGTGGAATCTGCGTAAAAGTGAGTAATTCTAATTTTATTACATGATAATATTCTGAAGTAACCAAACATATGCAGGAAAATTTAAAACAAATATCCTTACCAGACATGCCAAAAGACTACCTACTTATGAGAAAGTATAACCTTGGAAGTTGCGCGAAGTTACATCAACATCTACATCCCATTAAGTGCATCGAATAACGCAAGGAAAAATATACCCGTTAGGATTTCAGGATCCCAACAGTTATATTTTTTAGAACAATTGTTATGCGTGGAATTTCGAGCATATATCCCGAAGGTATATCCTAATATTATATGCTTAATGCTGATACCAGGATACTGAACAGGATATTGGTAACATCTTGCGGGGTATCCTACTCGCTACTAACGATTTTCTTTGGTTGCAAGGTACCAACGTTCAAGGACTTGGACTACCTGAAGATTCGCTCAAGGTGGTTGAATAGTGGACGTTGATGGCGGAAGAATGGGTCTTGTAACGTTCAGAATAGAAGAAATGCATATTCTGCGAGAATTGCGGATGCTGGTCAATGTTATTAATGTTGTAACGGTTATATGAGCTGAAGACCCCGATTTATAGTTAATATGCACGTGGAAAACAAGTTGAAACAGTCCCCCAACATTCAGAAGGGACTATTTACAGCATTCCGGGAATATAGGATAGTTAGTTATTTTCTACTACTATATAGGGGTGTCGGATCAGTAGTTAAACACATGAAATCCTGCACACTTTCACTCACTGATTGTAGCTACGATCACATTCACTAACAACACTTACATTTCACAATCATTGTAACACTTAGATCTGATCTGAGCATTATCCTGAAGCTATATCCGGCTGTTCAATCAATAAGAAGAACAAGGCAGCTGACGATTGTCAGCTCCAGAGGTTTTACGTCGGCGATCTAGATTGATCAAGGGCTTTCCTCGTACATTCTGTGTCAATTTCTACTTTTACTGACTTTACTTGTCATTTTGATATAGTTCATTATCCTAGAACTATATCCTGAAATTGCTTTCATAATCAATCAGCTCAGCATATTTTTACAAACCACAATAGCACGCTACCTCACATACTAAGTTTGATCACTAAATTACTTTAGTAATTTTTTACCAAAACAAATACAAGAAAACGTTATAAAATAACCTAGTTACAAAGTGCAAGGACTAAAAGTGAGCAAAACCAAAAGCTTTTCCACCTCCTTTCTCTTCCAATCACCTTCCAACTCTTTTTAATTCAATCATATTTCACCTTTCTCCACCTCCTTTCTCCTCCAATCACATTCCACCTTCATTAAATCTCAAACCCTAATACCCCTTAAGCTCCACCACCCCCTAAACATTTCCACATACCAAATCTTCTCTCAAACTCCCAAATTCTCTCAAGTCCTCTGAGAAAGGAACACTATTCACATACTTATGCTATATTAAATTGTGTACTCGTCAATGCTTTGTGTGTTGAACTGTACTGTTAAACATGTTGCTGGTTAATGATGTTGATTACGAATGGAACTTGATAGGAAGGACTAGAAACGCACCAAACTTTAAATTCCTGTTTATAGATTAGTCATACATTACTTGTTGTATTTTGTTTTCCAATTCATGTACTTGAACCGTTAGTAATGGAATGAAATATTATTTTATTAAATACTTGTCACATCTAGTGTTATGAAGTCTCGAGCAATCTATATAGGTCCGCCCCGATGATTCCACCATCGGTTGGGGTGTGACAGATTGGTATCAGAGCCATAACTATAGGGAATTAGGAAAAAAGTTCCATGATTTGACCTAGTATATAGTCTAAGTACCCATACTTGACCATTCTTGATTCCATGCTTCAAATACTCAAATTCTTCCTATTTGCTTCTATCTCATCTTTTATCTTAAAAATAAAATAATGTATGTTTTTCCTAAAACGATTTCCCATACACACATGAAGACATGAAGATGCTCACACTACAAACGAGAAGATCTCACCAAAATAGGGGTGAAACACGCACTTTTGTGATCACTCTCATTCCGCGTATTCGACCTTCCATGAAAGTTCGCCATCAAGTTAGGAGTGATATCCATATCTTGATGGAAAAATTTCCATTTCATACTCTAGTGGATCCTTACCAATGAGTCGGAATATGCTCCTCGTTTTGTAAGTACCAACCACACCTAGGGAATGACGTTGTCAAGTTAGCAGTGATACCCGCATATTGATAACTAGTCCCACTCCTCGATTTTCAATCCCGCCAAAGTCTCGAACTTTCGATTGACTAAGGGCATATAGTAACTGGAAGGGTGAATGCCGTTAAAGTAAATTTTGGCGAGAGTATTCTACCTATTAGGCCAAAGCATGCTTCACAAACTCAAAAGAACTTCCGATCACTTTGGTTTAGTCAAAGTTTAGTTTCAGAACAATGCAAGTTTTAGTCAAAACCATCATTATGCTATTATCAATTTCATGCACAACATAATTCAAACATCTCTCTTTTCAAAATCCAATTTTTTTTCACAATAAGTACTCGCATATCAGACTTATACTTTTCACATATCTTACACACTATGTATATACACGATTTCAAAACATCACCCACGAAATAGACACTACTCATAATCCCAAAAACGGTAGTCTTATCATCAAGATAGGAGTGATTCCCTTACCTTGACGATTGACTCCGCCCATTTCTCTAAGAAATCTTGTCCTTGAAGATAGGAGTGTTGTCCACACCTCAATGGAAGACCAAATTACAACTCGACTATTTTCCGTATCAATCACTCTAAGAAATGCACATTTGCTTTAAAACTTATACTTACGCTTGAACCTCGAAAACTCATTGCTTTAATCAAACGCATTTTCACCCTACGATCTATTTACGCAAATTACATACACGAAATTCCTAATCATACTTTAAAATGTTTTCTTACCCGATTTTCAAAATCTTATGAAATGCTACCTATCAACTTAGTCGGTCTAATGAACCCCTTACCTTCGATTTTCATAACTCGTCCAATCACTAAGACACACTCACTTTATACTATCACTGCAATGACATTTAATTCCCAAGAAACCAACGAAAACTTTTTCTCGCATACATATAAGTTCACTTTGCTAAAATAGTTTTCAAAACCAAAGTTTTCCACGGAAATTTTCAAAAACGTAACTTCCCTTATATCAATATAAAAATAAAGCAAGCTCACTATTTTAAAACCTTTTTCAAGATCAATAATGCGCAATTCTAAACTTAAACACATGGGCATGGAAGATCCATTAGATTGGACAATCTATGATACACGCAAATCCAAACTTTAAAAAAAAGGTGCATTTCCCCTTTTACACGTCGTAAGTTAATACTTTCTCAATACTCTCTCGACATTCACTATCCAATCCTTCATTCCCAACAAACCCGACCTATTTTGTTTCAACAAACTCAATGTTTTGACTCAAGCAACCACACACATGCATATCATCATACACGTTTCAATTTATGCAACCAATATTTCATGACAACCCTACACTTACGAACATCGCACTTCTTATTTTTAGACACTCGAAACTTCATGATAACTTATGTATGCTTAATTTCATTATACTTCAACCTATACGTCCTATACTACATGCTAACGTTATACGTATTTGTCATCAATCATACTCAAAATTCATACATTCGTACTACTTGGTAGTCATACTTGAAATCTATACATGGGCATAACCCGAGTGGTTTTGCCTATGTTAGACACACTCATACTTACATACAATCATGCGTACATGCTAAATTTTTATACGCCATCCCACACACAAGATTTCACTTGTAATACTAAAATATACCTTGACGCATACACTACTAGTGCAAACTATGCGGATCATGCACAAACCAAAATAATCGCAGGTGCACACGGGATTATATTGGTAGGCGCATGAAAACCATAGTGGGTTCTACTGTGTATCATAACACGAAACGTAAAATGACACCAACTAGCGAAATGAATGTAACATGGTGTGAACATGGTGAATACGCTGCTGGTACTTCCTATACATAAGTATCCCTACCATGTTACCAAACTTTCATAAAACGTGCCATGAGAAATTCGATGACTTTCCCGGACCTTATTAAATACAATTAACTAACAACAGACTTTGGTGACTCATAATCTTTTCCTCGATTGCACCCAAACACACTTCAAAACGCCTGATACACGATTATCCATTACAAAACCTCATTCTCAAAATCGTTAGCCGTAACGACTACAACTATCACTAGCATCTCTCAACTCTCTGTGTTCGCATTTTATCAGGTATCCGTAACATTCTTACCCCTCGCTTATACCTACCGAATCGTTCATTCATTCTCATACCATGAATATTCCCAATTATCCCTTAACATGTCATCCAAACCTTATTTATAGTAAATCAGCCTAGACATTCAATCCATTTAGCAAACATCCTCACCAGCGTAGTTCAGTCAAAATATTTTTAAACTATTTTTCATTTTTTATTACACGCAAACTCTTACGAGTCGGCTCATTTATCGCCAAAACCTTTTGAAAACCATAAATATTTACCATACTATTTTCTCACAATAACCATTTTTTCCTACGACTCGTGATTTTACTAATACGCCTGAGAACCGATAAGACTTTACTTACAAACTACGGTGCGGGCCGCCACGTTACATCAGATTACATCTTTATTTATACTAAAACTTTTTCACTCCTTAGGTCGCATTTTTTAAAACACTCCTTTCACCGAGCTGTCCAAATTCGGTCAACTTCGCATCGCTTATATACACACATATACATTTTACTAATTTTTACACTTACTTACGGTTGATGTCCCAATCTGCTTAGTCAAACGAGTAGCTTTTACAAACCTATCCCTTATCACTCAAGATTATCTACCTACACCCAATAAACTCTAAACTACCAATTTAACCAAAACTTTTGAACCATACATTTTTAACACGCTTATACATAAAGGCCACATAGACACTAAACTTCAAATTATCAACCTTGGCTAAACATTTTAACCGATTATCACTCGTATCAAACCACCAAAATACCATCTTGTCCCAAGTCTTCCTTTTAAATAAATTTCGGGACGAAATTTCCTAAAGTAGGGGAGACTGTAACGCTCTGCATTTTTTGTACTTTCCATATATAGATAGTTTTATTCACATTTCTATTTTTAGAAATTGGTAATCATGTCGTATTCGTGGTTCATTTCCAATCTTGTAATCCGAGGCTTTGATCATAATGGAAATTCATTTTATACACATACGTGTTACCTTTCATATTTTTTCATATTTGTGTTATATACGCAATCAATATTTAAATACGTGTTTATATGCAAAACCGAGACTTAAAATACACTTCGGATACCTAAAAACAAGCTAAAATACAAGAAAACGTTATAAAATAACCTAGTTACAAAGTGCAAGGACTAAAAACCAAAAGCTTTTCGACATCCTTTCTCCTCCAATCACCTTCCACCTTTTTTTAAGCCAATCATATTTCACCCTTGTTCACCTTGTTTCTCCTCTAATCACATTCCACCTTCATTAAATCCCAAACCCTAATACCCATTTATAAATACAAGCCTCCACCACCCCCTAAACATTTCCACATACCAAATCTTCTCTCTAACTCCCAAATCCTCTCAAATCCTCCGAGCAAGAAAGAAAACTCTAAGTGTTCTAAGTGAGTTTTCGCTCACTTTTCTTCATTTTATTTTCATTTCTTCTTTCCAACTATTTAGCCAACCTCTAGGAAGGTTTTCACAAGTTTGCCATGGCAAACTAAGGTGGAACATCACCATTTTGAGGTCCAAACTTTCTGTTTTGGAAGAATATTTTGTTAAATCGTTATAAACTAAGTTTTTCTTTATTCAATCTTGTGCCTACTTGTTCTTGAGCCTATCCAAAGTTATGATACTTGTTAGGAGAAGATTCTTATGTGTTTAAGAGGTGCAAACACCTCTAAACTTTTTGTTTTACTAGGGTTTATACAAGCCACAAGTGACGAAACCTTCCGAGCTTGCCATACTTCTTATGGCAAGACTTGTGTTTAGGTATAGGTGTGAATACTTGGAAGCCTTAGCTATCCTAATCTCATTCCACCACCCCACTTGATGTTTTACTTTCAAGTGGCTTGCTTGTCTTAAAGTAACATAACCCCGTCAAGTCACCAACACTTAGTTAACTCTTTCCATGTTAGGACAACTCACCCGGGTTAATCTTACTTGGCTACTTGAAGACGTATTAGTTAGTTGTACTTTTCTTTTCATTCATGACCATCCGAATCATCCTTGTGGTGATTTGTAAATTGGTGAATCATATAATGAGGTGTTCATACCTCCATGCTTGACTTCCATGAATTCTATGATAATATACGACGGACTTATTATTAGATATACTATATAAAATATAAATATAAACATAACCGAATTCTTGATGTTAATCGAATTATGATTACACGTCGTGAATATAAGTTATATTATCTTTGTTCTTTATTCCTCGTTTGTGATTCTAATGGGCACGTTAGGGCCCATGAAAACACTTTAGAACTTAGTGTCCAAACGAGTGTCTAGACGAGATATACTTTTGCATACGTATACTCTTATACTTAATTCTGAATCCAAACATTCCATAAACTCCAACCACCCAAACACGTTCATTCTCCTATTCTCATCAACTCATCAAAATACGGATAATCAAAAAGCCTTGCAAAATTGTGAGTACACTTGAAAGCTCCTTTTATGCTTTACACTTTTGGGTGCAATATGTTTAACCTATCAAATTACACAATCACACTTATACTTTATACAAAACACAAACAATCCATACATGCATGCTTAAATACGTGATACTTGATTTGTATTCTTGGAGCATTCTTATGTGATTCACTTGTCATTAACTTCGTACAAGCCTCCCCTTAACATGTATAGCGCTATAGGAGTAATGCACCGCCAGTATTCTTGACGTCATGTTAAGTCTTTAATTCATGCGGTAATCAGAGGGTTGACTTGAAAATTGCATGTCATGATACATTAATCTAGTTAACTATTTTTGCCATGCAGATTCGTTTAAACACTATTCACATACTTATGCTATACTAAACTTGTGTACTCGCCAATGCTTTGTGTGTTGAAATATTCTTTTAAACATGTTGCAAGTTAATGATGTTGATGACGAATGGAACTTGATAGGAAGGACTAGAAACGCACCCAACTTTAAATTCATGTTTATAGATTAGTCATACACTACTTGTTGTATTTTATTTTCCAATTCATGTACTTGAACCGTTAGAAATGGAATGAAATATTATTTTATTAAATACTTGTCACTTCTAGTGTTATGAAGTCTCGAGCAATCTATTTACGTCTGTCCCGATGATTCCGCCGTTAGTTGGGGTGCGACATAATATAAACACTATTTTAGTAATTACTTTTAGAAGAACACTATTATGGTAAATACTTTTTCTTCAAACACAAATTTGATAAAAAAAAACTCGATGAACTTAATGTTACCGGTCACATGCTATGACAAACACTGAAACAGGATACACGTTTTGCTTGAATTCCCTCATTTAGAATCTCAATTTTTTACTTTTGACTTTTTTACGAATTTCGTGATTTTAACTGATATTTTCATACGTTTCTTTAGTAATTTAAATTTAAATACAAACATTTTAATTTAAGGTAAAGTGTTAAATTTGATTGCCTTATGCATAAAAAGCTTACTAGATCTTTTTCATTCAGAGATATATTAGTTTCTGTGTGTATTCGTTTTAATATACTTTTGCTTTACTGAAAGAAAATAGGGAGTGAGAAAGAAAAAGAAAAGGAGAGAGTGTATAAACTATTACAAAGAATGTGATAAGAAAATAGGGTGTGAGAAAGAAAAAGAAAAGGAGAGAGTGTATAAAATTATACAAAGAATGTGATAAGATATGCATTTAAATATGGTGTGAGAAAGAAAAATAAAGGAGAGAACACTAAAATTATACAAAGAATGTGATGAGATATGCATTTAAAAATCATTCTATTTTGTTTAGAATTTGCACTGACGGATCCAGAATTTTATTTCATGGAGGCCATTGGAAAGTTTAATCATACTTCTAACAAAAACGATCGGGATGTATGCATAAATAATACACTAAATTAGTTTAACCCCCTCCCCCCAAACCATGGTTGTATGTCCGCCATTGAGAATAAGTATAAACTGCTAGATATATTTGTAGGTGTCACACCCTCAATTTCCACTTGCGGAGTTTTACCGCGAGGCGTGTGAACAAACTAGAATCTGAAACACTAGTACGTCGAACGACTCTATATGATTTGATAATACGTTTTCAAAAATCATTTTTCGTAGATTTTATATTGTCTTAATTAGTTACCAATGTTTAGCGGAAGCATTAGTTTTTAAAGTTGAGCGGAAGCATAAAGTAAAGTAAAGGAACGGGCGCCAACATAAACTCCAAGACCAAAGAAAAACCCAAAACAATGTTTGTAAATGAGACTCGATAAAAGATGTCTTGATCAATGCAAGTGAGTGCACCTAGAGCTCCTAGCTTCCTGAGAAACATGTAAAGAAACAAGTGTCAACATTAAAGATGAGTGAGTTCACAGGTTTTCATAAATTCGTTTGTTCGGTTATGAGTTTGTTTCCCCCGTTATCCCTAACCCGGGATAACGATTTAGTTCCATTATTCCCAACCCGGAATAATACCGATAGTTCCATTATTCCTTAACCGGAATAATAATGATGTTGGTTCCATTATTCCAAACCCGGAATAATAAAGTTGTTGCTTCCATTATCCCTAACCCGGGATAATATAGTTGTTGTTTCCATTATCCCCAACCCGGGATAATATAGTTGATTCGTAATTAAGTTCAATGTTAACATATATAGGTAGCTAGCCTAAAGTTATGTCACGTAAGTGTTCGCGATCGAAGCTGACTGTTGTGCCTCCGTGTTGCCAGGCCTATCACTGACCATGGCGAAGTTAGGCCAAATTATTCACCCGTTGACCATACCCGGTCGGCTAGCGCGACTAGCTCGGATGGGGCTTGTCGGGCCCAGTAGTACTACTTATAATTTCCCCGCTATTTAAACCCAATACTAACGATCCGAGAGATTGTCGAGGACTTATGTGATATAGCTGCTTAGTGACCATAACGTTACATTAACATTAACATAGTTACCGAATAGTTTTGTGACGTTAAATTCGTATAACGTAAAGAGATTGAGTTTGAAGAGTGTATACATGTTTCTCCCCCTGTTGTTTAAAACCGGATAAAATTAGGGGCCGTGAACTCACCTTTAGTTGCTCGGTTAGTGTAGCAAAGAAGTCGTAAAGGATGGGACCGCTAATTGCGTCCTAACAAACCAATTGATTTCAAGTCAGTGTGTGAACACACCAATACAAAATTTTACACATAATTTACGCACAAAGTGATACACACAATCAAAATTCCTAACACTCAAACATGCATGCAAGTATCCTCATGTGAACATAGTAATCAAAACAATTTATCATGAACATAATCCAATCCATGCAACACTTTGGTGCACACATTCACAAGTTATCAAGTTTCAGCTTACATACTCATAATTCGGCTGTTTTCTAGGATTTTTATAAAATAGTTCCAACGTTCTAAAATTCCAATTATTTTACAGCAGGTGACAACTATACTGTAGAAATTTATATAAATTTTTCAAGTCCTAATACTTTACCAATTAACCATAAATATTAATATACTAGGCTGCACTCAGATTCGTCGCTTTCTGACTGCAGTCCACGGAAGAATTTATTTAAAAATCACCGATCGTCCAATTAACAAAATTCCAGTGGGAGTTGCCCGGAAATTTCGATACCTAGTTTCTGTACAAATTTCATGATTCGACTCCCTACAGATTATAAAATCCAACTCGATAAACAACTAACAAAATTTCAGGATTTCCACAGCTTTAGTTACTGAACTTAATTGGCCACTTAAAAATATCAAACGACTTCAGAAAAATATGAATCCAGCGCCATTAGATTCGTTATTAAAATCTATACGTTTTAGACTTCAGAAAATCCGTTTTTCGACAACGAATGACCGAGTTACAGCCAGTTGAAGTCGGCTGTAACTATCATTCAGCAACCTGTTTCTGCATTTTATCACAACTAATTCGCAATAACCGTCGATACAATGAACCTAGGCGATCAAGAACTGATTTTTCCAATCATAGATCAATACATATATCATATCCATGCAAACCCTAATCAATATCTCTAGTTTTTATAAACAAAACACAGCCTATGATTCCAGATTTCGAACAAACATCAACTTGCAAACATCATCAATAAATCGGCTAACATAACCTTACATTCAAACATATAATCCGAATATGATCTTGCAAACAATTATAATCCTAACCTTTAATAACAAGATCAATGAGCCGTGAGTGAGATGAGGAACCAATGATCAAAAGAATCGCGACCGAGGATGAAGATGGAGTTGTAACAAGTTGCTTGCGGTCGAGGGACTGAAAGGAGGGCTGCTCGCGATCAAGGGACAAGAGGACTGTTTGCGATCAAGGAGGTGAACAAGGGGCTGCTCGCGACCGAAGGGAGTGTAGCAAGGCTGCCGTCGGCTTCTTAGATATTAGGGTTTTTGTGTTGTGAAGGAAGCATGCATGTGTTTGTATATATAGGCGCAAGAGATGAAGGGAATGGGTTGCGGTTTGGGTTTGTTCTCGCGGCCGAAGGGACTTGGGTGGGTCAGTTTGGGTTGTTTGCTCGTGACCGGATGGTTTGAGTTTAAGGTTTGGGTTTAAAACTTGATCCCCAAGTTTAGTTCCTTGAGTCGCAAGAAAAGAGGCCGGCTCGTGTCGCGGTTCGGCTCGATTCATTTGTTTATTTACTACGTCTATACATTATAACTAACATAAAACACGAACTCGGATATCACATAATAACGCACCAACTTATAAACGTTTAATACGTAGCACATAATTTATTCGACAAGTATTGCGTTTAAGTTATCCGAAAAACCGGGATGTCACAGTAGGAACGTCCACGAACAGCACGGGAACCTAAGTTTTCTATCTAATGTCCAATTAGGCGGAAACTAATGACATGTTAATTAAATAATAAGAATTACTCATTTAAACGTTGTTTTCATTGATCTAAAGTCATATACATTCGAGAACCAGATCCGGCAGAGCTTCGCCTCTGAATTGACAAAGTTACAAATGAAATCACCAAGGCACCTATTTATAGACTTGCAAGTTCGCTCATGGAGACACCAAGTTCGCCCAAAGATATAGCATGTCGGTCGAACTTGATTTCTCAAGTTTCTTCTCAAGCGAACTTGCTTACAAACTCACTTAAATACGCCTCGTTTCTCACAAATTAAGCCCTATTCACTCAGACTCGATACATAATGACATTCATGACGAAGGCAACAGACATATGCACCAACAGACTCCCCCTTGGATGTTGCCGTAGTCATCTTGATGTAAACATCCTTTTGATATATGCACCAACAGACTTTCCCAAACATCCTCTCTTTGGATATTGTAGTAGTCATCCTTGACATTTAAAATCTTCTGAGTCTTCTGATCTTTTTAGTTCTTGAATAAACTTTAATGTATTGATCTTCAATCTCTATCTTTTTCTTCAAATTTATCTTGATAAAACTTTTAAGTTCCAATCTCCCCCTAGCTTTGAGCTTTATCTTCAATCACGTTTCATCCTGCTCCCCCTAAAACTTTACTTCCTGTTTCAAAGTACTTGGGAATTCAAATTAACATTTCAGATTCTAACTATGAAATTTTGTTCCTCATGAATTACATACCACCTGTACAAACCTTGTACTTCAAATTTTTCATTTTTCAGTTATCTCAAATTCAAATTAATGATCTTGAAACATTTTACGTTTAAAACCTTCAACTTTCAATTGTTGAAATAACATCCACTTAGTTGATCAAGTCCAAGTTAGTGACCTTGATTAACTAATTTTGTTTACCAAGTCCAAGTTAATGACCTTGGTTAAACCCGTTGTGAACAACTGATGTTTTTGTCAATTTTAAAGTTTCAAATTAATGAACTTTTTCTTACCAGACTTCGATGATCCGTTTTCCAACATTGGCTCGTTGAAAATATTTTTAGATTTAAAAAGTAAGTAAAGTATTTACAAAACTTTTAACAAGTAAAGTAAACTATGTACAAACATATTACAGACATATTTTTGTGAATTCGCGTCTAAGAATCATATCAGTTTGTTTGAGACATATCACCAGTACCGTGACCTTTTTTTGAGACTTTAAGTTTTAAACTTGTTTACCTAGATGTCGATATGTTTGTCCACTTAAACTTCATCACGTTTCTCAATTGTTCCAAGATATGTTAGGTAAGAATTATGAAAGTTGACTTAACTATGGTTCCCACCTCTTGAATATACTCCTGAATCCAGATTCCCTAGATTTCATCTTACAGGTGAGTATAGCGTAATTGATATCTGTATCTGGGTTATGCGAGGCCTTGAGAGCTCAGGTTAGTACTACCGTACAGACAAAGAGATGAAGGCTCGTCTTTAAGGTGTGGTCCATTTAAGGAATCTTTTAAACGTTGCAAATGATTAGATCTTTCGATTCCTTTCAAGATTGCATGCAACTTTTAGGGGTTTATAGCAAAAGCATTATAGAAATTCTAGGCTATTGCTTCCGCAAAACAGAAGAACTTGTATAATACCCCAGATCAACTATCTATAAAAACCTCGTATCTCATAATCAGGCAACCCTTCAATCAAAATTTCGGAGTACTAAGTCCATATATCCAAGATGTGTTAAACCACGAGATTAAGCAGTTGTAAAATTTAGTTTATATCCCAGAAACAATCTACTGAAATGAATAAAGCCTATCGACACATCCACAGTAAGACTTGTTTATCACTTTTAAACTTTACAAATCTTTAGCATACTGTGATAGTCCACTGATGTACTATCATTTCCTTTTTTTGACACCGAATTCTTTTTGTCTTTCTCAATGTTTTTGTACTTTTTGAATTTTTCAACGTTTTTTAATTTTCAACTTTTTCATATGTTTTTTATTTTTCAACGATTTTTAAAATTTTCTTACTCCCCCTAAATCAAAAACATATTTTTAGATTTTAGATTTAAAGAAATTCTTCTAAAAATGTAACAAACCAATGTGGATCCCGTGACCTCGTCGTCCGATCCCTTTTCTTAATCTTGTATCTACAATTGTTTAACAAACAATCATTAGACTCATTTACCACTTGTAAAAGCAGTTTGAACATGTAAGAACTTTGAAATCAGTTTTTCTGTACAACGGTGTGGATTTTCATAATTTTGACCTCGTTTTAATAACCACTTGTAATTTTGACTTTTAGATTCAAAATATTTTCTCCTTAACTACTCCCCCTCAAAATAACAAAGATATGACATTTCTAAATAAGTTAAATTAATATGGAGCTCCGCAATCCAGATTCAACTTTTGATCAAGTAGATCTTGGAACTCCTGTACATGAAAGTAACTATTTGAAAAATGAAACCCAAACCTTTTTGGTTTTAGGTTTGTACTGATAAGCATCATAACCATATTGTAACTCTTCATCATATTCAAAATCATCACTAAACATTTCATCCATTGTCGATTCTGAAAACGTTTTGACCTTTTCTTTCGTTGTCTATTTGATTACTGACTCAGTTGATTTAACATTTTCAGTTTTGTCAGCAACAGACTTTGGTTTTTCTGATGATGAAAGCCTTTTCTTAGCAACCCAGGATTGTAGCTTGCTTCTTGCTTTCTTGATATAGAATATAGAATCTTTAATTTCATCAAACCTTGAAGTTTCACCTTTTTCAAATGTTGAGTTTTCAAACTTTGACACAGTTTTAGGTTTCACTTCTTGTTTAGATTCATAGTTTCTATTTGACTCTGTGACATTTTTCACAATCTCTGGTTGTTTTTTGCTTTTCATCTTTAGACACATTTTTCCTTCGTGGAAACACAGGCTTTAAATTTAGACACTTGCGAGAAATATGACCAATCGTATTGCACTTGAAGCAAGTTCGACTATCAGAAGCATATCCACTAGTGGTTTTTACTCCACTTGTGGGTTTGATCTTAGCCTTGTCCCAGAGTTCTTTCTCTTTCTTGAATTCAGCATTCGATTGCTTACCGAGTATACCTTCTTCTTGAACCGTATTCGTTACGTACACAAACTTTATGTTTTTACCTTTGCATTCCTGGAACGCTGACTTTGGTTTCTTCGATTCTTCTTCTTCAATCTCAAAACCCAATCCTGCTCTCCTGTTCTCAGGAAAATCACCACTAACCTTTCGGTTGTTATTAAAGTTCCTTTTGGGTTTAGAATAAAATTTCTTTTGATTTTTATCGAGATCATCTGATGAAACTTCTACAAGTTTGAAAAATTTTATCAAGTTGATCTTCTTTCACGTTCCTAATCGGGAAGCTATCATCGAAATATAATCTATCAGAATCCTTAACTTTGTACATGACAACGTTAGGATCATCACTTAGATCATTTTCAGATGCTATATCGTCATTTTCGGACTGTGAATCAGAATTTTTATCATCAGAATCATTTCCCAAATCTTTCTTTACCACATTTTCTACCACTGCTTTAATATCATCATTTGATTTCGTAAAGTCTACGTCAATATTTTTAGTCAATTGATTTTTCAATTCAGTTAAAAGTAGTATATCAAAAGCCTTTTCAACTTCCTCATCCTTTTTGCAAGAATATTTTTCATGGAATGGTGAAGGAACACTTCCATATTCTTTACGCTTTGATTTACCGTCATTTTCCTCCGATTTGATCGTAAGAAGAATGTGATCAATGACATAAGCATTTGTGGTGTAGCTTCTCAAAAGCTGTCTTACACATTCTGTTTCAATTTTTATGTCATGAAGCTCACGTTTTGTTTCGGAAATGGTATTAATGTACATGTTAATTGCCTCTTGTTTATCAATCACTGTTGCTTTTAACATTTATTCATTAGCAGCAAGTTCAAGATTAGCTTTTTTTACATTTTTATATTTGCCTTGTATCTTGTCATAAGCTTCTTTCATGTTCCTGTAATCATAATGAAAAGTTTCATTATGTTCAGCTAATTCTCTTATGACTTTGACCTTATCAAGGCATGGTTCACAAGGACTTGTGCACTTTGTGCAAGGTTTTTTAACCTCCACAACTTTCACAACTTCCTTTTCAGACATTCTTACCTCAGCTTTTACCTTTTCGGTCTCTGCTTTTAAAGCTTCTTGTTTCTGCATCTCGGCATAAGCTATTTCTTCTTCCTCTGTTTGTTGCATGTATCTTTCCAGAACTGCATCCTCCAGGATAACTTCTTCCTCAGCTCTCTGCATTAATGCTTCTTGAATAGCATTTTTTATAGCAGTTTCCACAAATGATGTCTCAGATTCATTCACAACCTCTGCCATCATAGCAACACCAGTCTTCTTTCTGATGTATTTGTTCCAATCGAAACCATCATCTTCATGATTGGTAGAAGAGCTTGTTCAGCTTTCTTTGCAGATTTATCTTCAACTTCAACTTGCGTTCTATTCAGATATGATTTGTATTGCAGCGCTTTCATGTAATATTCATTACCGGTTCCAAAAGGGTTTTGGTTTCCACTTGCTTCTTGGTTATGGCATTCACGTTTGAAGTGTCTTTTTTGTCGACACCTGAAGCATGTGACTTTTGATTTATCGAATCCAAGCTTGTTGCTTGAATTACCAATATCCCTCCCAGTAAGTGCCACAAATTTAGAAACTCTTCTGATGATGGATGCAAGGCTCCATTTGATATCCATTATCTCCAATTCTTCTTCGTCTACCTGATCGTAATCTTCTGCTGTCATTTCCGGATTTCTGATCTTTCCAGCAACAAGACTTTCATACGATTCAAGGACGGTAGCGAGAAGTGCTATGTGTTTTTAGCCACTTTTTCTGGAAATACATTCTTCAGATCAACTGCAGTGTTACACTGGAAAACATTTGAATCAGAACTTGCTTGGCTTGTCTGATTTTGGAATGAGGAGCTTGAACTAGCACTAGAATAGCCAGAATATGGAGAGCTTTGATTCGGAGAAGAATTTGCCTTTGCACTAAAAGCCGTTTGAATTTTTGTGCTTTGAATTGGAGTATCTTCAATACCTCCTTTGTAATAAACACCGACATCTTGAACAACATTAGCGTTCTTTGACTTTGCAATCTTCATCAATTCCATTTCATGACCTTCTAATTTGTCGATGAAAGATGACAACTTGAAATGTCTCCAAGATGGACTATTTTTTAGAATCGTTAAGTATGTCGTCCATTCTCCTTCTGGAAGTGCATTGGCCAACTTCTCGATTTGCTCTTCGGTAGATCTTTTGATGTCATGTCTTCGCATCTGGACCATGAGGTGACAGTATCTATCGATCATTTGCTTCATAGTTTCACCTTTTATCATCGTAAATATCTCGAATTCTTTCTTGATTAAGGCCTTCTTGCTCTTGATCATTTCGCTTCCTTTGAATTTGTCATAGAGGGATTGCCATAATTCTTGTGAAGTTTCAAACTCTGGAAACAATATCAGAATATCTTCCTTTACTGATTGTTGAATCAAGCTAATCATCTTCTTCTCAGCGACATACTGTGCTTTGTCGCCTGGTGAAAACTTGTTCAACGGAAGATCTTGATCACGCTCATTCTTTGGCCATTTGTAACCATCCTCAACTGCAACCTAGCTGTCGAAATGGTTTGCTTGTATCTAATTCACAAACTTCTCCTTCCACCCTTCAAACTCGTCTATACTCATGAGCTTCGGCGGTTTCTGAGTAGTACCCATTTCGTTGTCTTGATTCATTTGATTAACCGCAATGGAATTTGACGTTGAAGCTTGAGCTACTCCAGCAGCAAATGCATTATGGAAATCTTCCATTTTGACTTATCTGAGAATTTGATCAAAAACACTTGAAAATTTATCAGTAACAATCAAGTTCGGTCGAACTTGTGTCAAAACAGATTTTTAAATCTAATTTCAACAAGTTCGGTCGAACTTATATCACAAAGTACAACTTTTTATCACACAACCTCAAGTTCGGTAGAACTTGAGATATCCTTTGAGAAAAAAATTACAATTGGAGTGGACTTGTGAAAAAATTCCAACAAATACACTAAGTTCGGTCGAACTTACACTTGAATCTCAAGAAACAAACTAAGTTCGGGCGAACTTGAGTGAATCTTCACTAAAAATATATCAAGTTCGGTCGAACTTGATACAATTTCAAGCAAATATCAACAAGTTCGAGCGGACTTGAGTTCAAAACCTTGGAAAACTACTCAAGTTTGGTCGGACTTGATTAAAACTCAGAAAATTCCAATCAAGTTCGGTCGAACTTGGTGTTAAGTTCGGCTGAATCTCGTTTCCAAAACATGGTTTTTCCAACTTTTTGATATCAAAATGATTGAATTTGATGTCCAAACTCTCAGAGGTTTGTTCACAATGTGTTTAACATGACATACTCAAAAATCACCCATTTTTTGACCGTGAAATCATCAAGTATGTGAAAATGTTAAGAAAAATGATAGAATGGAGATGAAATAGAGAGATTCTTGTCTTGATTTCACAAATTCAGGTATCCAGGCTCTAATACCACTTGTAAGAACGTCCACGAACAGCTCGGGAACCTAAGTTTGCTATCTAATGTCCAATTAGGCAGAAACTAATGACATGTTAATCAAATAACAAGAATTACTCATTTAAACGTTGTTTTCATTGATCTAAAGTCATATACATTCGAGAACCAGATCCGGCAGAGCTTCGCCTCTGAATTGACAAAGTTACAAATGAAATCACCAAGGCACCTATTTATATACTTGCAAGTTCGCTCATGGAGACACCAAGTTCGCCCGAAGATATAGCATGTTCGGCCGAACATAGTTGGAAGTTCGCCCGAACTTGACCTAGTCAAGTTCGGCCGAACTTGACTTCTCAAGTTCCTTCTCAAGCGAACTTGCTTACCAACTCACTTAAATACGCCTCGTTTCTCACAGATTAAGTCATATTCACTCAAAATCGATACATAATGACATTCATGACGAAGGCAACAGACATATGCACCAACAATATTTTGATACATTATTAAACTAAGGGTGTGTGCGCGTGATGCTGCAAGAATTATGTACATGTACATTTGTAATCTGATTTACATGTAAGTTGTTTATGTATAAAGCGAAAACGAATTCATAAAATACAATACTTACCAAACATAAACGAAAAAATACAAAATAAAACTAAAATATACGTTCATCGTGTTAGTTATTCAAAGTGCATAATTATATTCAGACGAAGTTACCCATCCAAGCCCTTTGTGAAAGTCGTTTACGATACCAGAAAATTAAATACTTTCTTTGACTAAACATAAATTGTAAAATATAAAGGAAAATAAATATCTACCCTTCGTGTCATTACGTAGTCAAAGTGTGTAGATATATTCCACCGAATTATCAATCAAAGCACGTGTGAATAACCATAGACCTAAAACATAAAGAAAAACTAAATATATAGTCTTCATCGTCGTCGGAGAGTTGACATGCATACTTATAGTCCGCTGAAGTTACGAATCTAAGCACATATGAATGTCGTCAAGACAAAAATTTTATTTTTATAATCATAAGCGTAAAATATGAAGTGCTTAATTATGTATGCCAAACTTACTGATCCAAACACGTTCAAAAAAACATAAAGGTAGAATAAAGAATAAATAAATAAATACCTTTGTCGATAAGGAGGGACCGTTCAATTCCTACTCAAAATTAAACTAAATTCTAACTCATTTATTTTCAAGCTTATTACCTTGGAAATATATTTAGAGAGGATAAATTAAAAACCCATCTTAGAGCATTCACATCTCTTCCATCTTTTTTATTCTATAATTTCATTAAAAACAACTACATTTTATCTCTCATTTTAATTAAATAATATTTTTATACTTTTATCATTACATTTTCTCTCTCCTCCACACACAACCACTTTAAAAATATATTAAAAATTATAGAGGGTGAACAGTGCCCCCTCCCCCAAATTACAGCTGAATAGTAACAGCTTCTCTCTCCTCTACTCACAACCACTTCTAACCACCTACAGTCATTTTTCAAAATATAAAAAATTCCCTCACAGAATTTGGGGGACGGATTATGAATGCTCTTAATTGAGCAAACCTCAAAAACTCCATGTAAACAAACCTTTTTTATGAAAAAATCAACACAGGTACCATACATCTTTATTTTGAGAAAAAAAAAAGAAATTGCACATGGTTGATTTTTTTTAAATAAACATAACGCGTCTATTAAACACCTAAGAACAACTTTTATACAAACATGAATATTTCGTTACAACAAAGTTTCTTTATTTTGTTTTTTAAAAAGTACTCGGTGCTTTTTTCTTATAACTCTTGAAAACATGTATACTACTAGTCTATTTTTTTCATAAAAAAGTTTTTCTTTTGCGCGCGTAACTGACTTTCTCAAATAAAGTATGTTTTCAATTTGTAATTCCCCTAATATATACATATAATATATATATATATATATAATATATATATATATATATATATATATATATATATATATATAATATATATATATATGTACAGGTAATGGTTTAAATGAGAACGCTAAATATCGTAATAATCATGAGAACGAATGAAAAAAACCTTGAGAACTTGGTCAAAAACAATTCAAATACAAAAAAAAAATTACAATTTTCATCGTTATTTGAATACAGTATTAGAAATTAAATTTACACATTTAAATTTACGTGAATTCTTAAATAAAGAAAATTTACACATATGTAAAAAAGCTAATAAGAATGATTTTGAGAGGAGAAATAAACTATTTGTTGGGATTGATCCCTTTACAAAGGAACAGATGATATAAAGCCAAAATACTCTATCCGTGGTTTGGTCCAACTATCAGAGTTTACATCCTCTGGTCACCTAAACTCTGTCTTTCTAAAGTTTGCTACATGTACATCATCTGCTACACCAATATATCAAAGGTCTAACTGAAGAAAAGAAGCAGAGGATGGTCATCAGAGTTTTTATTTATTAGTTTTATTTTCAATGTAACAGTGCATCTGCACTATCAGATGTTAGGCATCAGTGTTTATAGTTTGTTATTTTATTGTTAAATATCACTATCAACCCTGACGTCATCAAAAGATGCTCAGAGGTTAGATAGTTAGTATAAATAGCTAAGTCGATGTATCAGTGTATTCCGTCTTTTTAAAAAGATCTTTACACCAATCATCTTCTTCCTTTTCTGTACTATCAAACTGTGTTGCAATAGGCTGAGGGGGAGTTTGTGAATCACATGCAAAGTTTATAAACTTGAAAGTATGATGATGATGATGGAAACAAACAACCTTTACTTGTAGTAAAAGTTTTCCATTCTATTCCGCTGCATTTACTTTCAATTTCAATCATATTTCCATTTTTGAAACAAAAACTACAAGTAAATTAAACTCAGATCCTAACAATTGGTATCAGTGCTTGGTCAATCAAAATTTGATTAACATCAAGTTGATTTGAAAGATCAGCTCTTCCTGCTAATTAGTTTGATAGTTTTACTTGAAAACAGAGTTTTATTACATTCAAAGTTTTTAAAACACAAATCTGGTTAAAACAAGCAGAAATGTCTCAAAACACACATCTATGTTTAAACCACCGATGCTGAAACGAAATGAATATTTCATATGGCATCCTCGGATGGGTCACATTTTAGCTCAGCAAAACACCGGTTGTTGGCGATCCGTTGTATATGGACCACATGTTCCTATGGTTCCCAATACAGAGGATCCCAATACTCAAGCGCCAAAAAGTCCTGAAAATTCTACTCCGAGCAGGATTTCCACGAAAATAAGAGTTGGATGCTAAGGCATTTAGCATTGTTGCATCTGCCTTACTCAACGAAATCTATGCTGGTCTGCTCCACTGCAATAGTGCAAAGGAGTTATGGGACGCACTAAAAGAGCAATTCGGTGGTAATGAAGAAGTGATCGAAAACAATAGAGAAGTTTTGAATCAATAGTATGAAACGTTTTGTCACGTAAAGGGTGAGTCGTTATCACAACAGTTCGAAGGTTTTAGCTGTCTCATCAGTGAATTGAAACTGGTTAACATGGAATTTCCTAATTCGACTGTCAATAGTCGTTTCTTAAGATCGTTACCAGAAAAATGAGAGACTTTAGCTTGCGTTACTCGAACATCTATTGGGTTTAAAGAAATGACCTCACACAACTTCATGGTCGACTCCTCACATATGAGAGAGAGTTGAACCAGAAAAAAAAGTTGCAAGAGTTAGGGAAAGTAACAGACGACTATACCTTGGGTAACACTGCTCTTTTTAGTCATGAAGAGGGTTCTGGCAATGGAAAGGATCAGGATTATGATCATTTTATTGATATAACCTCTGGAGGAAACTATCACTCTGATTCTTATCCACCCAATTATGCTTTTACAGCTAGTAGGGAATGCCAAACCTCTGATAATCTCTCTTTTAAGTTAAATGACCTCCACTATTTTGATCCAAATGACTTAGGAGAAATGGACATTTTACATAAAGTTGCTTTGCTAAGTGTGAGAGCAAGCAGGTTTTACAAAAGAACTGGTAGAAAATATCCAGGATTTCATGGGGGGTCAAAGGTTGGGTTAGATAAATCTAAAATCAAGTGCTATAAATGTAACAGACTAGGACACTTTGCCAGTGAGTGTAGATCTCAAGTTTCATGACCTATTGTAACACATCCTGGCCCTAGATCTCAGCACACACAAAGCATTGCCCAATATTCCCAATATACCCCTATCCACCAAGTGCAAAACACTACTCATTATGCACACCCTACTGCCACTGTTCCTGTGCACTATGTCCAAACCACTGTTCCACAAATTCAGTATGTCCAAACATCACCACCTCAAATGCATGTGCAATAAGCACCACAAAGCACTCAAACTACTCAAACCACTGCTCCGGCAGAGGTCAATTAGCAAGGATTTTTCACACAAGGCTTTGTGGACTTGAGTAGTTTGCCTGAGGAATTAACTGATGAAAATTTGCTCTTATGGCCAAAAATGATTTAGAACATGAAATTTTTTTGTTTAATGGCCTTAGAGACAATTGTTGAAGGTGATGAGTCTGTGGAACAAGTGTCTAAGTCTGATAAAATTCAAAATTGTGATGAAGCAGTGGTTACACCAGTGATTACACAAAACACTGTTGATAAAGAAAAGAACTCTCTATCTGATCCATGGGATTCAAAGGATGGTGAAGATGATTGTGATTGTGCTCTTATGGTTGCTTCTAAGGTATCACCTCATATTCTAAAGGATCTCTGTTCATAAAAATGTATAATAGCTTTTGCTAACATTAAACAGGTAAATGAAAACCTTAGGAACAAAATGTTTAAAGATGAACTCAATTTTGAAAAACTTATCAAAGAGTTAAAATCAAAATTCCTTTCAAAAGATTCTGAGATAAGTAGCCTTCAAGGACCAACTCCAAACTATGGTAGATAAATGCCAAGTTTGCAAAAAGGAGTTAGAGGATACCCAGATCACATGTGAAAAATGGGTAGAATCTTCAAAAGGTTTTGAAATTATGCTAGAAAAATAGATCAAGAGTGACAGAAAATTTAGCATTGGTTTTGAAACTGAAGAAGAAGCCATTGAAATGTTACAAAATTTGATTCTGGAAAGGTTGAAGTAGTTCCAAGAAACTTGGCTGGAAATAAGATAAAAATCACAGATAAAAATGGTAACAAAATTTCTCTTGAAAAACATGAAGGGTCTTCAACTTTTAATGAAGTTGAGAAATACCAATATAAACCCATATGGTCAGATGAATGTGATATTCTTGAAAATTTCAAGCCAATGTACTTCACAACCATTGAAGGTGTCAAGGAACCAAAGGCTAGAATCATTCCCATCAAAGACCTTCCAGCAGAGGTTACAACATCTGCTGAGAAGAAATCTGATAAAAAGAAGAGGGAAAAGATCAAACATCTGTTTTGTGAATTTTGCAACAAAAGAAATCGTGTAACAGAAAACTGTTTTCTTTTAAAAGCATATGACATAAACAAAACACATGTAATCCCAAATGATTCAACATGTGTTATTTGTGGGAAAACAAATCATCTAACTCATGAGTGTGCTTATCTTCAAACCTATGATCAAAAGGTAAAAGAGATCAAAGCAAAAGCTCTTGAGAAAGAAATTTCAAGCTCTGCTAGAATAAAAATCTAAGCAGACCTTTGAATCTATTGAAACATCTGTCACAAAAGCATTGAACAAAACCTCTATTCCCAGAGAGGTACAAGTGACAGATGCTCCACCTGCAAACAGGTATCCAAGAGGACATGGACAACCAGTTTATCAAAATGTTCCTATGAGCTATGAGGGTTACAAAAAACCTTCAAAGGCCAAAGTGAATAGATATCCACATGGTTACCAACATCTGACAGGAAATGGTTCACAACAGTGGATACAAAGGCAAACCCAAACCACTGACCATACTCCTAGATTTGAGAATGGACAATCTGTGAACCTATCCAAAGCAATCGTGGCTTTGGAACCTCATCTAAACTAATTGTTTACTTCTGTGCAGGAGCTTCTACTTGCCTTGATAGTTTATGGTATGTAGATAGTGGAGGCTCCAGACACATGACAGGATGTAGAGCCCTTCTCAAAGACTTCTTGGCTCATGGAGGGGGTGATATATCTTTTGGTAACAATTCAAAAGGGAAGGTGTTGGGTTCAGGGTGTGTCCAGGCTGGGAATCTCAAATTTGAAAATGTTAATTTAATTGACAATCTAAAATTCAATCTTCTGAGTGTCTAAGTGACAAAGGATATGGATCCTTCTTTACAAAGAAAACATGTCAAATTGTAGGACTAGAGGTTGTTAAAAAGATTGATCAGATTATTGTTGAGAGCAAAGCACAACTTGTTGCTCATAGGAGTGGGAATGTGTATGTGGTTGATATGTTGAAAGATAACCCTATGCCTAATGCATGCCTGTTCTCAGTTGCTTCCAGCAAAGAGACAGAGTTATGGCATAGAAGAATTGGGCACAAAAATCTGAAAATAATCACCACACTCTCTAAAAATTGTCTTGTTAGAGGTTTACCACAAAAACAATTTACTTGTGAGGAACATTGGGTTTCCTGTCTAAAAGGTAAACAACATAAAAGTTCTAACAAGTCAATTGAAGAGTACAAAACAACCCAGTGTTTGCAATTGCTGCACATGGATTTGTTTGGCCCTGTAAAAATCATGAGTTTAATGAAGAAAAGATTTTGTTTATTCATTGTTGATGATTTTTCAAGGTTTACATGGACTTTCTTTTTACACTCCAAAGATGAAACAGCTGGTATATTGCAAAACTTTGTCAAAAAAGTTGAAAAGCAATATGACCTTCATGTAAACATCTTTAGGAGTGATAATGGGACAGAGCTTAGAAATAAGGAGTTAGATGCCTTCTGTGAGTCAAAAGGGATTGCTAGGCAATTTAGTGTCCCAAGAACTCCAGAACAAAATGGGCTAGTTGAAAGGAAAAATCAAACTCTAGTTGAATCTGCAAGAACCATGCTAGTAGACTCTGGTTTACCCTTATCCTTTTGGGCAGAGGCTGTAAACACTGCTTGTTATGTTCAAAACAGAGTTTTGATTAACCCCAGACATCAAAAGACTGCCTATGAATTGCTTTACAAAATCAAACCTCTAATCTCATATTTCAAAGTATTTGGATGTCCTTGTTTTATTTTGAACTTAAAAGATTCCATTTCCAAGTTTGCAGCCAAAGTTGACTGTGGTTATTTTCTGGGATACTCAACCACTGCCAAAGCCTACAGAGTGTTTAACTCTAGGACCAAGTGCGTTGAAGAAACTCTGAATGTGAAGTTCAATGAACTTTCATCTTTGAAAATCCCAGCAAATCCTGTTGAACTGTTTGATCTAGATAAATTTACATTTGAAGATGTGTATGTCAAGACTAACACTGCAGGTACTTCATGGTCATCACCACAAGAGCTAGGATATGATTGCATTCTTCCAAACTTCAAGATTTGTCCTTCAAGCAGAGGAGCAGATGTTAGTAACAATGGTGAAAGCTCTACTGGTTCAACAGTGGTTAATTCTCAATCCTCTGCCTGCTCTCAAAACCAAAACATTGTTGATAAAAATCCATCAAATCTGGATAAAAATCAATAAACATTCACTACCATACCACCCATACCACCACCTCCATTCCAATCAGAGGCTGGACCATCATATTCACCAACAGAGGATAGCTCAGATGATACACGTTTGCAAGCTTCGCCTCAAAATGCACTTGTCCCATATCAAGGTAATTTAATCTTCCTCAAAAGCCATCCATTGGATTAAGTTATTAGCAACATAAATGAGTGAGTGCTCACAAGAAGCCAATCCAATCCTAAAACATTTGCCTTTTTGCTGGCTTTCTATCACTCATCCAACATGTCAAGTACCAAGACGCACTGAAAGACAATAGTTGGATAGAAGCTATGCAAGAGGAGCTCCTTCAGTTTAGAAGACAACAAGTTTGGGAACTTGTACCACTATCTAAGGATGTAAGTCCAATTGGCACAAAGTGGATCTTCAAGAACAAAACAGATGAAAAGGGTATTGTTGTCAAGAACAAAGCAAGGCTCGTGGTTCAAGGCTACAGACAGGAAGAAGGCATTGACTATGATGAAACCTTAGCTCTTGTAGCAAGGTTAGAAGCCATCAGACTGTTCCTAGCTTTTGCTGCTAACCACAACATCAAAGTGTTTCAAATGGACATCAAAAGTGCATTCCTATATGGAAAGATCAAGGAAGAAGTGTATGTGTGCCAACCTCCTGGATTTGAAGATGCATTTCATCCTGATCATGTGTATAGGTTAAGCAAAGCACTATATGGTCTTAAACAAGTACCAAGAGCCTGGTATGAAACTCTATCCACTTTTCTCTTATCCATAGGTTTTTCAAGAGGTAAAATTGATAAAACCTTGTTTTTAAAATGGAAAGGAAAAGATTTGATGCTTGTTCAAATTTATGTGGATGACATCATTTTTAGATCCACGTGCACTGCCATGTGTGAAGAGTTCAGAAAACTCATGGCAGCAGAGTTTGAAATGAGTGCAATGGATGAGTTGCAATGTTTCCTTGGTTTACAAGTCAAACAAATGCACAATGGCACTTTCATCCATCAAAATAAGTATGTCAAAGAACTGCTTAAAAAGTTTGATATGGATGATTGTAAACCTTGTAGCACACCCATGGCAACTTCAAAGCTGGTCACTATTGTTGATAAAGATGACTTGATTGATCAAACACTTTATAGAAGTATGATTGGGTCTTTATTGTACCTAACTGCTTCAGGCCAGACATCATGTTTGCAACATGTGTTTGTGCCAGATCCCAGTCACTACCTAGAAAGTCTGATCTTATTGCCGTCAAAAGGGTATTCAGGTACATAAAAGGTGCTCCCACACTTGGTCTGGTATCTTGCTAATGGAAATATTGAGCTTTCAGGTTACTCAGATAGTGATTTTGCTGGATGCAAGACAACAAAGAAGTCACATCAGGAAGTGTCCAATTCCTAGGTGATTGCCTAGTGTCTTGGCAGAGTAAAAAGCAAGTTGCAGTTTCCACATCCACTGCTAAGGCTGAATACATTACTGCTGCAAGTTGCACTGCACAAATCTTGTGGCTTCAAAATCAACTTTTGGATTTTGGTATCACTGCTTTAAAGACTCCTCTTACAATTGATAGTCAAGCAGCAGAAAATATCATCAAAAATCCTGTCTCTCACTCCACAACAAAACACATTGACATCAGACATCACTTTGTGAGAGATTGCTATGAAAAAGGTTTGATTTCTTTACAACATGTCCATACTAAGGATCAGCTAGCAGATGTTCTAACAAAAGCATTGGATACATCTACTTTTGAAAGCTTGATCTCTAGGATTGGAATGCTAAACATGGATTAAAAACAGTTTTTCTGGTGATCCATGTGTAAATAGCATAAAAATGTTTTCAGAAAATCAAAATTTCATCCTTAAAAATAGCTTCAAATTGAATTTTTTTAATGAATGCTTAAAGTCTGTTTCAAACTACTGATAGCATCACAACACTGGTCGTCTTAGAAAAGTCTATCCACTGTCAAAAGTGTATCCTCTGATAGTTTCAAAACACTGTTCACATCCACTACCTATGTTCTCAAACAGGTTTGTCCAAACAACTGTCTTCCATTTTCAAACAGAGGTTACACGTGGTCAGACATTATTCGTCAGTTGTTTGCGTCAGATGACACGTCATCATCACTTTTTCAAAACCCTATAAAACCCTGTTTTATCCATAACAGAGGTTTCACTTTACCGTGTTGAATTCAAAATTCTCAAAACAGTTCTTCTTCAATCATGGCACCCAAACCTAAACCTAAAGCGAAATCCAAACCAGAACCACCACCATTCACCCTCATAATCAAAACTCCTCACAACTATACAACAATTCTTGAAGCAACCGATTCAAACACAAGATATCATTCAATGATACAAATCTTGAAAGAATCAAAATTTAAGCATCTGTTAACCGTCAAAGCCCCTATTTATCAAGACGCACAACGGCAATTTTGGGCACAAGCAGAGGTTCATTCCCAAAAAGATGTTCCTTATGCTATTTTATCAAGAGTGGGCAAAACACTGATGCAAATCAACCCTCAATCGATTTCCCAGGTATTCGAATTGAATGAGATGGCACATCCTGTGTCATTCTCTACAAATGAGATGCATGCCGAATTTCTGGAAAGGGGTTACATTGGACAACTTAAAGGGTATGCAATCTACAAACCCAATTTTCCTGCTGAGATGCGATTTTTCTTTCACACTCTTTTAACCTGTCTCTCAGCAAAGACCACAGCTTTTAATGAAATACCATTGAACATTCAGTATCTGGGCTATGCCATTTTAACTGGATCAGATTTTAAATTTTCTCAGATACTGTTCAATGATCTTGTGGAAAATTTTAATAATATTGAAAAACGAAAAGCTTTTCTGATTCATCCACGATTCTTGAGTGTTTATCTTCATAATCAGTTACCTGATAATGATGTTAAACAAGGCGATGTTATACAACCAGGCAGCCTAACTCATGAAACTTTACTAGAATTACAAATCAGGATAGAATTTTCAAAACACAAGTAGAGGAGGCTGAGCAAGCTTTACAAGAACAAAATGTTCAATCTCAACCTCCTGCTACTGAGCCCACTGCTCCTGGTGATCAGGGCATTACAACCACTGCCCTGAAACTCACACCAACAATCTCCAAAAAGAAACCAACAAAACTGACCAGAAAACCCACCAAACCCAAAAAGGGCCCTCTGGAAGATGAGATCCCAGAGGTTAACCCAGTGATAACACAAAAATCACATGAAAACATTGCTGCTACTTCTTCACAGCAGATGTTAGAATCTCAACCTGGCTTTGAAACTCCTCCTTCTTCCTCACAAAAGGAAAAGGTTGTAAACACAGGGACACCAAATTCTGAAGCTCTAGAATCACTTGATTCTATTTTCTGCAGCCCCTCTCCCAGGGTATTGTCTCTTTCTGCACCACAACCTTCACTAACAAAATCACTCTCACCTACCATAGTGCCTTTGCTGAATGCAATTGAATTAGAACAGACATTTGTTCTTCTCACCAACCTATCATTGAGAATAAACTCCAACAAGTGATTGGGTCTGATTCTTTATTCTTTGCTAACACATCAGCAGCTGAAGAGGATACATCCCTTGGGTTACATGTAACCTTAGAGGATACTTCATCAAGAGCAATCACTACAATTGCCAAACTCTCAAGTTTGCAATTGGACAGTGGTTCCATTCCTAAGACTCTGATGAAGGCAACCACTATTGAGGCTACTACTGTAACCTCTATTTGTGTGGGAAGTACCCAGAACCAAGAAAAAGGGGCATCTATGTTTGAAACAATGGTTGAAACCCCTGTTCATGATAGCATAGATAAAACTACCATCTCTGGTAGGAGTTCAGATGATCCTATTAAGTTAGGTGATGATCTAAAATACAAGGATTTGACGAAGAGAGTTACCAAAACTGAAACAAGCTGTTGTTAGCTTGCTCACAATGCAAATGTGTATGAGAAGTAACAAAAATGAAGATGCTTATGATGAACACTATAAATCGAACCGGCTCGCGAGCTCACGAGTTGAGCTGGGCCTAGCTCATGCTCGCTTGGGCTCCACTCGTTTACAAATCGAGCCTAGTCGAGTAACTTGTTTAAAACCGAGTTTTTTTCGAGCAGAGCTTTTTCTGCTCGAGTTTCGAGCGAGCCGCGAGCTTTATGAACACCCCTATATGTGAGTAAATGTTAGTGAAACACGATTAGTTAAAAATGTGTCTATCAAACTAAAACGCCAAAATGAATAAAATTTATGAAAACGCGATTATCAAATTAAAACACCATGGAATTTTCTCTTTTTTAGACAAGGAGGGTTTGACTATCAAACTAAAACACCAGTCAGAAAAAGCCAAAACTTAGTGATAAACAATCAATCGTCCGCCTCTCCAATATTTTCGAACGCGAAGGAAAAAAATTCTGACTACGCCACTACGCCTACCTCTAACAACAACCATTACTCTCGTCACACGAGATCCACCATTAGTATCACCTAACACGACCCCCTAGAAAATCGATTTTGTGGTTGAAAATCTAAACAAGAAAATACCCAAATATTAATCAAGTAACATAATTTAAGTTTGCCACGATTTTGTATATATGTGGTCGAGTTTGGTTGCGCTTTGAATGGAGGTCTCAACTTTAACTTCATTATGGTTTAAACTAGGAGATATTTTTTGAATGTGTGTGTAATTAGTGTATAGTTATTTGTATTTGAGTAAACAGTCATTTTAGTCCCTGATGTTTGATCAAAATTGTCACTTTAGTCCAAATAGTTTTTTTCTTGTCATTTAAATCCAAAAAGTTTTTGTTTCAACTATTTTAGTCCCTGACTATTGTCATTTTTTTGCCATTTTCATCGACAACCACCACCACCTCCCACAACCCACCCCATCACAACCTTCTATCATCGCCAGCACCTGCCTGCACTGTCACCACCCACCCCACCACTATCACCACCGGCCACTTTTCTGCCACCCACGTCATCAACCAACACCACCCGCATCATCGTAAACCAACAACCAACGCCATCATCTTCACTGTAAATCAGCACAGGACCATCTGCATACCATTGCACCTGCAAAAAAAATATGGTTTGACCAAAATTCACCTAAATTAACTAAACTTTTTTAACAGAGTTTGCGGGTTGGATAAGAATGGCAAAAAATGACAAAAGTCAGGAACTAAAATGACAGAAAACAAAACTGTTTAGACTAAAATGGAAAGAAAAAAACTGTTTAAACTAAAGTGACAATTTTAATCAAACCTCAGAGTCTAAAATAACAATTTACTCCTTATATTTTGATTTGATTTGGTGTAAGATGGTTAGTGTTAATATTGGTCATGGTAATGTGAGGTGGCCATACATGGTGGTGACCTGGCACTAATGGGCGTGATGGCGTTGTGGTATTGACTATGAAGATATAAAATATTTATGTTAAATAGCTAACGAATAGATGAATTTATCAATTTGTGTACGCATCGTGACTAATTAAACTTAAGATCAACATTGATGATAGTGATTTTACATTATCTCTTAACAACTGAATTTTATTATAAAAACTAATATATGTCCATACTATTAATATTAATATATATAGTAAATTGTAAGTGTTTGTTTATGTAAAAAGATTACTGTAGCTATTCTAAACCTGTCACGTTTCTTTTCTTTTTGACACGTGCCTTTGATCCTGGCATCTATCTTACGCCCACATTGCCACACATCCACCTCCCCACTGTGTGTTACCATTACCGCAACCACCGCGGATTCTCTCTTCCGGCGACCACACCAACACACCTAGAAAAAAATCAGCGGCCACGTCTCACAACGCAGTAAAAGGACCGTTTCACCTGCCGATTTGCAGAAGTGGAACGAACATGGTGGTGACGATTCCTACGGCGATGTTTACGGCGTCAAACAACTTCGAATTTCTTGACGAGTTGAAGTCGTTTGTTAGTGAATCGGTTCATTCTGCCGGATGCTTCCAAACGAGAAGCGGAACTAATCAATAATATTCAGGCTTGATTTCTACCTTATGTGTTTATCAATAATGTGTTTGGACTTTTCAAATTCTCCAATTTTTTATCGTTGAATCTGAGTGGTGTTGGCCAGATTAGGATTATAGTGGAAGGGGATTAGGTTTTTTCCACTCTGTTGACTTCGACTCCCCACTGCCTAAATGCAGACTAATATCTTGATTTACAGGTGATGTTTACTGGCTAATGAACTATTTGTCACATATAGAACATACAAACTATCTGGTTACTTTTTTAGATTTCATATAGTTATCTTGACTTTGATTTATTTAAACTATTTGATTTACTACATTTTTATAAGGTTGAGAAACACTTCGAATTAAACTAAGAGCTACTGTTTTCAAAACTAATTAACTAATGATAAACAACAAAATATAACAGTGAATGATTTATAATCGAATCGTCAGTTAGAAGATTATAATGATAAGATGTGATGATTAATCTGGAAGAGCGTTGGTTGTATAGTTAGTGTTTAAATTAACATGTTAATAGTTTTGATGCAGAACATTGGCCGCTGAACACCGATCCACCGATTGGAGCATTCGGTCGGTAGTTACATCACAACTCAAGCAACTGCGACGCATGAGGTTGCAGCGGTTGTGGTGGAGGTGAAACGACAAAATAAGAAGAAAAAGGGGGGAAATGAGAGTTTAATATCAACTCTGGCTGGTCAAAAAAGAGGTACGGATGACGGATGTTAGTGGCGGGTTGAGTGCTAATAAGGTTACCAGTCAAGAGGAACATGGGAATACTGCACCTTTTCTTGATAGGGTATAAACTTTCTCATTTTATGTAATATTTATAAAGTTTAAAATGTGTTTTTTTCTGCATATGTTTATTTTTAGTGAACTGAATAAGTTTTGGAAGTTTGTTTTTAGATGCATGTTTGTTGTTGTGTGAAGCTATATGTCTACTTGCTGTTAATAATAAAATTGAGTTAATTAGCAGTTGCTTTTAGGAGACTTGCAATTCATTTGGTGCTTTTAGGAAACTTGCAATTCATGGTGTTGGTTATTCTTCGGTCAAGGTCATTTCGAAGGCCTAGATCATGTTGCTGCTAGATGAGAGTGTGCACGTTCCAGCTCCCGTAAAGAGTAGACATATTTGGTTTTGCAAAAAAATAACCTCTCACCTGCCATACTAGCCCAAAACAAGTATGCTTCCGAGTATCAAAGATAATGTTGATTTTAGTTCTGACCAATGCTGTATTAATATACTGAGTTCTTGCATTTACACCATAGTTGACTCACAGGTCGGGCTTATAATTTATTAAATCAATTAATAGTTACCTGCACAAAGTTGTAATAAGTTGCTACCCAAACTTTTGTACGGTTCAAAATTGATGTTACTGGTTAACCTATGAAATCAGTTGGGTCTCAAGTTGTTTTGAATTTCTTTAGGTTTGTAAATTTACATATAAGGTGTGGATATACCTGTACCTAATACTTCTTTTGTTTTAAATTCGCTTTTGTGTTCCTTGGCGTTCTTTATGTTTACCGCCATTGCGTGTTTAGAGGACCCACTTTTGTGTTTCTTAACGTTCATTATGTATGTTTCCCAACGCTACATGTTTAGCTGACCCGCCTACACCGATAACTATTAAAAGATTATTTGACTTCAAATGATTAGATTAAAATAGTAGAACCTGCAGCGAAGTGCAATACCTTTTTATATAAAAGTAGTTGTGACTCAATTTTTTTAATGAAGATTTTTTTTATTAATCAAACTTCATCGAGAATCACCATAATTACATCAAAATAGAAGATATACAAACAAAAACAAAACATATAAATTATAATTCACTGAAACTCGTGTATCGCTTACTAGATTAACCTAAACCCGTGAAATTGAATGAAATTGAAAATGAGCCGACTGAGTGTGGAATGATGATACAAAATGCTTTAGTTTTTAGAAGCCTAGAACCAATTGAATCTTAATATCTAAACGGATGAAACCGTAAATTCGTCTTAGATGATTGTGAAATAGTTGTGAAATAAGGAATGCTTTTAACTTTTGAAACCTTGAACCGCATAATAGATTAATAGAATTGATGATGACACAATGTATACCAAGTATTGGCTCATTTGATATTCTCTACTGTGATTGTCGCAACTTGCATGTATTGTGATCGCCCCACATAGTCCCTTTGGGCGTTTCCAAGCTCCTCGGCATGTATACGAACCGAACATTCATAAGTTGTTGGCGGGAAGTTCGTTTATTTAATAAAACAAACAAACCCAGGAACAAAATTTTTTGTTCAATTATTTAAATAAATTAACATGAACAAACGTTTTGTTTATTCAATTATGTTTATGAAAGTCCGTTTAGGAGCTCATTTAAATTTTATATATATTTTATACATACATATATATATATATATAGGGTTAGCGTAAAATGAAAACCTATATGAGTTGTGAAAACTTAGAGAACTCAGCCTTAAGAAAGTTTTTTTCAAAAAAAATTTTACCGATAATCCTAAAAAAATCAACTTTTCCAAAAAAAAACATTGTTATTTTTTCATTTACAGTTGCCATATATGCTGTAAAAAGTGATGTCATGTTTATGTCATCACTTTTAACAGCTACTGTAAGGAGTCGAAAAACACCATTTCGAAATTTTTTTTTAGTTTTCTTTTTTATGGCAATCTTTTCTAACATTTTTATCTAGAGTTGTGAAAAAAATGGGGTCAAAACTTGCACAGAAAGGCCGAGTTCTCTAAGTTCTCACAACCCGTAAGGGGTTTCCCTTGATCCTAATCATATATATATATATATTGGGTGGGGTTCCAGAGTGAAAACTAGTGAATTTGCGAACTGAGTGAACAAATCCTGGCCATTAATCTACACACGTGTATGGCTAGGATTTCATCATCAAATCATAAAATACACTAGTGTATTTCATCATCAAATCCTGGCCATCGATCTATACACGTGTATGGCCAGGATTGGTTCACACAGTTCGCAAATCACTAGTGTTCGCTCTTGAACCTAATCCTATATATATAGTGGGGATCCTGCGCAAAGTGTGTTTTTCCTACAAAGTCTAAGAAGCGATCTGGGCCATCCAATGGGTGTGTTTAATGGTTGAGATGATGTCAATGGCATTCTTGTAATATTTGTGTTTATTTAATTGATTGTTTTAAACTGGTAGGGGCAATTATGTCAATTAACGTGTTTTAAATCAATCACATAACCGTCAGGATTTCCCCACTCCCTATTTTCACGCGATTTTCCCTCTCTCTCTCTACACCAACTCTCGAAACCCCAAATCCATACCAAAATTACCTACAATCATGGATGATGATAAGAGATTTTGCTTGAAATATAAACGTAAGAACGATCTGCCATTGTTATTTGTGTTCTACAATCACTGATTATTGTTTTGAGTTTGCTTTTGCCGGAAATATCTTGTGTGCAGGCAAGAGATTCAAATCACAATTTAATATGGAAGGTATGGAGAACAACGGCAAAGGAGAAGGAAGCCGTCAGAAGCGTCAACAAGTTGTAGGTATGTGTTTTAACTTCAAAACGTAGTTAGGGTTTCATGAGAAGTGAGTAGATGATTGTTTTAATGTGTTTATATTGATGTGTTTTACCACTGTACTAAACTTCAAACTCATTAAAAATATAATATTGAAGGTTTTGCAGAACCCTAATTTATATGTGTTTTATACATAGTATGTTTTGGTTAACAAAAAATGTCACGGAAACCCTGCTACTGGGTTGAAAGTGTTATAAACAATGTGAGTATAAAAAAAAGATTGTTTACCAATATATAAGGCACAATTGTATTTTAGTAGTGAATGTAAGGTTGTTGTAAAGCATTAAAATCTTAAAAACAAATGTAAGACGAAGGAAGAGTGAACGAATAAAGGGAAAATGGCTTTCGAAAATGCCTAGAAACAGACCTGATCAGCCAATTTGTTTGGAAACTGCTGAAACGGGGGAATCATCACCTATTCAAGGTGCGTACTTTTGGGTTTTGGTGGGTGGGGGGGTTATTTGTATAGTTACTTGTCTTGACCATCTATGTTTTGTTATAATCAGTTATATCTGGTAACAAAACAACTGAAACGGAAGACCATCCTTGTGACTGTGCACAACCCCCGCCTGCTGTGTCCATTATGTCTGATATTGCAAAACTTTTCCCATACGTAATGGAATGAAATGTTGAATTGCAATCTGAATCTCAGCAACTTCATGAATTACCTGCGTGTAAGTTGGAAGTACAGTTGGACCAACACCGATGTTTTTTTGGAAAACACAATTTCGCACTGACATCAGCTTTTTTTTTTTTTTTTTTTTTTGTATTTCTATTTTTTGTGTTTCTGCAGCTGATGCAAATGTGGAGGGTATGATGGCTGCTAATAAACGGAAGGACCAGATAGCTGCAATCAAACCGAAGGAAAAGAAAGCTGATGCAAATGTGGAGGTTATAATGACTGCTAAGAAACGGAAGGACCAGCTAGCTGCAATCAAACCAAAAGAAAATAAAGCTGCTGTTAAACCTACTAAAGAAACTTGCTAATAATGAAAACGGTATGTTGGACTAATACTGTAACATTTGTGTAAAACGGGTATAAAAAACCCGCTCCGTTTGAAAATTTTAGAATTTATTAAAAGTTTCGTTACGCATTTTTTTTATGAAATGTAATTTTCATGATTAATAAATAAATTAGATAATTAATTGATTAAATAAAAGAATAAGAAATAATACTAATACTTAAGATTTTGAAATATTAAAAAAAAGAAAAAAATAGAAACAGGGGTGACCGGGTTTCGAACCCGGGTCCCCATCGAATCCGCTAATACACACACGGACTTCACCACTACGCTACACGCACATATGTGCTATAGCTGAAAATATTTAAACCTTATATTAAAATTCTGCAAGACCTGCAAATCTGGCAGATCTGTAACCGCCAGATGATGTTCAAATCATCACACCCAAAAATCTCGTAACTGTTTCCCTCTTCGAAACATGTTTACCGGAATAAAAACGTTGAACCAATGATTCATAACCGAAGCTTAATCATGGACCATAAATTCATCATCGAAACTGAAATCAGTGAGTGGCTCGACACACTATAAATACCCCTTGTTTTCAATTCCTCATTCGCTCAAATCACCCATCAAGCTATTTCTTTTACGCTGTTCACCAAGTCTCTGTTTCACCGGAAAAGAATCCACAAACCGCCGGAGTTGATCGTCGGAGAAATTAAGTCTGTTATTCAACTGGTATAACCTCCACACTCTTTCTACATTCCTGTTTAAATTCGTTTAAAATGCCATTCTGTAATTTAAGAACTTAAAGCCGAAAAGTTTTTTTTTTGTTCAAGCTGTTCATGAAGAAGATGAAGAATAGAGTTGATTATATGTTTTATTAAAGTCAATAAATTACCGGGTTAGACACCCAGCCCAGTGGATGGGCTGGGTGCACATTAACACTGAGGTCGTAAGTTCGATGCCGAACACGCCTAACCGGTTCGGCTATTTTAAAACCTTTTTAATTAGTAATTCAGGAATGGACTTAATAAGTGTATAAAAGTAATTAAAAACAAAACCTAACGGGTTAGACACACAGCCCAAGTGGTTGGGCTGTGTGCACGTGAACTGAAGGGCTCGAGTTCGATTCTGGATACTTAAACCGGTTTTGGCAATTTATGAAACCTTTTTAATAAAAATAAAATAAGGTTTAATCTAACTAGTATATATAAGTAATTAAATCTGGATATATTTCAGGTTAGACACGTAGCTCAGTTGGTAGAGCTGCGTGCACGTATACGGGAGGTCACGAGTTCGAACCTCGCACGCTGCCTATAATAAATGAGTCAGACCGGTCGTTGACCAGTCAACCCTTAGAAAAAGGGTAATTTTTTTTTAAATTAAAAATCCTTTTTATTTTCTTTAAAAATTAGTTAAAAATACCTCAAAATAAGGTTTTAAAAACCTAAATATTTGCACTAAATTCACAAAAATAATTCTAAAAGTCTCATTAAGAGCACTAATTAAAATATTAATCTCAAATAAAATTTATTTATTTATCAAATTATTACGTTATTATTTAGGTTAGTTTTCCCTCGTCGGTTGAATCATAAATTCGTGCGCATTCATCATTATCAAGGAACGCACCCACTGTGAGTGAATTCTTACAAATTCCCTTTTTTATTCATGTTTTGGGGTGTATCATATGTCATTTTAATTACTTCGTTTATTCAAACTTGTGCTATTACCATTATATGATCTAAACTTGTGATGTAAATATTGTTTGTTGTGATGTGTGTTTACATTTTGTCAAGTTGCGTGCAAATCATTCATTAGGCCCATCAGTTCCTCGTGGGAGACGAGTTGAACATCGCGTGCCTCATTAGATCGGCTCCGTTTGATTGAGCCTTGATCTCATTGTTCATCATTTGGTGTGTGCGTGTGCATTAATTGATATTATGTGTATTGTGATTAAATTTACATTTACGTTTACTCATATGTGGTTATGCACCTTTTTATAACCAATATAATAAATTCGTACAAATGTTTTTTATAAGATTCACTCGCCAACTTTTGTTGACCCAAAACCCTATTTTTACACATGATACAGGTGGACAGGTTGAAGCAAGGAACGCATAAGAAATTGCCTTAGAAGAAAAATAAAGAAGTCATGAAAAATGTATTTGAACATGTTGTGCTTGTATGTTTATTGTAATTTCTTCTTTAAAAAGAAATAATAAATATGAAACTTTATAGTAAATGTCATGAGCTTTGATGAAAACCCAATAATGCCCCGACTACTATTTCCGCTGCGGGTCAGTGTATGACAGATTGGTATCAGAGCTTTTGACTATAGGGATATAGGATAGGTTATTAGACCCTTAGAGCCTATACTATAGTTGAATAGATTTTAATTGTTTATGTGGTTACATGCAAACTCATGTGTTTATTTGTTTCGTATTTATTACACACACAAATGCATGCAAACACTTCCACTATCATTTTGTGTTATACTTAATGAGTTATACTTGTTGTCAAACATAACATGCTTACATATACATTCATCACGCATATTTCAATGTTCACATATTCAAATCATCTTCATATTTCCTTTATTCAAGATTTTGTGGCATTTTTCGTTTTTCAATCTCATCAAAGTGAGTTCTACGACGAGCATGTAGTAACTGGAAGGGTACAAGTACCGGTAGTCGAAACGTCCTGTCTAGGTTGGCATTCGTATAAATCCAATATAACGGACCAGTTTGCCTACCTGGGGACTAACGATGAGAGTACGAAGGACCTATTAGGCCAAAGCATGCCACACCAAACGTCGTTCGAACTAACCCTACTTTGAGTTGTTATTGTGTCCATACCAGGACACCCTCCGACCTTATACTTTGCTGTCATGTTTTTACGATTTTCATTCGGGTGGCGCAAGTGTTAACAAGCCAACACCAATATGAACCCTACCAGAGCCCAGTAGTCATGGGGGCCCACATGACTACCAAGGCCAAGTAAGGGGACATATGGGAGCCCAAACATGAGCAAAGCCCAAGACATCCTATGGATGTAGCAAATTAATTTTCTTCAATTGTTTTGTGAATGTTCATTTCTAAATACGACACATGACACCTAAAACGTCAAACTCATACTCTCGATACGTATTCCCTGTAGATGTCTTCTAGTCTCTCTCGTAGAGGTATGAGAGCAGGAAAATCCCGCGAGCGCATGGCTGCCCAAATCGCCCAACAAATGGCCGCCGTAATACGCAACATCGTAGTTCAAGTTCAACAAGCCCTTACCGCTAATCCCGTCGACCTAGTCAACCAAGAAAATCAAAACGTTGTCAACCCTCCCCCAAATACCACAAAATGCACCTTCAAGCATTTCAAATCCTGCGATCCTCCAAAATACGAAGGGACGGAAGGTGTCACTGCTCTCCTCCATTGGTTTGAGGAGATGGAAAACACTTTTCTCAATTGTGACTGCCCCGATGATCGCAAGGTGCGATATGCTACCGGTCGTTTGTTCGGAGTAGCACTTACATGGTGGAATACCGAGAAGGCCAAGCGAGGTGCTGAGGATGCTATGACCTTGACTTGGGAAGAGTTGAGGGAGATCATGACAAGATGTTTCTGTCCAAGAAGCGAAATCAAGAAATTAGAAGATGAGTTCTACTCTTTGAAACAAAAGGAGGGCGACCATACCACATACAACAAAAGATTCCTTGAGTTGAATCAGATGGTCCCTAACTTGTTCACTCCCCTCTACCGTTTGATAGAGCACTACATTCGAGGTCTTCCTTCAAAAATCCAAGACCCTGTAATAAGTACCACACCTGCAACTTTGGAAGCAGCAATGGAGTTAGCTACAGAGCTCACCGAAAACCGTATACGGAATAAAGACTTCAAGGAGAAGAAGAAGAAGGATAAAGCATCATCCGAAACCTCAAACTTAACCCAGACCGAATCCTCTTCTCAACCCACTCCTAAGAGAAAACGAGATGGGCAAAATTTCGCTGTCACCCAAGGCAATCAACCAGCTCCACAAGCCGTACCCCTCCAAGCTATCCCAATCACCCAAGTAGCACCCAACTCTACATACCCAAATAAGAAACCTTACATTGGACCTCACCTGTTTTTATCACCATCCATCTACCATACCTTGTCGACTGTGTGCTAATTGTGGGCGTTATGGTCATTTGAGCAGAACTTGTCGCACCCCTCAAAACCAAGCTTCACCCCCTACCCAAAACATGATCCAATCATATCAACAACCTCAATACTCCATGGTTCCATATGTTCGAGCTTGTTTTAATTGTTGCGACCCTACCCATTTTAGAAACACGTGCCCTCGATTGGTTAACATCATAAACGCCCAAGCTCAAGCAAACCCAGTTAACCAAGCAAATCAAGAAAACCCAGCACTACCACCAGCAAGAGGAAGAGCTTACAACATCGACGCCAATCCTGTTGAAGATAATAACGGCCCAAACGAACAACCCAACTAGCCTTCCCTCACCAAGAATCAAGACTCAACTCCAACCATCTAGTTCTTAATGTTTTCTCAATCTTTACGTATCCCTGTTATAAATTGGGAATTTATGTATCCAAGAATTTTAATGCGAATTGATATTACAGTTTTTTTATATCTTTACTCATTGATTTAACTTTCATATCATCATACACCACGACGTATCTCGATCTCATCATTTAAAGAAGTTGGGTTGTGTCTCACTTTTACATAGACTGACCCCTTCATCATAACAAACGAGAGAGGTATTGTCGTCATTCAGTCATGTATTCTTTCAGATTTGAGACTCAAGCTTTGGATGTTGTGTTTGTTAATGTTTTAGAGTCACATAGAACTAATCATAACTTACTGATAAAGCTAATGAAAATTAGACAAGAATATGGTGGATACGCCGCTGGTACTTCCTATATATAAGTATTCTTGTCAAAAGATCAAAAGCATTATCAGGAGGTTATGAGAAGTTCCGTGTAGGTTTTAATATTGTCATAGATGAAGTTTTTATTTTGTGATATAACCTAATCTTTTCAAATGTATCAAATCTCTCAAAACTCTTATGCATGTGATCATATCCAGTCAAACAACTCTGGGTATCAATATTTCTTATCTTTAGGCATCAAAAAGCGATTCCTGTAGCAGAGTATTCAACCCTTACTAGGAACGTTGCCGCCTCAAATAAAATTTAAACTTTCACCCTCTTCTGATTATGTAATTGTCAAATTAAAACACCCTCCCTTCAAGTCAAATATACCACTACTTAAATTTCGGGACGAAATTTCTAAAAGTAGGGGATACTGTAACATTTGTGTAAAACGGGTATCAAAAACCCGCTCCGTTTGAAAATTTTAGAATTTATTAAAAGTTTCATTACGCATTTTTTTTTATGAAATGTAATTTTCATGATTAATAAATAAATTAGATAATTAATTGATTAAATAAAAGAATAAGAAATAATACTAATACTTAAGATTTTGAAATAAAAAAAATAGAAACAGGGGTGACCGGGTTTCGAACCCGGGTCCCCATCGAATCCGCTAATACACACACGGACTTCACCACTACGCTACACGCACATATGTGCTATAGCTGAAAATATTTAAACCTTATATTAAAATTCTGCAAGACCTGCAAATCTGGCAGATCTGTAACCGCCAGATGATGTTCAAATCATCACACCCAAAAATCTCGTAACTATTTCCCTCTTCGAAACATGTTTACCGGAATAAAAAACGTTGAACCAATGATTCATAACCGAAGCTTAATCATGGACCATAAATTCATCATCGAAACTGAAATCGGTGAGTGGCTCGAACACACTATAAATACCCCTTGTTTTCAATTCCTCATTCGCTCAAATCACCCATCAAGCTATTTCTTTTACGCTGTTCACCAAGTCTCTGTTTCGCCAGAAAAAAATCCAAAAACCGCTGGAGTTGATCGTCGGAGAAATTAAGTCTGTTATTCAACTGGTATAACCTTCACACTCTTTCTACATTCCAGTTTAAAATGCCATTCTGTAATTTAAGAACTTTAAGCCGAAAAGTTTTTTTTTTGTTCAAGCTGTTCATGAAGAAGATGAAGAATAGAGTTGATTATATGTTTTATTAAAGTCAATAAATTACCGGGTTAGACACCCAGCCCAGTGGATGGGCTAGGTGCACAGTAACACTGAGGTGGTAAGTTCGATGTCGAACACGCCTAACCGGTTCGGCTATTTTAAAACCTTTTTCATTAATAATTCAGGAATGGACTTAATAAGTGTATAAAAGTAATTAAAAACAAAAAACCTAACGGGTTAGACACACAGCCCAACTAGTTGGGCTGTGTGCACGTGGACTGAAGGGCTCGAGTTCGATTCTGGATACTTAAACCAGTTTTGGCAATTTATGAAACCTTTTTAATAAAAATAAAATAAGGTTTAATCTAACTAGTATATATAAGTAATTAAATCTGGATATATTTCGGGTTAGACACGTAGCTCAGTTGGTAGAGCTGCGTGCACGTATACAGGAGGTCACGAGTTCGAACCTCACACGCTACCTATAATAAATGAGTCCGACCGGTCGTTGACCAGTCAACCCTTAGAAAAAGGGTAATTTTTTTAAATTAAAATTCCTTTTTATTTTCTCTAAAAATTAGTTAAAAATACCTCAAAATAAGGTTTTAAAAGCCTAAAAATTTGCATTAAATTCACAAAAATAAATCTAAAAGTCTCATTAAGAGCACTAATTAAAAATATTAATCTCAAATAAAATTTATTTATTTATCAAATTATTACGTTATTATTTAGGTTAGTTTTCCCTCGTCGGTTGAATCATAAATTCGTGCGTATTCATCATTATCAAGGAACGCACCCACTGTGAGTGAATTCTTACAAATTCCCTTTTTTATTCATGTTTTGGGGTGTATCATGTGTCATTTTAATTACTTCGTTTATTCAAACTTGTGCTATTACCATTATATGATCTAAACTTGTGATGTAAATATTGTTTGTTGTGATGTGTGTTTACATTTTGTCAAGTTGCATGCAAATCATTCATTAGGCCCATCAGTTCCTCGTGGGAGACGAGTTGAACATCGCGTGCCTCATTAGATCGGCTCCGTTTGATTGAGCCTTGATCTCATTGTTCAGCATTTGGTGTGTGCGTGTGCATTAATTGATATTATGTGTATTGTGATTAAATTTACATTTACGTTTACTCATATGTGGTTATGCACCTTTTTATAACCAATATAATAAATTCGTACAAATGTTTTTTATAAGATTCACTCGCCAACTTTTGTTGACCCAAAACCCTATTTTTACACATGATACAGGTGGACAGGTTGAAGCAAGGAACGCATAAGAAATTGCCTTAGAAGAAAAATAAAGAAGTCATGAAAAATGTATTTGAACATGTTGTGCTTGTATGTTTATTGTAACTTCTTCTTTAAAAAGAAATAATAAATATGAAACTTTATAGTAAATGTCATGAGCTTTGATGAAAACCCAATCATGCCCTGACTACCATTTCCGCTGTGGGTCAGGTGTGACAAATACACTGTGTAAAAGTAATAATTTGTCTTGATAATAACTTTACATGTCGGTGCTTCTTCAGCTGACAACAAAGGAGATTCTGATGACGACTTTGACGACCCACTATGGAAAAAACGAAGTCAGCTCCTAATCAACCCATAAATGAAAAAACAAAACAACCACCAGTTTCGCGAACAAGGGAAAGCTCAAAAACACGGATAACCACGATCAAACCTTACCTACCATTATCCGATGGGAATGACGTTACGAACCGCTCTTCGCCACCTGGGGGAGCTGATGCAGTCTTTGAACGATGTTCAACGGGATGCAGTTTAAAACATAGGGTTTGGATCAATACTTGGTTTCCGAATGGGTTAAATTTCATCTGCTTTGGGATGGTGGTTGGTGAAAAACTACGATACTAACGCACGAGTGTTAAACTGCGGTAGCCACCACATACATATTACAGAGGAATTGGTGCACAATATATTTGGTGTACCGAGAGGGCAAATAGAAATAACAGAGGTTGTGAGAGCAAGGGCTGCCTTCCATGAGGTTGTCGCGGAATGGAGAAGCCAATTTGAAAGCGATCCCACACGTTTGACACCTGTTCAATTCAAGACGTACATGCAGGCACAAAAATCGAGTGGGAGAATTTTTGTGTTGAACTTCCTGCTATTCTACAACACAATGCTAGGGGAGATTTCGCACAATTCGTCAATTAATATGAGGTTTCTCCTAGCCTTGTGTCGAGGGATTGATATCAAGAGTTTCAACTGGTGTGAATACATGAGAAGGTGTCTGGGTAGAACTGTGGATGGATGGTTACCGAAAGACTGCTTCCTTGGGCCGATGCCGTTGTTAGTGGTATGTTCCTATTTTATTAACACCTTATTTTGTATACATTAATCTTAACACAAACTTAGAACGGGATGTTCAATTTGGACAAAACACATAGAAGCTAAGTATGGTTAAAACAAATCTAAAAACACAACTATCACATCTGAACACTGTTTGAGTGTTTGTGAAATGTTTTCTTATCATAAAACACAGTCTGGTGAATGTTGTATATGGAACCCGATGTGAATATCAAACCAGTATATAATCTGGTAGTGGGAAAATGGGAACTAGTATATGAAGTACTTAAAACACAGGCTACTATAGTGTGCGATGTAAATCAACGAAAACACATGCATGTGTTGAACACAACAAATTCTGACTACATTTTACATCTTCTATGCAGGCGGCGTTAGTAGGTGACCAAAAAAAGTTCAACACAGATATGCCGAGGTCAGATCATCTGATTGAAGATAGCACACAGGACGATATCGAGTCCCTTAGCATCAAATTGGACACCGCAAGATTTGAGCAAGTATTGGAGAATGAAAAGCGTTTGTATCCACCGCAACGGTATCCGTTTAAGAAAAAGAAAGAAGACGAAGAAGAAACTGTCACAAACCTTGACAACGAGGCTGAACAAAATGTTGGACCAAGTGCAATGAAGATTGATCAGTGAAATGTACCCAACGAAAAAAAACAAAAACGAAAAAATGCATCGGTAAACAGGAAAAAGGTTGTTTTTAATGCAGACGACAAAGAGAAAGGTAAATCTACAGAGTCGGTATACCGAAGATAAAACAAATTGAAAATGATGGGGGCACAACAGCTGGGAATGTTAAAAAGAACGTCTGATGTTGAAGTGGTTGAAGTTTCAACTGGTGTTGTCGATGAATCTCATGGAAATCTTTGGAAAAAAACCGAGGTCGGAGATGAAATAAACTTAGAAGGTGAAAGGGCTACCGATGATTATAACGTAGACGATATCGAGAAATACGACGTTGACTCCGGCGAGTACGGACAAACACAACCCTATGATGGCCTTCACATAGGGTTTGATGGATAGATTAGGATACCAATGGTATCTCAATATGGGTCAACGCCGCCTGCAAGCCACAACGACGAGGTACTTTCGTATATTATAAATAACATAAATAAAAAATGTATTTCAATAACACAATTCTGTTGTTATTTATCGCTGCTAATGTGTTTTGTGGAATCATAAAAATATAGGTTTTTGCGGGAATGTTGGACGTATTTTTAAACCAGTTTGAGGAATGTGTGAATAGGATTAACGACACTTTTGCTGAAGGATTTCAGTTGTACCCAGAGAGTGAACAGATAAAAGAGAAACACACGCTGTGGAAGGAAATGCTGAAAAAAGTTACCCCCACAGACAAAACAAGTGGAGAACCACATACTCCTAACGAAAAAACACTGGGGAGGGCAAATGCGGATAACGTGGAAATGTCGCAATTGTCACAATGCACACCTACAGTTGTCGAAGAGGTTTTGCAGAGCGTTGAAAAGACAAACATAGCACAAAAGCAGATTATTGAAGTTGTCGAACAACCCCCACACGTCGTCACACTGATCTCACAAAAGACAGCCGATGAATATGAATTTTTTATTAGAAGGGGCCAGGTTATACAAGAACTAGACCGGGGAAAGCGTCAAATCAGGCCGCAGAGACAAACAGAACTGACCGAGGCTCTGAGGTCCCCATATATGAAGAGGGCAGTCGAACTGAGGAAAAGACTTGATAGCGCTGAGTTATCGGTCAGCGTGTACATGTTTTCAGCCGAGGCTTCACCGTGGTATGTAATATTGTAATTCATATCCCCACAAATAAAAAAAATATATAACTGATTGCTTTGAAATCATCATAACACAGTTGACAACACGTCTTTTAATGTTAGGATACCGTGTTTAAGACTGCCAAAGGTGTGGCGGTGATGAGGTCTCCACTTGAATCTTTGTTGCCGGGGATCACCTTTCATTTAATGGTAATAAGCGCATGGGCAGAATTGCTGAAATATGAGGAAAGGTTCAGACAAAAGGAAGCATCGCACGGCTTTTTTGTTCGGTATGTTGGTAAGAATAATCGTAATTACATTGTAAATAGTGCATGTTTGATGCATTTTCGATATTATGTGACGCACGTACTTTACACGCAGAATGAAAATGATTACAAGACAACTGAGGAATTGCGGGCAACGAACTTCACTGAAAACATGGAATCAGTTTTGATATCTGGTGATGTGAAGAACATACAAGACATATCGCTCGTCTTTGTACCAATTTTGCACGATGAACACTACTATTGTGTGTGTTTCAATTTGAGAGACTACAAGATAGAGGTGTTGGATAATAGCACTGCAGAGGTGTCGTTCGAAGGGAAATACAAAGGACGGCCATAAAAATTGGTACGCTCCTTTTTAAAATTATGTTATGAATCACAGTAAAAAGCTGAATGATAGGTTATGTCCTTTGTTAATTTCTTAACACACAACATGGTATTTTTGAGTTGGTAGACAAACTTAAAACACATCAAATGCTTGTACTGTTACTAACTTATTAATTATAACCTAAAACACATAGCTTGCCTGCCTGAAATGTTTGGTGAATGGTATTTGAGAATTGGAAGACAAACTTAAGACATAAAACTTGTTTGATAGCTAGTGTTATATGAGGTATTAATCGATGCACTTAAAACACAGTTGTTAGAAACTAGTTTAGCATCTTGCAAATGCTATTAAGTTAAAACACAAATGGTGTGACAACCAGCTTGAAAATTGTTATGAAACACAGTAAAAGAAATGAATGATAGGTTATGCCCTTAGTTAATGTCTTAACACACAACATGGTATTTGGGAGTTCGTAAACAAACTTAAAACACATAAAATGCTTGGCACTATTAATAACTTATTACTTATAATATAAAACACATAGCTTGTCTGCACAATATGGTTGGTGAATGGTATTTGAGAATTGGAAGACAAACTTAAGACACAAAACTTGTTTGATAGCTAATGTTATATAATATATTAATCGATGTACTTAAAACACACTTGTTAGAAACTAGTTTAGCTTCTGGCAAATGTTAATTAGTTAAAACACAAAAGGTGTGAAAACTGCAAAAACAATTTCTTACCGTCTGATAAAAAATGTTTTCCGTGCAGCGAGATGCTTTTGTGACTTATCTGGATAATGTTGGTCACCCAGGGGGGAGATCAGACAAGTTGTGCCCACCAGATTAGATATGCCATGGCATACTAAGCATAATAAAATAGACTGTGGCGTCTTTGTAATGCGCCACATGGAAACGTACAAAGGCGTGAATGGGAAAAGTTGGGAATGCGGATTCTCCAACGAGTGTACGGATGCAGGTGAGATATCATACAAACAACGCAAGGAGATTGATGATCTTAGGCATAAGTACGTTGCTAAAATGCTTCTAAGTGACGCAAACACCTACAAGAAAACTATTGAAGCTGAAGTTGTACGTTATAAAAAGTTGTCGGCCGATCAAAAAAAGAGGTTGCAGGCGGCAGCCTATGACACTATCACTTCAAGATTGGACAATTGAAGTATCATGGGATGTCTTTCTAGAAACAGTATTAAATTTCGATGACGGTGTTATTTTGCATTTTATGACTAAACATATCGCATATGCTGCTTTTTGGGTTTTATGATGATATCTAAAAAATAGTTTATAACTGTTTAAGATTATAAAATCATGTCGATATGGTTAGTTTGTTATGGATTAACAAAAAATATGTGAAACGCGTAATGTGTACCAGTTTAAAACACATCTAAACCACTTTTATTATATAATGTAAACTGTAATTGGAAACAAACTTAGCTATTACATATTATCTACAATTTAAAAACCTATATTAAAACACAGACGTAATGATGTATACAGTTCAACATGTGCCAACTTAGCTATTATATTTTGTTTATTTGGATCGACAACAAATATCCGATTTGAATAATGAATAACATCTTAAAACACATCTGAAAACGCTTTTTCGCATTTAGTGTGAACTGGAAACCAAAAAAACTCTGATAGCTGCAAACGGAAACCAACTTAGCTATTACATATTGTCTATTGAATATGAACTTTAATAAAACACAGTTTTATTTATTTAAAAAAAATGAACTATAAGCCAACATAGCTAGTACATGGTTCTTGTATAATGTATTACAACTTAGAAAAAAAGTAATGAAAGGTGTAAAGTACCAACCCATTTTTTCATGTCATCAAATTAATATGAAAAAGGGGCATTATAATGTGTGTGATAAGTTTTAAATAAAGATTCCGTAATGAATATTAAAACACAGTATACCCAATAACCATACAAGGATTAAAGTAACAAAACACAGGGGGACGTTATAGGTAGAAATTTAGCCCTTAACACAATAAGTAGAATAAACAGTAGCTTAAAAACAAAGTTTAAAGCAATCCGAACGGACATAAACAAAATAAAATCCAAACCACCACACGATGAAAAATAAATTCCAAAACTGAAAGTTAACCATAACACTTATAACTTGTTAAAAATAGGGAACTACTCAGAAATGTTTTCGTCATCCATATCTGCATCATTCCCCGATGTGTAAAACACATCATCCCCCACATTTGAACCAGGGACATCACCTTCAACGATTGTTGCAGCATCAGCTTCACCTATTGTAGCAGCGACTTCATCAGTGTTCCCCGAAGTGCCTGCCTCAGGCACAGTCACGTTGTATTGCCAACAAGTTCGATTATTATGACCAATTTTTTTACATATTGAACATTTACGCCGATTACTTCCAGCTTGGCTTATGGCTCGCTCTTTTTGAGATTTCATGTGTTTATGAGAACCACACCCCTTGAACCTGGTACCAACCGGAACACGAATAGTGGCTGTGCTCACTGGAGCAACCCCGAGCAATTCAGCAAATCGATTATGTCGTGTCTTGGGAGGTGCATTGATCTGAGACTCATCGGCGACTGACATAAACTGCTTGATATGGTCATGAAAAGTACACAACTGATCAAATTTTGAAATCAATTTGTTCACAACATACTCAGTTACGTGACTAATCTCACGAACACAACGGTTGACATCCTCGCTACGATCTGGATCACCACCATCAGTAAGAATAGACCCAGGGGAACTATTTCGAACAGCTTCACGCGTCCATTGCCTCAATATGTATTGTTTCGGAAACTCCCTCACATCAACAACCCTTTACACACAAAAAATGTGACTGCACAACAACCCAAACTGCTCAAACCTGTTGCAGTTACATTTAATAGTTACATCCTCCTCACGTATCATAACCTGTAAAAATTGCATGTACAAAAACACATTGTATAAAACAGTAGGATACTTAATAAAAGAACATAGAAATTCATTTAAAACACAGTATTACCTCGAAGAACGCAGAACATGGCTGATCGAGATCCATAATAAAAAAACTTAATGAAGTCACCGATATGATCTAATCTGACACTAGTACAACGATGAATTGCATGTTGAATCTCAAGCTGAACATCGAAAAAAATAGTTCTGGTGTATATCTGAATTTCTTGCTCCTCAAGAACAAAATCACTCCACGGGGCAGGATTGGTATAGCGAGTGTCATGATCGTTTTTTGCGATGCTCGTATCTTTGGGCTTCGATAGCTGTGTCGAAGTGGCTAAGAAATTCAACCAACGTGCACCTTGGGTTGCTAATCTTGCCAAAGAAGTGATTCTCGCTTTCGGACCTAGATGATGTCCGCATAAGTCCAGACATTTCTTCTTCACGATAATAAGCTGGAATCCATTATTCGCGAAGCCCGTATATCTGAGACAACCATTCATGGTCAGTTAACCCGAAATCATTTAAGATAGTTGCCCATTCAGTCTCAAATGCTTCGGCAATAAAGAATCAGTCCAAACAACTGCAGACAATCTTTTCCTGAAATCGGTATTTGAACATATGGTAGGCCCGACCTAAGCAACAATTACCATGAAAGGTAAACAAAAAAAAATAAATAACAGAAATAAAAACACATCTAAAACTGAAAAACACACATAAAAAACAGACCTTTGTAGTAAGTTTATCCATTATGTGCCACATACATAACCGATGCCTCGACTCAGGCCAAACATCCGCAATAGTCCTTTTCATCACAGGGTCTTGGTCAGTAACGATTACGGGGGGCGCGTACCTGTATGCGTCCTTAAACACCTTAAGTAACCAACTATACGTCTCCGCCATTTTAGAGCCAAGAATGGCAGCACCAAGTGTGACGTTCCTGTTGTGATTATCAATCTCAGTGAAAGGGGCAAACATCATGTTATACCTACAAAAAAAAATATGAATTTATTTACAAAATTTATAAATTGCTTATAACACATAAGAGCTAAAACACAAGGCATAAATAAATATTAATATCGTCGTTACTTGTTCCGCTTGTAGGTAGCATCGAAGGATACGACGTCTCCAAACATATAAAAATTCCTCTGCATTTCCTCGTCAGCCCAGAAAATACACTTCAACACACCTTCGTCAGTCGTTTGATATTCGCAAGAAAAGTTCGGTAAAAACTCTTTTTTCCTGACTAGACGCTTGACAAACATTTCAGCATCAACTCTCTGATGAACAAATTTAATTCTTTTTTTTTAAATATTTGAAATCAACTTTCGTCGCACTGACTTTATCGAACCCCCCACACAACTCCTTCATAATATTAAATGCTCGAACAGGACCAATGTTAAGATTTGACATCTTATTTATCATATCTTCATGCGCGCAGTTAACCCCCCAATTTTCCTTAAGAAAATGTAAATCTTCTTCATGCACAAAATCATGGTTGTGCGCCTCTGTGAAATGATATAGCTCATACTTCTTGGCATCATTCAGCAGCTTTATTCTGGTCATCGCCTGACATCCAGTCCTTTTGGATGGTACCCTACGTACCCACCTGTCAGAAGGCTGTTCGGCTAAGTATCCACCGATCTAAACTCTTTGTGTCCCTCTTTTGAACAAAAAAAATACTTATTTATTATAATACCACGATTCTCATGTTGTGTGCCCTTCCTAACTGTCCAACCTCCAGCATCTGCATAAGCTTTGTAAAAGTTATACGCGTCAGCGACTGTGTCAAATAACATACCCTCTCCTGGGGTCAGCGAAGATGATGAAGTTGGAATATATCTCTTTGTTCCCGAGTTGGGAGAAACTTGTTCAACGCCACGTGGTTGGTAATTGGGAACATCTACAATCAAAAGAAAAAAAAATCATACGCATCATTAACGTCGACTGAAAATGTTTGGCACTTACATAAAAGAAATCTACATATTAAGTGAATCTTAAAACAGATAAAAAATAAAAATGAAAAAACAAACATACAACTATTTTTAACCGCCAAAACACACTGAACTCGTAAAAAAAACGTGTGCCCCATCATTATAACACATTACCATAAAAACAGGGTTGTTTAACACACAATTTCATAAAAAAAAACAAAAAAAACCAGGTACAAGTTCACAAACGTTGAAAAAACACAATGAATTAACATAAAGCAATATGAGCTTAAAAAACAATATATAAAACACATTGAATTAAAACATACTAACACACGAATTGATCATCATATCTATTAAGGGATATGTAAAACACATTCCCACACACAAAAAAACTAAAAATTACCTGCTAAATAACACATTACCATAAAAACAAGGTGATTTTGAAACACTTAACACACAAATGATTTCATTAAAAAAACGCAAATAAACCACATATATCTTCACAAAATATTACAAAAACACAATGAATTATCATAAGGCAATATGAGCATAAAACATAAAATAATAAAACACAATGAATTAAAAACATACTAACACACATGCTGATCATGGTAATTGGTCGTACTGATCATCATATCTATTAAAAGGTCCTTCTAAAACACATCCCAAACACAAAAAAAATAAAAAATACAAGCTAAATAAATGATATCTAGTAACTGTTAAAATAAAACACAAAATATCCAGTTATAATACAATGGCAAACATCTATGAAAATTAATAGTAATCTACACTTTACAAAACATCATTACTACGATCGGATATATATACTATTGAATTAACTAATTGTTAAAACACAGCATCAAGAACATGCTGGTGGATCGAAAAAAAAAATTAAACACACCTATTAATAATAAACATAAACATGAGTGTATTTACCATCTCCGCAGTCGCCAATTGTGTTTGAAGCCATGAATTTCTCTAAAGGAAAAAAAATAACTGATTGCGATGAAGAATTGCTGATGATGGTGAAAAAACCGAATGTTCAACTGATTGTTTATATACGAATTTTGAAAATCAAAAACCACTCCTCCAAAAATCATGGATATGCAGTTACCATAATCTCTTAATTGTTAGTTAATATGAGATAAATCCCAAAAATAAAATAAAATGTTGAATTACACAATTACCATTTTAGTTAAATTCCCTCCATGCCATTTGTCACTCTATTATTGCTTCCTAGACTTTCTAGAAAACTTAGACTTTGTACCCAACTCCTCCTATATATATATATATATATATATATATATATATATATATATATATATATATATATATATATATATATATATATAGGATAAGGATCGTTAGGAACCACCCTTTATTACGAGAGCCGCAAGAACCAATGTGAACACAACAAAAGATACCGAAAAAAAAATCTACAAAACACATGATTTTTTTAATATTTAAAAAGGCGCTATATTTCATCACCAAACAAAAAAAATCGAGTAACAACACATGTGCATCTGTAACATTTCTTTGACAAATAGCCAATATTAGAAAATTGCACTTTCATTTACACTACCATCCGTAATACGCTACTTTTTACATTACCAATGTTAGAAATGCACAAGTGTATCTATATGTATGAATATGATATAACGTGTTTTGGTACACTACTTTGAATACACTTTCACTTTCATCTATCATATCATCCATAATGCACTACCAATACCTCCTACTTTAACATTTGTAAAAATCGGGTCTCCAAAACCCGCTCCGTTTTGTAATCAAGTACCAAGTTATAAAAGTACATTAATTATTTATGGTTATTTTGAGTTAAAACGATACATAATTAATAAATAAACTAAACTATAAAATTATATTTGATAAAAAGTTAAAATAAAATAAATAAAAAACATTTGAAGCTGCCGGGACTCGAACCCGGGTCAGCTGAGTCTCTAAATGACTTAACACCCATTCCCTAAACCACTCCGCCACAATGTATTTTCTGTTAACTATATGAAAACAAAAGAAACTTATACACAAACTCAGTTTAATCAATATTACCAACTGAAAACCGGTAATCGGTAAACCAATCGTCCAATCGATTGTTTACCTCACAATTTCAGTTATAACCGATATGGGACGGTTTCTAATTAAGTCAGAGTTGATTGAACATTAAGCTTTATCATTTCGGCTTTTGAAACCGAAAATTTCATCAAGTTCTGATTTATTTCGAGCTCCAGATCATTTACACGATTCAGAACTATCACAACAATATCCAATTTCATTTTCGTCGCATTCCTGAACCATAAGATCTTCTGAATCTGTTAACCGGAATTTTTCTGCAAGTCACCGGAAAACCGGGACTCACATTCTCACGGTAATTCCTCCGACTCTTTCAGTTTAAAACATGTGATTAATCAGTCTCTAACACAACTCTATCACTAGAATCGATTCTAGCCAACGTTTATCGGAAATCTTACCTTCGCCGGAAAGTTCCTGAGACTGCCGGAATCCCACTGTGAACTGGTAAGATATCCTACACTTCTTTTAAACCTTTTTTAGGTGACTCAACTTTATGAATAATCGATCAACGCTGTTAATTGGTTCAACAGTCGGAGTTCATTTCCAGTACCGACGAACCTCCGCCGGATTTCTGTGAATATCATCAATCGGTAAATTCTGTTTTTTAAACTCTCTCCATTCCTTACTCTTGAATTACTGTTAATGTCTAAAAACTTTGTAAATCACAAATCAATCTTAACCATCGATTTATGCTGTCCGTGTAATCCGATGAAGAAGATGAAGTTCTATCAGAACATAAGTATAATTAAAATCGGTATTTTAAACGGGTTAGACACACATTCCAGCGGTGGACTGTGTGCAAATTTCATATACACGTCCCGAGTTCAATCCTTGCTACGCGCACGCTTTGTGTAATAACATTCCTTTTTAATCATGAACTAACCCGGGTTAAAACAGGTAGTTGTTAAGTATAATATAAATCAAGAATATAACCGGGTTAGACACGCAGTCCAGCGGTGGACTGTGTGCAAAATGAACTTCACGTCGCGCGTTCGAATCATGTCACGAGCACCGGTCCAGTTGAATTAAAACGTTTTTGTAAATAAAGGAATTTTCGGTTAAATCAAATAAGCATATAAATATAATTAAAACTGTGTTTATAACGGGTTAGTCACGTAGCTCAGTTGGTAGAGCTACGTGCACGTGAACTGAAGGTCGCCGGTTCGAATCCCGCCCGGCGCAGGAATTTAACGCTGACCGAACCGGTCAACGGTCAACAGTGAAAAAAAATAATATTTTTTTTATATATTTATTTATTTAATTTAATTTAAAAATCAATTAAAAATACTTAAAAATAACATTTTTAAAGATAGAAAATAGCCATAAACTCATAAAAATATATCTAAAAAAATTTCATTAAAATCCTTACTAACATCCATCCACTTAATATATTTTTCCATTATTATTTAGGTTAGTATTCCTCGTCGACTCGCTCATCTAAATCGTGCGCATCTCACCATCTCAAATTCAACGCACCCAATGTGAGTGAACCTTTCAAATTCCCCGTTTTAATCACGTTTTTGGGGTTTATCATGTGTCTTTGTTTATTTACATATTATAACGAAACTATTGTGCATACATCATATCATGACATGTGTATTAGTTTGTTGCTGTTAAGTAGTTATTATTGGATGCAAATTATTATTTCAGTACATGCATTTGCCGAGGCCGCAGCTCCCATCCATGAGGTTGAGCTTGATCCCCATTTTATTATGCGGTTGATCTGTGGCGTGCCCGCACGATCGGCTCCGTTTGATTGAGCCTTGATCGGTCATTTCATTTTACATTTCAATACATGCAATACGCTCGGCTCCGTTTGATTGAGCCTTGAGCGCACAGTTCAATTTACATTTCCAGTTCATGCAATACGTTCGGCTCCGTTTGATTGAGCCTTGAGCGCACAATTCAATTTACATTTCCAGTTCATGCAATACGATCGGCTCCGTTTGATTGAGCCTTGATCGCACAGTTCATTTATGTTAGTTATCGTATTATATTGGTATGTTCACGTATGCTATCAAGTGTTATTGTATGTTATAATTGTAACTGCTATTGGCCAATGCTTGACTACTTACATTTGCTCTTTTATGATTATGCACAATATTTTTTTGATAAACTAACCATAAAATCATTATTAAATGTTTATCTAATAAGGTTCACTCGCCAACTTATGTTGACCCAAAACCTCCTATTTTACACATGATACAGGTGAACCAGCAGCAGCTAGGAACACATAGGACCTGGATTAGAAGAATAAAACGATTTAGTATTTGGATTGTTATGTTTGGTTATTCTCCCTTGTATTAAATGAACATGTTTGGATGTTTGAAAATGTAACTTTGACTTCATTAATTATGAAACATAATAGTAAATGTCATGTGCTTTGGTGATAACCCAATTATGCCCCGACTCTTAATTCCGCTGCGGGTCGGGGTGTGACAGATTGGTATCAGAGCCATGACTATAGGGATATGGGATAGGTTATTAGACCCTTAGAGCCTATACTATAGTCGATTAGAAACTTATAAGAATTTTGTGTGTTATATGCCAAATTTCATGATGTTTATATGTTTATGTTAAATGTTACATTTGATATTGTACAAGCATGTTCATAAGTATGTATTATCAAATAATGCCTATCATGAAATCGTATGATCATAATATATCACATCCATGCAAGCACACACCACATCATGATTGATTTTACAATGATTTTCGTGTTTTCAAATCTCATCAAAGTGAGTTCTCATGACGGACATGTTGTAACTGGAAGGGTACTAGTACCGGTAGTCGGAACGTCCTGTCTAGGCTGGCATTCGTATAAATCCAAAATAAAGGACCAGTTTGCCTACCTGGGGACTAACGATGAGAGTACGAAATACCTATTAGGCCAAAGCATGCTATACCAAACGTCGTGAGAGCTAATCCCACTTTGAGTTGTCGTTGTGTCTACACCTGGACACGTTCCGACCAAACATCTCATGAACGTATTTTGTGGTTTGCATTCGGGGGATGCGAGTGTTAAATTGCCAATACTAATGTGAATCGTACCAAGCCAATAGCCATGGGGGCCCACATGACTATGTAGGTGAAGGTATGGGGGACATTTGAGGCCCAACACGAGCGAACCCAAGACATCCTTTGGATGTAGTTGCATTATTGATATTTATGTTATTTTCATTTTCTTAAAGACACATGACACCTAAAAAGACACCATAAACTCACAATCTTCTCATTTTATGATCCTGTAGATGTCGTCTAGACAGCATCGAAGGGGTATGAAATCGGAAAAGTCTCGGGAACGTTTGGCCACTCATATCGCGAATCAAATGGCCACGATATTGCCTGACATCATGGTATAAGTACAACAAGCCCTTGCTGCAAATCCTACTAACCCTCCTCCACAACAGGACCAGAACATCGACAACCCTCCTACCATCAAATGCTCTTACAAACATTTTAAGTCCTGTGATCCTCCAAAATTTGAAGGGACTGAGGGCGTCACTGCTCTCCTGCATTGGTTCGAGGAGATGGAAAATGTTTTCTTAAACTGCGATTGTCCTGAGGATCGCAAAGTTCGTTACGCCACCGGGAGACTACTTGGTGTAGCTCTCACTTGGTGGAATACTGAGAAAGGAAAGAGGGGAACTGAAGATGCGATGGCCTTAACTTGGGAGGAGTTAAGGGAAATCATGACTAGGCGATTCTGTCCTAGAAGTGAAATTAAGAAATTGGAGGATGAATTTCATGCCTTGAAGCAAAAAGAGGGTGATCACTCTACTTACAACAAGAGGTTCTTGGAGTTGAACCAAATGGTTCCAAACTTATTCACTCCAAGCTATCGTCTGATCGAACATTACATTCGAGGACTTCCCTCGAAAATCCAAGATTCGGTCCTCAGCGTTTCACCGGTAACACTCGAAGCTGCCATGGAGTTGGCAACCGAACTGACCGAAAACCAAATTCGCAATGGGAAGTTCAAAGAAGAAAAGAAGAAAGCCCCTGTTGAGGGACAAACCTCAAACCACCACACTCCTTCCTCTAAGTTTGCTAACAAGAGGAAGCGTAACACCAGGAATTTCGCAGTCACCCAAACCAACACCCCTATTCCTGCTGCACCCATCACTCAAGTCACTCCTCCACCCGCGCCATACAAAAGACCCTACACAGGCCCATTACCAAAATGTAACCGTTGTCAGTATCACCACTCCCCTGACTATCCTTGCCAATACTGCACCGGCTGCGGTCGCGCAGGACATACTGTTCAAAACTGCCGCACGCTTCAACGAACAAACCGCCACCAACCTATAACCCAAACCCACCGACAGTTAATGGGTCAAGCACAACAACAACTACCATTTCCACCCACCCAACATTTAGCCCAAACATACTATCAACCCAATTACCCTATGGGCCAACCTATGCGGGCTTGCTTCAATTGCGGCGACCCAAGTCATTTCAGAAACACATGTCCAAGGCTGGTCAATATTATTCATGCTCAGGCCCAAGCCAACCCTGTGAATCAAGCGAACCAAGCTCCTCCACCTGCTAGAGGAAGAGCTTTCAATATTAACGCAAACCAGGCCAGAGCTGACGGCAATGTGGTCAACGGTACGTTTCTTATAAATGGTAGATATGCCTCTATGTTATTTGATACTGGTGCGGATAGAAGTTTCGTGTCATTAGAATTTGAACCTATCTTAAGCAAAAATCGGGATAAGCTCGCGGAATCCATAACGGTGGAAGTTGCGGACGGAAAACCAGTTTCATTAGACTCTATTTTACGCAACTGTACACTCACCTTAAACGACCACGATTTCTCAGTCGACCTTATTCCTATGAAGCTGGGAAGTTTCGACATCATAATCGGTATGGATTGGCTCAGTCAACATCATGCGGAAGTTGTATGTCGTGAAAAATTTATTCGTATTCCTCTTTCAAACGGTCAGTCTCTTCGAATCATTGGAGAAACCTCGTCGAAAGGGCTCAACTTAATGTCTTGTCCTCAAGCTCAAAAATACCTTCGTAAGAATTATGTCGCGTTTTTAGCCCATATCATCAAGAAGGGGACCATAGAGAAGAAACTTGAAGATATTCCCGTAGTAAAAGAGTTTCCATAAGTTTTTCCTGACGACATTTCAGGACTTCCTCTAATCAGAGATGTCGAATTCCGTATCGATCTTATACCTGGTGCTACACCAGTTGCAAAATCTCCATATAGGCTAGCCCCCTCTGAAATGCAAGAGCTAGCCAGTCAATTGCAAGAGTTGACTGACAAGGGATTCATACGCCCCAGCTCATCGCCTTGGGGTGCACCTGTCCTTTTTGTAAAGAAGAAAGATGGATCTTTTCGTATGTGCATCGACTACAGAGAGCTCAACAAGTTAACCATCAAAAATCGATATCCTTTACCTCGCATAGATGCTCTTCTTGACCAACTACAAGGTGCCAGTTGCTTTTCAAAAATCGATATTCGATCTGGCTATCATCAGCTTAGAGTGCATGAAGAAGACGTCCCTAAAACTGCTTTTCGAACTCGTTATGGTCACTATGAATTCATGGTTATGCCGTTTGGATTAACCAACGCACCAGCTGTTTTCATGGACCTAATGAATAGAGTCTGCAAACCTTACCTCGATCGATTTGTTATTGTATTCATCGACGATATTCTTATCTATTCAAAATCTAAAGCTGATCATGAGCGTCATCTACGACTTGTTCTTGCACTTCTAGAAAAGGAAAAGCTTTATGCCAAGTTCTCTAAATGTGAATTCTGGTTAAAAGAGGTGCAATTTCTCGGGCATGTAGTCAATGACAAAGGAATACATGTTGACCCATCAAAGATCAAAGTAGTTCAAGAATGGCAAGCTCCACGTACACCAACGGAAGTAAGGTCTTTTCTTGGACTAGCTGGCTATTATCGTCGGTTCATTTCAAACTTCTCTCGCATTGCGGTGCCACTCACGGCTTTAACCCATAAGGGAAAACCATTCGTATGGGGACCCAAGCAAGAAGAAGCTTTTCAAACTCTTAAACAAAAACTTTGTGATGCACCAATCCTCACTCTTCCTGAAGGTTGTGATGATTTTGTAGTCTATTGCGACGCGTCAGGGCAAGGATTAGGTTGCGTTCTCATGCAAAGAGGAAAAGTCATAGCTTATGCCTCGAGGCAACTCAAGACACATGAAAAGAACTACACCACTCATGACCTCGAACTTGGAGCCGTTGTATTCGCTCTTAAGATATGGAGACATTATCTCTATGGTACTAAGTGTGAAATATACACTAACCACAAGAGTCTTCAACATATCTTCAATCAAAAAGAGTTAAATATGAGGCAACGAAGATGGGTCGAACTCCTAAATGATTACGACTGTGAAATTAGATACCACCCTGGTAAAGCAAATGTGGTGGCTGATGCACTTAGTCGAAAGGGTTATGCGAACTCCATTCATCTTCTATGTTCGCAAATTATAACCAATATTAAAGATCAAATTCGTGAAGCCCAACACGTTTCAATAACAGAGGAAGATGTACGAAAAGAGATGTCCTGTGGAGCCGAGCTAAAACTTGAAACTAAAGCTGATGGTATTTTGTATTACCTAGATCGTATCTGGATTCCTAACCACATCAATCTTCGTGAAACACTCATGCATGAAGCTCATAAAACGCGATATTCTATACACCCAGGAGCCGATAAGATGTATCAAGACCTACGGTACACCTATTGGTGGCCTGGAATGAAGAAAGATATTGCCGTTTTTGTTTCCAAGTGTCTCACATGTTCTAAAGTGAAGGCTGAACACCAAAGACCCTCAGGACTTCTAGTCCAACCGGAAATACCTGTATGGAAGTGGGAAAATATAACCATGGATTTCATTACCGGGTTACCTCGCACTTCTAGTGGGTATGACACTATATGGGTGATTATAGACCGACTTACAAAATCAGCTCACTTTATCCCTATTCGAGAAGATTTCAAGAATGAAAAGCTTGCTCGTATTTATATCAACGAAATCGTAAGCCGGCATGGAGTACCATTAAGTATTATTTCTGATCGTGATGGTCGTTTCACCTCACGAACATGGCAAGCAGTACAATCCGCTATGGGCACTCGACTAGATCTCAGTACCGCCTATCATCCTCAAACTGATGGACAGTCTGAGCGCACCATTCAAACTCTTGAGGACATGCTTAGAGCATGTGTCATAGACTTCAAGGGAAATTGGGACGCCCACCTGCCGTTAGTTGAATTTTCGTACAACAACAGCTATCATTCTAGCATCGGCATGGCACCTTTTGAAGCTTTATATGGTCGAAAGTGCCGATCTCCTGTTTGTTGGCACGAAATTGGGGAAGCACAAATTACTGGTCCAGAATTGATCCAAGAAACCACAGATAAGATTCATCAAATTCGAAACAATCTTTTAGCAGCTCAAAGTCGTCAAAAGAGTTACGCAGATAAACGACGGAAGCCCTTGGAGTTTAGCATTGGTGATCATGTGCTTTTAAAAGTATCACCGTGGAAGGGAGTAGTTCGTTTTGGTCAAAAGGGAAAGCTAGCACCACGTTACGTAGGACCTTTCAAGATACTCGAAAGAGTAGGTCCTGTAGCATACAAGCTTGACCTACCGGAAGAACTCGACAGGATTCATCCCACATTCCACGTGTCGAACTTGAAGAAGTGCCTCGCTGATGAGAATCTTCATATTCCACTGGAAGATATTCAGATTGATGAATCCATGCATTTTATTGAAAGACCAGTGGAGATTATGGACTATGGAGAAAAGCGTCTTCGGCGAAGTCGCATTCCTATTGTTAGGGTACGCTGGGAGTCGAAACGGGGACCTGAGTTTACTTGGGAACGTGAAGACTCAATGCGTGAAAAATACCCGCATCTTTTCCTACTACTTCAACTGTTTAAATTTCGGGACGAAATTCCTAAAAGTAGGGGATACTGTAACATTTGTAAAAATCGGGTCTCCAAAACCCGCTCCGTTTTGTAATCAAGTACCAAGTTATAAAAGTACATTAATTATTTATGGTTATTTTGAGTTAAAACGATACATAATTAATAAATAAACTAAACTATAAAAATTATATTTGATAAAAAGTTAAAATAAAATAAATAAAAAACATTTGAAGCTGCAGGGACTCGAACCCGGGTCAGCTGAGTCTCTAAATGACTTAACACCCATTCCCTAAACCACTCCGCCACAATGTATTTTCTGTTAACTATATGAAAACAAAAGAAACTTATACACAAACTCAGTTTAATCAATATTACCAACTGAAAACCGATAATCGGTAAACCAATCGTCCAATCGATTGTTTACCTCACAATTTCAGTTATAACCGATATGCGACGGTTTCTAATTAAGTCAGAGTTGATTGAACATTAAGCTTTATCATTTCGGCTTTTGAAACCGAAAATTTCATCAAGTTCTGATTTATTTCGAGCTCCAGATCATTTACACGATTCAGAACTATCACAACAATATCCAATTTCATTTTCGTCGCATTCCTGAACCATAAGATCTTCTGAATCTGTTCGCCGGAATTTTTCTGCAAGTCACCGGAAAACCGGGACTCACATTCTCACGGTAATTCCTCCGACTCTTTCAGTTTAAAACATGTGATTAATCAGTCTCTAACACAACTCTATCACCAGAATCGATTCTAGCCAACGTTTATCGAAAATCTTACCTTCGCCGGAAAGTTCCTGAGACTACCGGAATCCCACTGTGAACTGGTAAGATATCCTACACTTCTTTTAAACCTTGTTTAGGTGACTCAACTTTATGAATAATCGATCAACGCTGTTAATTGGTTCAACAGTCGGAGTTCATTTCCAGTACCGACGAACCTCCGCCGGATTTCTGTGAATATCATCAATCGGTAAATTCTTTCTTTAAACTCTCTCCATTCCTTACTCTTGAATTACTGTTAATGTCTAAAAACTTTGTAAATCACAAATCAATCCTAACCAGTCGATTTATGCTGTCCGTGTAATCCGATGAAGAAGATGAAGTTCTATCAGAACATAAGTATAATTAAAATCGGTATTTTAAACAGGTTAGACACACATTCCAGCGGTGGACTGTGTGCAAATTTCATATACACGTCCCGAGTTCGATTCTTGCTACGCGCACGCTTTGTGTAATAACATTCCTTTTTAATCATGAACTAACCCGGGTTAAAACAGGTAGTTGTTAAGTATAATATAAATCAAGAATATAACCGGGTTAGACACACAGTCCAGCGGTGGACTGTGTGCAAAATGAACTTCACGTCGCGCGTTCGAATCATGTCACGAGCACCGGTCCAGTTGAATTAAAACGTTTTTGTAAATAAAGGAATTTTCGGTTAAATCAAATAAGCATATAAATATAATTAAAACTGTGTTTATAACGGGTTAGTCACGTAGCTCAGTTGGTAGAGCTACGTGCACGTGAACTGAAGGTCGCCGGTTCGAATCCCGCCCGGCGCAGGAATTTACCGCTGACCGAACCGGTCAACGGTCAACAGTGAAAAAAAATAATATTTTTTTTATATATTTATTTATTTAATTTAATTTAAAAATCAATTAAAAATACTTAAAAATAACATTTTTAAAGATAGAAAATAGCCATAAACTCATAAAAATATATCTAAAAAAATTTCATTAAAATCCTTACTAACATCCATCCACTTAATATATTTTTCCATTATTATTTAGGTTAGTATTCCTCGTCGACTCGCTCATCTAAATCGTGCGCATCTCACCATCTCAAATTCAACGCACCCAATGTGAGTGAACCTTTCAAATTCCCCGTTTTAATCACGTTTTTGGGGTTTATCATGTGTCTTTGTTTATTTACATATTATAACGAAACTATTGTGCATACATCATATCATGACATGTGTATTAGTTTGTTGCTGTTAAGTAGTTATTATTGGATGCAAATTATTATTTCAGTACATGCATTTGCCGAGGCCGCAGCTCCCCATCCATGAGGTTGAACTTGATCCCCATTTTATTATGCGGTTGATCTGTGGCGTGCCCGCACGATCGGCTCCGTTTGATTGAGCCTTGATCGGTCATTTCATTTTACATTTCAATACATGCAATACGCTCGGCTCCGTTTGATTGAGCCTTGAGCGCACAGTTCAATTTACATTTCCAGTTCATGCAATACGTTCGGCTCCGTTTGATTGAGCCTTGAGCGCACAGTTCAATTTACATTTCCAGGTCATGCAATACGATCGGCTCCGTTTGATTGAGCCTTGATCGCACAGTTCATTTATGTTAGTTATCGTATTATATTGGTATGTTCACGTATGCTATCAAGTGTTTATTGTATGTTATAATTGTAACTGCTATTGGCCAATGCTTGACTACTTACATTTGCTCTTTTATGATTATGCACAATATTTTATTGATAAACTAACCATAAAATCATTATTAAATGTTTATCTAATAAGGTTCACTCGCCAACTTATGTTGACCCAAAACCTCCTATTTTACACATGATACAGGTGAACCAGCAGCAGCTAGGAACACATAGGACCTGGATTAGAAGAATAAAACGATTTAGTATTTGGATTGTTATGTTTGGTTATTCTCCCTTGTATTAAATGAACATGTTTGGATGTTTGAAAATGTAACTTTGACTTCATTAATTATGAAACATAATAGTAAATGTCATGTGCTTTGGTGATAACCCAATTATGCCCCGACTCTTAATTCCGCTGCGGGTCGGGGTGTGACACCTACCATCCATAATACAATACCATTACCTCCTACCATCCATAATACAATACCATTACCAATATGTATAATATTTTCACTTTATGCACATGTACTAACATCCTTCATACTATCCAAACAACATATTACATCATAAAGTGACAAATATAAACAAAAATGAACCACTAGATATAACTAACCAAAAAACATGTATATGGGCCTATTTCATCATTCAAAATCACAAACCTTTTGTACCAAAATACGTTATATCATGGTTATTTATAACGATGCACATGTGCATTTTTAATATTGGTAATGTTAAAAGTAGTGTATTATGGGTGGTAGTATAAATGGAAGTGCAGTTGTCTAATACTAGTAATGTATTACGAAATTTATCTAATAAAGTATACATATGCACATTTGCATCGATAATTGTTACTCGAAAAAAATTAGTAACGAAATATAACGATTTTTTTAAAAAAAATATTAAAAATACTATGTGTTTTTTTAGATTTTTTAGATATTTTTTGTGTTCACATTAGTTGTCGTGGTTCTCGCAATAAGAGTGGTTCTCAAATGAACCCAACCCTAATATATATTTATTAGGTTACCTTTTTAAATCATTATGATCATCCACCAGAGTTTGTATTTGTGAAGGAACTACATGTAAGCCCCTCCGTGTTGGGGCTAGGGCTTACAAATTTAGGCGTAACGTATACCAGGAATACCAACTTCGCCTTTGTTGTGATATGTGTTCCTTTCATATCTACGTATTTCTTTTTTCTCAAAAAGTATCTCAAAACATATATAATAATAAAAAAAGTCTGGGATTAATCTATCTTCTTTTAAGTATAGATTAACATGTTTCAAATTACTAATTATTATACATCGAGTAAAAATTGAAATAAGATTATAATTTACTTTATAGTGGTTGGTGGTGGTTTTGACGGTGGTTGTGATGGTAATAAACAAAAGGTTTTAACAAAGTTAATTTTTATTCGATAAAAGAGTTGTTGCTTACCTATATGTATAAACATCCCTAATTACCCACTTTATTTATCTCTCCCCAAAACCTTCCTCTATTTCTCTCTCTTAAACTCAACATTTCCTTCAATATTTGATTTCATAAATCTTGTATAACATATCCTCAAGTCTTTCAAGAATCTTTATATAAATTTCTTTTTATAAGGTGTATACCTACATACATATATAATTTGTATATGTATATGTAACCCCCTCAACTGTGTCCAAATTCTTGAAAGTTATTTTCAACCCCCACCATCTCAAAACCTCATCATCGGAGCACTTAGGCACCGGCACCGCCTCACCGGAAAACTGGTTGAGGGTTGTTGTTGCCTCCTACGACGACCCCCTCTCTCATTACATCTCCTTATTTCTGATTAGACGTTTCAGTTTTCGGATTTTTAATAACCGAAAATTTCGGTTCGGTTTCCGGATAACCATTTTCAATAACCGAAAATAATCGAACGGAACCGATGTGTTATAATAGTATGTCAAATCCATATATTTTTATGTTTAATTGTTTAATCAATGCTACTAAGAATTATTTATTCTTGATTGTTAAATATTTATAATAAGAACATTAACATCTTTATGTATCACTAAAATGATATATCCATTGTTTACGAGAAATAACTAAATTTATTATAAAAATTAAATGATTTTCAAAGTATTATAAAAGAAAACGTCTTAATAAAAACATTAAAATGGATTAGAAGGTTACGTTTATCTGAACACTATTAATAAAAAAACTAAATATATTAACTTAAATGTAAACATTTAAGAAACATTCTTGAACTTTGAATTATACTTTTAATTTTTGAATCTAATGTAATTTGTTTAATAAACCGAAAAACCGAACCGAATGTTGTTAAAACCGTAATAAACGAAACCAAAAACAACAAAACCGAACGGTTTCAAAAACCGAAGTTTCGGTTATGGTTTTACCCAAAAATCAAACCGAACCGTGCACACCCCTAACCACCACCCAAGAAAACCATTAAAAGGATAACTGAAAAATAACTTATACAATATATCTAGCACAACTTACAAGCAATGATGCCTAAGATTGTTATAAATTAATAGTATATAAATATGATCAATAAAATTAAAAGAAAATTTCCAACCTTAAATCCTCATTCAATTGACACAGCTCCACAGTCGCCTCCCTTTGCTCTCGTGATTTCTTACTTGTTCTTTTGTTTTCATTAATGTTAATTGATGTTAGTTTATGTGTGGTTAATTTTGTTTATATATGATTGTTCAATTATGTTCAAATATGTTTGTTTGTTATATTCGTTTAGGTTTTATATGAACGGAGATAAACATCCTCATTTTCTTAATAAACATAGATGAACACAAAGAAATTGATTATATGTCCGTGTTCATGTTCGGTTAAAGTTAAATGAATGAACATGAACATGCCTTCGTTTCTGTTCGTTTATATGCTGGTAGTAATTAAAAAAATATAGAATCGAGTTTAGACTAGATATAAGTAAAAAATAAAAACTTTTAGTAAAATGAGGTTCTATTTTTTTTATAGAGATTTAACTATTTAAACCCCTAGTTTTTTTTAAGTATTATATTATTATTATTATTATTATTATTATTATATATTATTATATATTTTTATTTTATTATTATTTTATTATTTATTATTTTATCTAATTAAAAAAATTTATAGTATTATTAATATTTATTATTTATACATTATTAAAAAAGTGCTCATGTAATATATTTTAATTTTCAAGATTTATTTTTTAATTTTAATAGTACTTAATTTAATTTTATTTTAAAATTTTTTAATATTTATTTTTAATTCTTTGATTCTAAGTTAAAAAAAACTAATTCCACATCTATGTTTAATTTTTAACATTCAACGATACGTTACCGCAAGCATGGATCGGTATTGTTTGTTACACTACCGGCATGATCTATGTTTAACTTTTTAACATTCGATAATACGTTACCGCAAGCATTGGATCGGTATCAGTTTGTTACACTACCGGTATGATACATGTAGATGATATAGAAATTAACATGTGTTTTACAATAATAAAAACAAACACCGATAGCGGAACCGATTTGTTCAAACGGTATTGATCAGCTCCACTGGTATTGATATTCGTTAATTGTCATGGCCAGAGTTGTATAAATGAAAAGAAATTCGAAACTGAAAACCATAAAAATGAATATTAGTACCACTACCTATGTTTTTTTGACATGGTAAAGGTAGCGATACAGTCTATTTATCAAAAGAAAAAATAATAAAAATCAATACAGGTACCAAAACAGATGTTGTTCATTTCGGTTCACGACTAGCACGACATCCATTGTCAAACAATGTATATATATATTGTTGGTAAAGCTTCATGAATAGTGCTTATTTTTTTATCATTTTTTTTAATTTAACGTGATATATGCATTAAATTTCAATGTTTTATATAAAAATATGGTGGTGTGGTGGCTTTTTTTCATTCCATTGAAACAGGCAACCCAAGTTCAATCCCTCCTAAACCTATTTTTATCTTTTTCCTTTCTATCTCATACCATGTGCTCCGCTATAACAATAAAATCCTTCATAAGAAAAATATAGTGCTCTTGGTAGTAAATATAATTTTTTTCATGCATACATATTGATAGTAATGTTTTTTGAGTTTCATTTCTAACTGTTATGTTTTAAATAATTTACGTCTACAACCTATTTATTTATCATTTAATTTGATTTTTCTCTAATAACTTATGTTCGTTATATTTCTTAAAAAAAGTTGAATACGCAAGTATCTTTAATTTTCTTTCTCGACGCTCATGTACAAATTTTGTTGAAAAGGAAGTTGTATAAAAATAAGTATATTTTTGACATTGTAAGCTATAGTGAGTGCCGGTATCCTACCAGTGATGAACCGAATCTGTACTAACATAAGTACCAGTATCGAGTATTATTGCGGTACCAGTATTTGTTTATATGATTTTCGATCAATGTAAAACATGTGTCTACATCTTTTTGGGCATGTACAACTTTAAATTTTCGTTTCTATACTAGGTGTCAATATCATAACGCATCGAATCAATACCGATCGAAACCAGGTTCCCGCCGCATCGCGCGGGGAAAGCGCACTAGTTAGAATTAGAATTATGTTTAATACAAATGTTATACAACGTTGATTTAGTACAATTAGTTTTAGATAATAGTGTAAATTAGTACCTATTCAAACATATAATTACACATCGTGTTTAAAAAAAATATATAATATAAAAAAAGTCGTAGGATAGGATTAATGGGACGCCATGAACAGTGATGCGACGTCGTTTAGTACACGTCAAAGTGTTTTTGAGTCACTATCGAGACACATAGTATGACCGACACCAAAATTTTCTAAAATACGGGATTTCGTGGTCGACACTGTTTTTAGTGGACCCTTGATGTTACGTTCCACCTCACAACCCATTCCTTGTAAAAGTACAACAAAATACTTAGAAAATTAAATAACATAAACTTAATAAATTTCTCTATTGCCCTTTAGAAAAAAAGAAAAATTCTAATTATATAATTAGATGGTACCTATTATATTTGTTATTTAAAAAAGATTTATTAGATGGTACCTATTATATTGAGCTAATTAATAGTTAGTCCCCGTGGTTTGTACAAAATAACTTACTTAAATACTAATAGTTTAAAATCATCTTTTAGGGTATTAACTTTTCATTTTGTAACGTTTGGAGGTATTAACTTTTCATTTTGTAACGTTTGGAGGTATTAACTTCTAGAGTATTAACATAGTTGGTCCCTGTGGTTTGCACAAAGTAACATACTTAGGTACTAATAGTTTAATAAACAAATAACGTTAATACCTCCAAACGTTACAAAATGAAAAGTTAATACCCTAGAATATGATTTTAAACTATTAGTACCTAAGTATGTTATTTTGTGCAAACCACAGGAACTAACTATGTAATTAACTCCTATTATATTTTTTATTTGTTTTAGGGTGTTGACATTAGTATATCCTCGCACTCTATCTCTCTCTCTTAATATTTATAATATATATATATATATATATATATATATATATATATATATATAGGGAGGGTTATCTTGAGAACGCTATATATTGCGAGAACCGTGAGAACGAATGAGAAAACCAATCAAAATCAATTTTTAATTCAAACTCCATTGTAATTAAAATACAACATTAAAATAAGAATTTACAACATCAAATAATTCATTCCTTCCCTTAAAATCATTCTTATTAGATATTTTACACATGTGTAAATATAACAAATTTACACATGTGTCAATGACAAACTTAAACATGTGTAAAAAGAATTTATTTATAAATTCACGTAAATTTAAACGTGTAAATTAAATTTCTAACATTGTACTCGAATAATAATGATAAGTGTAAAAAGAAATTTTAAATTTAAATTGTTTTTGACCACATTTTCATGGTTTTTTAATTCGTTATCACGGTTCTCGCGATATTTAGCGTTCTCATTTAAACACTCCCCTGATAATATATATATATATATATATATATATATATATATATGGACAAGGATCCATTAGGAACCACCCTTTATTGCGAGAACCACGAGAACCAGTGTGAACACACACAGTAATACCTAAAAAAATACCAAATTTTTTTTGTTTTTTTTAATTTTTTTTTTGAAAAAGCCACTATATTTACTCAACAATAAAAAAAATAAAAAAAAAGTACCAACTATCCATGCATATGTACATTTTCGTCATTTCTTTGACAAATTCCATAATACATTACAAAAATTAGATAATTGTACTTTCATTTGCACTACCATGTGTAACACACTACTTTTTACATTACCAATATTAGCAATGCACATGTGTATCTATATATATCAACATGAAATAAGGTGTTTTGGTACACTAATTTGAATACATTTTCTGTTTCATCTATCATACCATCCATAATACACTACCATGCATATTTGCATTTTCATCATTTCTTTGACAAATTCCGTAATACATTACAAACATTAGACAATTGTAATTTCATTTACACTACTATCTGTAATACACAACTTTTTACGTTACTAATATAAGAAATGCACATGTGCATCTATATATATCAACATGACATAAGGTGTTTTGGTACACTACTTTGAATACACTTTCTCTTTCATCTATCATACCATCCGTAATACACTTCCATTACCTCCTACCATCCATAATACAATACCATTACCTCCTACCATTTATAATACAATACCAATACCAAATATTTTCACTTTATTACATGTATATCAACACCGTTTATACCATCCAATCAACATATTACATCATAAAGTGACAACTATAATGAACCCATCAAGCAGTAGATATAACTAACCAAAAAACATATATACGAGCCTACTTCATCATTCAAAATCACAAACTTTTTGTACCAAAACACGGTATATAGTTGTTATACATAATGATGCACATGTGCGTTTAATGTAAAATTGAGTGTATTATGGATGATATTTTAAATTAAATTGCAATTGTCTACTAGTGATAACGTATTACTGAATTTGTCGAAGTTATGATACATATGCACATGTGCATGGATAACTGTTACTCGAAAAAGAAAGTTTTTTTTTGTAACGAAATATAACGATTTTTATTAAAAAAAACTTAAAAAAATTGAGTGCTTTTTTGATTTATTTAGATTTTATTTTGCAATAAAGGTGGTTCTCGCGGTTCTCACAATAAAGATGGTTCTCGCATGAATATATATATATATATATATATATATATATATATAGAGGGAGAGGATCATGAGAAAACTAGATATAAATGAGAAAACTAGAAAACTAACTAAAAAAGCCAAAAAAAAAAAAAGAATGAAAACATACAATTTTTTTTACAATTTTTTTATAAAAAATCGCTGCATATTATGTATAAAAAAACTTTTTTTTCAAAAAAAAAAAACCTTGTACTCGACATGTGCATTATATGTTTTTTTTTTATTTTTTTAAAAGTTTTTTATATAATATACATAACGAATTTTTATAAAAAAAAATCAAAAAAATTTGATATGTTTTTTGGCTTTTTTCGTTAGATTTTTGGTTTTCTCATTTAAACTACTTTTCTCAGGATCCATCCCATATATATAGGTGAAATATAGAGAGAAAACCCACTTGAGTTGAAAAAACTAAAGAAAATCTTATGTAACAATTTTTATTTTTATTTTTATTTTTTGTAAAAAAGTTAGGGAATGTAAGTTACATGTTAATGAACATTTTGTAACAAAGAAAAACAAAAAGCGCCGAATGGTTTTTTAGTACTAAAAATGCTAATTTTTGTATTTTTTTATAAAAAATCCACTTGGCGCTTTTTATTTTTATTTTTTGTTACAAAACGTTCATTAACATGTAACTTACATCCCCTACTTTTTTAGAAAAAATAAAAATGTTACATAGGGTTTTCTTGAGTTTTCTCAACTCAAGTGGGTTTTTGTTTTATCCTTCCCCTATATATATATATATATATATATATAAAGAAGAATTTAAATAAAAACGCTAAATATTGCGAGAACCATGAGAATGAATGAAAAAACCACGAGAATTTGGTCAAAAACAATTCAAATTCAAATTTTTTATACACTTATCATTATTATTCGAATACAATGCTAGAAATTTAATTTACATGTTTAAATTTACGTGAATTATTAAATATTTTTTTGGTTAACGAAATATAGCGATTTTTTTAAAAAAAATATTAAAAAAAAATTTGTATGTTTTTTAGATTTATTTTAGGTTTTTTTTTTTTTTGGGGGGGGGGGGGTGGGGGTAGTTTTTTTTTTGGATCATGCTATTTACACACGACCCCAATCATTTTCACACCCCAAAGCGCCCCGCTTTGGCCATAGCGGGGCGCTTAGAGTTACTTTTACAGACAAAAGGTGATCTGACCGATGCCTGACTAACTTAAAGTTGATACGAGGTTTGATTCGGTATGATGTTGTCACGAGCCCTAAGCGCCGCGCTTTGGCCAAAGCGCGACGCTATGGCCAAAGCGCGGCGCTTCGAACCCAAAACTTGGCTTTTAAAAGCTGGCCATGCACGAGAGTAAAGGCATTCAGTTTTTTAAACAACTCAAATATATTGTTTCCTAACATACGGGGGTTTCGCTGTTTTACTTGTGTTACTTCAAAATAACGCGGTTTTTGCTGTATTAGTTGTGTGTCTTCAAAATACGATGTCGTGGTTAAGCAACTATCTTTTCGGTGAATATTCTAACGAGTCCGCTGTTCCCGATTCGTACGAGGGAACCGCTATTTCTGACTCGTATGAGAAATCGATCCCGTCCAACTTGAGGGATGAGGAGGTTGTAGCTGGCATTCGTTATCGAGATAACATGGTGGAGCTAGATTTGGATATCCATGTGGAGGACCCGTACCCACAACAAGGTTATTCGATTACGGATACGGAGGCGAAGCGTATCTCAGGCTGAATATCCGTACGGTCTTCCAAACTATCCCGCCCTCGGTTACGGTGGCGAGCACAGCTTTGTACAGCACGAGGGCTCTCCAGACCACAGTTACGGTTGTGAGCAGAGCTTTGAACATCAAGTCTATTCGGACCTCGGTGACAATGGTGAGCTGGAGGATGTGTCAGTTGACCAGGAAGGCTATTACCCAGTTACATTTTCATTTGATACAACGCAGACCTTTTCGCACGTAAAGAGATGGTGCATTGGGTACAAGACACGGCAAAAGACAATGGTTACCTCATTGTGATTAAGAGGTCGAATAAAAGAGGTGAGAATTACAAGATTTGGTTTCACTATACTCTTGGTGGCGAGCATAAGACTATAGCTACACAGAGGAAAATGGGTAGCAAGAAAATAGGTTGCCCGTTCGAGATGATCGGGTTTTCAGAATCAAACGGAAGCGTTTGGAGGATCGAGGTGACGCAGGCGAAGCACAACCACACTCCTATCGAAAACCTAGAGGGTCACGCATATGCGAGAAGGCTTTCTTTGGATGACAAAAGCGTGGTTGAGCAGCTGACAGAGCAAGATTTTCCCAACCGCATTATCTGGCGAACGCAGACGAAAAACAATCCGGCTAAAAAGCTTATTCCAAAAGATATACACAAAATGCCGGAAAAAATGTCGGTAAGTCTCCAATGCAAAAACTTCAAAACATTCTTCGCGAAAAAGATTACACTTATTACATGCGCACGAATGAGATATCGAACGTAGTCGAAGATGTCTTCTTTGTTCACAAAAAATCATTCATTATGTGGTGTGCCTTCCCGCATGTGCTAATGATTGACGCCCAACAAAACGAATATGTACAACCTGCCGTTTGTTCAGGTCATAGGCATGACGTCGACAAACAAATCGTTTACGGCTGCTGGTGCGGTAATTTTCGCTGAGAAGTCAGAGAACTACCTATGAGTGTTGCAGAGGATCAAGTCTATGCTGGTAGGTTGTATGGAGCCGGGCGTGATTTTAACAGACAGGGACTTTACATTAATTAACGCGTGTGAACAAGTTTTTCCAAAAGCGCAGAGTATCTTTTTCGGTTCCATATTCAATAAAATATTAACAAGAACAGCAAGAAGAAATTCTCTGACAAGAAGTGGAAAGAATTCGTACGTACATTTTGGACATTGTGCGAGTCTACGACCGAGGAAATATACAGGTATAACCTGGAAAACCTTGAAGCACAGCTGAAAGAAGATGGCCGTGAACGTGAGTATTTCTCACATAATTATGTTCATATTTTTATAAAAACAAAAACTGACTATTTACGTTTTTTAATTTCTGAGGTTTTTGATTATTTGAAGAAATCCTGGTTGGATCCGTACCGTGAAAAGTTTGTATCTTGCTGGACTAACAAAACTATTAACTTTCACCAAACTACGACCAACAGGGTTGAGGGCATGCATGCAACACTAAAAAGTCATTTTCCAAGTCATCGCAACACTGGATAAACTTGTATTGTATGTTGATCATGTTGTTGATAGACAATACACCGAGATTAAAAGTAGCTTTGAAACAAGCCTCCGGAAAGTGATGAACCACCACAAGGATCATCCCATGCTTGAACATATTATCCGAAAGGTTTCAATATTTGCGATTGAGCTTTTAAATATTGAGCTAAAACGTAAGGAAGACGGGTTGAGAGCCTACGGTGCAAGCTATGGTTGCCAACTTTTTACCAGTCGTGGTTTGCCATGTGCATGTCGTTTGGAAAAGTTGGAAAATAACGGTAATTAATATTTTTGACCTTTGCCGTAATGATTTTGCCACCTAATTTGTTTTTTAACCACAGCTTAGCAAATCCGTATCAATTCGATAGACGTGTTCTGGAAGAAGCTTGACTTCAAGCCAACAAGGAATAAGATAGAGGATATCGATGTAGAAGCGGAATTTGAAAAACTGAAACAACAAATCGATCCAACACCCCCTTAAGTGAAAAGGAGCTTCTTTGAAAAGTTTAATCAAATCCTCAATCCTAGCAACAATAACAAAAAACCTCCTGTTGTTCTAAAGATAACTCGTGGTTGCCCAACATTGAAGAAGCAGGAATAAAGGAAGGTTGAAGCTACAAAAAAAGCTCGTGTATTCCATCGGGAGAAACTTGGTTCGAGGCCTCAGACGATCTTCCTCATCACAGCTCGTACGTATCATCCCAAGACACTGTAAATATATACGATAAAACCCAACCGCTCAACCTACACCCTGATTTCTCGATGATCAAGCTCGGTCCTAAGACGGATATAGCGATCCACAACTACGCATCTCAGATTCCCAAAGTGATACATCCATACATCGTGAGAATAAAGGACGTGAGACCAAACGGTCATTGTGGGTTTCGATCGGTAGCTGTTGGGTTAGGATGGAAATAAAAAAAGTATTTAACTATCCGGAAACAACTTTTAATGGAGTTACGGTTCAACGAATGGCTTTGGAGGCAGGTTTTTTATCCGGAAAACACAGGACATTATGAAGCGCTGGTTAGACGGATCGATTTCTAGGGGGTGGGACGAGCAGGTACCGAAATTACATGACAATGCCTGAGACGGGGTTTCTTATTGCCCAACGATACGGTGTGATTGTTCACACCCTCGACAATCACGGGAACGATACAATTTTCCCTCTGTTGGGCGGGCCAGACGAATCCGAGCAACCTCACTAGGTGGTTGCGGTTGTGTTCGTCGAAGGTGGGCATTTCATCCACGTAGAGCTTGGAGGATGGTATCCAATGCCTCCACCAAACATTCAGTGGACAGCGAACAGAACAGAGAGCGCAACAGCCTGGCATACATTATACAAGGATCAGATCAGCGCGTACGAAATGTTTACGTACAAACCCCAGACCTTAATGTTCAAGATGTAGGTTAAATGTGTGTAAATCATTTACAATCCAAGTGTGTGTTTGTGTTTGTGTTTGTTCAATATTTGCGTTAAATCATTTACAATCCAAGTGTGTGTTTGTCTTTGTGTTTATTCAACACCGAACACCTAATGTCACCAACACAACCCATACGGATGAAATACGCACTTTTACGAACCCAAGATGACAATAAACGTCAAAATACGACATTTAATAAAAAAATACGTCAGGTACTGATCCTGGGGGGTGTATACACATAATCACACGATAGGAGTACTTGTGGTTTCAAACCAGATCACACGATATAATGGAATACGACATCACACGTAACCAAACACATCCGGAACTTGCCGTATAGTCCATATACATTGAAAAATGAGTTGTAATGGAAAAAAAACGTAAAATTTAGACAAGTATCGATGCTTTTTTGAATTAAAAACCAATTTTAAAATTAAAAACCTCAATCTTTGACGAGAGCCTATATGATCCTTGATCATATATTGTTTAACCTTATGAAATAAAACTTGTTTTGACAAAACACTAATTATTCCTTTTAAGAATTTGTAAATTCCTGAATTTGAATTTTGCTAACAAGAAAAGGTATAATGATATTCAAATCTGAAAAGGAACAACGGCAAACATAGTCAAAAGCTTAAGTTTTATTTATTTATAAGAACCCCTTTTAAAAGGTTGTCAAAATTGTCAACCCAAAATTTTACCAAAAAACGGCCCGTCCGTTTGGGTTGACAAAGGGTGTCCAGGATAACGGGTCATGCGTTGCAGAATCAAAAAGTGCAGGAAATTAAAGACGAGGGGCATCAAAGGCTTCATCCTTCCACAAACAGAAGGACCCATCCACCTTTGCTACCCCCTATTGTTCAAAGGATCAGTGATCCTTAATCCTAAAACTATTGTTCAAATTACAGACCAAATTGTTCAAAATAAAAGCCTCATAAACCATAAAAAATGGCTCCAGCCACGTCTAGAAATTTCCATCATCGCCCATTGGTGCAGCCTACTCCTTCGCTGCTTCATCACCCTTAGCTTCACCACCTCCACCAGCTGCTGCCTTTTCAGGATCCTTCTCACCACTTGGAGCGGCCTCAGGCATGGGTGTCCCTTCTGGCTCATCATCATCACCTAGCTCCTGTAGCCTCTGCTTCCAAGCCTCTACCTCCCATCCAGCCTTGTCGAAGGAAGGATCCACTGCCTCCTGAGCTATCTGGATCCTGCCTTGAGGATAGCCTTGACAGCAGAGATTTTGGCCTAATCAGCAGCCTCCAACTGATCCTTGTTCGCCTGAACCGCATCCACTATGGCTTGTTTCTCCAAGCGATTGACCTCTCTCTCCAGCTGCACAATTTTCATGTCTTTAGCAGTGCAAAAGGTGCGGAGGTCAGCGATACTTTCTTCAGCTTCTACTAACTTTTTCCTTTGCAGGGCTTGGATTTGCGCAACTTTCTGTATATGACAATGTGTAAAGATAAGGATCCTTTATCCTAAACTTTTTACGTAAACCGAAGTGTCAACGATCCTTACCTCAGTAACGCAGCTGTGGATATCTTGCTCAAGTGAGAAGGCGTCACTTGGTGGTGCAGGCTCCGATGGCTTCTTCCTCCTAGATCCAGACTTGGACGAAGGGTCATACCCTTGGCTTCCGGCTGGCTTTGGCCTCCGGCTAGCTCCTTCTTGAAGGATCGTGGGGAGATTATTCCTTCGAGTTCCCCTAGGCCGAACTTAGAAGCAGACTTTGATGAGGACTTGGCAGCACCTGCAATGTTAAGACGCAGATAAGTGCATATCCTTTTTAAATTTATTTTTAAATACATATACACACATGCATGGATACTTACTTGACATGGTGTAGGAGGATGATGTAGCTTCTTCTATATCTTTAACCTTGGGAGAAAATGTCCTGACAGTTGAATCCAATGCCCAGAATGCAGAAATCCTTTCGGCTGTGGTAGGAGTCTCTTTCAAAGTATTGATGTTGGTCACTGAAAAGAGAAAAGTTGAGAATCAGTTATCCTAAAGCAAAAGCAAAAGAAAAATTTTTCTACAAAGCGATATTATGGATCTCATATCTTACCCTCTACGTTCCACTTTTTGGGAAGATGATTCCCGTTGGGAATAGAGTCTCTCCTGACGAAAAAGAACTGATTTCTCCAGTTGGAGTCATTCTTGGTGGTTTTGAGAATGGGATGGTGTTGCTGTGGTTTGGATTTGAACAAGAAACGGTGGGATCCATGGCTAACAAGATTGTACAGGTGACTGAGTTCAGTAAGACTAAGGATTATGCCTCATTAGCAATGATTTGCTCCAAGGTATAGAGTACCCTCCATAACATGGTCATACCCTGGCTGTAACATAAACCGGTGAAGGTAAAAAAGCTTTGGGTGAAGGCTGGAAAAGGATAAGAGAAACCTATCTGGAAAGGGGCAACAGGAAAGCACACCCACTTGGTGGATATGCAGTCACTCTTCATTGAAGAGTCAAAATGTCTGAATATTGCACCCTCTGGGAAATAGGGGTGCATCTGATCGATCTCCGGGTCGGTGAATCGGCACAACTCCGATGAAGGATTTGCAAGGAGATCCTGACTCTGAGGTGGGTTGTCGTTCTCAGGATCCTTGATTGGTGAGGACCGGGTGACCATTTCTGCCATGGATTTTGAAAGAAGAAGGAAAAGAAAGATAAGTTTAGAGAATAGAGAAAAGAGAGAATACCTTGAAGCTTCCGGATGCAGATATAAAGTGCAAAGATCAGGATTTAAATGGCAAATCTCATATCTATCTAACCCCTATATATAATGATGGTTGTTGCTGGAGGTCTTATCAGTGACGTCATGGCTGTAACAGCTAGCTCCACTTGCAACAGCTAGTTTGGATAAGCAACGACTAGTCCGATTTTGATGAAAAATGACTCATCTAGTTACAATTAATTCCTCATATTTTGGGGGCAATTGTTAGGGCATGGATTTTATTCTAATGATCATCCATCATGAGATTGATCCTGGATCGCGGATCCTTAGCAAATGGCAGAGGAAGTCTAAGGATTTAGGATCCTTATCTAAGTCTATGTTTTTCTAACAATTGTTCCTCGTGAATTTGGTTTACGTTTGCAGGTATTATGTGAAGTGAGCTGAGTCAACACGGGAATATCGGAGGAATATGCTAATTATGGCACGTGCAAAGAGAGTCATGACCGTTGGTGGAGAACGTGGATGCATGGCTGATATTTCGGATAGTTAGTTCATTAGGATGATCTAAGTGGGATATTGAGCTTGATAGACACACGATTCCTGATTGAACACACACTCGCATACATTCTTTGGAATATCACACTCACCATACTCTAGTTTTCATTGTAAACAAGCTCAATATTTCCAAAGTTGTAATCTTTATAGTTCAATATAGTTGGTGATCGGTAGTTTCTATCACCCGAGGTTTTTTATGCCGGAGATCATTCATTGATCAAAAGGGCTTTTTCCTCGTATAAATCTATGTGTTCATCGTTGCTTACATTTTCAATTTTTTCATACAATTGTTCATCACTCAAGCACTCAACCTCACATTCAAAGTTTGGTTACATTATCCTAAATCAGATTTTTGACAAAAACAGGTGTAGTTGGTTTATTTGGTTGTGTTCACATTGGTTCTCGCAATAAAGGTTGTGCTCGCACGAACCCTACCCTATATATATAGGTTAGGGATCCTAAGAGAAGTTCACCCTATTTGAGAAGGAAGGCTAAGGATCATTGATTCTCATTATTATTCTAGTTAACTAACAACTGTTTCCAGTATATTATGGTCTTGTTTTATAGGTGTATTTCGAAGAGGGCCTATTCTAACCGGGAATCAAGGGGAATATGCTCTTATTCCAGCACGTGTAGGGAGTTCGTGACCGTTGATGGAGAACGTGGGATATTGCCATAATTTTCGGATAGTTAGTTAAGGATAATTTTTAGCTGGTTATTAGGGGTATTGAGCTTGATAGATACGGAAGATCTGAAAAACACACACTCGCATACATATTTTTGCTACTCTCAAACACACATTAGAATCTCGTTGTAACAAGCTCAATATTTCCAAAGTTGTAATCTTTATAGTTGAGTATAGTTGGTGGTTGGTAATTTCCATCACCCGAGGTTTTTATGCCGGAGATCATTCATTGATCAAGGGCTTTGTCCTCGTACAAATCATTGTCTTCATTGTCATTTGCTTTCAATATTTGTTCGCACACTTATTCATTTAACCAAGCATCCAACCTCACATTCAAAGTTTGGTTACATTATCCTTGATCAGATTTTTGACCAAAACAGTTTGGTGCCACCGTGGGGCAATCGATGCTTCATTTCTAAAATATTCAGTTCGTTTCATTCATTTATGTTTATCTCCTGTCAACCACATGGCTTCTCAAGGAAAATCTGTTTCAAGTGCCTTGCCGATGGTTACCTCATCTCAGACTTGTGCATCATTGCCTCCCATTCCCCCTGCACCGGCGAGGAGTGCTGATAATGCTCAGAAGATGCCAACACCAGTTTTCTCGAAGGCTTCCACCGTTTCATCCTCTACACCAACTAACAATGATCTGTCTACTTTGATTTTGCAGATGAAAAATGGAACAGCAGGACAGAACTAACCAGAGGATCCTTCGGGAGATTGATGAAATCAAGAAGTAGAAGAGATCAGTGGAGGATCACTCTCCGCTGATGCCCAGATCATTGGATTTCACTTCTCCAGCATCAGCAATCCAGCATTCCAGGGGATCCGGTGTTCAAATCCAAGGATCCTCCATTTACAGCATGGATCAATGGCGATGACACATGCTCAAGGACCCTTAGAATTCAGCATGGATCATTGGCAATGACGCAGCCACAAGCATCTCATTACCAGCCTTATGGATCCTCATCCCAATCTCCAGGATCATCGTATCAGTATCAAGGAGGATATCTCAGCTCAGGAGGATATTTGGAGACAGTCGCACCAATGGAATCCTATTTCCAACACCAAGGATCCTTTTCTAAGGATCAAGGATCCTCTGCTTGGGATAAGGTTCAAGGATCATCCTCTCAGGTTCAAGGATCCATGCAGTATCCTTCAAGGCCATCAGCACCCACATGTCTTGGACTTAATATCTTTCAGGATCAAGGATCTTCAGGGAGTCAGATATTAAGGATTCTGAAGTTCACAAAGGGGACTTCATCCCTATGTAGACTATTGCTTCATCTGGTCCAACTGTTACACCTGAAGCGCCCACCTTTGGATATACTTCTGGCATACCACTTCCAAACCAATCAGGAGGTAACAATGTCAATATTTCTTCTGGCACTAACTATGGTTCCATGCAGGATACAGGCATCAATCAGGCTATGGCACGGGAGCTCCAGAAGCTTAAGGATATGATATCCAGTGTCCCAGAGTGGTTAAACCCATTCCTGAGATCCCGGATGGAAGTCACAAGGTGTCTCGTCTTGCACCTCCTATCTGTAACGCTGAGATACCAAAACGCTTTCAAATCCCCAACATGAAGCTCTACGATGGCACAACTGATCCAGAGGAGCATGTAGCACAATACCGGGAAAGAATGGAGATCAATCCCATTCCAGAAAGGTTAAAGGAAGCCTGCCTTTGCAAGGGCTTTGGATCCACACTCACTGGATCAACACTCAAATGGATGCTAAGTCTCCTCCTTACTCAATTACTTCATTTTCTTATCTAGTTAATTTGTTCAATAACCAGTTTTCATGTTGCAGAACCTTTGAACGACTAACTAGTGATCTATATAGAATAACCCAGGCTCGTGATGAATCCTTAAGAGATTACATCACTAAGTTTAGTAGAGAATCCTTAGAAATTCCTAATTTGGATATTGCCACTATTGTGGAGGCATTCAAAATGGGATTGCTTAAGGATTCCTTATTCTATGATGACATTGTAATGACACCTTGCAGGAATTTAGATGAAGTGAGGAACATGGCATTGAGGTTTATTCGTTTAGAGGATGACAAAAGGATCCAGGAGAGGCTCTCAGGATCCTCGAAACAGGAAAAACAAGGATCATTCTTTAAGAATAATCGATCCAAGTCATACTCTAAACATGACAATCACAATGTGAATGCAGTTGAACAAGACAAAGACCATGAGGATTGTCCTCCAATATCTGAGTATTGTTTTTCTGTGGATAATCATGAACTAATCCTTGCTATGCAGAGTCTATGTGACAAAGCTAGGTGGCCTCAGAAAAATGAGAAGGCCATAGTCAACAAAGATAAATCCAAATGGTGTGCTTATCATGAGGATTTTGGCCACCTTACTGATGAGTGTATAGCGTTGAGGAAGGAGATTGGCTATCTTCTTAGCAAAGGGTATTTGAAGGAATTGCTGGGAAGGAAACGTTCAAGAACTCAGGATACTAAGAAAGTTCCTGAAAGAGCTCCTCCACAGCCAGTAGATGCTCAAATCATTAACTTTATTTCTGGTGGTTTTGATATCTGTGGAACTGCATTTTCAGCGGCTAAAAGGCATGCTAAGGAGACAAAGATGGAGAACGGGGAGAGGCCAGTTTGAACATCTACCCTGACGCAGCAAAAAGTGATATCCTTTGATGAGGAGGATCGCGTAGACATTCAGGATCCTCATCATGATGATCTTGTCATTACTTTATTTATTTCTAACCATTTTGTTCGCAGGATCCTTATTGATGTAGGGAGTTTAGTGAACATAATTCACTTGGATGTCCTAAAAAAGATTGAATCCGAGATCATTCCAAGATCATCGGTGCTTGTGGGATTCAGTGGGGAAACCAAGAATACATTGCGGGACATCAAACTCCCAATTTACATAGAGGGGTAAATTCTATCCAAACATTTTGTGTCATAGATTGCTTATCTTGCTGTAATGTTATTCTTGGCAGGCCATGGATACACGACATGAAGGCAGTCCCCTCTACTTACCACTAATGTGTCAAGCTTCCAAGTCCATGGGGAATAGTCAAAATAGAAAGTGACCAGTAGGAGGCAAAGAATTGCTACACTTCCTCGATGAAACCTGCTTCCAAGTCTAGGGAAACATAGCAATTAAAGCATCCTCCAAGAGACATCATGGAGGCAAGAGAATAAGATGTCAAGGATATACTCTTAGTTCCCGAGGATCTTGAATCCAAGGTGTATATAGGATCGGGGTCCGGCAGAGCATAGAGCAAGATCTAATATCCTTCCTGAAACATAGAAAATCTACCTTCGCTTGGAAGCATAAAGATATGACAGGTATCTCAAAAGATATGATTACTCACAGACTTGGTATTGACAGGTCTTTCAGGCCAATTCACCAAAAGAGGAGGAAGTTTTCACCTGAAAGAAATGCAATTATCCAGGAAGAGATAGACAAGTTACTAAAGGCAGGTATGATAAGAGAGGTCAAGTATCCAAGGTGGTTAGCCAATGTGGTTTTTGTTCAAAAGAAAAACGGTAAATGGAGGGTATGTGTCGATTTTACTGATTTAAACAAGGCATGTCCCAACCACATTGACTCCATGGTGGATACTACGGTGGGTCATGAGCTTTTAACTTTTATGGATTCTTCATCTGGATTTCAGCAAATTCAGATGGAACCATCTGATCAAGAGGATATAGCGTTCATGACACCCACCGACATATATTGTTATATTGCTAGTCCCTTTGGTTTAAGAAATGCAGGTGCTACATACCAAAGGCTGGTAAATATGATGTTCAAGGAGTAACTTGGACACACAATGGAAGTATACATAGATGATATAGTGGTCAAGTCTAAGAAAGCTGAGGATCACCTGAAGGATCTCGAAGAAGCATTCACTATTCTTGACCAATACAATATGAAATTAAACCCCTCAAAGCTGGAAAATTTTTAGGATATAAGGTGACCAAGAGAGGAATTGAAGCAAGTCCAGAACAAATCAAGGCTTTAGTGAACATCAAGTCTCCTGCCAATGCCAAGGATGTGCAAAGATTGACAGGAAGGATTGCCGCCTTGAATAGATTCATCTCAAAATCCTCAGAAAGATGCAAGGATTTCTATGACATTCTGAGGAAAAATAAGAAATTCGAGTGGACTGAAAAGCATGAAGCTGCTCTACAGGCTCTCAAGGATTACCTATCCTCAGCACCGTCTTTGATGAAACCAGAAAATGGAGAGCCCTTATCCTTATACTTAGTCGTTTCAGGTAAAGCGGTAAGTGCGGTCCTAGTTAAGGATCACGAAGGCCAACAACATCCTGTATACTATGTAAGTAAAAGTCTACTTGATGCTGAGGCCAGGTATTCTCATTTAGAGAAACTCATTCTTGCTTTAATCATGGCTTCTACTAAACTAAGACACTATTTGAAACTCACACTGTTGTTGTTAAAACTAACTTTCCTATTAAGAATGTTCTCAGGAAACCAGAGATGTCGGGAAGAATGGCAAAATGGGCTGTTAAACTTAGTGCATATGACATTAAGTATGAGCCAAGAACTGCTATTAAAGCCCAAGCTTTGGCTGAATTTGTGGCTGATTTCAGTAGTGATCTACAAAGGGAAGCTGAACTAGAAGTGCAACAACTTGAGAAGACCAAGGATCCTTGGACACTCGTCACAGATGGAGCGTCAGTGTCAAGGGAACTGGACTAGGTCTACTACTAAAATCTCCACAGGGGGACATTATACCCCAATCTATAGTGTGTGAATTTCAGACCACTAATAATGAGGCTGAATATGAAGCCTTGATAGCAGGTTTGCAACTAGCTAAAAATATGAGGATCAGGTATCTTCAAGTATTTGTAGATTCTTTATTGATTACTAATCATTATAACGGATCCTATGCTGTTAAAGGTGAAAAACTAATCAAATATTTGGAGATAGTCAGGAAACTAGCAGATTCTTTTGCTTTTTTCAGTTTAACACAGGTACCTAGGGAAGAGAATGCAGAAGCTGATGCTCTAGCCAACCTTGGATCCTCATTGAAGATGCTTGAGGATGTGAAATACCTATTATCCATGTACTAACTCCTGCAATTGAAGATAATGAAGCAATGGAAATAGTTGATGATGCTGCAGTTGTTCCCAATGATGATATGCAGTCCAATTCAGGATCCTGGATCCTTCCAATTCTGATGGATCCTTCCAATTCTGAAATACATCCATAATGGAGAAATCCCTACTGGGGAAAGTCCAAGAGCATTCAGGATTAAGGTATCCCAGTTTACCATTACGAACAACATGTTATATAAAAAGTCTCTTGCAGGACCCTATCTAAGGTGCATTGAGGATCGTGAGATACAAGAAGTCCTGAAGGATTTTCACGAAGGAGACTGTGGGAATCACACTGGGGGCAGAGCACTATTTTCAAGGATCCTTAGAACAAAATATTATTGGCCTATTATGAAGAAGGATGCTGTAGAATACGCGAAGAAATGTGATGCTTGCCAGAGACATAATAATATCCTTCATCAACCGGCAGAACCTCTACATCCTATATTCTCCTCTTGGCCATTTATGAGATGGGGAATGGATATAGTAGGCAAGCTTCCCAAGGCACCGGGAGGAAAAGTGTTCATGTTGGCTATGACAGACTACTTCTCCAAATGGATAGAAGCTGAAGCCTTTGTCCGAGTCAGAGAAAAGGAAGTGATATCCTTTATTAAAAGAAATATTATTACTAGATTTGGTATTCCTTCTGAAATTGTTTGTGATAACGGATCCCAATTTATTGGGAGTCATACTACTAACTTTTGTGACAGTTGGGGGATTAGGATGATAACATCAACACCAGTCCACCCACAAGCTAATGGCCAGGCAGAATCATCTAACAAGATCATCATCAACAATCTGAAGAAAAAGCTTGGATCCAAGAATGGGAAATGGGCTAAAGAGCTGCCATATGTTCTATGTCAGACAGAACAACTCCCAAGAATGCTACGGGTCAGACTCCTTTTTCCTTGGTCTTTAGAGCTGAGGCAGTGATCCCTACAGAAATGGTAGTTCCTACAGCCAGAACAAGCATCCGTGATCCTGAGGCGAATACTAAGACTCTTGCTCAAGACTTGGACACCGTGGAGGAACTTAGAGACTTGGCAAGAATAAGGTTAGCTAGTTATCAACAAAGGACGGCTGGAGCTTATAACAAGAATGTCAGATTAGAAGATTTCAAGTATGTGACTTGGTATTGAGGAAAGCATTCCAAAATACCACGAATCCTGCTGATGGCAAGTTAGCACTAAAATGGGAAGGCCCTTATCTAATTGAAGCTGAAGCAAGAAACGGCTATCGTTTGCTAACTATGGATGGTAACCTTCTGCCAAGAGCTTGGAATGCTGTCCATCTCAAGAAGTATTTTATGTAAGGATCGAGGATCCTTAAGCATTCTAATGTTCCATTCAAACTGAGGAATTCTCAAAGGATATGTGATCCTATCTCTGGTAACATTTTACTAGTTCTTTTATATTATATTTGTTGCGTAAGGAAAGGATGTTGAATTCTCAATATCCAATTTTATCTAGTTTTAAGCTTTTGTAGAATTTACCTAAAGGATCTAGAGGTTGGCCACCTCTCCAAGACTTTTGGCATGTCCCCAGCTTAAGGTATCCAGTACCTTCTAAGGTTTAAAGGTTTTTACCTTTCACACGAATTGGGTTTCAACACCCCGTCAGCAGCGCACGTTATCCAAGTATAGTTCGAGGCAATGGGACCAGTACCCGCTTTAGGGGATGACAATTTCATTGTTGTTGGCTATATGTAGGATCCTAAGTATAATGGTAGACGTACCATACATCCGTTCCTAAGGTTTCTAACGTTTTCACGTTAGCTAAGGTTTCGGCATTTTCATGTCGCTCACGATTGGATAGATGCCAGTTTGGGCCACACTCCAGTTTACACCAGTTTGTTGGGCTTGTCCCCAGTTATTTGGGCTTGTCCCCAGTTGTTTGGGTTTGTCCCCAGTTTGTTTTGTTTGGCTTAGTCCCAAGTTGATTTCAACAGGTTTTGGAGCCTCTATGATTCACAAGTTGATTCAAAAAGGATCCTGGATCCTTAAAGTTTATCTAACGATGACTTGTTTATTTGCTTGTACAAAGGTAGTTCCTAAGGATACAAAATCCTAACCTGGATTTTTGGAAATAAAGAGCAGGATAACAAAGGCTTCATCTCCCAAACAGAGGATCCCTCCACCTTTGCCATCCTACCTATTGTCAGAAGGATCAGTGATCCTTAACCCTAAATACTATTGTTTAAGTACAACCCCAAATTGTTCAAAACAAACCATAAAAACCAACAATCATAAAAAATGGGCTCCGGCCATGTCTAGAAATTTCCATCATCGCCCATTGGTGCAGCCTACTCCTTCGCTGCTTCATCAACCGCTGCTTCACCACCTTCACCACCATCACCTTTGCTGCCAGTAGCCGCATCAACCAAATCCATCATGCTGCTGGGTTCCGCTTCAAGCATGGGCACCTGTTCGAGCTCTTCATCATCACCAAGTTCCAGTAGCCTCTGCTTCCAAGCAGCCATATCCCATTCAGTCCTATCAAAGGAAGGATCCACAACCTCTTGGGCCATTTTGATCCTATCCTTTAGGATAGACTTCACAGCAGAAAGCTTAGCCTCATCAGAAGCCACCAACCTCTCCTTGTTAGCCAGAATCTGGTCTACCAGGATCTCCTTTTCCAGCCTTTTGTTTTCCTTCTCCAATTGTGAGATCCTCTTGTCTTTGGCGGTAGCGATGGTTCAGAGTCCAACAATGGTGTCATCAGCTTCAGCTAGTTGTTGTCCCTGAAGAGCCTCTAGTTGGACAAATTTCTGCACAAAACAGCGCCAAAACTTTTAGGATCGGTGATCCTTACCTCGGCAATGAGATCTAAAGCTTGCTGCTTGATCTGGGAAGCATCTTCAGTGGGCTCGTTCAGCTTCTTTGTTTTGCTCCCTGCCTTGGCCCGGGTAGTCATGCTCTTTGCTGGTGGTTGACCTTGGGCAGAGATTGGTTCAGCTTTGGTGGAGCGGGGAGATATCATGCTTTGAAGTTCTCCGAGACCAAATTGGTTGGCAGATTTAGATGAAGACTTGGCGGCACTTACAAGCACAAAACTCAGATAAGTTATAATTTATTTTATTACACATTTATCTATATTTATGCACAAACACTTACTTGACATTGTGAAGGAAGTGGAGGTATTCTCTTCTAGATCCTTGATCTTGGGATTGAAGGTCCTCACTGATGAATCTAGTGCCCAAAAGGCAGCAACTCTTGCAGGTGGTAGGTAAATCTCTCAAAGTGGCGTAGCTAGTCACTGCATGCACAAGAAAACAGGATCAGTTATCCTTAGTACAAAGGAAAGAAAAATGCCCTAAGTCCTACCCTTCAAGTTCCACTTTTTGGGAAGATACTCCCCCTGAGGAATGGAGTCCCTCTCACAAAAAAGAACTGATTTTTCCAGTTCGTATCATTCTTGGTGACCTTGAGCAGAGGATGATGATTTTTGGACTTGGATTTAAGAAGATACCGGTGAGACCCGTGATTCACAAGAGTATATAGGTTGGGGAGTTCGGTGATACCAAAGCTTATGCCCCCATTCTTGATCAGCTGTTCGAGAGTATACAACACTCTCCATAACATGGGCATCGCCTGGTTGTATCACATCCTGGTCTGGCTAAAGAAGGTTTGGGTAAAAACTGAAAAGGGGTATGAATAGCCGATTGGGAAGGGCGCGACAGGGAAACTGATCCAGAAATCTGATTCGCAATCACTTTTCAGTGATGAATCAAAGGGTCTGAAAATGGTTCCCTCCGGAAAACAAGAGCGAATTTGGTCTATTTCAGGGTCGGTGATGTAACATTTGTCAAAAAACGGGTTTCCAAAACCCGCTCCGTTTGACTTTAATAAATATGTATGGACATGTTTGGATATTTGGAAATGTAACTTTGACTTTAATAAATATGAAACATATTAGTAAATATCATGAGCTTTGGTGATAACCCAATTATGCCCCGACTCTTATTCCGCTGCGGGTCGGGGTGTGACAGGTGAAACGACAGAGCTCTTCTGAAGGGTTTTTGAGAAGATCTTGGCTTTGGGATCTTGCTTTTGATCCTTGAGAGGGGAGGATCGGGTTGCCATTTTTTCCATGGATTTAGAGAGAAGAAATGGCGAAAAAGACAGAGAATTGAAGAAGAGAGAAAGAGGATACCTGTTGATGTTCCGATTATGCTTTTAATGGCAGAGATCAAGTTTTGAATACGAGATTGATCTCTATCTCTATCCCTATCCTATATATAATGATGGTTTGTTGCAGGCGGTCGAATCAAATGACGTCAGCATCCTAACGGCTACATCTGCAAGTAACGGCTAGTCCAAATTTAATGAAACATGACTATTTGGTTCTTATCCAACCAATCATGTTTGGGGGCAATTGTTGGGGATAGAATTTTAGTGGTTATGGATCATGTATCCTTTACTGAGCCTCGATCATGGATCCTCAAGTTATGGGGCAGGAAGACTAAGGATCACTGATTCTCATTATTATTCTAGTTAACTAACAATTGTTTCCAGTATATTATGGTCTTGTTTTACAGGTGTATTTCGAAGAGGGCCTATTCTAACCAGGAATCAAGGGGAATATGCTCTTATTCCAGCACGTGTAGGGAGTTCGTGACCGTTGATGGAGAACGTGGGATATTGCCATAATTTTCGGATAGTTAGTTAAGGATAATTTTTAGCTGGTTATTAGGGGTATTGAACTTGATAGATACGGACGATCTGAAAAAACACACACTCACATACATACTTTTGCTACTCTCAAAAACACATTAGAATTCTCGTTGTAACAATCTCAATATTTCCAAAGTTGTAATTTTATAGTTCAATATAGTTGGTGATCGGTAATTTCCATCACCTGAGGTTTTTTATGCCGGAGATCATTCATTGATCAAGGGCTTTCTCCTCGTACAAATCATTGTCTTCATTGTCATTTGCTTTCAATATTTGTTCACACACTTATTCATTTAACCAAGCATCCAACCTCACATTCAAGTTTGGTTATATTATCCTTGATTAGACTTTTGACCAAAACATCGGCTGTGAGAGATCCAGTATATGCTCTAGGATATGGCCAAAACCGCAAAGCTGGTAACTTGTCCATTAACACTAATATGCCTACTACTAATAACTTTGAACCTTCATAGGATGCAAGTGTAACATCGACGTTGTCCAGAGAACCCCAGAAATTGAAGGATATGATATCAAGTGTGCCTTGGGTAGTGCAGCCTATACCGGAACCTGGTGAAGTATTTGTGATGCAGAAATTCCGAAGAGATTCCAAACTCCTAACATGAAGCTATATGATGGGACGACGGATCCTGAGGAGCATGTTGCCCAATACAGGGAAAGGATGGAAATAAATCCTATCCCAGCGGATCTCAAAGAAGCATGCCTATGCAAAGGCATCGGTTCCACTTTAACAGGATCGGCCTTGAAATGGCTTCTAAATGTCCCATCTTATTCTATTACTTCTTTTGCCCATTTAGTTAACTTGTTTAGCAGTCAATTTTCTTATAGCAGGAGCTTTGAGAAACTAACAAGTGACCTTTACAGGATAACACAGGACCACAAGAATCCCTAAGGGATTATGTTAACAAATTCAGCATGAAATCCCTGGATATCTCGAATCTTGATGTTGCTATGGCAGTACAAGCAATCAAGATGGGATTAAAGAAGGATTCCCAATTTTATCAGGATCTTGAAATGAATCCTTGCAAGAACTTAGATGCAAGAGAGGATGAATGCATCCTCAACATCTGAATCAACGAATAGGAAGTCAGGACCCTCGTATAAACTATACCGCTCCAAGCCGTATGCCAAAAATGACAACAAAAGAGTGAATGCTGTTGAGGATGAGGATGAAGAAGAATATCCTGAATTATCAGAATCTTGTTTTTCGGTTAACATTCCTGAACTAATGTATGCCATGCAGGGTTTAGGAGACAAGGCAAGATGGCCAAGAAAGAATCAACAAAAGGCTGACTAGAAGGATAAGTCAAAATGGTGTGCCTTCCACGAAGACTTTGGACAAATGACAGAAGACTGTATAGCCTTGAGGAAGGAGATAAGTTATTTGCTGAGCAAAGGTTACTTGAAGGAACTTCTTGGGAAAAGGAAGAATAAGGGTCAGGATACTGACAAGGATCCTAAAAGAGCAGCATCCCCGCCACCAGATGCCAAGATAATCAATATTATATCTGGAGGATCCGATATATGCGAAACTTCTTATTCTACAGCTAAAAGGCATGCTAAAGAAGCAAAGGCAGAAAGAGGAGACAAACCAACCAGGATGACAATGCTCAGAATTACAAAGTGATAACATTCGATAGCGACGATCGGGGTAATATCCAGGATCCTTACCATGATTGTCTGGTAATTACTTTGAATATTGCTAACCATTTTGTACGCAGGATATTGGTAGACAACTGTCACACCCCTATTTCCACGTATATCCCAGTGGGCCCGGGTGGGGAATATTGTGACGTAAGTTGATAACATCATAACCAATCAAACACAGCACAACAGAAGTCTTGAATTTAAAAGACTATTACAAACCGAATGTTCAAAGTTCAAATAATAAATACATGGCTTGTAATAGAAAATCCACAGGCGGATCGAAATAAATATACAAATTATTTGTTCAACAGGCTTCGGGTAACTAAGGACTTGCAAGATCCTCTTATCTCACTACCAAGCAGCTCCCGACCTATTACGTCTGAAACCTGTAACTTAAGCTTTTGAAAATACGTTAGTTTACACTGGTAAATACTAATAACCGATACATTTTGAAAATCTTTTAAAAATGGTTTAGGTGCACTTGACACATTTTATAAATAACTTGGGATAGTTCAGAATGACCTTGTTTACAGTTTTACATGTTTGTCAATATATATGGGGTCCGGTGCAAAAACCGAATAACCTGATTAAGCGACACACCACTAAATAATCCACCAATGGGATTCAATATTATTTTGCATTAGCATCTCACAGGTGTATGCCTACACCCCGCGCTTAAGGTCGTGGCCATTAGTAACTTAAATGAGCCAAGGATATCCCAGACATGGAGTTAACCCCCAATGTTTAAGTTATCAAACAAAACAGAATAAAATGGGTTATGAAGATTTAGTTAAATCACAATCCGATAACTTGATCCCATACTCGACCAAGCGGTATTAATATACCGTATCCCAAGCCCGTATTGGGAAAATAGGCTAAAAGTATTTACCTGAGCTAATTCTTCGATAAAGATAATAACTTAGCTGATAATCAAGAAAGTAAGCTTATATGTCAATCTACCGTGTAACGCTCCGTATTTTCGCGTTTATTTATTAATTATTCATTCAATTATTTAATCATTTATTTATGAGAAATTGGATTGTAATAATCCCACCTAGACCTTATTGGCCATTATTAATCACACCTCATAATATTCCCTCCACCAGTCCCACCTTTCACATATTTTTCTTACAATGGTCCCCCGTTAAAAAAACTTAACGGAGTTAAGCTTTTTTTCCAAATTACAAACAGATTTTTTAGGGCTTTTGATTAGAACGACGATACGAGTCCATTGATGTAAAACTTGCCTCGAAACGGTGCTCCAAACGATGAAAACGACGCTTCAATTCGGGTGTTTAAATTTCAAATTAACCAAAATCAAGTCACTTGGAGCACCATTTCGAAGGAAGTTTTACATCAATGGGCTCGTGTCATCGTTCTGATCAAAAGCCCTAAAAATATGTTTGTAATTTGGAAAAAAGCATAACTCCGTTAAATTTTTTTAACGGAGGACCATTGTAGGAAAAATAGGTGAAAGGTGGGACCTGGTGGAGGGAATATTCTGAGGTGTGATTATGAATGGCCAACAAGGTCTAGGTGGGATTACTACAGGTCAATTCCCCTTTATTTATTAATTTAATCATATATATATATATATATATTTTAAATAAAATTTAATCATCCATTTTATAAAATAATTAAAAGGATAAATTTTCTTTTAATTAAAAAGTTTAACTTATCATTAACTTGGTTAATCAAGTTAACAATAAACATTATAAAACTTAACAAGTAACTAACCTAGTTAGTAACTATGAGGGACTAATTGTGCAATTAACTAAACTAAATTACAGGGACTGTTTGTGCATTATCAGGAACTTCAAGTTTCAGGGACCATTATTGTAAATTCTGAAATATAGTTGAAACAAAAACAATTAAAAACGGCTGTGACCGGACTAGAACCCGTGCCACACCGTTCTCAAACACACACAGTTACCAGCGGACCATTGCACCTCATTTGTTTATACTTGAAAATGTTTGTTACATAAATACTAGTTAATGTTAATCGTATTTTTTTTTGAAAATTTGCCGCCTAGCGACCATCATCTCCATAACAGTTGTAACTTTCCTTTTCGCTCATTTCCTGATTTTTGGAAACTTTTCTAATTGATTCCTCACCATCTTAAACCCAATCATGAACATAACTAGATTCGTTATAAGTAACACTATAAATACCCGAGACCACTTCATTGTTTCGTCTCACTCACCTTTCTCACATCTCGCGATCAAGTTCGACACCACTGTCGTCGCCGGAAACAAGCACCGCTGCCGGAGCTCCCCGGAGTTCGCCGAGGTAACCGAAACCGACGACCGGAGGCCCCTGAAGCAACCGAAACCATTTCATCGGCCGGAATTCCCGACACCTCCGTTTCGGTATTCCCTCTAAACTTTTGAGGATCTAATACTAACCATTATCTGTACCCAATCCCATTTTAATGTTTAATCAATCTGGGCAAATCAGTTTTCTTAAACTTATAGTTAACGTTTTGGTTAAATCTGAAGAAGATGATCTTGTACTACATAATAAATTTAATAAAAACTTAAATCTAACACCCAACTTGGCTATAGCCCAGTGGTGTTGGTGTGTAGTCAATGTACCCGGGTTCGAATCCTTTGGCTCCCTGTATTTTTCGCTGCTGTGACTGTTGTTGGTTCTGTTGACCCGGCCGGCGTTTTGGGCCACACATTTTTCATATTTCGGTTTTAAATCTTTGGGCCTACATTTTGATCCTATTTTCTTTCAAGTCCTTTGGGCCAGAACAACCAGTGGGCCAAACTCTTTATATGAAGTATATACATAAAACTGGTTTAATGTTAAATCAGTATTTATATTATTATTATTATCATTATCATTATTTTACTGTTAACATTACTATCAATTTTGTCATTTAAAAATTAAAAGTATTATTATTATTATTATTATTATTATTATTATTATTATCATTATTTTTATTATTAATATCATTATCATTTCAATATTAGTAATATTTTTTTGTTAAACTGTCAATTTTTATTAATCGTTATTACTAAATTTCTAATACCCATAACTTATAAATATCACCCTATCAAGTTAAACTTAGTCAAAATAATCTACTAACTTATAATTTTGGAGCATTTCCCTACCTCAATTTAACAAAATAACGCAATTCAAACATTAAAAATCTTAACGATTTTCCCTATCTTATTCTAGGTTAAACGATTCTTTAATCCTTCAATCTTATTCGTGCGATTCCAAGAAATCAAATTTGCAACCTAAGGTGAGTATACTCGATCCCTTTTTGTTTTATCACTTTTGGGGTGCAACATGTATTCTATACCAAAAACACGCAACACTTGAAACTTGTTATATTCATTACTATATCCACATTTAAACATGAAACAATTTGATGCTTGTTAGTCTTGTATGCTATGTAAACTTTCTATGTCTATATGAGCCCGCCTTAACAATTATGGTACTATGCATATGCTATAGGGGTAACGCACCGCCCTTGAAACTTGGGATATTGTTAAGTTAAACACATTAACCTCCCGTGAGACTTTGGGATAGGCAACATTAACGCGTTGGAAACTTGGGTTTTATCGTATTGTGACATCGTTTCAGCATATTAGTGACTTGTATCAATCTGTCACACCCCAACCGATGGCGGAAACATCGGATGAGATGAACAAATCGTTCAAAAGCATCATAACACTATTGGTGACAATATGTTTATCAATCTTTCACACCCCAACCGATGGCGGAAACATCGGGATGAGATTAACAAGTCGTTCAAAAGCATCATAACACTATCGGTGACAATATGTTTAAATTTCATTTCATAAATAACTAAAGATTCAAATACACTGCTTCAAATAAAATCAAACATAATAATTGATTTTTAACATGTGTTTCTAAGGCTTGTCCTAACTTGATTTCTTCAGGCTTGACTGTCAATCTGCAACATGTTTTAAAATATGATCAACAAATATATTGAGCGAGTATACAAGTTTGATACATATCATAATAGAATAAAAAGTTTCAATACTCAAATCCACCATGAATAATATGATACAAGTTCCTAATATGCTGAAACAATGTCACAATATGATAAAACCCAAGTTTCCAACGCGTTAATGTTGCCTATCCCAAAGTTTCACGGGAGGTTAATGTGTTTAACTTAACAATATCCCAAGTCTCAAGGGCGGTGCGTTACCTCTATATCATATGCATAGTACCATAATTGTTAAGGCGGGCTCATATAGACATAGAAAGTTTACATAGCATACAAGACTAACAAGCATCAAATTGTTTCATGTTTAAATGTGGATATAGTAATGAATATAACAAGTTTCAAGTGTTGCGTGTTTTTGGTATAGAATACATGTTGCACCCCAAAAGTGATAAAACAAAAAGGGATCGAGTATACTCACCTTAGGTTGCAAATTTGATTTCTTGGAATCGCACGAATAAGATTGAAGGATTAAAGAATCGTTTAACCTAGAATAAGATAGGGAAAATCGTTAAGATTTTTAATGTTTGAATTGCGTTATTTTGTTAAATTGAGGTAGGGAAATGCTCCAAAATTATAAGTTGTAGATTATTTTGACTAAGTTTAACTTGATAGGGTGATATTTATAAGTTATGGGTATTAGAAATTTAGTAATAACGATTAATAAAAATTGACAGTTTAACAAAAAATATTACTAATATTGAAATGATAATGATATTAATAATAAAAATAATGATAATAATAATAATACTTTTTATTTTTAAATGACAAAATTGATAGTAATGTTAACAGTAAAATAATGATAATAATAATATAAATACTGATTTAACATGAAACCAGTTTTATGTACATACTTCATATAAAGAGTTTGGCCCACTAGTTGTTCTGGCCCAAAGGACTTAAAAAGAAAATAGGATCAAAATGTAGGCCTAAAGATTTAAACAGAAATATGAAAAATGTGTGGCCCAAAGGCCGGCCCGGTCAACAGAACCAACAACAGTCACCGCAGCGAAGAATACAGTGAGCCAAGGGATTCGAACCCGGGTACCCTGGCTACACAGTGAGCACCAACACCACTGGGCTATGCGTTCGAGTCTCGGCCACAGCCGTTTTTAATTTTTTTTTGTTTCAACTAAGTTTTAGAATTTACAATAATGGTCCTGAAACTGGAACTTCCTGATAAATGCACAAACAGTCCCTGTAATGTAGTTTAGTTAATTGCACAATTAGTCCCTCATAGTTACTAACTAGGTTAGTTACTTGTTAAGTTTTAAAATGTTTATTGTTAACTTGATTAACCAAGTTAATGATAAGTTAAACGTTTTAATTAAACGGAAATTTATCCTTTTAATTATTTATAAAATGGATGATTAAATTTTATTTAAAAATATATATATATATTGATTAAATATATAAATAAATGATTAAATAATTGAATAAATAATCAATAAATAAACGCGAAAATATGGAGCGTTACATACCGGGAGGCTTTAGTTTGGAATAATGGTATTATTAACCAATTAGAATGCTAACGGGTCCTATCTTTATCATAGACTCGCACCGGCTAGCTTAAAATGATATTTACGGTACTATACGCTAGATTAAGCGACGACCGGAATAGAATGTAGTTTAAACCCGAAAAGAAACATATTACATTCTGGATTTTGATATAAAACTGATAAGGTCAAACCCGTTTCGATTAAACTACGTAAACTAGTCACATAGGCTTAACCGTACGCGTATAAGCGAAACCGGGAAACCAGATGAGTCGTATACAAGTTCCATACGCCATTATATTTAAAACATGTTGTAATATCAGTAGAATATCAACATGTATGCCCATTTCGGTTTTAAAATCAAATTACGCCTCAAAAGGGCATTTTGGTCATTTCATAACTTATAAAATGAGCTTGCAAATAAACTGATGTCATGGTCATAAATGTTTGGTCATAAATGTTTTGTAAAAATATTTAATTTATGATGTTATATCAATAGGATATCAAGTATATGTGTGGGTTAAAGTTTAGGACCAAATTATGTCTCAAAGAGGCATTTTGGTCATTTTACACATTACTTGACAGCTTATTTGGGAATCTGAGTTTAGATCATGTACCTACTGTAAATATATATGAAATAAGTTTTGAAATCAGTAGATATCAAGCCTTGATGCTCTAATATTGTTTTAAACCATACTGCGCCGAAACGGCGATTAAGTCGCTAAATGACTATCTAAATGGTATTTGAGTGAAACTGATGTTATGATCAGGTTAGTGTGATAAAAATATGTTATATAATATAATACATCAGTAGGTAATAGGTTTTGTTTATTATAATGATTGAAACTCATTTTATGTGACGTAAGGACAATACCGTCATTTAAGGACTTAATACATGTACTTATGTATAAACTCAGTTTACAATCTGAATTGATATCCCAAATAATCCTAATTATGATATTACATCAGTAGGTAAAGAGTTTTGGTGTCAAAATTAAGTTCAAACCATTTTATACGCTAAAAGGGCGATTTGGTCACTTTAAAGCATGAATTACGCTTGTTAACCAAAAATTCAGTTTATGAACAGAATGTTAACCTTAAAATAAGTTAAACAACTTAACATATCAGTTTACAAGTCATTTGTATGCTCATTTGTATTTAAAACCTTATTTTTAAACAAAATGTCTTTTTAGCAAAATTTGGCATATTTAACGGAAACTTGCGTATAAACTCGGATTACTATATGACCATGTATATGACTCCAGAGAGTTCTACTATAACATAACATGGTCATAATGCAACTTATGATCAGTAACTAAAGTTGCTAATTCGGGTCAGAACTGAAAGTCAAAGCAGGAGTCAATCCTTGTGACTTTCGGTTGCGAACCGACCTTAGACCTGGACTTCATGGGCCGAACATGTTTACACCTGTTCTAATAATTATTACCAATTTATTAAAGTGATAAAACATATTTTACAACACTTATTATTACTAAATATGAATTTTATTTCAAAACTGACCCGTTGACTTTTTATTGACAATAACTTTGACCCCGTCAATTGACCAAGCAAACGTGGTAATTAGGAGGTGCCCTTTTGAGGGATTAACACCTACCTAATTATGATCACGTAGCCATGTTCGTGTCGAACAATGGCTGGACCATAATGGCTCTTAGCCAATGGTCAAAGCGTTTTTACGTTAACGCTTTGACTTTGGCTTAAAGCCTACTAAAACTGAAAAGAGATGGTTGGAACACTTACAAGTGAACCAAAGAAGGCTAAGAAACTCAGAGGAAGTCCCCAATGAGCTCAGTAACCTCCATGTGAGAAATAGAGAGTAGAATGAAGAATGAGCAAGGGTAAGAGGCAATTGAAGTGCCCTTTTATAGGCGAGGAAGGAGTTGGATCATGCCAGGTGTTATGGGCTGCCATAGGTGAGTACAAGTGTTTTGGGACGTGTCTTGAGTTTCTAGATGGGTGGCATTCGCGAGATAAGTGGCAGGGCAGCAAGCTGCCATGTTTCTGTTTGCTGGCAGTCCCTTACAGACCGTATGGGATCTGCCTTGCGGTCCGTAAGGGGCTTTAGCGCCCACTGATTTTCAAATGGTTACAGACCGTAACCACATATGGTTGCGGTCCGTAACCACATATGGTTGCGGTCCGAACCACCTTCTAGAAACCATATTTTGGCAAAGTTCACATTTGGTCCCCCGACTTTGAATAATCATCGTTCAGAGGTCATACTTTAACATAACGATGCTTTTAGTCCCTCTCGGCTAACATGTAGCAACGAGGATCAACGGGACACGTGTCGAAATTTTACTCGACGGGTTTTTACAAGGTGTTACAACAATAAAAGCTCGGTCAACATCATTCAGCTGGAGACCTTGAAAAGGATGAATATCCCTGAAGCCGAAATTACCTCAAAGTCAACGGTGCCCGTAGGATTCAGTGGTGAAGTGAGGAATACCTTCGAAGAGATAAAGCTGCCTGTATATGTTGAGGGAGTAAACTCAATACAACGTTTTTGTGTCATGGATTCGTTGTCCTGCTGTAACATTATATTAGGAAGGCCATGGATTCATGACATAAAAGTCGTACCTTCAACCTATCATCAATGTGTCAAGATCCCTACTCCTTGGGGAGTAGTCAAAGTTGAAAGTGACCAGCAGGAGGCAAATGAATGCTACTCCTCTTCAATGAAAGCCTCAACAAAATCCCGGGCAGGATAACAATTAAGGATACAAGCACAAGATATCATGGAGGTATCAGACCAGGATGTCAAAAAAGTTATCATCGATGAAAATAATCCGGATATCTCGGTGCTTGATAGCCACGTTTTCATGGAAGCACGAAGATATGACAGGCCCGTTCAACAAAAAGAAGGAAGTTTGCTCCGGAAAGGAATGCTATCATACAAGAGGAGGTAGAAAGATTATTGAATTCCAAGATGATTAGGGAAGTTAAATTCCTTAAGTGGCTGGCAAACGTAGTTGCGGTCCAGAAGAAGAATGGAAAGTGGAGAGTCTGTGTTGACTACACAGATCTTAACAAAGCTTGTCCGAAGGATCCATTTCCACTGCCTCATATAGATTCCATGGTGGATGCAAATGCTGGATATGAAATGTTGACTTTCATTCATGCATCCTCAGGATTTCAACAAATCCAAATGGAACTATCCGACCAGGAAGATACAACATTCATGACACCTACAGGTATATACTGTTATACTGCTATGGCTTTTGGTCAACATGATGTTCAAGGATAAGCTGGGGGACACTATGGAAGTATATATCGATGATACGGTGGTGAGATCCAAGAAAGCGAAGAATCACCTCCAGGATCTAGAATGTGTCTTCAATATCATGGACCATATAATATGAAGTTAAATCCTGCCAAGTGCCATTTCGGAGTGGGGTGGGGCAGGAAAATTCTTGGGATATATGGTAACCAAGAGAGGGATAGAAGCAAGTCCAGAGTAGATCAGTGCTATCCTAGATATTAAATCACCATCTAATATGAAGGATGTTTAGAGGTTAACTGAAAGGGTAGCGGCATTGAACAGATTCATATCAAGATCCTCAGAAAAGTGCAAAGACTTTTTTGATATCCTGAAAAAGAACAAAAAATTCGAATGGGGAGAAAGACATGAAGCCGCTCTGCAAGAATTGAAGCAATATCTTTCAAGTGCACCTCTACTAATGAAACCTGAAGATGGTGAACCTCTATCCCTGTATCCTGCAGTGTCAGGGAATGCAGTAAGTGCTGTCTTGGTAAAGGATCATGAAGGTCAGCAGTATCCTATTTATTATGTTAGTCAAAGTTTATTAAATGTTGAAATTAGATATTCTCATCTAGAAAAGTTAATACTAGCTTTAGTTATGGCGTCGACAAAGCTTAGACATTACTTTGAAACACATAGGATTCATGTTAAAACCAATTATCCTATTAAAAATGTGATTAGGAAACCTGAAATGTCTGGTAGGATGGCTAAGTGGTTTGTTAAGGTAAGTGATTTTGATTTAATATATGAACCTAGGAATGCTATAAAGTCTCAGGCCTTAGCAGACTTTGTGGCTGATTTTAGTAGTGATATTCAAGAAGAAGCCGACCTAGAAGTCCAACAACTAGGAGAAAGCTCACATATTTGGATGTTATATACTGATTGGTGCTTTAAATTTAAGAGGTATAGCATTAGGAATTCTACTAAAATCGCCACAGGGGGACATATTACCCAGGCTATTAGATGTGAATTTCCTGCTACGAATAATGAAGCCGAGTATGAAGCTTTAATAGCAGGATTAGAACTATGAATATTAAGTGTTTACAAGTATATGTTTATTCCCTGTTAATTACTAACCATTTCAATGGATATTACGCAGTAAAAGGTGAAAAGTTGGCTGAATATCTTGAAATTGTTAAAACATTAGCAGGATATTTCGATGTATTTACACTTGACTAGGTACCAAGGGAAGAGAATGCTGAAGCAGATGCTCTAGCAAACTTAGGATCTATTGTCAGGATACAAGAAGGAATTAGGTACCAATACTACATGTCTTATATCATGCGATGGAACATCCTAAATCACAGGATAAAGAAGTAGCAAGTATCCAGGATCCTGGTGATGGATATCCTGGGAAGAATCCTGAATCCTGGATGGCTCCGATCATGAAATATCTATAAAAAGGAGATATTCCAAAGGATGAGAATCCTAAGGCTTTCCGAATGAAGGTATCTCGCTTTACAATAATAAATAATATCTTGTACAAGAAATCTCTTACAGGTCCATACCTAAGTTGCTTGGAAGATCCCGAAACTAAGGAGGTGCTTCAGGATATACATGAAGGAGACTGTGGCAACCATACTGGGGGCAGAGCTTTGATTTCAAAAAGTATTGAGAACATGATATTACTAGCCAACCATGAGAAAGGATGCTATGGAGTATCCCCAGAAGTGCGATGCATGTCAAAGAGATAACAATATACTGCATCAGCTTGCAGAACCATTATATCCTATCATATCTCCTTGGCCATTTATGAAATGGGGGATTGATATAGTGGGAAAACTCCCAAAGGCTCCTCGAGGAAAAGTTTTCATGCTAGCAATGACAGATTATTTCTCCAAGTGGGTTGAAGCAGAAGCGTTTGCCCAAGAGGAATATCCTGACAAGATTTGGGACACCGGCCGAGATAATCTGTGATAATGGCTCCCAATTCATCAGCAAAAAACTATGGATTTTTGTAAGAGTTGGGGAATCAAAATGATTACGCGAACACCGGTGCACCCTCAAGCTAAAGGACAGGCAGAATCATCAAACAAGATAATTATCAATAATCTGAAAAAGAGATTAGGTGATAAAAAAGGAAAATGGGCAGAAGAACTTCCGTTTGTCCTATGGGCAAAAAGAACAACTGTGAAGAATGCTACTGGGCAGACCCCATTTTTGTTGGTATTTGGAGCAGAAGCAGTGATTCCAACAGAAATGGTGATACCAACAGCTAGATCAAGTCTACGGGATCATGAAGTAAATCCTGAAGTCTTATGTCAGGAATTAAACACTGTTGATGAAACGAGGGATGCAACAAATCTAAGGATAGCAGCATATCAGCAAAGGATTGCCAAGTCATACAACAAAAATTTAAGAACACGGGAGGTTTCAAGTTGGAGATTGGGTATTGAGAAAAGCGTTTCAGAATACAACTAATCTTGCTGATGGGAAGTTAGCTCCAATATGGGAAGGGCCATATGAAATTGAGTCAGAATCAGGAAAGGGAGCATACTGGCTCAAGACCATAGAGGGAGATATGATACCAAGATCTTGGAATGCCATACACCTTAAGGCCTATTACAAGTGAGTTTAGAATTTGAATTCTAACTCAGGATGGTATGACTTCTACCTTATTTAATTAACTTGGATTCAATTTATTTACTATTATTTTGAAACCCTCTACTGACTTAAGCATCGGATGAGTGTTAGCTTGAGTATATCTTGTAGGGATATACTTCAGGATGATACTCCAGGATATTTGCTCAAGATGAATCGAAAGACTAGAGGATTGGCCCCCTCTCCACGTTTAAGGGATTCAGATCCCTTTCACAGGTTTAAAGGCATTCACCTTTCTTCCGAATTGGGTTTAAACACCCCGTCTGGAGCGCAAGTTATCCGGGTATAGTTCAAGATGGCGGGACCAGTTCATGTAACAATGGCTAACAATTTCGTCATTATTGGCTATATCCTGGATCCTTACGGTATATGATGATTGATCACCCTCTCTCACGAAAGGGTATTTTCATACTCTCTGAGGTTTAAAGGTGTTCACCTTTCTATGTCTTGGAGTTTATACACTCCCGCCTGTAGCGCACAATTAAGGGTTTATCCCCAGTACATTAAGGGTTTGACCCCAGCAAAACTAAAATTTTTGGACAAGTTCCAGAGATATGACAAACTATGATTCTGTTTACACACATTCTTCTGTTGATAAAAAAGTTACGACGTTCAATTACTAAGTGAAGAAGTACTCAAGTATGTCGATACAATATCCTACACAGACAAGGGACATTATGCTGGGGACATCACAAGTGGTTCAAAGATTGAAGTTGAAATTATAGCCTAAGTGTTTCTTGTATGATTTTTTATTCTTCAAATTTTGAAAGCCTTATCTAAATGGTCTAAGTTTTTATATAGTCATATTTAACCAAGTTATCTAACATTTTGATTAAAAAATGAAGAAAGTATTGGACATTGTATCATTATCCTGACAAGGATATTTAAGCAGGATATTTGATCAGGATATTCAAAACATATATTTCAAAATAAAAACATTACAATAACAGATAAGGCAAAAAAGGTTAGTTTATTATTAACGGTCCAAAGGGTTGTACTCTTGGCTTCATCTCAAAACAAGACCCATCCACCAAGAGTACAACTAGTTTATAGGGCATATCTACATAAACAGTTGAAGGCTTCGTCCTGAAAACACAGGATCCCTCCACCTCCTACTGTTGAATTGTTCTAAAGCATGCAGGATTTATAAATTGTTCGAGTGCAGGAAAAGTGAATTGTTTAGGGGTTACAGACCATCAAATTCAAAAAGTGGGGTCTGGCCTAGGCATCAATATCTATCATCGCCCACTTCGATGCTCTCACACAGCAGCATCTTCATCAGCCTTCTTCACCTCCTCACCACTAGCATCCTGACCAGCATCAGCTCCAGCATCCGTCTTCTCTCCAGCCTTGACCGCCATCTCAGCCGCCTTCGAAGGCTCTGCAACCGCTGGCTTGGCAGGATACTCCACAGGATTACCACCGAGATCCTTCAATTTCGCCTCCCAGGCTCCAATGGAACAGGTTGGGCATTCAAAACCCATAGCTCCGGCTTTATAGGCCATCTTCAACCTGGCCTGGAGGAGGGAAATGACGACGGAACTCTTGAGGCCCTCCTTGTAGGTGATCATATCATGCTCATGTTGAGTCTGAACAACATCCAGCTTAGCCTGAACTTCTTGGGTAGCCTTCTTCATAGCAGCCCGATACTCCTGGGTCATCGCCTTGAATTTGCCTTCATAATGCTGAGACTTGGCGGCAGCAATCTTTCACGTGACTTCTGCTTTCTTCAGCTTGGCCTCTAGCATGTTATTGACCCCACAAGATTCTTCATAAAGATGCGTCAGGCGACTAAGACCCTACAATTCAGAATAACAGGTATCAATATATATTATATAACCATGATATCAATTCAGTATATACTCACATGATACATGATAAGGATATTTACCTGGTTGAGAAAGGAAGTCATGAGGCTATTGGATTCTGCAAATCCAAGGTTCTCGTAAGAAGGAGCCTCAACGAAGTAGCAGGGGAATCAGTCTCCTTTCTCTTACAAGAACTGGAGGCACGAGGCTTGGTGGTTGAAGAAGGCTTGGGGACAACAGTAGGCTTGGAGCTGGAGGATGGCTTCGATGCGACAGAGGGTTTAGAACTTGGCTCTATCTTTACTGCGACAGGTCCGGAGTAGCTATCCAACTCGTCAAGGTCAAAGACTTCGGGGATCTTGGCTGGTTCTGCACAAAAAAGGGAGTGATCTTAAACTTATCTAATCGATATTTTTAATAACAAAACTTATGCATGTATTTTAAGCAAAAAAGCCCTTACCAGACATGTTAGAGCTGGAGTGATGACTTGAGGCTGCTTGATTTGGTACAAAGCTTCTTTCGATTTTTGGTAGCTTGTAAATGGCTTCAATCCTTTCTACTGAGTCGGTGAGAGGAGGTGCTAATTTCTTGAATTCCGCTGCACAAAAGAAAATAAGGATGTCAGAACATGGTATTTGGCAGGATATGTTTGAGGATAATCTTAAAACCCTAATTCCTACCCTTGGTCAACCATTTCATATGATAATCTTTCCCACCAGGGATGGAACTTCTTTTCACGAAGAAGAACTTTGTTTTCCATTCGTCCTTATTCTTGGTGGCCTGAAGAATGAGAGGACTGTTAGTGGTGGAGTAAAACGAGAACCTGCTAGAACCATGGGATCTTAGCCGGTATGCTAGAGAAAGATCATTAACACAAAGGTCAGATACGTGGTTGTTCTTGATGCGATCAAGAACCACTAAAACCCTCCAAAGCATGGGCATAGTTTGGCTGAAGCTAAGGCCGGTGATGCGAAAGAAATCGGTGATAAAGTCAGAAAAAGGGAATCGAAGACCTAATATGAATGGAAAAGCATTAAAACAAAGCCTTCGGTGGACGACATGTCTGATCGGAGTTCCCGATGGTATGGCCTGAATATCGTGCCGTCCGAGAAGATACCGGAGGTTTGAAGGGCTGACAAGTGGGCCTTATCGAATTGCACCATTCTTTCTCCGGATACTGGAGAAGATTTTGTGTTGTGAAGGTAGGGGCCGAATCGCCGGAACTAGACCTAGTTTGCCTTGCCATTTTTGACCTAAAACAGAAGAAAGAAGGGAGAAAAAGGATGAACATGAGAGAGAGAATTTTACCTTTTAACTTTCTTGATGATGGTTAAATGGAGAGTAAGTTAAGTAGTTATAGGGGAGTAATGAGTAGATTTAGCCTGGGTAGTTACATCTTGTAAAATCAGGGAGTCTTATCTCTTAATGGCCTCAATAAACATAAAAATATAACCGTTGGGACACAAGATCCTCAACAATAACATTTTTGGGGACAATTGTTATGGGTGGAATTCTGAGCCCATATCCTGACACTATATCTTGAATTTATGATAGCTGATTATGATCAGGATACCGAGCCAGGGTATTGGTAACATCCTGAGGCAATATACTGGTAGTTACTAATAGTTTGCTTGCAGGTTATGGCTGCAGGATCACAACGTTCACAAGGACCCTTTCTTCTAAAGACTCGCTCACTTTAGTTGGGAAATAGACGTTGAAGTCAGAAGAATAGGTCTCCAACGTTCAAGAGGGAACATTCAGAAGAATCTCTAGTTTATAGGAGAAGTTGTTTTTATTGTAACTATATAGACGATAAGCCAGATCGTAGGACACACAACACTTGAACACACTTCACTCCGAGCTCTCTAACTCATACACATTTCTTTCTAGCAATCGCACATTCACACTCACAACTAGCAATCATTGTAACACTTAGTAGCGATCTGAGCATTATCCTGCACTGTATATTCAAGCAATAAGAAGAACAAGGCAGCCGACAATTGTCAGCTCCTGAGGTTTTATGCCAGAGATCTAGATTGATCAAGGGCTTTCCTCGTATATCCTGTGTTAACTTTCATTTTTCTCGCATTTGTTTAAGTATTTGATATAGTTCATTATCCTGCAACTATATCCTGAAAATACTTTCATAATCAACCAACCAAACACTTTTTTACAGACCACAGTAGCACGCTACCTCACATACTAAGTTTGATCACTAAATTGCTTCGGTAATTTTTGACCAAAACAGGTATGTGTTTAGGTGATGTTGATAACTTGTTCTTTTGATTCATACAAACCCTAGACATCCAAACAATCATCTGTGTTTAATTGATCATGTCTGATGAATATGTCTTTGTTATTAAGTGTGGAACGAACATATGATGCTGCTAGATGTTAGAAATGATAAAGCTATAATAGAACTGGAACAAACGTATGATGCTGCTAGATGTTAGAAATGATAATACTATAATAGAACTGTTGAATTGATGATCGGATTGGTAATATTGTTGAAATTAGGGTTTTGATCGTATACCGTTACTTTGAAAACTGTGTTGGTGTGTTGGTTGGCCGGAGATAATTGTCAGACTTTGTGAAGTCACAAAAGTCCAAAGTTATCATATTCCGAGTTTAACTGCTTGTTTGACTTTGTGCGAGTCCAGGTTTGACAAGGTCCAGATTTGAAGAAGTCACATGATCCGAATTTATTGAGTTGAATATGTCCGAATTTGTTAGTTAAACATATCCGAATTTTTTGAGTTAAACATGTCCGAATTTGTTGAGGTTGAACATGTCCGAATTTTTTGAGATTGAACATGTCTGAATTTATGTATATACTTATTGTCCGAGTTTAGGTAATGTATGTATGGAGTCTGAACTTGTTTACATATATTTGATAGAGTTTGTGGGATGATAGAACTTATTTGATAGAGTTTGTGGGGTGATAGAACTTAATTTGAAGATAAAACTTAATTGACGATAAAACTTATTTGATAGAGTTTGTGGGATGATAGAACTTATTTGATAGAGTTTGTGGGGTGTAGAACTTAATTTGATGATAGAACTTAATTGAAAATAGAACTTATTGATAGAGTTTATGGGGTGATAGAACTTAATTGATAGAGTTTATTTTGTAAGGACTTATGTGTCCGAACTTAGTATCTTGTATTTATACTCGGTGAATGAAATGCAAGTTTCTCTCTTTGTGAAACAAAAACCCTGGCTACTGTGTGTTACTGTATAATAAACATATTAACCTGATCACTAAAACAATAGGTTGTTTGGACACTTAGGGTATTGCAAACTCTACTTGTATACTTACCAACATTTAACGTACATTAGGTCGTGTGTAACAGACCTATCACTTACGTAACGAGAAAGACATGTTAACATTACCGAGCAAACTAAGGTGAGTTCACTACTCTTTCACAAGCATACGTCCTGGGGGGACAAACTACTATTCCTTAGAGGAATATTTTTTACAACTTTTGTAGTTTAATTTCGATGTTGGTTAAGAAACTCAACACTATCATGAAAGTCCCTACTTACTACCGAACTAGTTGCCTTGGAGGCAACAAGGTATTAGTTGATAGCACTATTAGGCTTGACAACCTCACACGTACCTAGGAGGACGGGCGTGAACTAAGGACCTTAAACACATGGCCAATGTTGATAGGCATTGATGAGGGCAAACAAACAAACGTCATTCCTATATCAAGCTTATTAATGACATATCTTTAAACTAAACACCTACTTGTTTTATGTTAAACAAAACTGTGAACTCGCTGGCTTTATCGTTGATACACTTTTTCTGCATGCTTGTTGGTCGTTAGATAATTCATGCATGGGAACTTGCAATATGAGGAGTTGGAGTGTCATGGGGCGTGATACCGGATTGCAAACATTCATACTTTATGTTTTAAAACATTTTGATTTCAATTGTTGAATGTTTACCTTGCTTCCGCTGAACACTTACTATGTTTGAAACGTTTAACTTAAGATTCACTATTCATGTTGGACATGATAACTTGTTTTATATTATTTACTATTTGTTCGACATGATTAGTGGCTAGATCCTAGTACGTCACACGCCTCACGGTAAAACTCCGCAAGTGGTAATTTGGGGGTGTGACATAATCAATATGTATCATATGAGAAATTATAGGATTAGTTTCCACTTAGACTACGCAGTATGGGGGGCTAACCCATAGCCACCTCAGCCAAAAATCAATAATAGCGCCCCCATACCCATTCCGTGGGTGCCATAGGAGGGGGTGGAGGCGCTATTGATGCCTCGCCAACACAATAGCGAGCATTCACTAGCTTGACCTGGTTGAATGATGTATCCTTTGACCATTGATGCAACGGTAAAATTTAAAAAAATATATTTAAAAAGTCAAATATGTGACAACCGGTACTTTCTGATCCTCAATTACGTGAATAACAAACATTAAGACATTAATACTAGCGTAATTAGACGTAAATTAACTTAATCAGGCTTTCGGAGCGCCTAGGAACGTCTGTCCAGCCTTACACTACACGAATGTTGATTTGCGGCAAAGACTGCTGAATGATATGCGGTAACGAACTGACACCAGACAAAATACTAACAAGGCCAACAAATACGAATTTTATACGTATAATTTATACATATGAACGTGGTTTTGCGAATTTATGGAGCTTTCGAATGTCACAAACACGAACGCGAAAGAAAAACGCGACTACAGGAACGCATTGACAGCGAAACGAAAGCATCAGATATGTGAATTACCTTAATAACTGAAATATTATGATATATGTAGCTTCATAATCGAATTTTAATATTCATAAACAAAATCGCATAAAAAACGGATCATAAACGATAAACGAGGCATTTTATGCGATTTAACGCGCCCGACGAACATACGCGTCTATTAACGACTTACGGCATAATTTTATATACGCTCGACCCTAATTAAACGTTATATGACATTTTATGAAATCCGGGAGTGAAAACAGGCTCCAGAAACGTTAACGGGCTGCACGAAAACTCAAGACACGGGCTAATGGACCTAGGGCCCAAGCCCACTTGGAAAACCTAACTATTAATACATCTCATTCCCTAATTTCTCAGTTGAAAACCCTAGCCCCAAGATGAAACTCTGCCTCCTCTATAAACTCCAGTCACCGGAGATAGAATTCCAGCCGGATTTTCCGGCTCCCGTTTTTCAGGCGACACATGCGCCACACACACCCAACGCCTTCTCCCTTACCTCCATGTCTCGTAACACACACACACACACCTGATACATGTTTCCTGAGAAAGAGGGACTAGCGAGATAGTGAGAGATCTTTGAGACAAAGGACATCGGAGAGAGAGACCGGCTGCGAGAGATAGAGGGTCGACCACCTTGTTTTACGGCGGCGCGATGGCGGTGGACAGGCGACGGCGGTCAGAAGGTAGTACCGTCACCCCGACGACCAGAAAAGCTGCAACCAGCAGCTGGGGTGTGGTTGTTTCGCAATGATCTCGAGATACGGTGGTGAGGGACTGTCCCAACGACGACAATAGTACGACCCCGGTAAGCACGAGTTCCCCTTCGATTATGAAATCGGTATACTTATTTCTTTAAAGCTTCCTTTTTTTGTTTCTTTTTATTTTAGTGGTGTTTGGAGTGATGATGATGATGATGGCCGTGAGTTGGTTGACGACGGCAGTGGAGCTGCTGGAGTAGCGATACGTAGAGTTTGGGGCCGGAGGAGGTTGACAGCAGTGGTGGTTGCGACGCCGCAGCCAGAGACAGCTGTTGTGGTGAACGGTTCGGGTTGGGTCGGTATGGTTTGGGGTCACAAGAGTAAACAATGCTCAGATTCACGTCTATCTGAGTTTGGTTCAGCAGAGTTCGGTTTCGAGTCAACTCAGTCAACTCGGCTAAAACGAGTCAACTCAGAATCGGCTCGGGTCAATAGTAGTCAACATCAGATTTTCTCGGTTCACTCGTTTTAGTTTTAATGTTAGGGTCAAAATCTGTCAAAACCGGGTTGACTCGGTCAACATCGGGTCAACTCGTCAAACGCATGGCTCGGTAAAATCTAAACGATCCAAACTCTTGTTATTGTTTTATATGAATATTAGTTGAACGTAAAACCGAGCTCAAACCGACCCTACTAATGATATGATAAGTATATCCGAGTGAACTAGTAAAATTTCATGAATCATATATTTCGTGCTCGTATATATATTGCGGGCACTAACTGAAAACCGAAACGACACGCGATAAAATTATACTAATATATGTTGAATTTAAGAAACGGAAAAATTAGCGCTTCGGATACAATTGAAAGATATACATATATATTGAAATTGAAATATTGTTGCGTTTTGATAAAATATCGACACTTTGATTTGTCGGGTTTTTCCAAAAACAGAGGAAACTCTGTCCGTTTTTCTTAAAAACTCGTAATACGAAACGTATTTATATTACACAAATGACATCTAACGAGATTGAGGCATATTTATAAAGTAAATATATAAGTATATTTATTTTTGGCGACGCTTTATGACTTACAAAACGGGCTTATAACATTTCGACAAAAGTGATTAAAAGATAACAAACCACCGAAACTTATTTCGTATAAACATAACTTCTTATGTTTAATCCAAAAGTCTACTATTCGACGATTATTATTAGACGTTTATTATCCGACGATTATCTAAAATAATTATAATTAGAATTGTATTTATTGGCAACGTTTACGACCCAAAGGTTTATAAAATAAACATAATCATTTATATTTATTTTCAAACGTCGATAATTCGAATATTTTCGAATACTTTTATAAAATAAATATATACGTGTTCCTATCTATTTCAAACGTCGATGATTCGGACACTTTTATTTAAGTAAATATAATGTTGTATATTTATTTCAAATCTCAGGTTATTTTATAAAACAAATATAATGTTTATATTTATTTAAATGTCGACGATTCAGATACTTTTATTTATATACACATAATAGTTTATATTTATTTCAAACGCCAACGAGTCGTAGCTTTTCATAAAATAAAAATAACTATTTTTATTTATTTTCGATGCCTAAACAAGAACGACACTTTATTACAAGAGTATACAAGCGTCAAATATATAATTTTTATTAATTATAAACGAGACAGAAGACGCTTATTTTCGGACACGGAACATTTTGCATATATGAATTTATGTGTATATATATATATATGTACATCTACGAAAAGCTACGGAGAGTCGTATTACCATTATTCATCTACGTACTTCTATTCATAACGACTTACACGATTTCATAAAGATACTTATATCTATATTTATATTTTTATATAAATATATACCCTAAAACCCTTGAAGCCAAGTATCCCTAATACTTAGTAATTATCACCAACATTAAATGGAACTAAACAAGAATACCTTATTCTTTTCCATCAAGTTAACAACTTACCACCGAGTCATTCAGTTAGCGATTCGGTAGACCTCGGAGACATGTACTTTAGCTACATCATTTTATTAGAATCTTATAAGATATTCCATGATAGGAATGCTATGGTTGCATGCTAGCGAGTTCACTTTCTTGGAATGACATTACGGAATCACATTAAACTAGCTTTGCACAAGGATATCAAGGTGAGTTCATAACCCCCACCGTTTAAGGTTTTACATTTTTATAAATGTTTTCGGGGTGGAAAGACATGCAAGTTCTGCAAATGTCTACTATTCGACGATTATTATAAGACGTTTATTATCCGACGATTATCTAAAATAATTATAATTAGTATTGTATTTATTGGCAACGTTTACGACCCCAAGGTTTATAAAATAAACATAATCATTTATATTTATTTTCAACCGTCGATAATTCGAATATTTTCGAATACTTTTATAAAATAAATATATAAGTGTTCCTATCTATTTCAAACGTCGAGGATTCGGACACTTTTATTTAAGTAAATATAATGTTGTATATTTATTTCAATGTCAGATTATTTTATAAAACAAATATAATGTTTTATATTTATTCAAATGTCGACGATTCGGATACTTTTATTTATAGAAACATAATAGTTTATATTTATTTCAAAGGCCAACGAGTCGGAGATTTTCATAAAATAAATATAACTATTTATATTTATTTCCGACGCCAAAACAAGAACGACACTTTATTACAAGAGTATAAAATGCGTCAAATGTATAATTTTTATTAATTATAAATGAGACGCAAGACACTTATTTTCGGACTGTTAGGATCTGAGTTTGAATTACTTGTAGGTTTTGTTTCAAAAATGAAAATGATTGAATTAAAAGAGATTTGCAGCGGAATAAGATGGAAAACTTTTACTACAAGCAATGGTCGTTTGTTTTCATCATCATCTTGCTTTCAAGTTGATTAACTTGCATGTGATTCACAAACTCCCCACCAGCCTTTGCAATTACAGTCTGGTAATGAGAAAATGCAGAGAAGATGATATGCGAAAGTTGATCTTTTAAGAGACAAGTTTAAAGGTTACATGAGTTGCCTATTTATACTAACTATCTAACCTCTGAGCATCTTTGATGACGTCAAGGTTGATAGTGACAGGAAACTAATATGTAACTAACTCTAAACACTGCTTATTCTAATTATCAATGCTTGGCACTGTTACATGGATTAACTAAGCTAATGACTAAACTCTGATTACTATCCTCTGTCCCTTGTTAACTCTGGCGGACCTTGAAGCTTTGTGAAGGCAGATGATAGGATGAGCAGTCTTTATGGAAAGCAGTGTAAGTACATCAGAGGTTGTAACCTCTGATAGTTGAACCAGAGCTCGGATAGTGTTATTTGGCTTTATATCATCTGTTCCTTTCATAGGGTTCAATCCCAACAATCTCCCCCTGGAACAAATGATGCCAAAAACACTTTATTCTTGGTTTTTATTCCTCAGAAGGAATTCTCTTATCTGATCTTTGAATTGAAGTTCAAAGTTAAGAGATTCCATGTCATCAGCATCCTTCACCAGCTCTAAACATAGTTGTTCTTGGAAGTCTTCTACTGTAAGCTCATAAGCATCTTCCATGGATAGTTTAGTGGCTGCACCACCAGACTTGAGCAATGTCAATTCATGGGTGTCTTTGTCGACCTTCCATTTTAGAATTTTTGGGTCTGATGGTTTTCTTGAAGGAGCTTTTATTGCAGAGGTTGGTAAATGAGCCATCTTTGATAAATCTTTAGCCAGCTTGGCACTTGTATCATCTGTGTGATAATCAATCATTTTCTGAATCCCTTCTTTAATAAATGTATCCTCAAACTCTTTGTCAGTCTTTTCATTCATCTCCCCTTGCTTTTTCCTGTGTTGCAGGGCAAGTGTGGAGTGGGCAGATGTTGAGCTAGACTTTTTAGAGAGTTGAGCTCTGAGGATAGCATCTTCTTTTGAATAGTCAGGCTTGGGAGGCATGGATGGATCCTTTTTCCTTCTCTCTTCCAAACTTTTGTAAGTATCTATCACCCTCACTTCACCCCATCTCATCACTTGGTTTTTGGAACCATAATGATTTTGAATCAGTTCTTGCTTCATTCTCTTCAACTTCAAGGCATTTTCAGTGATATCTTTCTTGTATAAATCCCAGTTGGGAGGAGTTGGCTTTTTAAGAGGGTCTTTAAACATTTCTTGCATTCTGTTGATTTCCTCCCTCAGTTCATCTATGTTGCAATCCTTGAACTGTGGCCTTGTTGCTTTATACATCTTCTTTTCCATGATATACTCAATGAGTTCACTCTTGAGCAACTTATTCCCTTACTGACAACGGTGGCTCTGATCCTTGACAAAATTTTGTAGAATGGTGACTTTACTCAGTTGAAAGGACATGATAATCTGTATCTATCTCTCTATCATTTTTACCAACTGATTCTCTTTTGGCAATATCCTCCGCTTGCTTCTTTTTCAATTCTAGATAGGCATCAACATTTGCTGGTCTTGGATAGCCATCAAGGGATAGAATTGTTCTTTTGTCAGGGTCATCCTCTGAAAAGAAACTTAGGATCTCATCCCTGACTACTGGTAAATCAAGAGGATGCAACTTTGATGCAGGAATGACTTTAAGAGTTGAAGAAGTTGTAAGCACTGATGGGGGATCAGAGGTGTTGATGATAGTGGAAGAGGTGCAGAGATCTCATCATCATTTATCACTTTTGTGATTTTCCTCCTTTTAAACCTTAAAGTAGGTGATGGTGGTTGTGGGATTTTTGGTGGTGTGGATAATGGTTGAGTTGATGTGGGAAATGTGATCATGGCAGTGGATGGAGTTGCATCTGTTGCAACCTCTGCTGTATCAACAGATGTTGACACAACAGTTGCTGTAACATCTGCTTGTGTGGATGTGGGTTGTGGTTTTGAAGATGTGATCGGTTTTTGAGAGGCAGAGGTTTTCATGGTTGGATTAGTTTCAGGCTTAGTTTTAGGAGGGTGTGGATGTTGGTTTCCTGGCTTTTCTAGCAGGAGCTCTTTTTGATGAAGTACCAACCTCTCCTTTTTCTATTTGCTGATCAATCTTTTTCTCAACCAACACTCTGCTCTCCTCAATCACATTCTTCTTGTGACTAGCCTTGCCTTGGCCACAATTTCTTCGGTTAAATCTTTCTTCTTTGAACCATCAGGCCTTGGAATGTTCAATGTAGGTCTGGCCTTATCATCATCTATTGTTAGCTTCTTTGGACCCATAGGTTTCTCCCCCTTTTTGGCTTCATCTGTTGTAACAAATATAACCGTTGGAGGTGCATGGCCAGTGGTTGTGAGTAGATGTGCTTTGATGGCTTTAATGTCTGCTGCAGTATCTTGATACCTTGATTCAAACATGTTTCTAACATCATTCATCTGGTGCTTGTGTTGTAAATCCAAATAGTGTTGTTGATGTTGAAACAAAGGGTTAAGAGCTTCTTTGAGATCAGCAATGGATAGAACAGAGGGTTGACTTGCTGTAGCTATCATCTGCTTTAGTAAATCTTTGATTTCACACAACAGAGTTTTCTATTCTGGTCACTCTCTCCGTCAAATCCTGGTATTTTAGATCATCACCTAATTTAATAGGATCATCTGAACTCCTACCAGTGGTGGTAGTTATATCTATGTTATCATGAGCAGTGGTTTTAGGACCAGCTTCAAACATAGATGCCCCTTTGTCTTGGTACTGGGGACTTCCCACAATAGAGGTAACAGTTGTTGCCTCAGCAGTGGTTGCCTTCAACCAAGTCTTATTAATGAAACCACTGTCCAACTGAGAACTAGGGAGTTCAGCAATTGTAGTGGCTGCTTGTGTTGAACTATCACCAAGGGTTACATGTAACCCAAGGGATGTAGCCTCTTCATTTGCTAATGGGCTAGCAATGAATAAAGAATCAGACCCAGCCACTGGATGAAGTATATTCTCAGTAATAAGTTGTTGAGAAATTCTGGTTTGTGTCTGAACTAATTCAATTGCATTCAGCAATGGTACAATTGTGGGTGGAAGTGAAGGTATTGGTGAAGGTGGTTGAGTAGAAAGCGACATTGCCCTGGGAGAGGGGTTGTGGAAGATAGACCTAAGTGGATCTAGAGCTTCATAATTTGGTGTCCCTGTGTCTACAACCTTTTCCTTTTGTGAGGAAGAAGGAGGAGTTTCAAAGCCGGTGGGAGATCTTTGAACCATCTGTTGTGAAGAAGTAGCAGCAGTGGTTTGTGACTTTGGTGCTGTCACAGGGTTAACCTCTGGGATCTCATCTTCCAGAGGACCCTTTTTGGGTTTGGTGGGCTTTTTGGAAGTTGGTTTGGTTTTATTTTTGGAAATTTCTGGTGTGGGTTTCACGGCAGCGGTTGTGTTGCCCTGATCACCAAGAGCAGTGGGCTCAGTAGCAAGAGGTTGAGTTTGAACATTTAGTTCTGGTAAAACTTGCTCATCCTCCTCTACTTGTGTTTTCTCAACTTTATCTTGGTTTGTTATTCTGGTGAAAGTTTCATGATCAAGGCGGACTGGATTAACCACAACGCCAATTTTACTTTCAGGCCCTTTAATTTGATCCTGTAAGTAAACACTCAAGAACCGTGGATGCATCAAGAAAGCTTTTCTTTTTTCAATATTTTTAAAATTATTCACAAGATCATTGAACAGTATCTGGGAGTAGTTTAAATCGGTGTCAATTAAAATACATACCCCAGATATTGCATGTTCAATGGGATTTCATTGAAAGCAGTGGATTTTGCTGAGAGACAAGTAAGAATTGTGTGAAAGAAAAATCTCATCTCAGCAGGAAAGTTAGGTTTAAAAATGGTCATACCTTTCATCTGGCCGATATAACCTCTTTCCAGAAACTCTGCTTGGATCTCATTAATGGGAAATGACACAGGGTGTTGTATGTCATTTAACTTGAAAACTTGAGGGATCGATTGGGGGCTAATTTGCATCAATACTCCCCCTACTCTTGAAATTATTGTATAAGGAACACCATCAGCAGATGAGTGAACCTTTGCATTTTTCAAGAAATCACGAAGAGCATCAATGTAAATGGGGCTTTGACGGTTAACATGTGCAAGAATTTAGACTTTTGCAAAATTCGAATTATTGGATGATAGCGAGTATTTGCGTCGTTTTCTTCAAGTATGGCAGTGTAATTGTGTGTGGTTTTGATTATGAGAGTGAAAGGTGGAGGTTCTTGTTGCGATTTTGCTTTGGAATTTGAAGAATTTGATTTGGGAGCCATGGTGTTTGAGAGAAAAACTGTTTTGAGATTTTGAAATCGACACAGTTTAGGGTAACCACTGGTGAGATAAAACAGGGGTTTTATAGTGGTTTTGAAAAAGTGAACATGAGTGGCATCTGTTGCAAGATCTGATGGCTAACATCTGGCCACATGTAACCTCTGAGGAAAAAGTAACCGTTGATGTGGCAAACCACTGTTTTAGGACAGAGATTTGGACAATACTGATTTTGTTAACACTATCAGAGGATAGCCATCAGTGGTTTTGAATAGGTGGAAAAATAGAAGTCAGAGGATACACTTTATAAGTGGATAAGATTTTAAAGCCTATCAGAGGTTTTGAGCAAACAGATGTTGTGATCAGACTTTTAAATATTTTTTAAAAAATTTTCAATGTTAAACTATTTTTTAAGGAATTTTTGAATTTCTGAAAACATTTTGATGCTATACACATGGATTTACAAGAAAACTTGTTTTTAATCGATGTTTAGCATACCAAGTGTCACACCCCGACCCGCAGCGGAATAAAAGTCGGGGCGTAATTGGCTTATCACCAAAACTCATGATGTTTACTAAAATGTTTCATATTTATTATATTCAAATTACAACTTAATATTCAAAACAAAATTCATACAATTACAAGAAAATGAAACTACATAATTATTCCAAGATTTAAACTTGTTTATTCTTCTAGGCCTTCCTATGTGTTTCTTGTCTCAGCTGGATCACCTGTATCATGTGTAAAACGGGGGATATTTTGGGTCAACAAAAGTTGGCGAGTGAACCTTGATAAAACATTATTACTAATTTCTTGTTTTATTTAATAAGGAAAAATTGTGCAAATATCACATGTGAGCAAACATATATAAATAAACAAACACAAACCACTTTGAATGAGTATATGATATGAATGATGATGAATGTGAGATCAAGGCTCAATCAAACGGAGCCGATCTTATGAGGCACCTGATGCTCAACCCGTCTCCCACGGGGAACTGATGGGCCTAATGAAATGCGTGCACTGAAAATGATAAATCCAATCTACATATAATCCACACAACAATTGATACACATTTGATCACGGATATGATGAATGCACAAGTGTTTATATATATAATAAAAGAATTATACGACACATGATACACCCCAAAACATGATTAAAACAGGGAATTGATAGAGATTCACTCACATTGGGTGCATTCTTTGATGACGTTGGATGCGCACGAATTTTAGGATTTGATCGACGAGGGAAAAACTAACCTAAAATAATAACGAAATGATTCGGTAAATAAATAAATTTTATTTGCGATTAATATTTTTAATTAGTGCTCTTAATGGGATTTTTAGATTTATTTTTGTGAGTTTAAGGAAATTCTCTAACTTTAAAAATCTTACTTTTAAGTATTTTTAAATGATTTTTCTATTAAATAAATAACTAAAATGAAATAAACAAAATAATAAAAAAAGTTGACTTTTGACCGTTGACCGGTCAGACTGTGTTTTTATATGTGTTGAGTGAGGTTCGAACTCGGGACCTCTCGTATACGTGCACGTAGCTCTACCAACTGAGCTACGTGTCTAACCCGAAATAAACTCAGATTTAATTATATTTATATACTAACTAGAATATTTTAGAAATTAGTTATTTTTAAAAAGGTTTTAAAATCTGCAGAACCGGTGCGTATAACCCGCATCGAACCCGTGACCATTGCTTTGATTTGCACCCAGCCCAACCAACTGGGCTGGGTGTCTAACCCATTTAAATTAAGATTTATATTAAACTTAAGTAGTATCTGAGGGGTGTTCTGTTAAACTTAAAAGAAAAAATGTTTTGTTATTGCGGGAACCGGATACGTACAAGAATCGAACTCGGGACTTGAATGTTATAACTGCACACAGTCCACCGCTGGACTGTGTATCTAACCCGCTTAGTTTTCTGGTTTTAATTATATTAATACACAAGTCAACTTCTTCTTCTTCATTTATAAGAACACAGAAACTGTGAAGCCGATTGTTTGTTTAATTGACCAACAACACTTATAATTTGATTGAATTGGAATAGAAAAAGGATGTACCAACTCAGAGTGGTTTCTTCAATTTCCGGCAAGAGTCGGCTCTGATTTTGCGATTTCCGGCGGTATGAACTGTTTTAACAGTTTTGATTATTGATTTGAACGATTAAAGTATAAATTAAGAGATAGCAGAGAAGTTTAGACAGTTATACCGACTGATGAATGAATACGGTTTTCTGATGATCGATTCCGACGAAGTTCTGGCGAAATTGAAATTCTCCGGCTACGAGCTAAAGCTTCGAAAAAGTGCACGGTTCTGAGCGAAAGGATTTCCAGAAGATTGAGTGGGTATTTATAGTGAAGAACTGGATGAATTGTGTCCGCTTTTGAGTCTTGATTCGCGATTGAAGATTTTCCGGCGGTTATGACCGAATTTGACGGTTAAACATCGGTTATAATTGATGCCGTAGTCGGTTATCGCGTTTTAGTCAAAAGGAAAGGCCACATTTGCGGAGTTTTGGTCTTACTCTGGCGATTCCGCGTTCTGAGCGCGCTGATGTCCGGTTTTGATTTTCTGGTTTTACCTTAAGTGTTATTTGTTTCCTTGTTCATCACAAGTGAAGTGTGTGGCGGAGCGGTGTGTTGTGTGTTTGGGTTTGTGGGTGACCCGGGTTCGAAACCCGGCGTCTCCAATTTATTTTTATTCACTTTTTATTATTAATTATAAATTATGGTTTTTAAATTCTAATATATTTATTAATTATGTATTGTTTAAAATTTATTTAAGCAATAAATACGCAACCAAAAAAAATTATAACTGAATATTTGATTAATAAACTAAGCGGGTTTTGAAAACCCGTTTTTCGACGAATGTTACAGTATCCCCTACTTTTAGAAATTTCGTCCCGAAATTTAAGTAGTAGTGGTAACAGGAAAAAGATGCGGGTATTTCTCACGCATTGAGTCTTCACGTTCCCAAGTAAACTCAGGTCCTCGTTTTGACTCCCAACGCACCCTGACAATTGGAATACGACTTCGTCTTAAACGCTTCTCTCCGAAGTCCATGATTTCTACTGGTCTTTCAATGAAGTGCATAGATTCATCGATCTGAATGTCTTCTAGAGGAATATGGAGGTTTTCATCAGCGAGGCACTTCTTCAAGTTTGATACGTGGAATGTGGGATGAATTCTGTTGAGCTCTTCTGGTAGGTCAAGCTTGTATGCTACAGGACCTACTCTTTCGAGTATCTTGAAAGGTCCTACGTAGCGTGGTGCTAGCTTGACCTTCTGGCCAAAACGAACCACTCCCTTCCACGGTGATACTTTTAAAAGTACTTGATCCCCAATGTCAAACTCCAAGGGCTTTCGTCGTTTGTCTGCATAACTCTTTGACGACTTTGAGCCGCTAGAAGATTGTTTCGAATTTGAATGACCTTGTCGGTTGTTGCTTGAATTAACTCTGGACCGGTGATTTGTGATTCCCCAATTTCGTGCCAACATACTGGAGATCGGCACTTACGACCATATAAAGCTTCGAAAAGAGCCATGCCGATACTTGAATGATAGCTATTGTTGTACGAAAATTCAACTAATGGTAGATGAGCGTCCCAATTCCCTTTGAAGTCTATGACACATGCTCGAAGCATGTCTTCAAGAGTTTGGATGGTGCGTTCAGATTGTCCATCAGTTTGAGGATGAAAAGCGGTACTGAGGTCTAATCGTGTACCCAAGGCGGTTTGTACGGCTCGCCATGTTCGTGAAGTGAAACGTCCATCACGGTCTGAAATGATGCTTAAAGGTACACCATGATGGCTTACGATCTCGCTGATGTAGATACGAGCTAACTTCTCGTTTTTGAAGTCCTCGCGAATCGGTATGAAGTGAGCTGATTTTGTAAGACGATCAATGATTACCCATATGGTGTCATACCCACTGGAGGTGCGAGGTAACCCGGTAATGAAGTCCATGGTTATGTTTTCCCACTTCCATACAGGTATTTCAGGTTGGACTAGAAGTCCTGAAGGTCTTTGATGTTCAGCTTTTACTTTGGAACAGGTAAGGCACTTGGAAACAAAAACAGCGATATCCTTTTTCATGCTCGGCCACCAGTAGGTGTATCGTAGGTCTTGATACATCTTGTCGGCTCCTGGGTGTACAGAGTATCGTGTTTTGTGCGCCTCATTCATGAGGAAATCACGAAGGTTATCGCGATCGGGAATCCATATGCGATTTAAATAGTATAGAACACCGTCGGATTTGGTTTCGATATTGAGTTCAGCTCCACATGACAGCTCATCGCGTACGTCATTTTCTGTTACAGAAACATGTTGAGCTGCTCGGATTCGATCTTTGATGTCGGTTATGATTTGCGAACAGAGAAGACGAATGGAGTTCGCATAACCTTTTCAACTGAGCGCATCGGCCACTACGTTTGCCTTACCAGGATGATACCGAATTTCACAGTCATAGTCGTTGAGAAGTTCGACCCATCTTCGTTGCCTCATATTCAACTCCTTTTGGTTGAAGATATGTTGGAGACTTTTGTGGTCAGTGTATATTTCACACTTGGTACCGTAGAGGTAATGTCTCCATATCTTGAGAGCGAACACAACGGCTCCAAGTTCCAGGTCGTGGGTGGTGTAATTCTTCTCATGAACCTTGAGTTGCCTAGAAGCATAGGCTATCACTTTTCCTCTTTGCATTAATACACAGCCTAGCCCTTGCCCTGATGCGTCGCAATATACTACAAAGTCATCGCAACCCTCGGGGAGTGTGAGGATAGGTGCGTCACAAAGTTTTTGCTTTAGAGTTTGGAAGGCTTCTTCTTGTTTAGGTCCCCATATGAAGGGTTTTCCTTTATGAGTCAAAGCCGTGAGTGGTACAGCAATACGGGAAAAATTGGCAATGAAACGTCGATAGTAACCAGCCAAACCAAGGAATAACCTTACTTCGGTAGGGGTACGTGGCGCTTGCCATTCTGTACTGCCTTGATTTTTGAAGGATCGACATGTATTCCCTTGTCATTGACGACGTGTCCAAGGAATTGTACTTCTCCTAACCAGAATTCGCATTTTGAGAACTTAGCGTAGAGCTTTTCAGTCCTTAAGAGTGTAAGGATGAGTCGAAGGTGTCGTTCATGATCGGATTTAGACTTGGAGTAGATAAGGATATCGTCGATGAAGACTATGACGAAACGGTCGAGGTAGGGTTTGCATACCCTATTCATTAGATCCATGAATACAGCGGGGGCGTTGGTTAAACCGAATGGCATGACCATGAATTCGTAATGACCATAACGAGTCCGGAAGGCGGTCTTTGGGATGTCTTCTTCATGTACTCTGAGCTGATGATAACCAGAACGAAGATCGATTTTTGAGAAACAGGTGGCACTTTGAAGTTGGTCTAAGAGGTCATCAATGCGAGGTAGTGGGTAGCGATTCTTAACCGTTAACTTGTTGAGTTCTCTGTAGTCGATACACATGCGAAACGTTCCATCTTTCTTCTTCACAAAAAGAACAAGTGCACCCTAAGGCGAGGAGCTAGGACGTATGAATCCTTTTCAGTCAGTTCCTGCAGTTGACTGGCCAGCTCTTGCATTTCGGATGGGGCTAACCTATAAGGAGATTTTGCGACTGGTGTAGCGCCAGGTACAAGATCGATACGGAATTCAACTTCTCTCACAGGAGGAAGTCCTGAAATGTCGTCGGGAAAGACTTGTGGGAATTCTTTCACAACTGGGATATCTTCGAGTTTCTTCTCCTTGTTTCCCTTTTTGACGACGTGAGTTAGGATGCGACATAGTTCTTGCGGAGATATCTTCGGGCTTGAAGGCAGGACATTAATTTGAGTCCTTTTGAAGGGGTTTCTCCAAAAATACGTAGGGTCTGACCGTCTGCATGAGGAATGCGAATGAACTTTTCGCGGCACACCACTTCAGCGTGATGCTGGCTGAGCCAGTCCATACCTATTATAACATCGAAACTTCCCAACTTCATCGGAATGAGGTCAACTAGAAAATCGTGATCGTTTAGAGTGAGGGTACAATTTCGTATAATAGAATTTAATGAAACGGGCTTTCCGTCAGCAACTTCCACCGTTAGAGATTCCATGAGATTATCACAGTTTGGTTGAGGATAGGTTCGAATTCTAAGGACACAAAACTCCTATCCGCGCCAGTATCGAATAACATGGATGCATAACTACCATTGATGAGAAACGTACCGTTAACCACGTTGTTGTCAGCCCTAGCTTGGTTGCATTGATGTTGAAAGCTCTTCCTCTGGTAGGTGGAGGAGCTTGGTTAGCTTGGTTTACTGGGTTCGCTTGAGCTTGGGCATGGATGATGTTCACCAAGCGTGGACAAGTGTTCCTGAAGTGGTTTGGGTCCCCACAGTTGTAACAAGCTCGCATGGGTTGCATCATGGGGTAGTTGGGTTGGTTGTAGGATTGGGCTATGTGTTGTGCAGAGTGGTAGAAGTAAGGGTTGTTGGGCTTGACCCACTAATTGATGGTGGGTTTGGGTTGGGGGTTAATTGCGGTTCATTCGTTGAAGTGTGCGACAAGTTTGAATGGTGTGACCCGCACGGCCACAGCTGGTGCAATGTTGGCAAAGAGTTTCGGGAGGGTGATGGTACTGACAACGGTTGCATTTTGGGTGTGGGCCGGTGTATGGCTTTTTGAATGGTGCAGCTGAAGGAGCAATTTGGGTGATCGGTGCAGCAGTGATAGGAGGGTTGGTTTGAGTGACAGCAACATTCTTGCTGTTTCGTTTCCTCTTACCAGCAAACTTTGAAGATGAGACTGAGTGGGTTGTAGTTGAGGTCTCTATGGGTGCTTTCTTCTTTTCATCTTTGAACTTGCCGTTTCGAATGCGATTTTCAGTGAGTTCTGTAGCTGACTCCATCGCGGCTTCAAGTGTTGCAGGCGAAGTGCTTAAAACCGAGTCTTGAATTTTCGAGGGAAGACCTCGAATGTAATGTTCAACCAAGCGATACACGGGGTGAACAAATTTGGGATCATCTGATTTAGCTAAAGAAATCTTTTATTATAGGAAGTGGATCTCCTTCCTTTTGTTTTAGCGCGTGGAATTCATCTTCCAACTTTTTGATTTCGCTTCTTGGACAGATGCGTCTGGTCATCAGTTCCCTTAACTCTTCCCATGTTAAGGCCATGGCATCTTCAACTCCTCGTTTACCCTTTTCCGTGTTCCACCAGGTAAGGGCTACCCCAAACAGTCTTCCACTTGCATAACGTACCTTGCGATCCTCGGGACAATCGCAATTGAGGAAAGTGTTCTCCATTTCTTCAAACCAGTGAAGGAGAGCAGTAACACCTTCGGTCCCTTCATACTTTGGGGGATCGCAAGATTTGAAGTGTTTGTAAGAGCACTTTTTGGAGGGAGGGTTGGCGACGCTCTGTTCTTCTTGATTGGGAGGGTTGATGGGATTTGCGGTGAGAGCTTGTTGAACTTGAATTACGATGTCAGGAAGCACTGCGGCCATTTGTTTAGCAATTTGTGTGGCCAAGCGTTCATTTGATCTTCCTCACTTTCTACCTCCACGTAGTTGCCTAGCCGACATCTACAGGAACATACATAGGAAGATTGTGAGTTTAAGAAGTTTTTAGGTGTCATGTGTCGTTAAAAGAATGAAAAATAACATAACTGACAATAATGCAACTACATCCATAGGATGTCTTGGGTTTGCTCATGTTTGGGCCTCCAATGTCCCCCATACCATCGCCTGTATAGTCATGTGGGTCCCCATGACTATTGGGCTTGGTAGGATTCACATTGGTGTTGGCGGATTAACACTCCCACCACCCGAATGAAAATCGGAAAATATAATTGCGAGATATATGGTAGGAGGGTGTCCAGGTGTAGACACAATGACAACTCAAAGTGGGGTTAGCTCACACGACGTTTGGTATAGCATGCTTTGGCCTAATAGGTCCTTCGTACTCTCATCGTTAGTCCCCAGGTAGGCAAACTGGTCCTTTATTTTGGATTTATACGAATGCCAAGCCTAGACAGGACGTTCCGACTACCGGTACTCGTACCCTTCCAGTTACTACATGCCCGTCATGAGAACTCACTTTGATGTGATTTGAAAATACAAAAATCATTGCAAAAATCATGGTAATCGTGAGGTGTGTGCTCTCATGGATATGATATGTTATGAGGATATGATTCATGATGTGCATTGTATAATAACATGTATTTGTGAGCATGCTTGCATAACATTGAGTGTAAAAATAAACATAAAGTATAAAAACATCATGAATTTTGTATGTAACGCATAAACAATTTAAAATTTTAATCAACTATAGTATAGGCTCTAAGGGTCTAATAACCTATCCTATATCCCTATAGTCATGTCTCTGATACCAATCTGTCACACCCCGACCCGCAGCAGAATAAAAGTCGGGGCGTAATTGGGTTATCACCAAAGCTCATGATGTTTACTAAAATGTTTCATATTTATTATATTCAAATTACAACTTAAATATTCAAAACAAAATTCATACAATTACAAGAAAATGAAACTACATAATTATTCCAAGACTTAAACTTGTTTATTCTTCTAGGCCTTCCTATGTGTTTCTTGTCTCAGCTGGATCACCTGTATCATGTGTAAAACGGGGGATATTTTGGGTCAACAAAAGTTGGCGAGTGAACCTTGATAAAACATTATTACTAATTTCTTGTTTTATTTAATAAGGAAAATTTGTGCAAATATCACATGTGAGCAAACATATATAAATAAACAAACACAAACCACTTTGAATGAGTATATGATATGAATGATGATGAATGTGAGATCAAGGCTCAATCAAACGGAGCCGATCTTATGAGGCACCTGATGCTCAACCCGTCTCCCACGGGGAACTGATGGGCCTAATGAAATGCGTGCACTGAAAATGATAAATCCAATCTACATATAATCCACACAACAATTGATACACGTTTGATACACTTTTGATCACGGATATGATGAATGCACAAGTGTTTATATATATAATAAAAGAATTATACGACATATGATACACCCAAAACATGATTAAAACAGGGAATTGATAGAGATTCACTCACATTGGGTGCGTTCTTTGATGACGTTGGATGCGCACGAATTTTAGGATTTGATCGACGAGGGAAAAACTAACCTAAAATAATAACGAAATGATTCGGTAAATAAATAAATTTTATTGCGATTAATATTTTTAATTAGTGCTCTTAATGGGATTTTTAGATTTATTTTTGTGAGTTTAAGGAAATTCTCTAACTTTAAAATCTTACTTTTAAGTATTTTTAAATGATTTTTCTATTAAATAAATAACTAAAAAGAAATAAACAAAATAATAAAAAAAAGTTGACTTTTGACCGTTGACCGTTGCGTCAGACTGTGTTTTTATATGCGCTGAGTGAGGTTCGAACTCGGGACCTCTCGTATATGTGCACGCAGCTCTACCAACTGAACTACGTGTCTAACCCGAAATAAACTCAGATTTAATTATATTTATATACTAACTAGAATATTTCAGAAATTAGTTATTTTTAAAAAGGTTTTAAAATCTGCAGAACCGGTGCGTATAACCCGCATCGAACCCGTGACCATTGCTTTGATTTGCACCCAGCCCAACCAACTGGGCTGGGTGTCTAACCCATTTAAATTAAGATTTATATTAAACTTAAGTAGTATCTGAGGGGTGTTCTGTTAAACTTAAAAGAAAAAATGTTTTGTTATTGCGGGAACCGGATACGTACAAGAATCGAACTCGGGACTTGAATGTTATAACTGCACACAGTCCACCGCTGGACTGTGTGTCTAACCCGCTTAGTTTTCTGGTTTTAATTATATTAATACACAAGTCAACTTCGTCTTCTTCATTTATAAGAACACAGAAACTGTGAAGCCGATTGTTTGTTTAATTGACCAACAACACTTATAATTTGATTGAATTGGAATAGAAAAAGAAAGATAAGGATTATGATGTACCAACTCAGAGTGGTTTTTCAATTTCTGGCAAGAGTCGGCTCTGATTTTGCTATTTCCGGCGGCATGAACTGTTTTAACAGTTTTGATTATTGATTTGACCAATTAAAGTATAAATTAAGAGATAGCAGAGAAGTTTAGACAGTTATACCGACTGATGAATGAATACGGTTTTCTGACGATCGATTCCGGCGAAGTTCCGGCGAAATTGAAATTCTCCGGCAACGAGCTAAAGCTTCGAAAAAGTGCAGGGTTCTGAGCGAAAGGATTTCCAGAAGATTGAGTGAGTATTTATAGTGAAGAACTGGATGAATTGTGTCCGCTTTTGAGTCTTGATTCGCGATTGAAGATTTTCCGGCAGTTATGACCGAATTTGACGGTTAAACATCGGTTATAATTGATGCCGTAGTCGGTTATCGCGTTTTAGTCAAAAGGAAAGGCCACATTTGAGGAGTTTTGGTCTTACTCCAGCGATTCCGCGTTCTGAGCGCGCTGATGTCCGGTTTTGATTTTCTGAAGTGTTATTTGTTTCCTTGTTCATCACAAGTGAAGTGTGTGGTGGAGCGGTGTGTTGTGTGTTTGGGTTTGTGGGTGACCCGGGTTCGAAACCCAGCGTCTCCAATTTATTTTTTATTCACTTTTTATTATTAATTATAAATTATTGTTTTTAAATTCTAATATATTTATTAATTATGTATTGTCTAAAATTTATTTAAGCAATAAATACGCAACCAAAAAAATTATAACTGAATATTTGATTAATAAACGAAGCGGGTTTTGAAAACCCGTTTTTCGATGAATGTTACACCAAGCCTTGAGATCAATTTTTCAAAGGTAGATGTATCCAATGCCTTGGTTAAAACATCTGCCCATTGATCTGAAGTATGGACATGATGCAAAGAAATCAAACCTTTTTCATAGCAATCTCTCACAAAGTGATGTCTGATGTCAATGTGCTTTGTAGTTGAATGAGAAACTGGATTAGCAGCTTGATTGTCCAATTTGAGTGGAGTCTTTAGTGCAGTGATACCAAAATCCAGCAACTGGTTTTGAAGCCACAAGAGTTGAGCAGTGCAGCTAGCAGCAGCAATATACTCTGCCTCAGCAGTGGATGTTGAAATTGCAACCTGCTTTTTGCTTTGCCAAGACAGTAGACAATCACCTAGGAATTGACATCCTCCTGATGTGGACTTCCTTGTAGTTTTACACCCAGCAAAATCACTATCTGAAAAACCTGAAAGCTCAATATTCCTATTAGCTGGATACCAGATACCAAGTGTGGGAGCACCTTTTATGTATCTGAATATCCTTTTTACAGCAATAAGGTCAGACTTTCTAGGTAATGCCTGTGATCTGGCATAAACACATGTTGCAAACATGATGTCTGGCCTTGATGCAGTTAGGTACAATAAAGACCCAATCATGCTTCTATAAAGAGTTTGATCAACAAGGTCATCTTTACCATCAATGGTGACTAGCTTGGAGGTCGCCATGGGTATGCTACATGGTTTACAATCATCCATATCAAACTTGTGAAGCAGTTCTTTCACATACTTGTTTTGATGGATAAATGTACCATTGTGCAATTGTTTAACTTGAAGACCAAGAAAACATTGGAGCTCACCCATTGCACTCATCTCAAACTCTGCTGCCATGAGTTTTCGAAACTCTTCACACATAGCAGTGCTTGTGGATCCAAAAATGATGTCGTCCACATAAATTTGTACAAGCAACAAATCTTTTCCTTTCCATTTTAAAAACAGGGTTTTATCTATTTTGCCTCTAGTAAACCCTATGGATAAGAGAAAAGTGGATAGAGTTTCATACCAGGCTCTTGGTGCTTGTTTCAAGCCATACAATGCTTTGTTGAGCTTGTAGACATGATCAGGATGGAATGCATCTTCAAAATCTGGAGGTTGACAAACATACACCTCTTCTTTGATTTTTTCATACAAAAATGCACTCTTTATATCCATTTGAAACACCTTTATGTTGTGGTTAGCAGCAAAAGCTAAGAACAGGCGAATAGCTTCCAACCTTGTTACAGGAGCAAAAGTCTCATCATAGTCTATGCCTTCTTCCTGTCTGTAGCCTTGAACAACGAGCCTTGCTTTGTTTTTGACAACAATACCCCTTTCATCAGTTTTGTTCTTGAAGACCCACTTTGTGCCAATTGGACTTGCATCTTTTGGCAGTGGCACAAGCTCCCAAACTTGTTGTCTTTTGAACTGAAGGAGTTCTTCTTACATGGCTTCTACCCAGCTGTTGTCTTTCAGTGCCTCTTGGTACTTAGTTGGCTGTATGAGTAATAGAAAACCAGCAAAAAGACAAATATGTTGGGATTGGCTTCGTGTGAGCACCCTAGATTTGATGTTACCAATAACTTGATCTGCTGGATGGCTTTTGAGATAAATCAAATCACCTTGGTATGGAACAATAGCATTTTGAGGTGATGGCTGCAAATGTGTATCATCTGAGCTAACCTCTGCTGGTGAATTTGAAGTATCGGCCACTGATGAGAATGGTAGTGGTGGTATTGGGGGTATAGAGGTAACATTCTGATGATTTTGGTGCCAGATGTAGGACTTTTATCAACAGATGTTTGATTTGTTAACTGGCAGAGGTTTGAGGATCAACAACTGTTGACCCAGAAGTGGCAGAGTTTACACAAGAGCTTATAGCACTTGATCCTCTGTTTGAAGAATAGACTTTTGTTTGTGGAAGCACACAGTCATATCCTTGATCTTGATCTTCTTCAGATGATTATGGTGTACCTGCATTGTCTAACCTGATAGAAACATCAGCAAATGTGAATTTCTCTAAATCAAAAAGCTCTGCAGGATTGGCTGGGATTTTCAGTGATGACAGTTCATTGAACTTCACATTCAAAGTTTCTTCAACACACTTTGTACTAGAGTTAAAAACTCTGTAGGCTTTGGCAGTGGTTGAGTATCCCAGAAAATAACCACAATCAATTTTGGCTGCAAACTTAGATATAGAATCTTTTAAGTTCAAAATGAAGCATGGACAACCAAAAACTTTAAAATATGAAATCAGAGGTTTGATTTTATACAAAATCTCATAGGCAGTCTTTTGATGCCTGGGGTTAATCAAATCTCTGTTTTGAACATAGCAAGCAGTGTTTACAGCCTCTGCCCAAAAGGACAAGGGTAAACCAGAATCTGCTAGCATAGTTCTTGCTGATTCAATTAAGGTTCTGTTTTTCCTTTCAACCACCCCATTTTGCTCTGGAGTTCTTGGCATGCTATATTGTCTAACAATTCCTTTTGACTCACACAAAGCATCCAACTCCCTATTTTTAAACTCTGTTCCATTGTCACTTCTAAAGATTTTTACTGGAAGATCAAATTGCATTTCTACTTGTTTGACAAAGTTTTGCAAAGTGCTTGCAGTTTCATCCTTAGAATGAAGAAAGAAGGTCCATGTAAACCTAGAGAAATCATCAACTATCACTAGGCAATACCTTTTGTGTTTTAAGCTCATGATTTGCACTAGGCCAAACAAGTCCATGTTCAACAGTTGTAAACACTGGCTTGTTTTGGACTCTTCAATTGATTTGAAAGAACTTTTATGTTGTTTGCCTTTTAAACACAGGAAACACAATGTTCATCACAGGAAAATTGCTTGTGAGGCAAGCCTCTTACAAGACTTTGTTTTGAGAGTGTGGTGATAGTTTTAAGATTTGTGTGTCCAAGTCTTCTATGCCATAACTCAATCTCTTTGCTAGAAGCAACTAAGAATAGACATGTCCCAGACATAGGATTATCTTTTAGCATATCTACCATATACACATTCCCACTTCTGTGTGCAGTGAGTTGTGCTTTGCTCTCAGCAATGATTTGATCAATCCTTTTAACAACCTCTGGTCCCACAATTTGACAAGTTTTCTTAGTGAAGAAGGATCCATATCCTCTATCACTCATTTGTGAGACACTCAGCAGGTTAAATTTCAGATTGTCAATCAAATTCACATTTTCAAACTTGAGTTTACCAGCCAGAACCGACCCAGACCCTAAAACCTTTCCCTTTGAGTTATTACCAAAAGATATATCACCCCCCATGAGCCATGAAGTCCTTGAGAAGGGCTCTACATCCTGTCATGTGCCTGGAACCTCCACTATCTACATACCATAAGCTATCAAGGCAAGTAGAGGGTCCCTGCACATTTAAGTAAATAGATCAGTTAAGATTGGTCTCCAAAGCCAAAATGGCTTTGGATGGGGTCACAGATGGTCCAACGTCAAGTCTAGGATAATGGTCAGTGGTTTTGAAATTTTCTTGTAACATCTGCTCTTGACCATTTCCTATCAGATGATTGTATCCATAAGGGTGTTTGTTTACTCTTTGCTTTGAAGGCTTTTTGTAACCTTATAAGCATGAGGAACCTTTTTATAAGTAGGTTGGCCATACCCTCTTGGAAATGAGTTTGAAGGTGGGGCATCAGTCACTTGCAGCTCTCTTTGAACAAAGGTTTTGTTTAAGGATTTTGTAACAGATGTTTCAATTGGTTCAAAACTCTGCTTAGATTTATTTCCAACAGAACTTGAACTTTCTCTTTCAAGTGCTTTTGCCTTGATCTCTTTTACCTTTTGTTCATAGTTTTTGAGATAGGCACACTGTTGAGTTGAGTGATTTGTTTTGCTGCAGATGGTGCATTTTGAAGAGTTTTTGATAACACAAGTTTTGTTAATGTCATAGGCGTTTAAAAGAAAACAATCTGCAGCCACATGATTTCTTTTTTCACAAAATTCAAAAACAAGTTTTTAATCTTTACTCTTCTTTTCCTATCAGACTTTTTCTCAGCAGTGGTTGTAACCTCTGCTGGCACATCTTTGATAGGGATCACCAGTGCTTTTGGGGCTTTAATACCATCAGATTGTGAAGTCCATTGGCTTAAAGTTCTCTAAGATATCACATTCATCTAACCAGGTTGGTTTAAACTGATATTTTTCAATTTCTTTAACTTTTGTTGAAACCTCTGGTTTTTCCAAAACAATTTTGTTTCCAGCTTTATCTGTGATTTTTATCTCTTCACCAGCCAAATTTGTATGGACAACTTCAACCAACTCAGAATCAATTTCAGCAACATTTTTCTCATTTTGGTCATAGGCTCTAAAACCTACACCAAACTTGATGTTGCTCTTGATCTGAGCATCAAGCATAATTTCATAACCTTTGCAGGACTCAACCCATTTTTCACAAGTGATTTGGGTTTCTTCTAACTCCTTTTTACAAACTTGGTATTTTTCTACCATAGTTTGGAGTTGGTCCTTGGTTATGCTTGATTCATGTCTTAGGCTACTCATTTCATAATCTTTTTCACTTAACTTTGATTTTAACTCTTTAATCAGTTTTTCAAAATTAAGTTCATCTTCTAAAATTTTGTTTCTAAGGTTTTCATTCACCTTTTTGATGTTTGCAAAAGCAATGATGCATTTGTCAGAACATAGATCTTTAAGGATCTGAGGTGATACCTTTGTAGCAGCCATGAGAGCACAATCACACTCATCTTTACACACATCAATGTTCCATGGGTCAGTAGGAGAGTTCTTTTCCTTATCAGCAACATTTTCTCTTTCTTCACTTGAAACCACTGTTTCTCACAAACTTGAACTTCATCAGATTTTGACACTATCTCCACAGATTCAACACCTTCAACAATTGTCTCTAAGGCCATTAAACAAAATTCTTGTTCAACATCATTTTTGGCCATTAAAGCAAAGTTTTCATCAGTCAAATCCTCAGGCAAACTGCTCCAGTCAACATAACTTTGTGCGAAAAAGCTTTATTGACCAACCTCTGCTGGACTAGCTGTGGTTTAAGCAGGTTGTGTAACAATGGGTGCTTGTTGAACAAGCACTTGAGGATGAGATGGTGCCTGAACATATTGAATTTGTGGAGCAGTGGATTGAACATAATGCACTAGAACAGTGGTAGAAGGATATGCAAAGTGGGCAGTGTTTTGAACATGTTGAGCAGGGGCATATTGGGAATAATGAGCAGTGTTTTGTGTGTGTTTAGGTCTAGGGCCAGGATGAGTCACTATTGGTCCAGAACTTTGAGACCTGCATTCTCTGGAAAAGTGTCCTAGCCTATTACACTTATAAAACTTGACTTTTGATTTATCCATCCCAACCTTCAACCCCCATGCAAACCTGGGAATTTTCTACCAATTCTCTTATAAAATTTACTAGCCCTAACACTCAATAGGGCCAGTTGGTGCAAAATATCCATTTCCTCAAGATCAGAAGGTTCAATGTGTTGTAAAGCATTCAGCTCAAAGGATAGATTGTCAGAGGTTTGGCTTTCCCCACTAGCAGTAAAAGCATAGTTGGGTGCATATGTTTCAGATCCAAAGTTCCCACCAGATGTAATATCTATATAGTGATCATAACTTTGGTCCTTACTGCTGCCAGAACCCTCTTATTGGCCAAAAAGAGCTGTATTACCCAATGAGTAATCATCAGTCATTTTGCCAGAATCTTGCAACTTCTTTTTCTGGTTTAACTCTCTCTCATAAGTAAGGAGTATCCCGTGAAGTTGTGTCAACGGCATTTCTTTAAACCCAACAGATTTTCGCGTTACATAAGCTACCGTCCCCCACTTATCTGGAAACGATCTAAGGAAATGACTATTTACAGTCGAATTAGGAAAAACCACGTTAACCAGTCTAAGTTCACTGATGAGACAGCTGTAACGTTCAAATTGTTGTGTTAGAGACTCTCCTTTCAAGTGACAAAACATTTCATACTGTTGATTTAGAACTTCTCTATTACTTTCTATCACTTCCTCAGTCCCACCGAATGCTCCTTAAGTGCATCCCATAACTCCTTTACACTATTGCAATGGAGTAGACCAACATAAATTTCATTGGGTAAGGCTGAAGCAACTATGCTAAATGCCTTAGCATCCAATTCAATTTTCTGGAAATCCTGCTCCGAAAAGTTTTCAGGATTTTTTGGCACTTGTTTGGTTGGATCCTCTGTGCTTGGAACCATTGGAACGTGAGGTCCATAAGCAACAGATCTCCAGCAACCGGTGTTTTGCTGAGCAAGGATGTGACCCATCCGTTGTTTCCAAATGAAATATTCATTTCTTTTGAGCATCGGCGGTTTGAACAAGGAACCAGAATTGGCATCCTGTGTGTTTTGAGACATTTTCAGTTGATTTTCACAGATTTTGTTTTAAAAACTTTGAACGTAATAAAACTCTGAATATCATGGTAAAAATAACCAAACTGATGAATTAAGCTCTGATACCAATTGTTATGATCTGAGTTTGAATTACTTGTAGTTTTTGTTTCAAAAATGGAAAATGATTGAATTAATAGAGTTTTGCAGCGGGATAAGATGGAAAACTTTTACTACAAGCAATGGTCATTTGTTTTCATCATCATCATGCTTTCAAGTTGATTAACTTGCATGTGATTCACAAACTCCCCCTCAGCCTTTGCAATTACAGTTTGGTAATGAGAAAATGCAGAGAAGATGATATGCGAAAGTTGATCTTTTAAGAGATAAGTTTAAAGGTTAAATGAGTTGCCTATTTATACTAACTATCTAACCTCTGAGCATCTTTGATGACGCCAGGGTTGATAGTGACAGGAAACTAATATGTAACTAACTCTAAACACTGCTTATTCTAACTATCAGTGCTTTGCACTGTTACATTGATTAACTAAGCTAATGACTAAACTCTGATTACTATCCTCTGTCCCTTGTTAACTCTGGCGTACCTTGAAGCTTTGTGAAGGCAGATGATAGGATGAGCAGTCTTTATGGAAATCAGTGTAAGTACATCAGAGGTTGTAACCTCTGATAGTTGAACCAAAGCTCGGATAGTGTTATTTGGCTTTATATCATTTGTTCCTTTCATATGGTTCAATCCCAATACGGACACGAAACATTTTGCATATATGAATTTATGTATATATATATATATATGTACATCTATGAAAAGCTATACAGAGTCGTATTACCATTATTCATCTACGTACTCCTATTCAAAACGACTAACATGATTTCATAAAGATACTTATATCTATATTTATATTTTTATTGTTATATAAATATATACCCTAAAACTCTCGAAGCCAAGTATCCCTAACACTTAGTAATTATCACTGACATTAAATGGAACTTAACAAGAATACCTTATTCTTTTCCATCAAGTTAACAACTCCGAGTCGTTGGGTTAGCGATTCAGTAGAGATCGATGACATGTAGTTTAGCAACATCATTTTATTAGAATCTTATAAGATATTCCATGATAGGAATGCTATAGTTGCATGCTAGCGAGTTCACTTTCTTGGATTGACATTACGGAATCACATTAAACTAGCTTTGCACAAGGATATCAAGGTGAGTTCATAACCCCCACTGTTTAAGGTTTTACATTTTTATAAATGTTTTCGGGGAGGAAAAACATGCAAGTTCTGCAAAAGTACACAAATTTCGATGAACAAAAATTCATTTTTCTAAACCATGTTACGAATAGATTTCAATAAACTCAAATGGTTTACCAAAGGTTTATGCTCAACATACCGGTTTTACAAAACCCACGCGTATTTTCAGAATGTGCATGAGTTTCACGACTAGTGACGGGTGTCCTAGCTACATACAGACACAGGGACTGGATTATCCTACATACAAATAAGGGGACTGGTTGGTCCTGCTTACAGACTCAAGTGGGCTAGGCCCAATGCAAAGACTCGTGGGCTAGGCCCAATGACAAAGACTCGAGTGGGTTAGACTTACCTATACTCGTGCGAGGCACGAAGACTCAAGGACTGGATTATCCACTACTCAAAACTGAGGGCCGTAGGGTCGCTTAAAACTGTACAGTGAAGTCCTCGCCACATATCGGAACTATAACTGCCTGCTAGTCTACTGTCTTGAGTAAACGGTTTGGCGAGGCACTTACTAGCTTGGGGTGGGTTATAGGCTCATGCGGGTATGTTGTCTTTGTCGTACACGGACAACGACGGTTATTCAAGTATTGCAAAAACAAGGTTTTCAATTGACATGCCGAGAAAAATGGTTTTATTATGTTTTCTCAACAATATTTAATCCGGTTATCAAAAAGATTTTTTTAAATCTTTTTTAAACAAATTATGAACTCGCCAACATTATGTTGATTTTTCGCATGTTTATTTCTCAGGTTACATTTTCAAATTATGGCACGTTTGGAATAGGAGAACCCATGAGATTCGTGTACTTAGCGGCCGTTTGCTTTCTAGAAGTCTTAGCAGTAAACACTTCCGTTGTGCAATGAAGATACCGGCCAGATCACGCCCGGCTCTGATGTAATCGATTTATCAGGGTGTGACAGACTGATATCAGAGCTGTAGGTTTCAGCGAATTAGGTTTCTGTAGAGATACCTAGGCTTTAACCTCACTTTCCTTCGGGGACTTAGCTTATTAAGACTTGAACACATATAGAACGCCTAGAACACATACATGGGTTCCAACCGTCGCCGAAAACAATGAGTCAACATATCGATTTTCTAAACATGCATTAGTGTTGTGTTTTATACACGTTACATGAAACGAATACATACGATGCCTAAATCTTTGAGAGTTTTGGGAACATACAATTTAGACCTTTGGTTAACTTATGTCAAAATCCATTGAAGGTCATTTCATAGGAGCTGTGACTATTAACTCGGGCAAACGACTTTATCTATATCATATATGCCATTTTACTAACCCAAGCAGGTAACCTACGAAAAACAGAATGCCGATGTGCATGAATACATGAAACTTAGCGCATACCTCACGGATGTAGAAGCACGAAACATACGAAATTCAAGGAAAGGCCTTTGGGAAAACACGAACGAACGATTACAACAACGATGCAAATCCCGTCAATGGAATGACTGCCGGTCAGAGTACAACTATTGACATGTGGCCCTACAAGCGGTGTGGAACACTCCAAGGCACGTCCAAAACGAGGACTTTACGAACCAATGGAAATCATGATTATGGGCATCACAACAGAAAACACAAGTCCTCACATCTCCCCGCTCCCTACCGGCGATTACACCAATACTGACATCTCGTAGTGATGTCACATAACGCTAGTCATCGCAAGAAATTCGAGGTAAGTCGTAAATTCTTTTGTTGGAAATTCTGACTTTTGCATATAGTGAGTAGATTCTTGCACCTCTACTCTTTCTAAAGGTCATCTCATCACAAGAATTTCATTTATGATTAGTGAACGCCCAATTGTAGTTTCTTTGACAAATTCATACATTACGCTTGCATTGTTTGTTTGGTTTGTGGTTAGCTTGATTCGTGGAAACCCTCAGGGACTCCACATCGATGTGTTGTTCTATCAATATTTATTATTGTTTTCGGTATACCGATTATTGCATCGTAATCTTGATGACCTACATTATTGCAAGAGTTGACTCATTGATATCTAGTCAACGAGATTCTTTGAAGCATTTACTTCAACTTACATACATGGTTTCGTGTGGCCATGCCGAAATTTCCTTGATAATACATATATTCGTTATTGACTTATATCAAAGTCAAGTTTAGTTGGCTAAACTTGCTCGCTATACATCTTCACTTCAAGAATTCCATATAATGGATTGTGGCCATCGTATTCAAGGTTATATCAACAAGAATTTCATTTATTTCGAACCATAGTAGACTTTTTTGATCATAACTCCGCTAAATCGGTTGTTGTTTACGGCACCTTGTGGTGGTGTTTTCACTAATTTGAAGCTTGTGCTGATTTCTCTACACACTTCACATACGGATTTAATTATTTGTTTATTATTAAATCCACTCTGTTGGTTCGTTATCTTGGAACATTCTTAATAAAATCGTGTATTAAGAAAATGATACATAATTTCATGGCTTATTTCGGTGTACCTCTAACGATTATTCAACGCCACTTGCAAACTCGATGACATTCATTTGTTATTTATTTTTGTCATTGACACGAATTTCTATGAAATTCATTTGGAATAAATTTTTGGAGTTATTTCTTTGAACCTCCTATCTTATTGCCAATGCGGTAAATTTGTTCGGCCACCGCTATTGTTGAATTATTTCAATCACTACAACGCCTTGTGACGTTGGCATAAGCTTGTAGTTTGAGCTAATTATGATCAATTGTTTCATGCGAAACTGCGTGTGCCTCTTGTTTGACCTGTCATTTAAATGGTCTTAATGCAACTATGTATTAAGACGATGACACACCAGGATCGGTTGTATTTTGGGGTATCCTTGAAATTCAATAATGTCACAATGATTATTTCATTTAATGGTTCGATAGTTGATAAATCATTTTCATGGTCCTATTCTAATTGAGCTTGTTGATTATGAGTTTCAATCATACAACAACTAACTTAAGGTACTATTGGAAGTGCATTTATCGTTTCTAGAATTCATTTGCATATTGTGAACGTTCATTTGAAATCTTATTGGTTGAATTCCTCTTTTCTTGGACTCCAGTAAACTTAGTCACATTGGTGACTGTATCATAACATCTCGTTCACTTGACATCAATTCAGAATACAAATTTCAGTTGAACCGTTGGCTTCTTATTGTCGTAGTAAGTCATTGTATTCAATAATGCGGACAAGTCTTGATTCATTCTTGTAGTCAATTACCGCGGTATTATTCATACCTTCCTGTGCATGACCAAAACTCTAAGGAGATGACATGGTCAAAATTTCGAGGACGAAATTTCTTTAAAGGGGGGAGAATGTGACAACCGGTACTTTCTAATCCTCAATTACATGAATAACAAACACTAAGACATTAATACGTAGCGTAATTAGACGTAAATTAACTTAATGAGGCCTTCGGAGCGCCTAGGAACGTCTGTCCGGCCTTACAGTGCGCGAATGTTGATTTGCGGCAAAGACTGCTGAAAGATAAGCGGTAACGAACTAACACCGGACATAATACTAACAAGGCCGACAAATACGAATTTATGGAGCTTTCGAATGTCAAAAACGTGCACGCGAAAGAAAAACGCGACTACAGGAACGTACGGACAACAAAACGGAAGCATCGGACGTGTGAATTACCTTAACAACTGATTATAATATATGTAGCTTCATAATCGAATTGTAATATTCGTAGACGAAATCGCATAAGAAAATGGATCATAAACGATAAACGAGGCATTTTACGTGATTTAACGCGTCTGACGAACGTACGCGTCTATTAACGACTTACCACATAATTTTATATACGCTCGACACTAAATAAACGTTATACGACATTTTGTGAAATCCTAGAGTGAAAACAGGCTCTAGAAACGTTAACTGGCTGCACGGAAACTCAACACACGGGCTAATGGACTTAGGGCCCAAGCCCACTTGGAAAACCTAACTATAAATACATCTCATTCCCTCATTTCTCACTTGAAAACCCTAGCCCCTAGATGAAACCTCTGGCTCTTCTCTAAACTCCGGTCACCGGAGATAGAATTCCGGCAAGATTTTCCGGCTCCCGTTTTCCGGCGACACACGCGCCACACACACCCAACGTCTTCTCCCTTACCTCCCTGTCTCGTCAAACACACTCAGGGGGACTAGCGAGATAGAGAGAGATCTGTGAGAGAGAGGACACCAGAGAGAGAGACCGGCGGCGAGAGACAGAGGGCCGACCACCTCGTTTTACGGTGGCGCGACAGCGGTGGACAGGCGACGGTGGTCAGAAGGTAGTACCGTCACCCCGACGACCTGAAAAGCCGCAACCGGCGGCTGGGGTTTGGTTGTTTCGCGATTATCTCGAGATACGGTGGTGAGGGATTGTCCAGACGACCAAACGACGACAATAATACGACCCCGGTAAGCACGAGTTCCCCTTCGATTATGAAATCGGTATACTTATTTCTTTAAAAGCTTCCTTTTTTGTTTCTTTTTCTTTTAGTGGTGTTTGGAGTGATGACGATGATGTTGGCCGTGAGGTCGTTGACGGCGACAGTGGAGCTGCCGAAGTAGCGATAGGTAGAGTTAGGGGCCGGAGGAGGTTGACGGTAGTGGTGGTGAACGGTTTAGGTTGGGTCGGTATGGTTTGGGGTCACAAGAGTAAACAATGCTCAGATTCACGTCGATCCAGGTTCGGTTCAGCATAGTTCGGTTTCGAGTTAACTCAGTAAACTCGGCTAAAACGAGTCAACTCAGACACGGCTTGGGTCAATAGTAGTCAACATCAGATTTTCTCGGTTCACTCATTTTAGTTTTGATGTTCGGGTCAAAATCAGTCAAAACTGGGTTGACTCGGTCAACGTCGGGTCAACTCAGTCAAACGCACGGCTCGGTAAAATCTAAACGATCCAAACTCTTGTTATTGTTTTATATGAATATTAGTTAAACGTAAAACCGAGCTCAAACCGACCCTACTAATGAAATGATAAGTATATCTGAGTGAACTAGTAAAATTTTATGAATCATTTGCGGACACTAACTGAAAACAGACACGACACGCGATAAAATTATACTAATATATATGTTGAATTTAAGAAACGTAAAAATTAGCGCTTCGGATACAATTGAAAGATATACATATATATTGATATTGAAATATTGTTGCGTTTTGATAAATATTGACACTTTGATTTGTCGGGTTATTCCAAAAACAGAGTAAACTCTGTCCGTTTTTCATAAAAAACTTGTAATATGAAATGTATTTATCACACAATTGACATCTAACGAGATTGAGGCATTTTTATAAAGTAAACATAAAAGTATATTTATTTTTGGCGACGCTTTATGACTTACAAAACAGGCTTATAACGGTTCAAAAAAGTGATTACAAGATAACAAACCATTGAAACTTATTTCGTATAAACATAACTTCTTATGTTTAATCCAAACGTCTACTATTCGACGATTATTATTAGACGTTTATTATCCGACGATTATCTAAAATAATTATAATTAGAATTGTATTTATTGGCAACGTTTACGACCCAAAGGTTTATAAAATAAACATAATCATTTATATTTATTTTCAAACGTCGATAATTCGAATATTTGCGAATACTTTTATAAAATAAATATATACGTGTTCCTATCTATTTCAAACGTCGATGATTCGGACACTTTTATTTAAGTAAATATAATGTATATTTATTTCAAATCTCAGGTTATTTTATAAAACAAATATTATGTTTTATATTTATTCAAATGTTGACGATTCAGATACATAATAGTTTATATTTATTTCAAACGCCAACAAGTCGTAGCTTTTCATAAAATAAAAATAACTATTTTTATTTATTTTCGACGCCTAAACAAGAACGACACTTTATTACAAGAGTATACAAGCGTCAAATATATAATTTTTATTAATTATAAACGAGACAGAAGACGCTTATTTTCGGACACGGAACATTTTGCATATATGAATTTATGTGTGTATATATATATATATATGTACATCTACGAAAAGCTACGGAGAGTCGTATTACCATTATTCAACTACGTACATCTATTCAAAACGACTTAACACGATTTCATAAAGATACTTATATCTATATTTATATTTTTATATAAATATATACCCTAAAACCCTTGAAACCAAGTATCCCTAATACTTAGTAATTATCACCGACATTAAATGGAACTAAACACGAATACCTTATTCTTTTCCATCAAGTTAACAACTTACCACCGAGTCGTTCAGTTAGCGATTCGGTAGACCTCGGTGACATGTACTTTAGCTACATCATTTTATTAGAATCTTATAAGATATTCCATGATAGGAATGCTATAGTTGCATGCTAGCGAGTTCACTTTCTTGGAATGACATTACGTAATCACATTAAATTAGCTTTGCACAAGGATATCAAGGTGAGTTCATAACCCCCACTGTTTAAGGTTTTACATTTTTATAAATGTTTTCGGGATGGAAAGACAAGCAAGTTCTGCAAAAGTACACAAATTTCGATGAACGAAAATTCATATTTCTAAACCATGTTGCGAATAGATTTCAATAAACTCAAATGGTTTACCAAAGGTTTATGCTCAACATACCGGTTTTACAAAACACACGCGTAATTTCAGAACGTGCATGAGTTTCACGACTAGTGACGGGAATGTCCTAGCTACATACAGACACAGGGACTGGATTGTCCTACATACAAATAAGGGGACTGGTTGGTCCTGCTTACAGACCAAGTGGGCTAGGCCTAATGGCAAAGACTCGTGTGCTAGGCCCAATGACAAAGACTCGAGTGGGTTAGACCCACCTATACTCGTGCGAGGCACAAAGACTCAAGGACTGGATTGTCCACTACTAAACACTAGGGCCGTAGGGTCGTTTAAAACTGTACAGTGAAGTCCTCGCTACATATCGGAACTAAACCGCCTACTAGTATACCGTCTTGAGTAAATAGTTTGGCGAGGCACTTACTAGCTTGGGTGGGTTATAGGTTCATGCGTGCACATTGTCTTTGTCGTACGCGGACATCGACGCTTATTCAAATATTAAAAAAACAAGGTTTTCAATTGACATGCCGATAAAAATGGTTTTATTATGTTTTCTCAACAATATTTAAACCGGTTATCAAAAAGATTTATTTTAAATCTTTTTCAAACAAACTATGAACTCGCCAACATTATGTTGATTTTTTGCATGTTTCTTTCTCAGGTTACATTTTCAAATTATGGCACGGTTGGAATAGGAGAACCCATGGGGATTCGAGTACTTAGCGGGCGTTCGCTTTCTAGAAGTCATAGCAATAAACACTTCCGCTGTGCAATGAAGATACCAGTCAGATCACGCCCGGCTCTGATGTAATCAATTTATCAGGGTGTGACAAAATAATCCATCCTATATACACACACTCTCTCATATTTTATTCCACCAAAAACTTCTCCAACCTCTTAATTTTTAACACTCTCAACCCTTTTTTGTACTCTTCTCCTTTTTATTTTAATGGCACGCTGTTGGGCCGAGGCTAAGGATGTCACGTTAGTCACAAGTTGGGCGGATAGGTTCGATTTAAGATTCCCTAACGATGCACCTCAAACTTTTTAGCATGATTAGGACCACATTCTGTGAATGTGTAGGTGAGAATATTCGTGGAAGAGAACAAATTCTCGGAAGGTTTATGTCGCTATGTGTAAAGTGTACACATTTGGAGAGTTACTACCTCACTACGTTGAATCACGAGGAAGGGGTAGCCGATGATAAAGCGCTTGCCGAGGCATGTACCGCGTATGAAGCAAACTATGGAAGGCCGTTTGATCACATTGTGATTTGGAAGGTTTTGCGAGCCTGGAATGGGGGATTGGCGCGACACGCGGTTAGATTATGTTTGTTTTATTTAAATGTTTGATGTTTATTTATGTGATGTTTTTTTCTAAGTTGTTTAAATGTTATGTCTTTATTTCTAATTTATTTTATGCTATGTTTTTTTTATATCTAATTTATTTAGATGTTTGGTTTCTATCTACTTATTTAAAAGTAATGAATATAAAAATATTTAAATGTTCGAAATATTATAAAATTAAATAGGTATTCGTTGAAAGGGCTGCATTTCATAATATGAACTTTATTCTAAAAAGGCAATGGAGCTCCTTGTCCTCGTGGCGATGATGTGTCGCAATGGAGCCCCTAAAGGGCTCTAACCACACCTCGTTGCCTTAACATTGATGGGTAACAAATTTGATCCTTGATTTAACAGATATCAACAAATTTATTACCTTTTAATAAAATGCTAAATAATATATATTTTTTTTCATAAATTTGATATACGTTTTGTCATACCTCGACTAGCAGCGGAAGTAAAAGGGGGTGCTACAAGCGCATTGTTTATAAAGATATTATATTAAACATTAGTTACAATTTGTTACATGTTTACACACGATATGTATATTACATCGGCGTGTTCTCACGAATAGCTTTATTCCTATACTAGATATGCATCTATGCAAAACACAGACATCATTCATTTTCCTGTTTACCTGAAAAACATGTTTAAAACTGGTCAACCACAAAAGTTGGTGAGTTTCACATGTTTTGTTTGCATTTAAAAATAAACCACAAAAGATGTTTTTGTACATGTGATGTAATTATACTAAGTTCATAAGTTGCGTCGAGAGATGTATTCAAATCACCGTGGCAAACACCAACCACAACAACCAACATAACAGTACCTCAAGTAGCTATGCCTAACGCAACATAGCCTGTTTTGTCATGACTATGTGCAACCGCGTTTCACGCATTTGGCATTCATCCTGTTAAGATTGTTTTGCAGTTTAGGCTTGTTAGGCCAAATAGTACTATCCACAATATTCACTGGCAAAGTAGTAAGAACATATGTGTTTGTGGGGATTTTTCAAGCGTTAGGAGTCTACTGATAACTAAAGTCCCAAATCATTGGATCAAACAATGTTATCAAAAAAACACCAAGGATGGGCGGAATCCAAATCTTGGTGTGATTTATGAAAAACAAAAAAAGAAGAACAATACCGAAATCACTTTGAAACTTGCACATGATTCTATTACTCAAGAGCAAAACCGTCTGGTACAAGTTCCTAAACGCTCTAAATCACCCCACTCCAAGTTTCTCTAGAATTTCTGTAACATGAGGCCTAAAACCCTAGTTTGTTTCACTAACTAGTTTGTATACCTAGGTAAGCCCATTCCCCACATAGGCTCCCCATGGGCCTGCCTTAGGCATGGCCCAAATGACCTATAAATGTCCAAACCTATGTTATGGTTGTCGTTTGCATTTAAACTTTAAATTGTATTTTAATTAAGTTGAATGTCCAAAATAAATAATGCATCGTCCACCAAGATATTTATGGGCACCAACTTTCGTCACCACCACGTTTGTATTTCCGTTGCGACGTTTTTGGGGTGTGACAGAAGTTAGTATCAAAGCCAATGGTTGTTAGCGAACTAGATGTTTTCGGGGAAAACTCCAGACTTCAACCAATGAAATTTGAGAAATTAAATCCTAAAATTTGCGAAGCCAATAATTTAAAATAAACATGGATTTTGACCATGTATGAAAACTTTGGAGAGTTTATGTGCATACGTGTTAATCTGTTTAGTTGTGCCTTATGTGCTATTTTTCATTTAAACACACACTTACATTGTACAGTTACATAATGTCACAGATGTCGCACGCACACGAGATTATTGAGATTCATGACTCAGAGAGCGAGCATGAATTCGAGATCTAACCGACCTCAGTCCTGCCAGAGATACCACACAATACCCCACATACTATTGACATGGCCGGTTTTACGTCGTCATTCTATGTCGGCCCAACTGCATTTGCCAATCAGGTTAACACGCGTTACGCTCATACTAGTAACGGTTGGATTGATGATGATGATTCTGTTCCTCCCTCGATTTTCGAGATAGAACAATCATATGGTACCATTCCGGTTGTCGATGAACTGGATAGAAGAACCCCTTTGATTGGAGGATCCTTTAGGATAGCCCCAATGGTGGATGCCATTGTTGTCAAAGTTCGGCCTTTAGAGCCATTGGTAGTCCCACTCACAGCTACTGTTGAGCCTACGTCTAAGATCCCTCCGCCAGTTATATCAGATTCGTCCGTTCCACAGTCTGAGTCACAAGTCTCTACTACACCTCTACTAGTCTACACTCGTCGTAGGAAGAGGACTCGACCTGCTGGAGACATTTCATCGATGTCTAGAGCTACCACAGAGTCTGCTTTGAAGAAGCAGAAAGGAGTCTGGGTTGACCGATGTACTGACTATGATCATCAGATCGCCACTTTACGTGAAGACCAGGAGACGACTAAGGTCAAGGTGAAGGATCTCGAGGGCCAGATGGATTGGTACTATGAGGTACAGAATTTGGACGACAATGCCATTGATCAGATGCACTAGAGGATCGTGGAGCTCGAGGAGCTACTTAGGAAGCTTTTAGACTTCGTGGGTTTTAAGTGATTTTTGTTTGGTTGTTTTGATTGTTTATCTCTTTTGGTATCCTATTCGGCTTTCATGCCAAGTTAGATATTTTAAGAAGAAATTCAGTAAGACTTATGGATGGTGTTTGATTTTATTCACACCAAATTTTGTTGGTTTTTGTACTACAAACAAGCAATGTAATTTTTAAGCTAAAATATCAATATAATGGGTTTTTGGTTAAATTATTCTCATTATTATGTGGATGCATGTGTATTGTTTAGTCCACTAGTATTAACGATTGATCTATTTGAGTGTTGTCTTATGTTGTTATTATTATTGAAATAATAGAAACGACAATATGCAACCAAAAGCGAGGCAGGGTCCTTCTACTGATGGTACTGGATTACCTACCACACCTTAGGAGTTGGCGCAACTTATCGCACAACATGTTAATGCCTCCATGGAATAGCGCAAAGCTAACCAGACTACAGGGAGAGGACGTGGGCGTGGATATGGTGATACTGCACACGGTCTCGGTGGAGCGTCGATTGGAAACCCTCCAGGTAGAATAATGATCGGAAACGTTTTAGTAGTTCCTGTGTTATGATATAATCTGAGAGTAATCTTGATTTCTCATTAACTTTGTGAACAGTGTATGGATATATGTAAAAAGCATTCCAGGGTTGTAACCCAAGATCATTTACTGGCACCGAAGGACCACTTGATATCATTAGATGGATTGAGAAGATGCAGTCTGTGATGGCAATCAACGGTTGTGCTGCTAATCAGAGGGTTAAGTAAGCTTCATGTTCATTTCATGATGAAGCTTTATTGTCACACCCCAACCGATGGCGGAATCATCGGGATGTGGCACTAAGCGAATCAGATTGTCCAAGAGTATCCATAACATCTATTTCCGATGACAATATTTAATACGTTAATTTCCCATACAATCAAAAAATATTCATACAATAGTCATTATGAGTTATAATATTCTCAAACAAATCACTACAACTCGATTTTATTATGAGTTTCTAAAGATAAAGACCTAAATCCATTGCAACATAAAATCATCAACCTGTCACATACGTCAAAATAAAAGACAATACAAACATATAAAGGTGAGTACACAGGTTTTGCATAATAATAATAATAGATAAGCGTTTAACGAAACCAGCATGCACTAACGTATCATGTGAACATACATGTTACCTACACCGAAATAGACTAACCAACACAACCGCGAGTGAGACAAGTAAAGTAAAGCAAGAACGAGCCTTAACAACCCCTGAATGAACAGGTGGCGGGTAAACCTATAGCAGCTATCATGTTAAGGGTGGTCAGCAAATCTCAAGGCATACAATTAACACATAGCTGTTCAGAATTCACGTATAGTCATGCGATAGTGGGTTTGCGTTTTGAAAGCGTTTTAGAGTTTTGTGTTGTGATCGTTTGATAGGGAATGTATGTAACACCCAAAAGTGCATTATAGTGAAAAGGGGTCAAGTATACTCACAATGATTGCTTAAACAGTAAACACCGGTGAGTTGGGGAGAGTGAGAAGAGCGCCGGATTAGCCTACGCGTAGATGCACAAGTGCATCAGTCTTCGATAGCTTGAACAGTTGAACGGAGAGTTGTGCGGGACAAACAGTGGGTCCTATGAAGCACACTCGCACGAGGCATCACCCTTGTGCGAGTCATCACTCATACGTGTGATGGCTCGTACGAGGCATCACCCTCGTGCGAGTCATCATTTGTACGAGCGACTGCTCGTGCGAGTGACCTTTTTACGTGTCCAAAATCGAGTGTTTTCGCGTCGTTTCTTCGGGAAATCGAGTGTCCATCGTTCCAACCTTAAGCTACTGAGCAACCCAAAAGATGGGGAGGTCTTTAGAGCGAGTAAGTCGTTTCTGGAAACTCGGACTGGGCCGTAGGAACACGAAGTGGTTCGTGCGAGCCAGTCCAGTTAGCACAAGTGACTGTTCTTGCGTCTTCGTGCTACTGGAACTGAGTTTTCACTTGAAATAAATGTAGTTTTGAATCCATTTCGAGTGTGTTTATGACAACGTTTCGTCCCACTGTCTAGTGAACAAAACATACGTCGGTATAGTCCGTTTTTGTGTAAAAATCGAGTATAAAAATAGTTTAACTAGGATTTAGCACTTGGTGAGTCGGAAACCTTAAGTTTTCTAACTTGAGAAGCCAAGGCTTTCTCAAACATACTCGTTAAAGTGCAAATCCTTGATAAAAACATAAGGTTTTATGAAAAAGATGAAGATTTTCGTAAATGGAGAAGTTTAGATGAAATTGGAGATAATCTCGTGTAAAATCGTTGTGATTCATGTGGAAAACATAATTTCCTTACTTGGAAGCAGAGAAACGCGTGCTGAGTAGGTTTCGTGCGAGTGACAATAAGAGGATCATGAATGATGAAGTGTGGTATTTTAGGAGAAGTGAGGAGAGCAGGTGTGAGCTGGTGCGAATGGTTACTCGTGCGAGTGGCCGTTCTTAGGCTGACACGTGTGCAAGCAAGGGAGCCTTGTGCGAGCCATGGTTCGCTCGTATGAGTAGTCACTCGTGCGAGTGTGCCTAGTTCGTGTCTTGGCTGTTTTCATTCGATTTAGTTAGTTTTGGTACATTAAGCGTTTTAGCGAGATATTAAGCGTTGCGTTGACATAATAATGTGATAGAGCGGGTTGCGTGAGCGAGCGAGCGTTTAAGCGAGAGTTTAACCACATATAAAACAAAACACACATAACACACGACATTACATAACCCACAAAAATAACTGCGTTTGCGATTTAGTGTGACAAGCGAGGTCGAAGGCGTGAGTGGTTATCGAACAAACAAACACGCTCGCCACTTTAAGTAACAAAGCTAACTGTGATTCGTGTTGCGTTAGCATTGAGAGTAATAAGTGTAATAAGGTGCAATAGTTATGCTGTGTGATGAAAATGTATTTAGTATAAACTAATCCATTATTTATATTGAATCTCAGATTACAAGACGGGTTACAAGTCGAAATGACGATAAGCGGATAACAATCAAAAAGTCGGGTTGTTACAGTCAGTTTTAGTAAATTTCGTTCCGAAATTTAATTAGTAGAAGTAAGGAAAAAATGTGGATATTTAGCTTTCATATCACTTTCGAGTTCCCAAGTGAACCCGGCACCGCGTTTGCCTTCCCATCGGACTTTCACAATAGGAATGCGACTACGTCGAAGTTTCTTGGTTTCTCGATCCATGATCTCTATTGGCTTTTCTGTGAAGTGTATAGTCTCGTTTATTTGCAAGTCTTCAAGAGTTACATGAAGATTTTCTTTAGCTTGACACCTTTTGAGGTTTGAGACGTGGAAAGTCGGATGTACGTTGCTGAGTTCCATCGGTAATTCAAATCGATAGGCCACTTGCCAATTCTTTCCAGAATCTTAAAGGGACCTATATCATGGCGCTAGTTCCCCTTTCTTTCCAAATCGGATCACTCCTTTCCAAGGTGAAACCTTTAGGAGAACGTGATCTCCAACTTCGACCTGTAGGGGCTTGCGTCGTTTGTCGGCGTAACTCTTTTGACGACTGCGACATTTCAAGAGATTGTCTCTAATTTGGGGAATCTTGTCTATCGTTTCTTGTATTAACTCGAGACCAGTGAGTTGTGCTTCTCTGATCTCGTGCCACACAATAGGTGATCGACATTTCTACCGTATAGTGCCTTAAATGGTGCCATTTGAATACTAGTATGATAACTTTTATTGTACGAAAATTCTATTAAAGGTAAATGCAAATCCAAATTACCACGAAAATCTATGACACACGATCGAAGCATGTCTTCGAGGGTGTGGATCGTACGCTCAGTCGGACTATCGGTCTGAGGATGGAACGCGGTACTGAGATTTAGAGAAGTACCGAGAGCGGATTGAAATGTCTCCCAGAGACGTGAGGTAAAATGACCGTCGCGGTTAGAGATGATGTCACGAGGCTTCCCGTGTCAACAAATAACTTCGTCAGTATAGATATGCGCTAATCGTTCTACCTTATAGTCTTCTCGTATGGCAATGAAATGAGCAGATTTCGTAAGACGATCAACGATAACCCAAATGCTATCGTGACCAGAAGTTGTGCGAGGGAGTTTTGTAACAAAATCCATAACTATACTTTCCCATTTCCACATCGGGATATCGGGTTACTCGAGTAAACCAGAGGGTCATTGATGTTCGGCATTAACTTTCGCACAAGTTGAGCATTTCGAAACATACAGAGCGATATCCTTTACATGCTTGGCCACCAATACCTAGAACGGAGGTCTGGTACATCTTATCGGCTCCGGGGTGAATGGAATATCGAGATTTATGAGCTTCAGTCATCAATAACTCTCAGAGGTTATTGCGGCTAGGAACCCATATGCGATTGAGAAAATAATAGATACCGTTAGATTTATTCTCCAGCTGAGTTTTGGCACCACATTTCATTTCCTCATACAAGGTATTCTCAATGAAACATGCGTATTGGGTTTCGTGAATCAGGGTCTCGAGTTCGTTCTGGGCTTGAACGTCACGAATGCTATACACATAGCTTCGTCGACTGAGAGCATCGGCTATGACGTTTGCTTTGCCAGGATGGTAGCGTATCTCACAATCATAGTCGTTGAGAAGTTCAACCCATTTGCCTTGGCGCATGTTCAGTTCCTTCTGGTTAAAGATATGTTGCAAACTCTTATGGTTGGTGAAGACCGTACACTTGGTACAGTAACGGTAGTGTTGCCATATCTTTAACGCAAAAACAACTGCACCGAGCTCGAGATCATGGGTAGTGTAGTTCTTCTCGTGGATTTTGAGTTGTCGAGACGCATACGCGATAACCTTGTCTCGTTGCATAAGAACACAACTAAGACCTAAGTTAGAGGCATCGCAATATACAACGAAATCATCGTTTTCGTCGGGAAGGGCAAGAACGGGAGCATCGAAAAGCATACGCTTGAGAGTTTGAAAGGCTTCCTCCGGTTTGGAACCCCAAACAAAAGGTTTATCCTTGTGAGTTAAAGAGTTAAGAGGTACAACGATCTTTGAAAAGTCGACGATGAATCGACGGCAATAACCCGCCAATCCGAGAAAAGAACGGATTTCGGACGGAGTCTTTGGAGTATTCCAACTCTTCACAACTTTTATCTTCGTGGGATCGACATGAATTCCTTGGTTGTTAACGATGTGACTGAGAAATTGGACTTCCTTAAGCCAAAATTCACACTTGGAGAATTTGGCGTAAAGACGATTTCCTTGGAGAAGTTCGAGAACTAAACGGAGATGTCGCGTGTGTTCGGCTCTCGACCTTGAGTAGATAAAAATATCATCAATGAAAACAATGACGAAATGATCCAAGAATGCTTTGCACACACGGTTTATCAAATCCATGAAGACCACGGGTGCATTTGTGAGAACAAAAGGCATGACACGAATTCATAATGGCCATAGCGAGTACGAAAGGCGGTTTTCGGAATGTTCTGCTCATGTACACGTAGTTGATGGTATCCGGAACGTAAATCAATCTTCGAAAAACAAGTAGCACCTTGGAGTTGGTCAAATATATCATTGATTCGAGGAAGAGGGTAGCGGTTTTTTAATCGTAAGTTTGTTAAGTTCCCTATAATCGATGCACATTCGGAACGATCCATCCTTCTTTTTCACAAAAAGAACGGGTGCGCCCCACGGTGACATCCTCGGGCGTATAAAGCCTTTATCAAGCAACTCTTGAAGTTGGCTAGATAGCTCGCGCATTTCAGATGGTGCAAGGCGATAGGAAGCTTTAGCGACAGGTGCAACACCGAGTACTAGATCGATACGGAAATCAATATCACGAGTAGGGGTAAACCAGGTAATCGTCGGGAAAGACTTTAGGATATTCACAAACAACGGGTACGTCTTTTAAGGTTTTCTTCTCATTCTTCGTCTCCACAATATGAGCTAGGAAAGTGTTGTACTCCTAGCGCAAGTACTTGTTCACTTGAATACACGACATAAGCTTCAACTCTTTTGAGGGTCTTTGTCCGTAAACATGTAGCTGATCACAGCTTGGAAGTGGAAAGCGAATCACTTTATTGTAGCACACAACTTCGGTACGGTTCTCGCGAAGAAAATCCATGCCTACTATGACGTCAAAACTACCTAATTGCATAGGTATGAGGTCGATCGAGAAGTTGTGATTGTTGATTTCGAGAGTACAATCACGTAAACGGAGTTAACGGTAATGGTTCTTCCGTTGGAGATTTCGACATCGAAGGTCTTTGGGAGGTTAGCGTGTTTACATTTTAAAAGCTTTTTGAATTCAAATGATACAAAACAGTTATCGGCACCAGTATCAAATAAGCAAGAAGCATAAATACCATTAACGAGGAACATACCATTGACAACATTGTTGTCACTATGAGTCTGGCAGTGGTTGATGTTGAAAGCTTTTCCATGCATAGCCTGTGGTTGTTGCTGCTGTTGTGGCTGTGGTGGCTGTTGTTGAGGTTGCTGCTGTCGTGGTTCGTGTTTCACAACTCGATGGGGGCAGACGTTGCTAGTGGCTAGGATCGCCACAAGTGTAGCAAGCACGTGCATTAGCAACGGGTGCCTGCGGAGCGTGAGTTGTAGCTGGCAGTGCTGTGAGAGGCTGAGGAGCTTGCTGACGAGGGCCTGAGCGGTAGCTGATGGTGTAATGACCGTAAATGTTGCAGTTGACACAAAAGCGGTAGTTACCTCCAACTGCATGATGATAAGTGCACTTAGGGCACATTGGATTGTTGATGCATATGTCTGTTGCCTACATCATCTTATAATATCGAGTCAGTATTTAGGAGCGAAATGTCAGTATAAAAGAGTAAAGTTCGCTTGTAATTGTAAGGTTGAAGTCAAGTTCGGCCGAACTTGACTAAGCAAGTTCGCCTGAACTTGCACTCCCACCAGCGAACTTGCCAATGTATAAATAGGGGTCTTGTCATTTCATTTGTAATATTCAGATATTTTCTCACGACAGAGGCGAAGCTGCCCAAGTGTTTCCAGGACCCGTAACGTTGAATATTAATTAAACGGTGATTAAATAGAAACAAATGTGTTTCCAATGTCGCCTATGCAAACAGATTCTGCACGTTTACCTTAGGTTTGTCAGATTAGTGGCCGAACGATCCATACCACGGACCCTTAAGTGGTATCAGAGCAGGATTGGCCTAATTTGAAGACATTAAACATAGAACATCTCATCTTCTACTCATTTCTTTTAATTTTGACTTTTTCTTGGACAATTCACGGATAAAATGGACTGATTTTCAAGTATAATACGTAAAATCCATAATAGATAAACCCTTGAAAAGATCAGAGCTTAAAACAAACGAATTCATGTCGAAAATTTGAAAAAACCATGTTTCAAAAAACATGTTTGCGCGAACAATTCACATTTTTCATCAAATTCGCCCGAACTTGACTGAAAAATTCACATTTTTCATCAAGTTCGCCCGAACTTGATTGATTTTTCAAGATTTTTGGGTAAGTTCGCTCGAACTTGCTTATTTTTCAAACAAATTTCATCATGTTTGCCCAAACTTGATTAAATATTGTTGAAAAATATTACAACTTCGCCCGAACTTGTAAAGTTTCTTGAAATTCTTATAAGTCTGCCCAAACTTACTGTTTTTCTTGAAATCTTTCACAAGTTCGCCCGAACTTGCTGTTTTTCTTGAAATCTTTCACAAGTTCGCTCGAACTTGTATTCAAGGTGAATTTTTCATAAAATCTCAACAAGTTCGACCGAACTTGTTAAGTAGCTGATTTCACAAGCTGTGACAAGTTCGCCCGAACTTGTCCAAGGTTTCTAAAAAAAAGGCATGAAAATCCTGAAAAACGTCTCGGACATTATATATCGTTAGATTCGTATTGACGAGACGAGTTTAAAGCTCTAATCTGGTAGAAACAGCTTTCCGAAAAATTTTAAACGTTTTTAGCAAACCGATATGTTAATATTGTCGATTAAAAAGTCATATTTTTCTAAAAATTGTCTGTTGCTAATCATTTTTCAACTGTTTTGAACGACAGATTAGTTTGGAAAAGAAATGGGGTTGTGAAGCAGTCAAAGTTGATGAATATGAACGAGTATGAAGTTTGGAAAGAAAAATTTGAGAGCTGGGTCCAAGCTATGCATTTCCGCAGTTGGGTCGCGATTGAGATACGTTATGTCATTCCTAGAGATGAGAATCAGAAAATTTTGGAGAAGTGCAAATATTCTACTCAACAGAAAGATGTTTATTTTGCTGAAAAGAAAATGATTGATCTTATCCAGCAATCGGTTAAGGAAGACATCCTGATACTTTTACTAGAATACAAGACTGCGAAAGAATTATGGACATCTCAGGAGAATAAGTTTCAAGAGAGTGTAGTGGTTAGGAACTGTGAAGCTCTAGTTTCAAGTATATCCACAAATGAGTCTTCAAGTTCTAAACCAGTCTGCTCGGTCTATGATGTAGACAATTATCAGGCAGATAATGCCAAACTCTTGAATGAGATTGAGAGTTTGACATTAGAAAATAAAAAAATAAAAGAAATTGAAAAGAATTTTGAAAACAAAATAAAAATTTTAGAAAATGAAAAATTACAAATGGTAGTATATTTTCAAAATGAAATAAAAATGTTTAAAAATGATAAAATTGTTTTTGAAAAATTAAATATAGAAAATCAAATAGCAATAAATTCTTATATTGAGAAAATAGCTCAACTTGAAAAAGAAGTTAAGACTGTTATAAATAAAGCTGCTAATTCAGCAAAATTATTGAAAGGATTTGTGACTTCCTCATTAAAGTTAGAACATATATGTTCAAAACCAATCAATGATAATAAAAAGAAAATTACAATAAGTGACAATGTCACAAATTATGACGATGTCATAATTGAGGATTGTGATGATAATACCGATGATGAAAATGATAAAAATGATAACAAGGAAATATTTTTGAAACTAAAAGAAAAATTTCAAGAAACAGTTCTACAATCTGCTGAAAAAATGTGAATGCTCAACGCAAAAACCTTCTAAGCAGAATGGAGAACAAAAACAACATGAAAAACAAAATTCTATAAATTTTCAAAACAAAAATAAAAGCTCATCGGTACGGTCATCCAATCTTTATAAAAACTCACAAAAATTTGAGAATAAGTGGTGCAGGTCGGACCACAGTGCTTCAAAGTCAAATCAATTTTACAGAAAAAACAGGAAAGATGACTACTACACGTCAAATCAATGTGCTGATTTGGGTGTTTGGTCTGAATGGAGAGATTGATACGATAACAGAGTGTGTTACAACTGTGGATTTAGTGGACACATTGCTGTTAACTGCCTAAGAAAGAGATTTGATACGAGAAGATGTTATAAATGTCAAATCAAAGGTCATGTTGCCAGGGATTGTCCGACTAATCTGAAAAAAAGATTGGATAAATCTCAGGGGGGGGGGGAATGGAAATGCTGTGAAGAAGACAGTAAAAACAGAAGAAAAGCCCAAAGAACAAAAAGTCAAGTTATCACAAGGGCAAAAAGACAGATTGATAAAAAAGAGGAAAAACGTTAGACAGTATTTGGAAAAGATTTATCCTCGGATAAATCTAAGAAATCAGATAAAAGTTCCGATGGATCATTTTACTCACATTCAAGTTAAACAAATTCATCAGATACAAATCTGAGGACAAAAGAGAGATCAGTGGAGAATAATTTGATAATTCAAACAGTTAAAAAATAAAAGAAAGTAAAATTTTCAAATAAAGTTTCTATCAAACTGTTTGAATATCAAAAAGAGTGAATATTTGTTTACTTCAGATGTTAATGAATTTGGTAAACCTAAGTCCAGAATGGATTGGGTTCAAACTCAAAACTAATTAAAGTTTGTTTGAATGTGCAGGATAACCAAGCTTCAACCCCATCGTCATTTCAGAAGTAGTGGTTGTTCATGCATAGAGACAAGAGACAGGAGTGATATTCCACACAAACAAAATGGCAGTCTCGCGTTCACATTCGTAAAAAGTCGTTAAATGGTTAAAATAGAAGATTCTTATTTTTGATTTTAATAAGATGTTTTTATTTTTAGGGGGAGAAAAATTTTTGTAAAATTGAAAAACATCATTTTAAAATGTTTCCAAAAACAATAGAAAATCTCAAAATATAAAAAACAATAAAAAATGAAAAATAATGGGATTACTTGTGCGAAAAAAGGAAATGATAGTACATCAGTGGATTATTATAGTACGCTAAGGATTTGTAAAGTTTAAAAGTGATGAACAAGTCTTACTGTGGATGTGTCGATAGGCTTTACACGTTCAGTAAATTGTTTCTGGGATATAAACTAAAGTTTACAAGTGCTTATACTTGTGGATTAACACATCTTGGATATATGGACTTAGTACTCCGAAATTTCGTTTGAGAGATTGCCTGATTCTGAGATACGAGGTCTTTATAGATAGTTGATATCTGGGGTATTATACAAGTTCTTCTGATTTTGCGGAAGCAATAACCTAGAACTTCTATAATGCTTTATGCTAAAAACCCCTAAACTGCATGCAAACTTGAAAAGAATTGAAGATCTAATCAATTGCAGTGCTTAAAAGATTCCTTAATTGGAACACACTTATAAGTCGAGCCTTCATCTCTTTGTCGATACGGTGGTATTAACCTGAGCACTCAAGGTTTCGCATTAACCCAGATACAGATATCAATTACGCTATATTCACCTGTAAGATGAAATCTAGGGAATCTTGATACGGGAGTATATTCAAGAGGTGGGAACCATAGTTAAGTCAAGTTATATAATTCATACCTAACATATCTTGGTACAATTGAAAAATGTGATGATGACAATCTAGGTAAACAAGTTTAAAGCTTAAAGTCATTAAAAGGTCAATAGTACTAGTGATATGTCTCAAAAACTGATATGATCCTCTAGCACGTGTTCTCACAAAAATATAAATTGTATATTTATTTCAGTATGTTTACATTTCTGCTTTCAAAATTCAAAATCCAAAAAGATTGTCTTTCAAAATCTTCCATGGAAACTTAATAATGTTGGATGTGAGCCGGACCAACGAGACTGTTAAGAAACTGTTTGTGTGTGGATACGTGTGATTGTTCTTAATCGTCAAATCTTAGAGATTCGAAGCATCATTTGAGGGGGAGATAGATAAACACGTTTGATTAAAGATACAAGAAAGCTCAAAGTAAGGGGGAGCATGGATGTTAAAGTTATCCAACATATAAAGATTAAGAGAACATTAAAGACTCAGGAACTTAATTGAAGAATGATGACTATGGCAACATCCAAGGGGGAGTCTGTTGATTTATATGTCTGTTGCCTACGTCATCGTATAATACCGAGTCAGTATTTAGGAGCGAATATCAAGTTTATGTATGATTAAGAGTCAAGTTTGCTTGTAATTGTAAGGTTGAAGTCACGTTCGGTCGAACTTGACTAAGCAAGTTCGCCCGAACTTGCACTCCCACTAGCGAACATGACAATGTATAATTAGTGGTCTTGTCATTTCATTTGTAATATTCAGAGATTTCGTCACGACAGAGGTGAAGTTCTGTCCAAGTGTTTCCAGGATCTGTAACATTGAATATTAATGAAACGGTGATTAAATAGAAACAAATGAGTGTATCAATGTCGCCTATGCAAACAGATTCTACACGTTTACTTTAGGTTTGTCAGATTAGTGCCCGAACGATCCGTACAACGGACCCTCAAGTGGTATCAGCTTTACAGATTAAAACCAAAAAGATTTTCAGTGTGTTTTAGGATAAACTTACAAATATACAAAAAGATTTTGTTTCTACATTTTTCAGCAAACCAATGTTGGAGAACGGATCTTTGAAGTCTGGTAAGGTGCTTAAACTGGTGGGAATCTCATTGACAACAGGCTGGGAGCTAATCTGTAAAATCTGAAAAGTCAAAAACGATGAAAAGTTCATTAATTTGAAACTTTGATTTTGAAAATATCAACAGTTTGTTCGTAACGGGTCAAACCAAGGTCATTAACTTGGTATTGGTCAACTGAGTGAATATTCAAAACTGATAAAAAGTTGAAAGTTCAGGGACTAAATTGCAAAATTTTGAAAACTTTGAAAATTGGGTTTGGCAAGTTCGACCGAACTTGCTAAACAAATAAAAGTTTAACAATTAAACAAGTTCGACCGAACTTGTTGATGGATGGTTTATAATTTAGAGGTAAGTTTGCCCGGACTTAAGTGGGCCTTAGAATTTAGGCTTGCAAGTTCGCCCAAACTTGCTAGGGTATTTATATCCAGCAAGTTCGGCCGAACTCATTATCTGTCAAACTTCTCTGAGCGAACTTATTTTCTTTTGAGCGATTTGTGAAATTGGTTGTTCAAGTAACGTTATACTGCCAAAATTTGGATTGATGTTGGTGATTTGCACACCATTATCAATGAAAGAGGTGAGAGTTTGATGATTAAACCATTAATTGGACATGATTTGATGAAACTAGATCTGAACTGATAAAAACAGATAGATCTAGGGGTCTAATGAATGAATTGAACTTAAAATCATGTTAAACAACTAAATTCGACCATAGAATAGTGTTTAATTTCATCAAATTGGTCGTTGTTATAAGTAGCAGGTTTGAGTGTTGAAGTTGATAACAAGTTCGGCCGAACTTGTTATCAAGTTCGACCGTACTTGCTAACCAATCAGAATAAAATAGATCAAAGCATAAGTTCGACCGAACTTCAATAAAAATTTAATTGAGAATGATATTGAAGTTCGCCCGAACTTAGTGTTTAGAAAATTGAAACTTGTTAAACATAAGTTCGCCCGAACTTATGACATTATTGATTGAACACGTTTTTGACATGTTCGGGCGAACTTGATCAAAATCAGTTGGTAAAATTCACATCAAGTTCGCCCGAACTTGATGAAAAAGTGTTGAAAATTTTTGTAACTTTTTCTCGTAATGCGTGCTAATTGTTTTGCGTCGTTTTTCAGGCTCAAGTACCAGTGAGGGTGATTTCTATGGATTTCTCCAAATTCCATAATACATGTATTACGCTTGATAAGGCGATATGTCCGTCGCTGAAGGAGTATGAGAGCATATTGAAATTTTTAAAGGATTGTCCTATACATCGAGCTATCTCGGAGCGCACAGTGTCGTATAGATCACATACATACCATTTCTGGATGAATGCTTCGCTCAGTGATGATAAAAAGACTATTATTTCATCTGTGCAAGTCGGGAATGAAGTAAAGGAAATCATTGTTACAGAGGATGATACTCGTAGGATTCTTTAATTCAACGATGATAAAGATGATCCGCTATTCTTGGATGAAAAGTTGGTTAGAGGTTGTTTTTACAGGATGGGGTACAAGGGCAGTGTGAATAAGCCGAATCTGAAGAAAGGGGAAGTTCCTAACCCCTACAAGCTACTAATGCATGCGATTATTCATACTTTCAGTCACCGTAAAGCGGGCCTTGACGATGTGAAAGACTACATGGCCTGTATGGCAACGGCGTTGATTTTGACGAAGCCGTTTAATTATTCAAAGCTTGTGTTTACTCATATGATGAAGAATATGGATGATTCGAGGTTATGTTTATATCCAAGATTCGTGCAGATGCTAATCGATGAGAAGTTCACGAACATTGCACGTGATCCGAATGACGTCTTATATCTCAGTCACCTTGATGATACTACTGTCAAGAAGTTGATAAAGTTTCAAAAACAAGATTCAGCACCGGTGGCAAAACCAGTATTTGGGGCTATCAAAGATAAAAATTATATAGCGCCGGCTGATAACAAGTGGAGGAAAGACGGTAGCGGTGACGAGAAAGAATTGAATGATGAGAAAGAGTGGTTTAAAGCTTTCAAGCCGAAAGCTCGTAGTGATTGGTTTCTTAAGGCCGAAGTAGAAAAGCCTAAAAAGAAGCGAGCAACAAAGAAAGTAGAAACAATGCTTGTTGACGAAGAAGAACTAGAAAATGTTCAAGCTGAAGTTGGTTCTAGTGCAGCGATGGTTACTGAGAGTCAAGAAGTTGAGAAAACGACTCAGGAAGACGATGTTATATCAGCTACCTCTGAACATGATGATGATTATGATGATTCTCTTGCAAATCGTCAAAAAGTTGTTGATGTCGAAGCTGAAAAAGAAAAGCAAACTAAAGGCGATGCTGATTATGTGCCTGAGTTTGAAAAAAAGATTCTAATGAGGAAAGGCCGAAGAAAAAGGCAAAGCGCGTGAAGTCGGCTACAGTATCAATGACAAAGACTACAGGATCTCCATCAGCAAAGGGCAAAAAGACAAAGAAAGCCCAAAAGCCACCAAGCAGGAGATATGTTGGGAAACTTAAAAGCGCAGAAGTTACACAAGAACCTTCTGGCGCACACGAGAAAGGAGTTACACAAGAACCTCCTACACAAGAACCTCATGTTGATTTTACATCTAACACAGAACATCCAGGAGTTAGACAAGAACCTCATGAGACTTTATTGTTAGAGATTCCGGTGATGCAATCTCCAGATCTAAAGTCTGTTTAAACTGAAGGATCTACACCGAAAACAACACCAAAGGCTGCTACTCCAAAGTCAATACCAAAAACTCCAAGATCAAATCTGTTTGGTGATATGCAGAATGAGCCGATTAGTCTTCAAGATCTGAATGATTTCTTTCCTGATACTAATGTTGATCTTCTCGAAAAGCGTATAAAGATCTTGGAAGATAAAGTAGCCAAGAACGAAGAAGAAAAAGCTAAGTTGATCAAAAGAATGAATCAAAGCGCAGTTGAGAAAGAGTTGTTAGATGATAAGGTTAAAGTGTTGGAAAGCGAAAGAGAATTCTTCAAAGCCCTAATTGAAAGTTTGCAAGATGCTAATGAGAAGCTGCAAATAAAGATTGCTAATTTGAAAGCGATTCAAGCTCTAAATGATGAAAGGTTTACGAGGATGCAGAAGGTATTATCTAATACTCTGGGTATTGATTTCATTGCCTAATATGATCGTCTAGACAGGCAAGAAGCGAAAGAGAGAGCAGAGAAAGAACTTGCAGCGAGTGGCAAAGGAAAAAGTGTTGAAGGCGAAGCGCCTAAATCTTCTGAACTGCAGAAAAGTCTGTTGATGAAGTTGAAAAAGCTTCTGAGTCCGATATTGCTAAGGTTGACGAATCTGTCAAGCCTTCTGATCCAGTAATCGTTTATGAAGAAAAGGACGATGAAGAAGCAGAAGATGAGGATAAAGATAATGACGACAAGAAAGATGATTCTGATTATGAAGATTGGAATAATGCGGATGATGATGATGATCAGGGAGGAGTTGGTATGAAAATCAGTGAAGCAAAAGTATCTCATGACTTTGATTATTCTTCCTTAATGGATGATGAATCAAACAAGATGGATGATCAGATTGAGGTGGAGTCAGGTCAAACAGGGCCAACTGATGATGTAGATATGACTGATGTTGATAGATCTGCAAAGCCTGTTGCTGCTGTACCAACAAAGCCTTTAATGCTTATGCTGGAACATAATGTTGAGGAAGGCGAGTACGTGCACAATTATATAAAGGAAGATTTGGCGAAATTGATCGAAGTTGATGCTGAAACTCTTGAATTTGACTTTGAAGAGGATGGGTTGAATGTTAACACGTTTGAGCCAAATGATTATCACTATATACGGAGATTTGAAGCTGATGAGTACAACAGAGTTATCGTAGAAGATTGGTCTTCGGATGATGAAACAGATCAAACTGCGAAGTACGTCGGTCCTAACACTGATAGTTTTCCTACATTTGAGGAGATGTACAAGCAACTTGACGAAACATGTTGAAAGAAAAGATTGCAGAATCTATACGAGAAGGCAAAGTTCCTAAACCGCTGACAAACGAAAAAATAGCTCAAGCAAATAAATCTTGGTTTAAAGAGATGCCGCGCGAACGTAAGTTTCGACGTCCTCTAGCATTCTTTACCAGAGACAAAGACGTGTCGTTGGGTGATGTTCTAAGTTGGGGTTGGTTTAAAGAGTTGAATGTGCATGCAATCAAAAGGGAATTTGGAGTGCAATACTTCAAATATCTGGCTGATTTCAAGACTCTACCATATTGGGATGTGGAGGAGCTTGTGCAAACTGTGAATGTTACTTATCATATGAAGTATATTGATCAGTTATTGTGGAAAATGATCAAGTTTGAAGCGGTTAAAGGTTTTAGATATTGGAAGGCATTCATTCCAGGTCGTAGAATCAAAACGAACAAGAAAACAGGGGAAAAGGATATAACTTGATAATGAAACGACCAAGAGCTATGAGAAACATGCTGTTGATGCCGATTGAACAAAATTTCTATCCAGTGTTTAAGTGGCGGCAGATAGATCCAACCACATGTGAAGCTGTTATTGTGTTAAGATTTGAAGAACACTTGGATATTACGAAGGAAAGAGTTGAGATATTGGGGTTTCAGGGCCTGAGAGGATTATGGAGAACGATCAGGATTCTAGACCCGATGTGGCTTGTTAACTGTTCAAGAGAAGATATCAAATGCTTGTTCTACAACAAGATAATATTCGAAGAACGTGAAAAAGAACAGGCTATGCAGTATCAAAGGGTTGTGAATGTTTGCTATGCACGAGAAGTGAATTCAGGGAAGATGTGGCAGATAAGCTGGAGAGAGATAGAACGGGTTGAAATTCTGAAAGAGGAGAAACGTCTTGAAGCTATACACGAGAAAGGTAGAAAGGCAAGGCTTAGAAGATTTCAGTATATGAACAAAGTGCCTCCTACAGATCAGACGCCAGATCTAAAGCAAGAACGACGAAAGAAGCCTTACAAGAACTTCTTCACTCGTGTTCGTTAATGTTTATTTGAAGATAGAGTTTTGAAGACTGATACAAGACGAAGACAATATCCAAGGGGAGTCTGTTGGTGCAGAATGTCTATGTCTTAGTCTTATATCGAGTCTGTATAGATTAGAGTTGAATAGGCTAGCAAATCGAAGTATTTATGTGTATATGAGTCAAGTTTGTTGGAGCTTGTCATGCAATGTCAAGTTCGGCCGAACTTGCTTAGGCAAGTTCGCCCGAACTCATCATCTCCACTAGCGGACTTGTCACTCTATAAATAGCTAGCTAGTTTCTCTCATTTGAAACTTTGGCATTTCTGAGGCGAAGCTCTGTCAATTTGGAGACTCGACGTTATATCAATAAAATTGACGTTTAATTGACTAATTCTTGTTATTTGGCAAGCTTGTCATAATATTTCTGCTATTATTGACAATAGAGATCAAATCTAGGTTCCTATGCATTAAGGATCGGTCCTACAAGGATGAGGACCAGTATACGCATGCTTAGCAGGTGGTGCGATGGGAGTAATAAGCTTGTGAGACTGGTGGTTTGGTTATGCAACTGCTGCGTTATTCTTGCTGGTGTTCCTTCGCTTGCGGCTCTAGCGGTTTGTCTTGGAGACTTGAGATCGTGTGGTGTCGGCGCTAGGTTCAACTGTGGCTTGGCTAAGACTCTTGATGTTCCAGAATTCATTTTCCAACTTCTGAACCTCGTGAGGGTAGAATTCAATTATCATGAGCTCTTTCAGTTCCTCCCATGTGAGCCCATAAGCTTAATCATTACTGCGCCGGTTGCGCTCGACGGTCCACCAGTCAAGTGCCCTTGACTGAAAAACACCAGTAGCATTGACGGTGCGGAGATTTTCTGGACATCCGCTTTGGTGGAAAGTGACCTCAATAGCGTCGAACCATTGGAACATCTTACTTGGACTTTCTTCGCCTGTGAAGGTCATTGGAGCGCAAGCTTTGAATTGCTTGAAGCTAAACGACGCTTTCGGAGCATCGTTCTTGGAATCGACGGATGAGTTGCTGCTGATGGCGTGAATCTCATTGACTATCTGGGGAATCACCTTGGCTATTTCTTTAGCCACGAGGGAGGCGATTTGTTTGTTGGCGTTGTTTCGCTGGGCGGTGCGGCGAGTGTGAGATCCCATGGATGCCATCTAAAGATAGGGATTGGATGAGATTTGATTATAACGGGCTTTGTTTAAAGGTTTTGCCTTTTACACCATATAACTTATTATTATTATACACGTAAGGCACAAAATCACGTAATCACATAAGCACATAATCACATAAGCTCATAATCACATAAGTCACGTAAGCACATATTTTGCACGTATTCACGGTATTCACATAGACTCCTCGGTAGATCCCAAATTTTATTCAGACATGCGTAGCGCGTATGAGATGTGCGTAGCATAGCGTATCGTAAGCGAGTAACATAGCGTGTAACGCTGCGTATGAGATGCACATGACCTCTTGAGCGTATTGTAAGCGGGGAAGTTTAGTTTGTTTGCGATTAATTAGCATTTTAAATTACGAGAGCTGTGCGAGTTATACGTTCGTTCATGGAGCGAAAGCGAGAAATTGAGAAATCGATAAAGCGTAAAAATTTAAAACTCAAAATTTAAACACATAATGCATAAACTTCGATGATGCATAAAATCGTCGATTGCGTGCTTAAAATTAACAGAGTGTCCTGGGTTCTGAGACAACGACTACCCAAAGTGATTCGACTATTTCCTTGAGTTTGGATACACGCTTTGGCCTAATAGGTAAGTGCTCTCACCGCCTCGCGGCTAACGACATTACCCTTCGGGTTACTACGCGCTCCAAATCAGTGAAACATTCGAGACTTTGATGAGATTGAAAATCGAAGAGTGGAGCTAGTTACTAAGATGCGGGTTTCACCCTTAACTTAACAACTTCATACCATAACTGTGGTATGATCAACCATGAGATAGATGAGGAAATTTCCGTTGAGATATGGATATCACTCCTAACTCAACTAAAGAATCACATGCAGAGAGTAATACGCAGGATGAGTGATCCTATCGAGAGTTCTTGGTTTTCATACCTAATCTCGACACAATCACTCGTTTGTGTTATACGAGTATCTTCAAGCGTGTATTGTGGTAGCTTTAGGAAAAGCATACATAGTTTACTTAACAGGGCTAGATCATAAGTAGAATAGGTAAAATTCGGGCGTTCTAATCCAGAAACTGTTCTTCGTACGAGTTAGGTTGCCCTGCGCGAGTAGTCGATCGTACGGGTGACCCTTCGTATGAGTGGCTACTCGTACGAGTTGTCCTTCGTACGAGGGACTAGTTCGTACGGGGCATTCTGATTCGTACAGATCGATTTGTCGGTCTGATTTGGTACTTAGACTATAGACTACGTCGAACTTGGTAATTCTACCTAATTTCCCTATAGTTATGGCTCTGATATCTGTCACACTCCAACTGATGGCGGAATCATCAGGATGTAGCACTAAGCGAATCAGATTGTCCAAGAGAATCCATAACAACTATTTCCAATGACAATATTTAATACGTTAATTTCCCATACAATCAACAAATATTCATACAATAGTCATTACGAATTACAATATTCTCAAACAAATCACGATCCGACAAGTAGATTTTATTACGGGTTTCTTAAGCTAAAGCCCTAAATCCATTGCAACATAGAATCATCAAACTGTCACAAACATCAAAATAAATGTCAATACAAACATGTAAAGGTGAATACACAAGTTTTGCATAATAATAGATAAGCGTTTACGAAACCAACATGCACTAACGTATCATGTGAACATACATGTTACCTACACCGAAATAGACTAACCAACACAATCGCGAGTGAGACAAATAAAGTAAAGCAAGAGCGAGCCTAAACAACCCCTGAATGAACAGGTGGCGGGTGAACCTATAGCAGCCATCATGTTAAGGGTGGTCAGCAAATCTCAAGGCATACAATTAACACACAGTTGTTCAGTTTTCATGTATAGTCATGCGATAGTGGATTTGCGTTTTGAAAGCGTTTTAGAGTTTTGTGTTGTGATAGTTTGATAGGGAACGTATGTAACACCCAAAAATGCATTAAAGTGAAAAGTGGTCAAGTATACTCACAGTGATTGCTTAAACAGTAAACACCGGTGAGTTGGGCAGAGTGAGAAGAGCGTCGGATTAGCCTGCGCGTAGAAATAGAAGTGCATCAGTCTTAAATAGCTTGAACGGTTGAACGGAGAGTTGTGCGGGACAAACAGTGGGGCGTACGAAGCACCACTCGAACGAGGCATTACCCTCGTGCGAGTCATCATTCGTACGAGCAACTGCTCGTGTGTGTTGGTGCATATATCTGTTGCCTAAGTCGTTATGTATTGAGGCTGAGTGAATAGGGCTTTAACTGTTAGAATCGAGGCATATTTAAGATAAGTTTTAGTCAAGTTCGCCCATGAAGGTTTGTGAGAAGCCAAGTTCGGCCGAACTTGACTAGGTCAAGTTTGGGCGAACTTACTCCGTGGCCTATCCCTCACCAGCGAACTTGTAACACTATAAATAGGTGCCTTGGGATTTCATTTGTAACTTGGAGAGATTTTGGCACAGAGACCGCGAAGCTCTGTCGGATCCGGTTATCGAATGTATTGAACTTTAGATCAATGAAAACAACATTTAAATGAGTAATTCTTGTTATTTGGTTTACTTGTCATTAGTTTCCGCCTAATCGAACAATAAATAACAAATTTAGGTTCCCGTGCTAAACGTGGACGTTCCTACAAGTGGTATCAGATCCTGGATACCTAAATTTGTTGGAATCAAGATAAGAATCTCTCTATTTCATCTCAATTCTATCATTTTTCTTAACATTTTCAAATACTTGATGATTTCATGGACAAAATCAACTAAAAATTGAATATGTCATGTAAAATACAGTTGTGATAAACCCCTAAGAGTTTGGACATCAAATTCAAACGTTTTGATATCAAAAAGTTGAAAAAACCATGTTTTGGAAACAAGTTTCAGCCGAACTCAACATCAAGTTCGACCGAACTTGAGTAAAACTTCAGTGTTTTTAATCAAGTTCGACCGAACTTGATAGATTTTTCAAGAAATTGTGATAACTTCGCTCGAACTTGAAGAAATTTTCAATATTTTTGTCAAGTTCGACCGAACTTGATCAAATTTCATTGAATTTGTGTCACAGGTTCGACCGAACTTGAACATCTTCTTGAGAGATTATCTAAGTTTGACCGAACTTACTGTGTTTCTTAAACCCTTTCACAAGTCCGCTCGAAGTAAAAAGTTTTTTCTCAAATCTACATCAAGTTCGACCGAACTTGAGGTTGTGTAATAAAATTTGAACTTTGTCATATAAGTTCGACCGAACTTGTGAAAATCTGATATTAAAACCTATTTTCACACAAGTTCGACCGAACTTGTCTGTTTCTAATCAATTTTTGAGTGTTGTTGATCACATTCTCATATAAAGTTTCGGATTGTCAAAATGGAAGATTTCCACAACGTGTTCGTTTCTCAAATGGCTTCTTCATCAAACGCTAATGTTCTTGCGGCAAACCAGATGAATATCGACAACGAAATGGGTACTACGTCGAAACCGCCAAAGCTAATGAGCATGGATGAATTTGAAGGATGGAAAGAAAAGTTTGTGAATTGGATACAAGTGAATCAATTCAACAGCTGGGTTGCAGTTGAGGATGGTTACAAATGGCCAAAGGATGAACGTGATCAAGATCTCTCACTGAACAAGTTTTCAAATACTGACAAAGATAACTATATTGCGGAGAAGAAAATGATCAGCTTGATACAATAATTAGTGAAGGAAAATATCTTGATTCTTTTGCCAGAATATGAAACATCACAAGAATTATGGAATTCTCTTTGTGAAAAATTCAAAGGAAGTGATGAAATGATCAAAAGCAAAAGGTCTTTAATCAAGAAAGAATTCGAGATCTTCACAATGATTAAAGGTGAAACAATGAAGCAAATGATCGATAGATACTGTCACCTCATGGTCCAGATGCAAAGATATGATATCAAAAGATCTAATGAAGAGCAAATCGAGAAGTTGGCTGATGCACTTCTAGAAGGAGAATGGACAACATATCTGACGATTCTGAAGAGTAGTCCATCTTGGAGACATTTCAAGTTGTCATCCTTCATAGACAAATTGGAAGGACATGAAATGGAATTGATGAAGATTGCAAAATCTAAGAATGCTAATGTTGTTCAAGATGTCGGTGTCTATTACAAAGGAGGTATTCCAGATACTCCGATTCAAAGCCCGAAAATTCAAACAGCATTTAGTGCAAATACAAATTCTTCTCCAAGTCAAAGCTTTCCATATGTTGGATATACTAGTTCTAGTTCAAGCTCAACATTCCAGAATCAGACAAATCAAGCCAGTTCTGATTCAAATGTTTTCCAGTGCAACTAGCAGTTGATTTGAAGAATGTATTTCCAGAAAAGGTGGCTAAACAGCACATATCACTTCTTGCTACTGTTCTCGAATCATATGAAAGTCTTGTTGCTGGAAAGATCGGTAATCCAGAGATGACCGCCGAAGATTATGATCAGGTGGACGAAGAAGAGTTGGAACTGATGGATATCAAGTGGAGCCCTGCACCATCATCAGAAGTGTTTCCAAATTTGTGGCACTCACTGATATTGGTAACTCAAGCAACAAGCTTGGATTTGATAAGACTAAAGTCACATGCTTCAGGTGTCGACAAAAAGGACACTTCAAAGGTGAATGCAATAATCAAGAAGCAAGTGGAAACCAAAACCCTTTCGGCAGCAACAATGAGTACTACAAGAAAGCTCTTCAGTACAAGCCATATCCAAAAAGAACACAAGTCGAAGTTGAAGATAAATCTGCAAAGAAAGCAGAACAAGATCTTATTGCTAATCATGAAGAAGATGGTTTTGACTGGAACAGATACATCAGAAAGAAAACTGGTGTCTCTATGATAGCAGAGTTAGTGGATGAATCTGATACATCATATATTTACGCTGCTCTAGGAAATGCTGTTCTGGAAGGCTATAGGCAGAGAGCTGAGGAAGAAGAATTAGCTTACCTTGAGATGTAGAAACAAGAAGTATTGAAATCAGAGACTGAAAAAGTAAACGCTAAGGTAAGTATGTCTGAAAAGGAGGTTGTGAAGGTTGTGGAGGTTGAAAAACCTTGAACAAAGTGCGCAAGTCCTTGTGAACCATGTCTTGATAAAGTCAAAGTCATAGTACACAACGAAAACTTTCGTTATGATTACAGAACCATAAAAGAAGCTTATGACAAAATATCAAACAAATATAAATATGTTGAACATGCTAATAGTGAACTTAACGCTAATGTAAAAATGTTAAATGCTACAGTAATTGAGAAACAAAAGGCTATCAACATGTACATTAATACAATTGCTGAAACAAAACATGAGCTTCACGGCATGAAAATAGAAACGGAAAGAGTAAGACAGCTTCTAAAGAGCTACACCACAAACGCATATGTCATTGATCACATTTTACCTACGATTAAATCAGAGGAAAATGGTGAGAAATCAAAGCGTAAAGAGTACGGATGTGTTCTTCCACCACTTCTTGCAAGTTATTCATGCAAGAAAGATGATGAGCTCGAAAAGGCATTTAATATTCTTATTCGTTCAGATAAAAGAAATAAATTTCCTGAGAACATTGATGTAGACTTTACGAAATCAAATGATGACAATGAAATGGCGGTAAAAAATGTGTTGGGAAATGATTCTGCTAAAGGCAGCTCTGAAAGCGCCAACTCAAGTTTGAAAAACTCGGAATCACAATATGAAGATGAGAATACATCATCTGAACATGATCTAAGTGATGATCCTAATGTTGTTATGTACAAGATTAAGGAATCTGATAGATTGTACTTCGATGATAGTTTTCCGATTCGGAACGTGAGAGAAGATCAACTTGACAAAATTTTCAAATTTATAGAAATTTCATCAGATGATCTTGAGAAAAACGAGAAAAGATTTTACTCGAAACCCAAAAGGAATGCTAACAATTATCAAAAGTTTGGTGGTGATTTTCCTGAGAACATAAGAGCAGGATTGGGTTTGGAAGAAAATGAAGATGAACCGAGAAGGAACCAGAAGTCGCCATGTCATGAATATAAAGGTAAACACATGAAGTTTGTGTATGGGATGAATACGGTTCAGGAAGAAGGTATGATCGGTAAGAAATCAAATGATGAATTCAAGAAAGAAAAAGAACTTCGGGACAAGGCTAAGACCAAGTCCACAAGTGGAGTAAAATCCACTAGTGGAAATGTTTCTGATAACCAGACTTGCTTTAAATGCAATACTGTTGGACATATTGCACACAAGTGTCTGAATCTAAAGCCTGTGTTTCCTCAAAGAAAAACCGAATCAAAAGATGAAAAGTAAAAACAACCAGAGATTGTGAAATCTGTTAAAGAGTCAAATAGAAACTATGAATCTAAACAAGAAGTGAAACCTAAAACTGGATTAAAGTTTGAAAATTCAACATTTGAAAAAGGTGAAACTTCAAAATTAAATGAAAACAAAGATTCTAGGTTCTATATCAAGAAAGCGAGAAGCAAGCTACAATCCTGGGTTGCTAAGAAAAGGCTTTCATCATCAGAAAATTCAAAGTCTGTTGCTTATAAAACTAAAAATGTCAAATCAACCGAGTCAGTAATCAAACAGAAAACATTGTCAGAATCAACATTGGACGAAATGTTTGATGATGAATTTGATTATGATGAAGAGTTAGAATATGGTTATGATGCTTATTAGTACAAACCCAAAACCAAAAAGGTTTGGGTTTCATTTTTCAAATAGTTGTTTCATGTGCAGGAGTCCCAAGATCCACTCTATCAAAGTTGATACAGGATAGCGGAGTTCCATGAGTATTTAACTTATCTAGAAAACAATTCTTTGAAGTTTTTTTTTAAATACAAGTGGTTGAAGAAGAAAAATTGAAAAGAATGTTTAGAAATTTGTGAAAATCCACACCGTTAAACAGAACACTGATTGTTATATTGAAAAATCAATTAAAATTTGATTTCCTACAAGTGGTTTCTACAAGTTGAGGTTAACAAAGTTTAATGGTTTGTTCTGATGTCAGGAGATGATGCAGAAGTTGAAAACAAAAGGATTGGACGATGAGTTCTCGTGATCCTCATTGGTTTGTTATTTTTTTAAAAAAATTCTTTAAATCAAAAAATCCAAAAATATGTTTTTGATTTTAGGGGGAGTAAGAAAATTTGAAATTTGAAAACTTTTAGAAAAATAAAAAACATATGAAAAAGTTGAAAATTTAAAAACCTTGAAAATTTCAAAATGTACAAAAACATTGAAAAAGACAAAAAGAATTTGGTTGTCAAAAGGAAATGATAGTACATCAGTGGACTATCACAGTATGATAAAGAAATGTAAAGTTTAAAAGTGATAAACAAGTGTTACTGTGGATGTGTCGATAGGCTTTACACGTTCAGTAGATTTTTTCCTGGATATAAACTAAATTTAGCAACTGCTTAATCTTGTGGATTAACACATCTTAGATATATGGACTTACTACTCCGAAATTTCGATTGAAGGGTTGCCTGATTCTGAGATACGAGGTCTTTATAGATGATTGATATCTGGGGTATTATACAAGTTCTTCTGATTTTGCGGAAGCAATAGCCTAGAACTTCTATAATGCTTAACTTGAAAAGAATCAAAAGATCTAATCATTTGCAATGCTTAAAAGATTCCTTAAGTGGAACACACCTTAAAGACGAGCCTTCATCTCTTTGTCTGTACAATAGTACTGACCTGAGCCATCAAGGCGTCACACAACATAGATAAAGATATCAATTACGCTATTCACCTGTAAGATGAAATCTAGGGAATCTGGATTCGGGAGTATATTCAAGAAGTGGGAAACACGGTTAAGTCAAGTTTCATAATTCATACCCTAACATATCTTGGAACAATTGAGAAACGTGGTAAAGTTTAAGTGGACAATCATATCGACAATCTAGCTAAAGGAGTTTAGAACTTAAAGTCTCAAAAGGCCAACGGTACTGGTGATATGTCTCAAACAATCTGATATGATCCTTAGACACAAATTTATAAAAATATGTCTGTAAATATATTGTACATAGTTTACTTTACTTGTTAAAAATTCTGTAAATATTTTACTTGATTTTCAAGATAAAAATAAAAAAGATTTTCAGTGTGTTTTAGCATAAATTTTCTAAAATACAAAAAGATTTTGTTTCTACATTAGTATCAATGAGCCAATGTTGGAGAACGGATCTTCGAAGTCTGGTAAGAAAATCTGATGAATGTTTAAAAGTTCATTAAGTTGAAACTTTAAAATCAGATTGTTCATAATGGTTTTTCAAACTAAGGTCATTAATTTGGACTTGGTTGATATATTTGGTTAATCAAGGTCATTAACTTGGACTTGATTAACTAAGTGGATTGTTATAAATCGAATAATAAAAATGAGAAAGTTGAGTGTCTTAAAACGTAAAATGTATTCAAGGTCATTAAGTTTAAATTGAAACAATTTTTTTAAAAAGTTTAAATCTGAAATGTTTATTTGAATGTCAAAAAACATTTAGATAGGAATTAAAGATTGAGGGGGAGTTGACAAAGCAAATATTGAAGATTCCGGAAAGCTTAAAGCTAGGAGGAGCAAAGCTTAAAGCAAGGGGGAGCATGTTGATTCAAAGTTTTATCAAGTCAAAGCTCAAGAAAGAGGAAGAAGATATAAAGATCAAGACATTAAATTTTTATACAAGAACTAAAGATCGGAAGACTCAGAAGATTGTAAATGTCAAAATGACTGCGGCAACATCCAAGGGAGAGATTTTGGCACAGAGAGGGCGAAGCTCTGTCGGATCCGGTTCTCGAATGTATGAACTTTAGATCAATGAAAACAACATTTAAATGAGTAATTCTTGTTATTTGGTTAACTTGTCATTAGTTTCCGCCTAATCGAACAATAGATAACAAATTTAGGTTCCCGTGCTAAACGTGGACGTTCCTATGTTGATTCATAGTTTTATCAAGTCAAAGCGCAAGAAAGAGGAAGAAGATATAAAGATCAAGACATTAAAGTTTTATACAAGAACTAAAGATAGGAAGACTCAGAAGATTGTAAATGTCTAAATGACTGCGGCAACATCCAAGGGGGAGTCTGTTGGTGCATATGTCTGTTGCCTACGTCATTATGTATTGAGTCTGAGTGAATAGGGCTTTAACTGTTAGAATCGAGGCATATTTAAGATAAGTTTTAGTCAAGTTCGCCCATGAAGGTTTGTGAGAAGCCAAGTTCGGCCGAACTTGACTAGGTCAAGTTCGGGCGAACTTACCCCATGGCTTGTCCCTCACCAGCGAACTTGTAACACTATAAATAGGTGCCTTGGGATTTCATTTGTAACTTGGAGAGATTTTGGCACAGAGACGGCGAAGCTCTGTCGGATCCGGTTCTCGAATGTATTGAACTTTAGATCAATGAAAACAACATTTAAATGAGTAATTATTGTTATTTGGTTAACTTGTCATTAGTTTCCGCCTAATCGAACAGTAGGTAACAAATTAGGTTCCCGTGCTAAACGTGGATGTTCCTGCAGTGCGAGTGACCTTTTTTCGAGTCCAAAATCGAGTGTTTTCGCGTCGTTTCTTTGGGAAATCGAGTGTCCATCCTTCCAACCTTAAGCTACTGAGAAAACCAAAATCTAGGGAGGACTTTAGAGCGAGTTAGTCATTTGTGGAAACTCGGACTGGGCCGTACGAACACCTAGTGGTTCGTGCGAGCCAGTCCACTTAGCACAAGTGACTGTTCTTGCGTCTTCGTGCTACTGGAACTGAGTTTTCACTTGAAATAGATGTAGTTTCGAATCCATTCCGAGTGTGTTTAATACAACATTTCTTCCCACTATATAGGGAACGACACGTACGTCGGTTTAGTCCGTTTTTGTGTAAAAATCAAGTATAAAAACAGTTTAACTAGAATTTAGCACTTGGTGAGTCGGAAACCTTAAGTTTTCTAACTTGAGAAGCCTAGCTTGCTCAAACATACTCGTTAAAGTGCAAACCTTGATAAAAACAGAAGGTTTTATGAAAAAGATGAAGATTTTCGTAAACAGAGAAGTTTAGATGAAATCAGAGATAATCTCATGTAAAATCGTTGTGATTCGTTGGAAAACATAGTTTCCTTAGTTGGAAGCAGAGAAACGCTTGTACAGTAGGTTTCGTGAGAGTGTCATTAAGGGGAGCATGAATGATGAAGTGTGGTATTTATTGGAAAAGTGAGGAGAGCAGGTGTGAGCTAGTGTGAATGGTCGTTCATGCGAATGGTCACTCGTCCGAGTGGCCGTTCGTACGGCTGACATGTGTGCGAGCAAGGGAGCCTTGTGTGAGCCATGGTTCGCTCGTACGAGTAGTCACTCGTGCGAGTGGGCCTGGTTCGCGTCTTGGCTGTTTTCGTTTGGCGATTTAGTTAGTTTTGGTACATTAAGCGTTTTAGCGAGATATTAAGCGTTGCGTTGACATAATAATGTGATAGAGTGAGTTGCGTGAGCGAGCGAGCGTTTAAGCGAGAGTTTAACCACATATAATACACAAACACATATAACACACGGCATTACATAACCCACAAAAATAACTGCGTTTGCAATTTAGTGTGATAAGCGAGGTCGAAGGCGCAAGTTATTACCTAACAAACAAACACACTCGACACTTTAAGTAACATAGCTAACTGTGATTTGTGTTGCGTGAGCGTTACGACTAATAAGTGTAATGAGGTGTAGTAGTTATGTTGTGTGATGAAAATGTATTTAGTATAAATTAATCCATTATTTATACGAATCTCGGATTACAAAACGGTTACAAGTCGAAATGACGATAAGCGGATGACAACCAAAAAGTCGGGTTGTTACATTTATCCTGGTGGAACTCTCAAGTTCAGATTTGGGAGAAGACATTGCCAACGGTCTCTGGAACGAACTGAAATAGATGCTTCTTAAGGAATCCTGCCGACGTAGCGAGCTACAGAAGATTGAGACCATGATCTGGCTAGGTTGGTTCCTCAGATGGTCATTCCTGATTATGTTAAGATTGAAAGGTATATTTGGGGATTAGCGCCACAGATTCGCAGTATAGTCACATCGGTGAAACCCACTACCTATCTGGAAGCTACTTCGTTGTCAAAATCTTTGACCGACGATGTCGTTCGCAAGAGTAGCCTTAACAAAAAGGATGAGACTGGGAAATCGTCATGGAAAGCTAGTGCAGACAGGAGATCTGATCAATAGGAACCCTCTGAGCGTAGATCTGGGGAATCGCGGAAGTGAAAGTCTGAGAGTTTGAGGAAGGATTTTGATGATAGGCGTGAGAAGAAATGCAGTTCTGGTAAAGCATTTGTGGCTAACACCAGTGGTTCTGAAAAAGATGTGATCAAGGATAGCAAGAGTAGTTCAACGAAGAGGACTCATGGTGATGAGCAAGGGAGATGTGCCAGATGCGGTCGATCTAGGCATGAGACTCGTGGGTACTATGCTAAAAGCATATCGGATGGAGTCAAGCTTGAGGGATGCTTTCAGTGTGGAGAGCATGGACATTTCAGGCGGAACTGTCCTTTCTTGAAGGATCAGGGTGCTAGAGGTTGAGCATTTGAGCTAAATGCTGGGAAAGCTTGTGATGATCCTGCAGTTGTTATCGGTACGTTCTTGATCAATAACCATTCTTCATTCGTACTATTTGATATTGGAGCGGACTTGCGTTTTATTTCAAAAATCTTTGAACCGTTTATGTGTTATCAAGCAAGTAAGCTAGATAAAAAGTACTCAATAGAATTAGCAAATGGTAACTTGATAGAAACTAGTGAAGTCATCTGTGGTTGTAGTATTTGGTTATGCGATCATAGTTTTAGTATCGATTTGTTACCAGTGGAGCTTGGTAGTTTCGATGTAGTTGTTGGGATGGACTGGCTATCCAAGAATAAAGCTGAGATTGTATGTTTGGAGAAACTAGTGCGAATACCCCGCCTTTACGGTGAAGCAATAGTGATTCACGGAGATGGAACGAGTTGGAAATCGAGAGTCTTTTGTGTTATGAAGATGCTCAAGATGATGCGTAAGGGTTATCCTGCATTCTTGGTTAAGTGGTTAATATGAAGATTTAAGGAAGGAAGATCGAGGAGATTCATATAGTTTGTGAGTATCCAGAAGTTTTTCCTGAAGACTTACCTGGATTGCCCCTGCAAGACAGATCGAGTTTAGAATTGATCATGTTCCTGGTGCAGCACCGATTGCAAAATCTCCTTATAGATTAGCACCTTCGGAACTGAAAGAATTGTCAAATCAGCTTCAAGAGCTACTAGACAAAGGTTTCATTCGACAAAGCTTTTCGCCTTGGGGAACACCTGTTTTGTTTGTGAAGAAGAAGGATGGTTCCTTCAGAATGTGCATATATTATCAGGAGTTGAACAAGCTAACTTTCAGGAATCGGTACCCGTACCGAGAATCGATGATCTGTTTGATCAATTGCAATGATCCACCTACTATTCGAAGATTGATTTGCATTTAGGCTATCACCAATTGAAGATTGTTGATGAAGATGTTCCAAAGACTGCTTTTAGAACACGATATTGCCATTATAAGTTTTTAGTCATGCCTTTTGGCTTAACTAATGCGCCTGCAGTGTTCATGGATCTCATGAACAAGGTATGCAAACCCTATTTGGATAAATTCGTGATAGAATTCATTCATGACATACTTATCTATTCGCGAACCAAAGAAGATCATGAGCAACATTTGAAGACAATTTTGGAGCTGCTGAAGAACGAGACGTTGTATGCCAAGTTCTCTAAATGTGAGTTTTTGATTCGAGAAGTTCATTTTCTCGGACATGTCATAAATGAGAAAGGTATACATGTGGATTCAGCGAAGATTAAAGCGATAAAGAATTGGGAAGCACCAAGGACTCCTTCAGAGGTGCGACAATTATTAGGACTTGTTGGGTATAAGGTCAGAGTGAGTACTGCGTATCATCCTCGATTGGACATGAGTATTGCGTATCATCCTCAAACGAATGGTCAGAGTAAGAGAACCATTCAGACGTTAGAGGACATGTTGAAAGCATGTGTGATTGATTTCGGTGGAAGTTGGGATACTCACCTGCCATTAGTTGAGTTTTCCTACAACAACAGCTATCATGCGAGTATCAAAGCCGCTCCGTTTGAAGCCTTTTATGAAAGGAAGTGTCGATCACCCCTTTGTTGAGCTGAAGTTAGGGAAAGGCAACTAACCGGACCCGAGCTTATCCAGGAAATTACTGATAAGATTTTTCAGATTAAGGGAAGGTTAAAGGCCGTTGCTGGCCGACGGAAGAGTTATGCAGACAACCAAAGGAAACTGTTGCAGGTCCAAGTCGGTGATCGTGTTCTGCTAAAGGTGTCACCTTAGAAAGGTATTGTCAGATTTAGGAAAGGGGGAAAGCTGAGCCCGCATTATATAGGTTGTTTCGAAATCGTATCTCGAGTTGGATCAGTTGCTTGTAGGCTCAAGCTACCGCAGGAGCAGAGTGGAGTACATGACGTGTTTCGTGTATCCATCCGGAGAAAGTGTCTATCAGATGAGACACTGATTATACCACCTGATGAGGTTCAAGTGGACGATAAACTGAGATTTATCGAAGAATGTCACACCCCGACTCACAGCGGAAGACAATTGCATGGTGCGGCAGACACATGGTAATTCCCCATAATTTAAAAACATGATATCACATAAAGAGGGAACCTCGATACAACATACTAATAGTATCATATTACACGCCATAAGTTTAAGTACGGTATTAGAGCCATTACAACTCTTGTTCTACTACATTCTGCTACCCAAGTCATTCCATATGCACAAGCCTTATTCCTGCTTAGTTTTACCTGAAATGCATGTTAGTTTGAAAAAGTCTCAGCTAACGCTGCTGGTGAGTTCCACTGGTTTAGTTGTTGTGGAACAGGTATGTGTTAACAAGTTTAATTGCACTGGTCATAGTCACAGATGAAATTACAAGAGAGCACAAGTGAAACCTTGATCGTCATAACTGCTCCGTGTCATACAGACACATCATTGCACCGGGTCGTGTCACCACCGACACTTCCCACTAACTACATCACATGCAGTTCAATGTTCCCCTACAGTTATGCCTAACCACATAACCAGGTTAGGACGCGTGCAGTGCCTGGTTGCCTACACATTGTGTCACACCGACACAGCCTGGCGGCACTGGGCTTGTCACACCGACACAGCTTACGCTAATCACTTGTAGTGGGGAGGGTGTTCGTGTGTTAGATAATTCACATCATCACAAGTTGGTGCAATTAACACAGTTTGTAAGATGCAAATCACCCCAGAAAACAGTAAAATAGTTTAAAAGTGGGGGGTGAAACTCACGATGCGAGTAGTAGTCTTCCGGGCACCGTTTCGCATACCAGCCAAAGTCGGTTGTTAAACATGTTCGGATAATGGTATGGGAATACCAATACTGCCAATAAATTGTTATTTAAGAATCATTAACTTTCCATTAAGGGAGTTTGGGTGTTTGGGGAGTCTAGGTTACCCAAATTTGAGTTTCCATTCCCGCCGTCGGGGATTCTCCCGAACTGGCCTAGGACACACCCCTAGTGTCCAATCCGCCCTGGAATCTCCCGGAATACTCCCGGTGTTCCAATTATAGTACTAGTCGGGTTTGGTCAGTTCCCGGTTCCGGCAGGTTCGTTATACGGTAAACTACCGAAATTATTTTAAAATGACCCGTGTTTAACTCCATAAATTCCTTTTTAATCCATAATATGAATAAAAATCTGTTTTTTATACAAGTCAGTAAAAATCTGTAGGTTATGGGAAAAATAATTTGGGAATTTACTTAGTCATTTTAACTATTTAAATAAATTCTTTGTAAACAGTATTTAACCGAATAATTAGCATTAATTATCATCCGTGGTACAAAAATTCCCAAAAAATTCCAAAACATCCCCTACATGTCCAGGAGCTTCTCATAAAATTTGAGATTTTTCCTATTTCGTTTCAGTGCGTTTCCGGCTACCGAAAACTCCCGAACACGGATTTTATCCCAAATCAAAACTCAACCAATAGACTCCCAAACTCTCCAGAACTTTCCTTATATGTTCCTTAGTGTTCATGTAAATTTTAGTGATTTATTGACTCTTATTGATATTTTTTCTGGATTTGTTTTGATAAAACAGTAAAAAATTCACCAAAAAGCGTAGAAAATTACAAAAATTCTAAACTTTTACATGGACATTCCTGTCAATCCCCTACATCACCATACAAAATTCAGCTCAATCCAAGCATCACGGCCCAAGTTATAAGCAAAACCAAATTCTGCCTATGCTATATTCGGGTTTCGGACGTTATACCTAGCACAGGCTTCGTTTCCAGCCGTTTCTTGTGAGTCCAAAAGTGTGTGGGTGCTATATTCAGTACCTACATATCAAGTACAGTCCAAATACGCTAGAACTCAGATAAATCAAACCTAGTTTCATTGTTTTTCGGTTTAGAACTTTGTTACGTGTTTTCGGTCGAATAGGTGTCGATTAGAGTATCAAAACCTGAAGTTTCATGTTCTTGGCTACCATATAACACCAGGGAATTTACAAGGCGTTCTTATTCAGCCAAGAAACTTGTTTAAATCTTCCAAATTCATGGATTAAAATGAGTTTTTAGGTTATAATCGCGTTTAATCTAGAAATTATAATCAAAACCATATGAAACATGGATTATACCTCGGATTTAGGTGTGTTATGAAGATGATTAGCTGATCTTGAAGGGATTTATGGCAGAATAAGAAAAAGAGAGGGTGAATTTTTGGTGTAAAATGAGAAAGAAAAAGAAAAAAAATAAAATTAATATATAAAAGGGGGGCGATTAAGGGGTGGGGTGCCCTTACCCCTCTTGTGCCACCTCGTGCTTCATTTTACGTGTGAAAAGATGATGTATATCTTCGGTTTTGCGTTTAGGTTCGTTTTCGGATCCCGTACGCGTCTCCGACTTGCGAAACGGGCTTCGTTTTTTACGTTCTTAGTGTCAAAAGACTTGGTTTTAAAAACCAAGCATAACCATCTCGAAACCCGAGCACGGTTACGTTTTAATCAAAATGGGCTCGTACTACGTTAGTTTAAGTGTTTTTAGGCTTGATTGACCATTCCTTGCATGCGCGGTTTGTCTTTCGTCGCTCTTAAAACAAAGTGTTTCCCTAGCCGGGAACCGCCTCGTTTTGCGTGCCCGAGCTCTGTTTTGCATCTAATCTTATGCCATAGTCTATGGCACATAATCAAGATGTTTCGTGAACTCAGACTCATAAAGGGCCCTACCGTTGGCCTAATAATTACAGTCGAATGTTTAATGCGTTGTTAAACGTCAAGTCTCCGTTTAACATGTTGTTAAAGGCTAAGGACACCAACCTCACATCGTTGGTCCTAAATAGTGTCATGTTAACCATGACGTGCTCTCGGATTCCTCTGAGACATAACAGATATTGTTTAGCATAGCACACCAGTCATGCAAGTTTGCAAAGTTTACATGCAATTATTGTTTTAATCGTGCTTTAAGTTTAGGACCAATTAAGGTGTACCTGGTTTTGTCACGGGTATCACAGTCTCCCCTGGTTAATAAATTTTGTCCCTGAAATTTACTTCATCAAACTAGGGAAGAGGTGAGGGTATTTTCAACGGAATTCATCCTTCCGTTCCAAGGTATATTCAGGTCCTTGCTTAGAGTTCCACCGGACTTTAACCAGTGAAATCTTGTTGTGCCTTAATTGTTTTACCCTTCTATCAACTATTTCTACCAGTTCCTCCACAAAGTGGAGTCTATTGTCAACGTGGATGTCTTCCAAAGATATCTGAGTGGTTTCACCTGATAAGCATTTCTTGAGGGTTGAAATGTGGAAGACATTATGAATGGCACTAAGCTCGGGTGGTTACTTCAACCGATAGGCTATGGGACCTACCTTAGCTAGGATCTCGTAGGGTCCAATGTACCGTGGTGCTAACTTTCCAGTCTTTCCAAATCTCATAACACCTTTCCACGGCGATACCTTTAGCAATACTCGTTCACCAACCTCGAACGATAATGGTTTCCTGCGTACATCAGCCCAGCTCTTTTGCCGACTCTGAGTAGCTCTCAGACGATTCCGAATTTGATGGACCTATTCGGTCATTTCCTGTACTAGTTCAGACCCCGTTAGTTGAGTGTCACCTACTTCGGCCCAACAAAGTGGTGATCGGCACTTGAAGACCATAAAGTGCCTCGTACGGGGCTGCTTGGATACTACTGTGGTAACTATTGTTATATGAAAATTCCACTAGTGGGAGATGTTTATCCCAATTTCCTCCCAAGTCCAAGACACAAGCACGAAGCAAGTCCTCTAGTGTCTGGATCGTGTGTTCTGATTGGCCATCGGTTTGGGGATGGTAGGCAGTACTTAGATCGATCCGCGTCCCCAAAGCTTCTGGTATCTTCTGCCAATACCATGAGGTAAAATGGCTGTCTCGGTCGGAAATAATAGCCATCGGGACACACTGTCTAGCTACTATTTCGTTAGTGTAGATTTCGGCCAATTTGTTGGTTTTATAAGGGGTATAAATCGGAATAAAATGTGCATATTTGGTCAATCTATCTACGATTACCCAAATCGCATCATGACCATGAGGCGTCCTTGGAAGATGGGTCACGAAATCCATCATGATTTGTTCCCATTTCCACTGAGGTATCTCGGGTTGTTGTAATATTCCTGAGGGTTTCTGATACTCGACCTTGACTCGCGCACAAGTCAAGCATTGGCTTACATACTCTGCGACGTCCTTTTTCATCCCTGGCCACCAATAAAACTCTTTAAGATCATGGCACATCTTATATGTACCAGGGTGAATCGAGTACTTTGATTTATGAGCTTCGTCCATGATCAACTATCTCAGCTCTGCATTTGCAGGAATCCACACTCGATCCTTAAAATACAACACCTCATCCTTTTTCTTCACAAAGCTTTTCTCATTCCCGTGCAACCCTTCGCCGGGTAACTGGCTTTCCTAAAAGGCTTGCGTTTGCGCGTTCCGGATTTGCTCTATAAGGCTCGTCTGCACAATCATTCCCAAGGCTCTCACTCGGAGGGGTTTAATTCGATCCTTCCTACATAGCGCATCCGCTACCACATTAAATTTCCCTGGGTGGTACTTTATCTCACAGTCGTAATCATTTAATAAGTCCACCCATCTGCGCTGCCTCATGTTCAGGTCTTTTTGGTTGAATATATGTTGGAGGCTATTGTGATCCGTATATATAGTACACTTGGTACCATATAAGTAATGTCTCCAAATCTTTTGTGCGAATATAACCGCGCCCAGTTCCAAATCATGCGTCTTGTGATTCTTCTCGTGCACCTTTAGTTGCCTAGAAGCGTATGCAATGACCTTGTTCCGTTGCATTAGGACACATCAGATCCCTTTCCGTGATGCGTCACAATATACGACAAAGTCGTCATTGCCTTCTGGTAATGTTAGAATTGGGGCCTCACATAACTTTTGCTTTAACAGCTGGAACGCTGTTTCCTGCTCTTCACCCCATTCGTACTTCCTGTCCTTCTACATCAAGGCTGTTAGTGACTGGGCAATACTGGAGAAATTTTTGATGAACCGACGGTAATATCCTACTAGTCCTAAGAATTGGCGTATCTCTTTTGGGGATTTAGGCACAGGCCAATTCTTGATTGCTTCTATCTTACTGGGATCCACATGAATTCCATACCGATCCACCACATGTCCTAGAAATTGCACGGCTTGCAACAGAAGTCGCCTTAGACAACTTAGCATATAATTTCTCATTTCGTAATATTTCCAATATAGCACGTAAATGATGCTCGTGCTCATCCTTGCTCTTGGAGTAGATCAGGATATCGTCGATGAAGACGATGACAAACTTGTCGAGGTATGGTTTACACACTCGGTTCATGAGGTCCATGAACACCACGGGTGTGTTAGTTTACCTGAAGGGCATAACCGGGAACTCGTAGTGACCATAACGAGTTTGAAAAGCCCTTTTGGGGATATCGTCCTCTTGGAACTTCACTTGATGGTAACCTGACCGCAGATCTATCTTGGAAAAATATCGGGCTCCTTGTAGCTGGTCAAAAGATCATCGATTCGCGGAAGAGGATAATGGTTCTTGATAGTGACCTTATTCAATTCTCGGTAGTCGATGCACATTCGGAAGCTACCATCCTTTTTCTTCACAAACAAGACTGGGGATCCCCAGGGAGAGTAACTATGACGGATAAAACCACGATCAAGTAACTCCTGCAGTTGCATTGATAGTTCTTGCATCTCGGATGGTGCAAGACGGTATGGGGCTTTGGCGATGTGTGCTGTTCCCGGTAATAAGTCGATCCAAAGCTTGACTTGGCGATTGGGAGTTAATCCGGGCAATTCCTCCGGGAACACATCGGGGTATTCGCATATTATCAGGATGTCTTCAATACGCTTCTCGGTTGGTTCCTCTGTCGTGACACTGGCTAAATATACGTCACATCCTTGTCGTATATACTTCAACGCCTTAAGGTGGGATATGAGGTTCAGCATGGTACCCAACTTCTCTCCTTGTACCATGATCACGTTGTCCGGGGACAAATGGATTTTTACAATTTTCTGATCCCACAATACTTCAGCGCGGGATTTTACAATTTTCTGACAACATCAAAACTGCCCAGTTCTATGGGTAAAAGGTCAATAGAAAATTGGTAACCGTTAAGGGTTATAGGGCAGTTACAAATAAGTTGGTGACTGGTGATTGGTTTCCCATTGGCAAGTTTGATGGAATATGGTTGTTTTAAGTCAACAACGGGCATATGTAACAAAGGCAAAAATGCAATAGAAACATAACTTCTATCAGCTCCTGTGTCAAATAACACTGAAGCAAATTGATTGGAAACGAGGAACGTACCTGAAACTACGTTGGGATCCTGGCGTGCGTCACCAGGCCCCATGACAAAGGCACGACCTTGCGCTGCATTCGAGGTAGATGCTTGGTTCTCTGTATTCCTTCCTGCAATCTGCTGAGCTAACTTCGGGCAACTATTTTTGAAATGTTCTGTACTGCCACATCCACGACACGTACGGGGGTAGGTAACCTATTGTGTTGGTTGTTGGGGTTGCTGCTGTAGAGGTTGAGACTTAGGGGTTGGAAACGAGTTGGTTTGGGGTATAATTTCATGGACATCTTACAGATTCGGGCATAATGCCCATTTCTATGACACCTTGAGCATACCACTGCTCGGCACACACCAAAGGGTGGAAAGTGCACTTGTTGCACTTTAGGGCTTTTCCTTTATACTTATCAGAGTTACCGGTTGGGGTAGTCATGGTGTAACTTTGGCTAGTTGCTTTCCCTTTCTACGGTGTAGCTGCCCCGGCTCGATTACTTTCTGGGGCTTCTCGCTTATTCCCTATCACTAATCCATTCGGTCCTTCAGTTCCACTAAATTCCATTGCTTTGCATCCCATGACGTGCTTATACGTTCAAACCAGTCTAACCTTGTTTTGTGTGTTGTTTTGGTTATTGTTTTGACCTACCGGTCCTGTTTGGGTTTGGTTGCGGGTTAGCATTGATACCAGCGCTAACCTGCGCCTCAATCGTGGGTATAACTGCCTGAAGCTGTTGCGCTATCATTTGCGTGATTTCTGCCTCATTTATTTATGGTGCGCGTTTTGGGGCCATTCTATTATAAACAATAGATATGTATGCATCAAGGTCACATAGTCAATCGTCACATATCACACAATTTCATCACACACATAAGTCCACAACATGTATAACCACAATCGTCATTATATATATAATAATATCCGTTATCATATAACTGTCAAAATTAGCACATAGACTTAACCCATAAGGGCCAGTGCTTAGATGAGCTATCAAAACATGTCACCGAAGAGACGTACATATACCATACTACGGAAAACACGAACTACGAAACAGAGAAACACTACGACTACATCACCACCTCGACATGGGTAGAACCCGATGGGCAAAAGATACATCATATCTGTCTATAATATAAAGAAAACCATACTATGAATGCCACAACCAACACGCCAAACCTACAAAACCTGCCAACAGACCCACGATGTCATCGATGCATCCATACAGCATCGCCCAAAAATGATCCTAGTGCTGATGAACATACCCCATACCCTGCTGCAATGCAATGATCTCCTGTTGTAAGACGATCAAGTAATCTCCCATCACTCTCCTATGCTGCTCATCCTCATCACGTGCCATCCGTAATAGTGAAATCTGCTCAAACAAATACCCCATCAATCTGCTCTCGGTGACGGGAGTAGGTACCTCCTGAGGAGGAACTGGTATGCCCCAGACAGGGGGGTTAGACTCTCTAACCGGGCGAGAAGGTCCTCCTCGCTCGTAGGTGTGAAAAGGAGAAAAAGTCCTCTCTAGGTGGTGTGAGGAAACAAGCAGTGACCTGCTGCCGCGCCCCCATAGGTGTCGGTATCGGGTGAACAGGGGAGAGTGGGGGTGTAAAAACAGGTACGGGTGCAGGTACCCTCCGACGAGCCGTCTGTCGGAAGCTAAAGGTAGGTACCTCAAAAGGACTAGATAAAGAGGGCGAGTAAGTGCTCGGGGTAGAAGGTGTATAAGGCTCAGTGGGAGCCTCTGGTGTAGGTGGACGAGGGGCTACAGGGTCCCACTCCGAATGCTCCGTAGTAGGATTAGGGCTCCTGGGGATAGGTCCTACCTGGAAAACTACCTCAGGGGTACGACTACGCTCCGAGGAGCTAGTAGGGTGGTGAGACGGAGAACGATAGGCGCTCGAGACCTCTCCCTCACGCCTGATATGGGGTCTAGGGGGTAACTACCACAATAGTAACCAGACTGATCAGGCTCATTACTTGACGACAGAAGGGGCATAAGTGGATCCTCCTCAGGATCGGTCTCGGTACGGGAGGCAGTTTGATGACTCGAATGATGCGACATGGTACCTGAAGAGAAAGACAACATACAACACTGATCTACTGACAGACATAACCGAAAATCAACATTCCAGAGATATACACACAAGCACGTATTACACAAAATCTTGATTTTAAGATTTTAAAAATTATTCATGGTTGGTGACGTTAATAGACGCATTACCGTCCTAACTCAATGACGTTTTCAGAACTCCCAAGTATGAGCAGATAAATTATTGTGTTCCGGACCACAATAATTTATTTGCCCCACAAGGCCATCCTAGTAATAGCCACACTACTCTGTCTCTAGAGGTTCTTAGTGCAGGGAAGCTAAACTTGGGATTATAGTCTAGGCTCTTTAGGGATACCTAATTCACTATAACCGATGGCTCTGATACCATCTTCTGTGACACCCTGACTCGTAGCGGAAGACAATTGCAAGGTGCGGCAGACACATGGTAGTTCCCCATAATTTAAAAACATGATATCACAAAAAGAGGGAACCTCGGTTACAACATACTAATAGTATCATATTACACACCACAAGTTCAAGTACGGTATTAGGAGCCACTACAGCTCTTATTCTGCTACATTCTGCTACCCAAGTCATTCCATATGCACAAGCCTTATTCCTGCTTAGTTTTACCTGAAATGCATGTTAGTTTGAAAAAGGGTCAGCTAACGCTGTTGGTGAGTTCCACTGGTTTAGTTGTTGTGGAATAATATGTGTTAACAAGTTTAATTGCATTGGTCATAGTCACAGATGGAATTACACGAGAGCACAAGTGAAACCTTGACCATCATAACCGCTCCGTGTCATACAGACACATCATTGCACCGGGTCGTGTCACCACCGACACTTCCCACCAACTGCATCACATTCAGTTCAATGTTCCCCTACAGTTATGCCTAACCACATAACCAGGTTAGGACACGTGCATTGCCTGGTTGCCTACACACTGTGTCACACCGACACAGCCTGACGGCACTGGGCTTGTCAGACCAATAGTACTATCCATGGCTTACGCTAATCACTTATAGTGGGGAGGGAGTTCGTGTGTTAGATAATTCACATCATCACAAGTTGGTGCAATTAACACAGTTTGTAACATGCAAATCACCCCAGAAAACAGTAAAACAGTTTAAAAGTGGGGGAGTGAAACTCACAGTGCGAATAGTAGTCTCAACAAAAGAGTGATCAAGCAACTGGATCAACTTTACCAACACGCATGCAAATATGGACTCAAATCAGTATCTAAATTGGTAACGGTTATAACTTGGATTCGTTCAAGGGTTTTTTTACCTCGGATTGAGTCTATAGGACACTGGCATGGTGATGGAGGTCAGGGTAGTATTAGTTTCCAGTTTGGCTTCCGGGCACCGTTTCGCGTGCCAACCAAATTCAGTTGTTTTACATGTTCGGATAATGGTATGGGAATACCAATAGTGCCAATACGTTGTTATTTAAGAATGATTAACTTTTCATTAAGGGAGTTTGGGTGTTTGGGGAGTCTAGGTTGCCCAAATTTGAGTTTCCATTCCCGCCGTTGGGGATTCTCCCGAACTGGCCTAGGACACACCTCTAGTGTCCAATCCGCCCTGGAATCTCCCGGTGTTCCAATTATAGTACTAGTCGAGTTTGGTCAGTTCCCGGTTAGATAGGCTCGTTATACGGTAAACTGCCAAAATTATTTTAAAATGACCCGTTTTTAATTCCATAAATTCCCATTTAATCCATAATTTGAATAAAAATTTTTAAATTTTTATACGAGTCAGTAAAAATATGTAGATTATGGGAAAAATAATTTGGGAATTTATTTAGTCACTTTAAGTATTTAAGTAAATTCTTTGTAAAACAGTATTTAACCGAATAATTAGCATTAATTATCATCCTTGGTCCAATAGTTCCCAAAATATTATAGAACATCCCCTACATGTCCAGGAACTTCTCATAAAAATTTGAGATTTTTCCGATTTGTTTCAGTGCGTTTCTGGCTACCGAAAACTCCCGAAAACACGGATTTTTAACCCGAGCAAAACTCAACTAATAGACTCTCAAACTTCCCAGAACTCTATCTATATGTTCCTTAGTGCTCATGTAAATTTTGGTGATTTATTGACTCTCTTTGGTATTTTTTTGGATTTGTTTTGATAAAACAGTCAAAAATTCACCAAAACTTGTAGAAAATTCCAAAAATTCTAAAATTTAACGTGGACATTCCTGTCAATACCCTACATCACCATACCATAATTTCAGCTCAATCCAGGCATCACGGACCAAGTTATAAGCAAAACAAAATTCTGCCTATGCTATATTCGGGTTTCGGAAGTTATACCTAGCACAGGCTTTGTTTCCAAGCGTTTCTTGTGAGTCCAAAAGTGTGTGGGTGCTATATTCAGTACCCACATATCAAGTACAATCCAAATATGCTAGAACTCAGATCAATCAAGCCTTGTTTCATTGTTTTTCAGTGTAGAACTTTGTTACGAGTTTTTGGTCGAAGAGGTGTCGGTTAGAGTATCAAAACCTGAAGTTTCATGTTCTTGGCTACCATATAACACCAGGGAATTCACAAGGTGTTCTTATATAGCCAAGAAACTTGTTTGAACCTTCCAATTTCATGGATTAAAATGAGTTTTTCGGTTATAATCGCGTTTAATCAAGAAATAATAATCCAAACCATATGAAACATGGATTATACCTCAGCTTTAGGTGTGTCATGAAGATGATTAGCTAATATTGAAGGGATTTATGACAGAATAAGAAGAAGAAAGGGTGAATTTTTTGTGTAAAAATGAGAAAGAAAAAGAAAAATAAAATAAAATAAATATATAAAAAGGGGGCGGTTTAGGGGTGGGGTGCCCCTACCCCTCTTGTGCCACTTTGTGGTTCGTTTTACATGTTAAAAGATGATGTATTTCTTCGGTTTTGCGTTTAGGTTCGTTTTCGGATCCCGTACGCGTCTCCGATTTGTGAAACGGGCGCCGTTTTTCGCGTTCTTAGTGTCAAAAGACTCGGTTTTAAAAACCGAGCATAACCGTATAGAAACCCGAGCATGGTTACGTTTTAAAATGGGCTCGTATTTCGTTAGTTTAAGTGTTTTTAGGCTTGATTGACCATTGCTTGCATGTTTGGTTTGTCTTTCGTCGATCTTAAAACAAAGCGTTTCCCTAGCCGGAACCGCCTCGTTTTGCGTGCCCGAGCTCCGTTTTGCATTTAATCTTATGTCATAGTCTATGGCACATAATCAAGATGTTTTGTGAACTCAGACTCATAAAGGGCCCTACCGTTGGCTTAATAATCACAGAAAAATGTTTAAAGCGTTGTTAAACGTTAAGTCTCCGTTTAACATGTTGTTAAAGGCTAAGGACACCAACCTCATATCATTGGTCCTTAATAGTGTCATGTTAACCATGGCGTGCTCTCGGATTCCTCCGAGACATAACAGATATTGTTTAGCATAGTACACAAGTCATGCAAGTTTGCAAAGTTTACGTGCAATTATTGTTTTAATCGTGCTTTAAGTTTAGGACCAATTAAGGTGTACGTGGTTTCGTCACGGGTATCACAAAGAACCTGTTGAAGTTATAGATTTCAAGATTCAGAAGCTTAGGAGGAGTCGGATTAAGTTGGTCAAGGTTCGATGGAATTCCAAACACGGACTCGAATGCACATGGGAATGACAGGACCAGATGCAACAGAAATATCCGCATCTCTTTCCGTCTAGTGCTATCAAAACCCGTAGAGTAAAAAATTCAGGGATGAAATCCTTATACAGGGGGAGACTATGACGTCCGGCTATTTTGAGCCTGTACTATACAAGTGTGACACGTGTTATTAATAAATAAAGGCAATATTTGATTGAATTTGGTGTTAATAGATGGTATTTGATGTGTTGGTAAATCCACAGTTTGATAAAAATTATGTTGGCAATAATAAGATAAACGCTTATCGCGTAACAAACAAAATGGGAAACGAACATCGGTGACTGCTCGATTAATGTTAAAATCCTAAAGATATTTCGTTATGATTAAAATGCTATTTTAATCATATTCGTGAGGAAGAATTTATTAAAATGCTTAAAAATTCTATTTTGCGAGTTTAAGCGCATACAACACGATACCGCGCGTATAATGCAAAATACAGACAATGCCGCCAGTCTAGGCAAATAAAATATTGTTCAGCAATATTATGTCGAGTTTATTTTTATAAGGTGATAAAAATAATTTAAAACGTCTTAAAACGGGATTGAAACGCTAGATAAAATACCCGGTAGCCAGTTAAATACCTGTTTTACCTAATATATACTATATATACCATGCATTATGAGAAATATGTGTGTGCATGTGAGAGGTGGCAGCTATGGGGAGTCCTCACACTCTCTCTCTTGAGAAGTGTTGCTCCTAGATAACCTAAACAATGATTAATCCTTTTTAAACACACAACAATCCCACATTCCAATGTTCACAACATCCCATCTCTTCCTTTTCTCTTTCACTCGGCCGAACACCCACATCCATCCTTCCATTTTTGAAACTTTGAAGTTTTCTTGAGGATTCAAAGCCATTTCAGTTTTGTTTCAAGTTCGTTTGAGGATCCAAGAAGGTTTTCAAGGTGATTTCAAGAAGAACCAAGCCCCATATCATCAAACTTTATCAAAAATCCACCAAAGTCTTGAAGGTATAAAACTTACCTTTAAATCACGCTCTTGACTCTTGGTGATAGTGGAAGGTTTCTTTTAATCTTGGGATTATTCACAAACTTGAAAATAATATGAAATTGGGTTTTTAAATAAATAAAAATGGAGGCTAGTGTGTGTATATATATGGCTGAATTTATGTATATATGTGTGTTAAGGTTGAGTTTTGATTCTTGGATGATACATGTTTGATATGACTCTTGGAAAGTGAATGCATGTATGTTCAAAGGAATGTTCTAAAAAGGTTCTTGTGATTTGAGTTGGATATGTAAAAAGGGAAATTTTTGGAATACATGTATGTATATGCATGTGTCGTGGTGTGTGTGTGTGTATATATATATATGTGGGTTGTTCACAAGTTCATAAATAATACATACATGCATCTTGTGATGATGATGTAAATGATTAGATGAACATGATTTTTTGTATTATATGAGGGTGAAATAAATGTGTGTTTTAGTGCATTTAAACTCATGGATGATGTTAATAATATGATGGTCATGCATTGAATACTTGTAAATAAGTATTAGTGATGATTAGGACATGATATGAAGTTGATTTGATGATGATATGTTATGGTATGAAAAAAGTATATTAAATCAGATTATAAACACTAAAAATGATATTACTTGATGTGTTTTGATAATACAAAGTTTTTTCATGAGTTTAGTATCGTTGCATGTTGTACATAAGGCTTAAAAAGTAGTAAAATGGGCAAAATAACATGATTTATGTGGCTTACATGAAATCTGCACTAACATGATTATAAGTACCATTTTACTCAGTAGATAACTGTGTTGTCTTAAAATATTAAGTTGTTACGATTTGGGATGATTATAGTAAAGTTCGGTACAAGACTATGCGTTAAAAACGGTAAAAATCGGTTTTTAAAGTATTTTTTAAAAACTGTTTTAGATCGGAATATAAACTGATATTTTTATATAAATATAAGTATTTTAACTTATATTAAGTATATCTTTGGTGTTTGGTTAGTCATATGTGACTTCTGACGCCCGAAAACTTTGCCGAAAACATTAAAATGCACATATTTCAATGTACACGAAAATCAGTTGTTCAAGAGTGAACTTTGTGTAATATGATATGCTATGTGAATATCAGTATATGAAATGTGATATGTTAAGTGATGACATGATAGTATGGATTAAGACCATGCATGTACAGTTGTATTTTTAAAACGGTAATATCGGTAAAAGTCGCGTTAAATGTGTAACTTATTTGTCAAGCATAAAAATAATACAAAGGTTAACTTGATGAGTTCTTTCATGGATAAATGCTTTAAAAATGATAAAAAATATATAAGTTAATGAGATATGTGTATTACAATATTTGAAAATATGTTCACGTTTATGTATGTTATTCCGACGTGCAAATCGTAGATATATTGCTTATAAACGGGTGTGATAACGGATATAACATAATGAGGGTCACCAATAAATCGTTCAAGTCGTGAAATATTAATATATATACATATATATGTTAGGATTTGAGTTTGAATTACTTGTAGTTTTTGTTTCAAAAATGGAAAATGAGTGAATTAAAAGAGATTTGCAGCGGAATAAGATGGATAACTTTTACTACAAGCAATGGTCGTTTGTTTTCATCATCATCATGCTTTCAAGTTAATTAACTTGCATGTGATTCACAAACTTCCCCTCAGCCTTTGCAATTACAGTTTGGTAATGAGAAAATACAGAGAAGATGATATGCGAAAGTTGATCTTTTAAGAGACGAGTTTAAAGGTTACAAGAGTTGCCTATTTATACTAACTATCTAACCTCTAAGCATCTTTGAGGACTTCAGGGTGATAGTGACAGGAAACAATATGTAACTAACTCTAAACACTGCTTATACTAACTATCAGTGCTTGGCAATGTTACATTGATTAACTAAGCTAATGACTAAACTCTGATTCCTATCCTCTGTCCTTGTTAACTTTGGCAGACCTTGAAGCTTTGTGAAGGCAGATGATAGTATGAGCAGTCTTTATGGAAAGCAGCGTAAGTACATCAGAGGATGTAACCTCTGATAATTGAACCAAAGCTCAGATAGTGTTGTTTGGCTTTATATCATCTGTTCCTTTCATAGGGTTCAATCCCAACAATCTCCCCCGGGAACAGATGATGCAAAAACACTTTATTCTTGGTTTTTATTTCTCAGAAGGAATTCTCTTATTTGACCTTTGAATTGAAGTTCAAAGTTAAGATTTTCCATGTCATCAGCATCCTTCACCAGCTCTAAACATAGTAGTTCTTGGAAGTCTTCTACTGTAAGCTCATAAGCATCTTCCATGGATAGTTTAGTGGCTGCACCATCAGACTTGAGCAATGTCAATTCATGGGTGTCTTTGTCGACCTTCCATTTTAGAATTTTTGGGTCTGATGGTTTTCTTGAAGGAGCCTTTATTGCTGAGGTTTGTGAATGAGCCATCTTTGACAAATCTTTGGCCAGCTTGGCACTTGTATCATCTGTGTGATAATCAATCATATTCTGAATCCCTTCTTTGATATGTGTATCCTCAAACTCTTTGTCAGTCTTTTCATTCATCTCCCCTTGGTTTTTACTGTGTTGCAGGGCAAGTGTGGAGTGGGCAGATGTTGAGCTAGACTTTTAGAGAGTTGAGCTCTGAGGATTGCATCTTCCTTTGAGTAGTCAGGCTTGGGAGGCATGGATGGATCCTTTTTCCTTCTTTCTTCCAAACTTTTGTAAGTGTCTAACACCCTCACCTCACCCCATCTCATCACTTGGTTTTTGGAACCATAATGATTTTGAATCAGTTCTTGCTTCATCCTCTTCAACTTCAAGATATTTTCAAAGATATCTTTCTTGTATAAATCCCAGTTGGGAGGAGTTGGCTTTTTGAGAGGGTCTTTCAACATTTCTTGCATTCTATTGATTTATTCTCTCAGCTCATCTATGCTCCAATCCCTGAACTGAGGCCTTGTTGCCTTATACATCTTCTTTTCCATGATATACTCAATGAGTTCACTCTTGAGCAACTTATCTTCCCTTACTGATAACTGGTTGCTCAGATCCTTGACAAAGTTTTGCAGAATGGTGATCTTACTCAGTTGAAAGGACATGATAATCTGTATTTCTCTATCATTTCTACCAGCCGATTCTCTTTTGGCAATATCCTCTGCTTGCTTCTTTTTCAATTCTAGATAAGCATCAACATTTACTGGTCTTGGATAGCCATCAAGGGATAGAATTGTTCTTTTGTCAGGGTCCTCATCTGAAAAGAAACTTAGAATCTCTTCCCTGACTGCTGGTAAATCAAGAGGGTACACCTTTGCTGCAAGAATGACTTTAAGAGTTGAAGAAGTTGTAAGCTCTGATGTGGAGATCATGGGTGTTGATGATAGTGGAAGAGGTGCAGAGATCTCATCATCATTTATCACTTTTGTGATTTTTCTCCTTTTAAACCTTAAGGTGGGTGATGGTGGTTGTGGGATTTTTGGTGGTGTAGATAATGGTTGAGTTGATGTGGGAAATGTGATTATGGCAGTGGATAGAGATGTATCTGTTGTAACCTCTGCTATATCAACAGATGTTGACACAACAGTTGCTGTAACATCTGCTTATGTGGATGTGGGTTGTGGTTTTGAAGATGTGATAGGTTTTTGAGGGGCAGAGGTTTTAATGGTTGGACTGGTTTCAGGCTTAGTTTTAGGAGGTGTGGATGTTGGTTGCTTGGCTTTTCTAGCAGGAGCTCTTTTTGAAGAAGGACCAACCTCTCCTTTTTCTTTTTGCTGATCAATCTTTTTCTCAACCAACACTCTGCTCTCCTCAATCACATTCTTCTTGTGACTAGCCCTTGCCTTGGCCACAATTTCACCAGTCAAATCAATCTTCTTTGAACCATCAGGCCTTGGGATATTTACTGTTGGTCTGGCCTTATCATCATCTATTGTTAGCTTCTTTGGACCTAAAGGTTTCTCCCCCTTTTTGGCTTCATCTATTGTAACAAATATAATTGTTGGAGGTGCATGGCCAGTGGTTGTGAGTAGATGTGGTTTGATGGATCTAATGTCTGCTGCAGTGTCTTGATACCTTGATTCAAACATGTTTCGAACATTATTCACATGATGTTTGTGTTGTAAATCCAAATAATGTTGTTGATGTTGAAACAGAGGGTTAAGAGCTTCTTTGAGATCAGCAGTGGATAGAACAGAGGGTTGACTTTTTGTAGCTATCATCTGCTTTAGTAAATATTTGATTTCACCAACAGAGTTTTCTATTCTGGTCACTCTCTCCGTCAAATCCTGGTATTTTAGATCATCACCTAATTTAATAGGATCATCTGAACTACTACCAGTGATGGTAGTTATATCTATGTTACCATGAGCAGTGGTTTTAGGACCAACTTCAAACATAGATGCCCCTTTGTCTTGGTACTGGGGACTTCCCACAATAGAGGTAACAAATGTTGCCTCAGCAGTGGTTGCCTTCAACCAAGTCTTATAATGAAACCACTGTCCAACTGAGAACTAGGGAGTTCAGCAATTGTAGTGGCTGCTTGTGTTGAAATATCACCAAGGGTTACATGTAACCCAATGGATGTAGCCTCTTCATTTGTTGATGGGCTAGCAATGAATAAAGAATTAGACCCAGCCATTGGATGAAGTATATTCTCAGTAATAGGTTATTGAGAAGTGCTGGTTTGTGTCTGAACTAATTCAATTGCATTCAGCAATGGTACAATTGTGGGTGGAAGTGAAGGTATCGGTGAAGGTGGTTGAGTAGAAAGAGACATTGCCCTGGGAGAGGGGCTGTGGAAGATTGACCCAAGTGGATCTAGAGCTTCATAAAGTGGTGTCCCTGTATCTACAACCTTTTCCTTTTGTGAGGAAGAAGGAGGAGTTTCAAAGCTGGTGGGAGATCTTTGAACCATCTGCTATGAAGAAGTAACAGTAGTGGTTTGTGACTTTGGTGCTGTCACAGGGTTAACCTCTTTTTGGGTTAAAGGATTCCAGAGGACCCTTTTTGGGTTTGGTGGGCATTTTAGAGATTGTTTTGGTTTTCTTTTTGGAAATTTTTGGTGTGGGTTTCAGGGCAGCGGTTGTGTTGCCCTGATCACCAAGAGCAGTGGGCTCAGTAGTAAGAGGTTGAGATTGAACATTTTGTTCCGGTAAAACTTGCTCAGCCTCCTCTACTTGTGTTTTTTCAATTTTATCTTGGTTTGTTATTCTGGTGAAAGTTTCATGATTTAGGCGGCCTGGGTTAATCACAACGCCTTGTTTACTTTTAGGACCTTTGATTTGATCCTGTAAGTAAACACTCAAGAAACGAGGATGCATCAAAAAAGCTTTTCTTTTTTCAATATTTTTAAAATTATTTACAAGATCATTGAACAATATCTGGGAGTAGTTAAAATCTGTTTTAGTTAAAATTGCATGCCCCAGATATTGCATGTTCAATGGGATTTCATTTAAAGTAGTGGATTTTGCTTAGAGACAAGTAAGAATGGTGTGAAAGAAAAATCTCATCTCAGCAGGAAAGTTAGGTTTAAAATGGTCATACCTTTCATCTGGCCGATATAACCTCTTTCCAAAAACTTTGCTTGGATCTCATTAATTGGAAATGACACAGGGTGTTGTATGTCATTTAACTTGAAAACTTGAGAGATCGATTGGGGGCTAATTTGCATCAACACTCCCCATACTCTTGAAATTATTGTATAAGGAACACCATCAGCAGATGAGTGAACCTTTACATTTTTCTAGAAATCACGAAGAGCATCAATGTAAATTGGGGCTTTGACGATTAGCATGTGCAAGAATTTAGACTTTTGCAAAATTCGAATCATTGGATGATAGCGAGCATTTGCGTCGTTTTCTTCAAGTATGGCAGTGTAGTTGTGTGGGGTTTTGATTATGAGAGTGAAAGGTGGTGGTTCTTCTTGCGATTTAGCTTTGGATTTTGAAGATTTTGATTTGGGAGCCATGGTGTTTGAGAGAAAAACTGTTTTGAGATTTTAAAATCGACACAGTTTAGGGTAACCACTGGTGAGATAAAACAGGGGTTTATAAGGGTTTTGAAAAAGTGAACATGACGTGGCATCTGTTGCAAGATCAGATGGCTAACATCTGGTCACGTGTAACCTCTGATGAGAAAAGTAACCATTGATGTGGCAAAACACTGTTTTAGGGCAGTGGTTTGGACAATACTGATTTTGTTAACACTATCAGAGGATAGCCATCAGTGGTTTTGAAGAGGTGAAAAATAGAAGTCAGAGGATACACTATATTAGTGGATAAGATTTAAAGCCTATCAGAGGTTTTGAGCAAACAGATGTTGTGATCAGACTTTTAAAGATTTATTGAAAAATTTCAATTTTAAACTATTTTTAAGGAATTTGTGAATTTCTGAAAACATTTTGATGCTATGTACACATGGATTTACAAGAAAACTTGTTTTTAATCCATGTTTAGCATACCAAGCCTTGAGATCAATTTTTCAAAGGTAGATGTATCCAATGCCTTGGTTCAAACATCTACCCATTGATCTTAAGTATGGACATGATGCAAAGAAATCAAACTTTTTTCATAGCAATCTCTCACAAAGCGATGTCTGATGTCAATGTGCTTTGTAGTTGACTGAGAAACTGGATTTTTGATGATATTTTCAGCAGCTTGACTGTCCAATTTGAGTGGAGTCTTTAGTGCTATGATACCAAAATCCAACAACTGGTTTTGAAGCCACAAGAGTTGAGCAGTGCAGCTAGCAGCAGCAATATACTCTGCCTCAGCAGTGGATGTTGAAACTGCAACCTGCTTTTTGCTTTGCCAAGACACTAGACAATCACCTAGGAATTGACATCCTCCTAATGTGGACTTCCTTGTAGTTTTACAACCAGCAAAATCACTATCTGAAAACCTGAAAGCTCAATATTTCCATTAGCTGGATACCAGATACCAAGTGTGGGAGCACCTTTTATGTATCTAAATATCCTTTTTACAGCAATAAGGTCAGACTTTCTAGGTAATGCCTGTGATCTGGCACAAACACATGTTGCAAACATGATGTCTAGCCTTGATGCAGTTAGGTACAATAAAGACCCAATCATGCTTCTATAAAGATCTTGATCAACAAGGTCATCTTTACCATCAATGGTGACTAGCTTGGAGGTTGCCATGGGTGTGCTACATGGTTTACAATCATCCATATCAAACTTTTTAAGCAGTTCTTTCACATACTTGTTTTGATGGATAAATGTACCATTGTGCAATTGTTTAACTTGAAGACCAAGAAAACATTGGAGCTCACCCATTGCACTCATCTCAAACTCTGCTGCCACGAGTTTCCGAAACTCTTCACACATAGCAGTGCTTGGTGGATCCAAAAATGATGTCATCCACATAGATTTGGACAAGCATCAAATCTTTTCCTTTCCATTTTAAAAACAGGGTTTTATCTATTTTGCCTCTAGTAAACCCTATGGATAAGAGAAAAGTGGATAGAGTTTCATACCAGGCTCTTGGTGCTTGTTTCAAGCCATACAATGCTTTGTTGAGCTTGTAGACATGATCAGGATGGAATGCATCTTCAGAACCTGGAGGTTGACAGACATACACCTCTTCTTTGATTTTTTTCCATACAAAAATGCACCCTTTATATCCATTTGAAACACCTTTATGTTGTGGTTAGCAGCAAAAGCTAAGAACAGACGAATAGCTTCCAACCTTGCTACAGGAGCAAAAGTCTCATCATAGTCTATACCTTCTTCCTGTCTGTAGCCTTGAACCACGAGCCTTGATTTGTTTTTGACAACAATACCCCTTTCATCAGTTTTGTTCTTGAAGACCCACTTTGTGCTAATTGGACTTACATCTTTTGGCAATGGCACAAGCTCCCAAACTTGTTGTCTTTTGAACTGAAGGAGTTCTTCTTCATGGCCTCTACCCAGCTGTTGTCTTTCAGTGCCTCTTGGTACTTGACTGGATGTATGAGTTATAGAAAACCAGCAAAAAGACAAATATTTTAGGATTGGCTTCATGTGAGCACTCCAGATTTGATGTTGCCAATAACTTGATCTACTGGATGGCTTTTGAGATAAATCAAATCACCTTGGTATGGAACAATAGCATTTTGAGGTGATGGCTGCAAATGTGTATCATCTGAGCTAACCTCTGCTGGTGGAATTGAAGTATCAGCCACTTATGAGAATGGTGTTGGTGGTATTGGGGGTATAGAGCTAACATTCTGATGATTTTGGTGCCCAGGTGTAGGACTTTTATCAACAGATGTTTGATTTTGAGAACTGGTAGAGGTTTGAGGATCAACCACTGTTGACCCGGAAGTGGCAGAGTTTACACAAGAGCTTGTAGCACTTGATCCTCTGTTTGAAGAATAGACTTTTGTTTGTGGAAGCACATAGTCATATCCTTGATCTTGATCTTCTTCAGATGATTGTGGTGTACCTGCATTGTCTAGCTTGATAGAAACATCAGCAAATGGGAATTTATCTAAATCAAAAAGCTCTGCAGGATTTGCTGGGATTTTCAGTGATGATAGTTCATTGAACTTCACATTCAAAGTTTCTTCAACACACTTTGTCCTAGAGTTAAAAACTCTGTAGGCTTTGGCAGTGGTTGAGTATCCCAGAAAATAACCACAATCAATTTTGGCTGCAAACTTAGATAAAGAATCTTTTAAGTTCAAAATGAAACATGGACAGCCAAAAATTTTAAAATATGAAATCAGAGGTTTGATTTTATACAAAATCTCATAGGTAGTCTTTTGATGCCTGGGGTTAATCAAAACTCTGTTTTGAACATAGCAAACAGTGTTTACAGCCTCTGGCTAAAAGGACAGGGGTAAACCAGAATCTGCTAGCATAGTTCTTACTGATTCAATTAAGGTTCTGTTTTTCCTTTCAACCACCCCATTTTGTTCTGGAGTTCTTGGAATGCTATATTGTCTAACAATTCCTTTTGACTCACAAAAAGCATCCAACTCCCTATTTTTAAACTCTATTCCATTGTCACTTCTAAAGATTTTTACTGGAAGATCAAATTGCTTTTCTACTTGTTTGACAAAGTTTTGCAAAATGCTTGCAGTTTCAACCTTAGAATGAAGAAAGAAGGTCCATGTAAACCTAGAGAAATCATCAACTATCACTAGGCAATACCTTTTGTGTTTTAAGCTCATGATTTGCACTAGGCCAAACAAGTCCATGTGCAACAGTTGTAAACATTGGCTTGTTTTGGACTCTTCAATTGATTTGAAAGAACTTTTATGTTGTTTGCCTTTTAAACAGGAAACACAATGTTCATCACATGAAAATTGCTTGTGAGGCAAGCCTCTTACAAGACTTTGTTTTGAGAGTGTGGTGATAGTTTTAAGATTTATGTGTCCAAGTCTTCTATGCCATAACTCAGTCTCTTTGCTAGAAGCAACTGAGAATAGGCATGTTCAAAACATAGGATTATCTTTTAACATATCTACCACATACACATTCCCACTTCTGTGAGCAGTGAGTTGTGCTTTGCTCTCAGCAATGATTTGATCAATCTTTTTAACAACCTCTGGTCTCACAATTTGACAGGTTTTCTTAGTGAAGAAGGATCCCTAACCTCTGGTCACTCATTTGTGAGACACTCAGCAGGTTAAATTTCAGATTGTCAATCAAATTCACATTTTCAAACTTGAGTTTACCAGCCAGAACCGACCCAGACCCTAAGACCTTTCCCTTTGAGTTATTACCAAAAGATATATCACCCCCCCATGAGCCATGAAGGGCTCTACATCATGTCATGTGCCTGGATCCTCCACTATCTACATACCATAAGCTATCAAGGCAAGTAGAGGGTCCCTGCACATCAAGTAAATAGATCAGTTAAAGTTGGTCTCCAAAGCCAAAATGGCTTTGGATGGGGTCACAGATGGTCCAGCCTAATGGTCAGTGGTTTTGAAATTTTCGTGTAACATCTGCTCTAGACAATTACCTATCAGATGATTGTATCAATTAGGGTGCCTGTTTACTCTTTGCTTTGAAGGCTTTTTGTAGCCTTCATAAGCATGAGGAACCTTTTTATAAGTAGGTTGGCCATACCCTCTTGGAAATGAGTTTGAAGGTGGGGCATCAGTCACTTGCACCTCTCTTTGAGCAGAGGTTTTGGTTAAGGCTTTTGTAACAGATGTTTCAATTGGTTCAAAACTCTGCTTGGATTTATTTCCAACAGAACTTGAACATTCTCTTTCAAGTGCTTTTGCCTTGATCTCTTTTACCTTTTGTTCATAGTTTTTGAGATAGGCACGCTGTTGAGTTGAGTGATTTGTTTTGCTGCAGATGGTGCATTTTGAAGAGTTTTTGATAACACAAGTTTTGTTAATGTCATAGGCTTTTAAAAGAAAACAATCTGCAACCACATGATTTCTTTTTTCACAAAATTCACAAAACAAGTTTTTAATCTTTACTCTTCTTTTCCTATCAGACTTTTTCTCAGCAGTGGTTGTAACCTCTGCTGGCACATCTTTGATAGGGATCACCAGTGCTTTTGGGGCTTTAATACCATCAGTGGTTGTGAAGTGTATTGGCTTAAAGTTCTCTAAGATATCACATTCATCTGACAAGGTTGGTTTAAACTGATATTTTTCAATTTCTTTATCTTTTGTTAAAACCTCTGGTTTTCCAAAACAATTTTGTTTCCAGCTTTATCTGTGATTTTTATCTCTTCACCAGCCAAATTTGTAGGGACAACTTCAACCAACTCAGAATCAATTTCAGCAACATTTTTCTCATTTTGGTCATAGGCTTTAAAACCTACACCAAACTTGATGTTGCTCTTGATCTGAGCATCAAGCATAATTTCATAACCTTTGCAGGACTCAACCCATTTTTCACTAGTGATTTGGGTTTCTTCTAACTCCTTTTTACAAACTTGGTATTTTTCTACCATAGTTTGGAGTTGGTCCTTGGTTATGCTTGATTCATGTCTTAGGCTACTCATTTCAGAATCTTTTTCACTTAACTTTGATTTTAACTCTTTAATCAGTTTTTCAAAATTAAGTTCATCTTCTAAAATTTTGTTTCTCAGTTTTTCATTCACCTTTTTTATGTTTGCAAAAGCAATGATGCATTTGTCAGAACATAGATCTTTAAGGATCTGAGGTGATACCTTTGTAGCAGCCATAAGAGCACAATCACACTCATCTTCACACACATCAATGTTCCATGGGTCAGTAGGAGAATTCTTTTCCTTATCAGCAGCATTTTCTCTTTCTTCACTTGAAACCACTGTTTCATCACAAACTTGAACTTCATCAAATTTTGACACTATCTCCATAAATTCAACGCCTTCAACAATTGTCTCTAAGGCCATTAAACAAAATTCTTGTTCAACATCATTTTTGGCCATTAAAGCAAAGTTTTCATCAGTCAAATCCTCAGGCAAACTGCTCCAGTCAACATAACTTTGTGTGAAAAAGCTTTGTTGACCAACCTCTGCTTGACTAGCAGTAGTTTGAGCAAGTTGTGTAACAATGGGTGCTTGTTGTACAAGCACTTGAGGATGTGATGGTGCCTGAACATATTGAATTTGTGGAGCAGTGGGTTGAACATAATGCACTGGAACAGTGGTAGCAGGGTGTGCAAAATGGGCAGTGTTTTGAACATGTTGAGCAAGGGCATATTGGGAATAATGAGCAGTGTTTGGTGTGTGCTGAGGTCTAGGGCCAGGATGATTCACTATTGGTCCAGAACTTTGAGACCTGCATTCTCTGGCAAAGTGTCCTAGCCTATTACACTTATAACACTTGACTTTTGATTTATCCAGCCCAACCTTCAACCCCCCATGCAAACCTCGGAATGTTCTACCAGTTCTCTTGTAAAACTTACTAGCCCTAACACTCAATAAGGCCAGTTGGTGCAAAATATCCGTTTCTTCAAGATCAGAGGTTCAATGTGTTACAAATCATTCAGCTCAAAGGATAGATTGTCAGAGGTTTGGCTTTCCCCACTAGCAGCAAAAGCATAGTTGGGTGCATATGTTTCAGATCCAAAGTTCCCACCAGATGTAATATCTATATAGTAATCATAACTTTGGTCCTTACTGCTGCCAGAACCCTCTTCTTGGCCAAAAAGAGTTGTATTACCCAATGAGTAATCATCAGTCATTTTGCCAGAATCTTGCAACTTCTTTTTCTGGTTTAACTCTCTCTCATAAGTGAGGAGTATCCCATGAAGTTGTGTCAACGACATTTCTTTAAACCCAACTGATTTTTGCGTTACAGAAGATACTGTCTCCCACTTATCTGGTAACGATCTAAGGAAACGACTATTGACATTCAAATTAGGAAAAAACCACGTTAACCAGTCTAAGTTCACTGATGAGACAGTTGTAACGTTCAAATTGTTGTGTTAGAGACTCTCCTTTCAGGTGACAAAATGTTTCATACTGCTGATTTAGAACTCTCTATTACTTTCTATCACTTCCTCGGTCCCACCAAATTGCTCCTTAAGTGCATCCTATAACTCCTTTGCACTATTGCAACGGAGTAGACTAGCATATATTTCATTGGGTAAGGCCGAACCAACTATGCTAAATGCCTTAGCATCCAATTAAGTTTTCTGGAAATCCTGCTCCGAAAAGTTTTTAGGATTTTTGGCACTTGTTTGGTTGGATCTTCTGTGCTTGGAACCATTGGAACGTGAGGTCCATAAGCAACAGATCTCCAGCAACCGGTGTTTTGCTGGGTAAGGATGTAACCCATCCGTCGTTGCCAAATGAAATATTCATTTCTTTTGAGCATCGGCGGTTTGAACAAGAATCCAGAATTGGCATCCTGTGTGTTTTGAGACATTTTCAGTTGATTTTTTTTTTCAGATTTTGTTTTTAAAAACTTTGAACGTAGTTAAAACTCTGAATATCAAACAAAAACAACCAAACTGATTAGCAAGGGAGCTGATCTGTTCGAACCAAATCGATTGTTAGATCGGATTTGATGAATCAAGCTATGATACCAATTGTTCAGATCTGAGTTTGAATTACTTGTAGTTTTTGTTTCAAAAATGGAAAATGATTAAATTAAAAGAGATTTGCAGCGGAATAAGATGGAAAACTTTTACTCAAACAATGGTCGTTTATTTTCATCATCATCATGCTTTCAAGTTAATTAACTTGCATGTGATTCACAAACTTCCCCTCAGCCTTTGCAATTACAGTTTGGTAATGAGAAAATACAGAGAAGATGATATGCAAAAGTTGATCTTTTAAGAGACGAGTTTAAAGGTTACAAGAGTTGCCTATTTATACTAACTATCTAACCTCTGAGCATCTTTGATGACGTCAGGGTTGATAGTGACAGGAAACAATATGTAACTAACTCTAAACACTGCTTATACTAACTATCAGTGCTTGGCAATGTTACATTGATTAACTAAGCTAATGACTAAACTCTGATTCCTGTCCTCTGTCCTTTTTAACTATGGCAGACCTTGAAGCTTGGTGAAGGCAGATGATAGGATGAGCAGTCTTTATGGAAAGCAGTGTAAGTACATCAGAGGATGTAACCTCTGATAGTTGAACCAAAGCTCGGATAGTGTTGTTTGGCTTTATATCATCTGTTCCTTTCATAGGGTTCAATCCCAACAATATATATATATATATATACGCCAACATAATAAAAAATAAAGACTTTTTGAGAAAATCTCAAAGTTATGTGAAAATTCTAAGTATTGGAGAAACTTAGGTAATTTGAGGAATGTTGATTAATAAGTCATTCCTACTTAAATTCGGACGCATAGATCAATTTTTGGGATAACGCTAATATAAAAAAGCACCCAAAGGTGAGTGTCACTAACCCCTCTTTTTGCTGTTTTATATACGTTTTTGTGGAAGAACATGCCTTAAAAGGATAATTATACGTTTTTGTATAAAATATGCCTTTAAACAAATTATTAATATATTTTCGTGGAAAATATATGGTTTTGGATTGAATATAAATATATGTTTCGGGGAGAAACGGGAATTGTTAGGGTGTTTGGGATAAAACACCGTGTTGATTTAAAAATGCTTAAATCTAAAGTTGTGACGAATTTGCTCGGTCTCAAGAGAGTTAGTATTGGTATTGGCTTACGTTTCGGTGGGGACTTCGGGAACACAAATTATTAAATTTATATAATTTTAGAAGGATATATATGTTGTTCATGAGGCAGGCATTATAAGTGACCCATTGCGGGTACTTGCGCAAATTTTGTCATTTAATCATCAATACTGTATGCGTGGAATTGTTGATAGATCTACCGGGTTGACCACCCCGTCGTGACCATAGCTCCATGTCAAGTCAAGCGGCGGATTTATATTCTATAGTGTCTAGCTTTCATTATACCTTCATTGTTAATATATAGCTCGTAACGTCTTGCAAACTTATGAATCTGAACAATTGATGCTAGAAACTTAATATGTAAACCTTGGGAAGATGTCTTAATATCGGAGGTTTTAGGAAAATGCTTTTGATGACTGACCCTTGGATTTTGTAAAGGAAATAAAATTGACTTCCTTAAAATTATATGGATATTTTATTATTAAACACATAATAAGAAAGTTTTCCTTGGATCAAATTGTTTATAATTTGAATATGTGAACTCACCCTCCTTTGTGTTGACACATGATTTTAACGTGTTCTTTAGGTACATGAGTTCGGCTTCTGGATTTTGGTGTATCTTGTGCTTGTTGATGCATGTCATGTTTAAAAATGTTTTGGACAACTTTTAAAACTATTTGGGACTAAATGTATTATGATCCATAAGGATCGAGACAGCTTAACTATCTTATGGCTGTGGTTTGCGTTTAAACTTTAAACTTTAATTATGTTTTAATTAAGTTGAATGTCCAAAATTAATGATGCATCGTACACCAAGATATTTATGGGTACTAACTTCCGTCACCACTACGTTTGTATTTTTGCTGCAACGTTTTTGGGGCGTGACATGCCATTGCCTTATCATCTTCTTCTTTGATTCTTCGATCATTGTCCGTCCACAGATTCTCAGGCTTCGGAATCTAAGTGAGAGGATCATTTTCAGTAGCGTACATAATGGTTCGAGGACCATCACGGATATACCTCCATACTCCAGGCTCCTTTGCCTTGCAGTATTATTCAAAATGCCAAGTTCCACTCAAAATAGTCGCCTCCATACAGCAACCTTGGAATTTAGGTAGACGTTCCAATAATATGGTCCAGTTCTTGATGCAACGCCAAAGTCTGTGACTGGATAGTCGCTAAGGTAACCTTGGCAAGATCCGCAGCAGTCAAAACACCGTTCGGGTTCACCATTTTGAGTTTTACCGAATAGGATTTAAGAAATTTTTAAATAAAAGTGACAAGTCCGAAAAGTCAATCTGAAATGGTCAACAGGAAAAGTCAACTAGAAACAACGTCCTATCCAAAATGAAGAGTCAACACGGAACAGAAATTCGATTTCGGAACAGTAACTCAAACTCGAAACAGTGACTTATCCGAGATGCCTTGAAGTTAATCTAAGATGCCTTGAAGATGATCCGAAATGCAAGCAATTGATCTGAAATGGTTTGAAGATTATCCGAGATGACTTGAAGATTATCCGAAATGCGATGAAGATTATCCGGGATGCCTTGAATATTATTCGATATGAGTCCGAAACTTCAAGCAGATGATCTGAAATGACTCGAATCTTCAAACTGGTGATCCGAGATGATCCGAAATCCAACCAAAACAAAAAAAATTCTCCAAAACAGTAGCAGATGCAATCCGAAATAGTGTGATATAAGATCTGAGCCTGGAAAACAGGTTCAAACAGGCCCTGATACCAATTGTAAGTCTAGAAAACCGGATCTACAATATCACACTAGGCTTCTTTGGTGGCGGAATCACACAAACAAGCTGTAGATCAAGAAATAAGATGAAATAGAAAGATCAACTTGCATACAAATGTGGAAATTTGTCTAATACAAGTTTGAGTGAAACCACCCAAAAAACTCGTAATCCCTAAACAACATTTACTTTTATAGTAAGGGATTAGAGCACCATTAACCTAAACCCTAGGCCCAAAATCCTTTCCAAGCCTATCTATTACAAGTGTTGGTGCATATGTTTGTTGCCTACGTCATTATGTATTGAGTCTGGGTGAATAGGGCTTAATATGTTAGAAACGAAGCGTATTTAAGTGAGACATAGGCCAAGTTCGCTGGTCATGGATTGTGAGAAGTCAAGTCCGGCCGAACTTGACTAGGTCAAGTTCGCCCAAACTCAGCCTCCCTCCAGCGAACTTGTTTAGCTATAAATAGGTGTCTTGGTTATTTCATTTGTAACATGGAGAGATTTTGGCACAAAGACGGCGAAGCTCTGTCGGATCTGGTTCTCGAATGTATTGAACTTTAGATCAATGAAAACAACATTTAAATGAGTAATTCTTGTTATTTGGTTAACTTGTCATTAGTTTCCGCCTAACTGGACAATAAATAACAAATTTAGGTTCCCGTGCTAATCGTGGACGTTCCTACAAGTGGTATCAGAGTCTGGATACCTAAATTTGCTGGAATCAAGACAAGAATTTCTCTATTTCATCTCCATTCTATCATTTTTCTTAACATTTTCACATTTTTTAAGAATTCATGGATAGAATTGGCTAATTTTTGAACATGTCATGTAAAATACACTTGTGATAAACCCCTGAGAGTTTGGACATCAAATTCAATCAAATTGATATTAAAAAGTTGAAAAAACCATGTTTTCAAAACTCATTTCCATCAAACTTAGAAGCCAAGTTCGACGAACTTGAGGATTTTTGGGAGATATCTTTGATAAGTCCGACCGAACTTACATAAATTTCATTGTTTTTCTTCAAGTTCGCTCGAACTTAAGGAAAATTATTGAAGTTGGTTTCAAGTTCGACCGAACTTGCGAATTTGTCTTCAAAAACTAGTTATAAGTTCGCTCGAAGTGACTTAGGATATTTTTCAAAATAAATCATAAGTTCGACCGAACGTGTGATTAAAATATGAAATTCTTCATTCAATATCAAGTTCGACCAAACTTGAGGTGTGTGTGATAAAATTGAAAATTGTTATCTAAGTTCGACCGAACTTGTGAAAATCTGAAATCAAAGACTGATTTTCACACAAGTTCGACTGAACTTGTCTGTTTCTAACAATTTTCAAGTTTTGTTGATCGTATTTTCAGATAAGTGCTCAGATTGTCAATATGGAAGATTTCCACAACGTGTTTGTTTCACAGATGGCTTCTTCATCAAATGCTAATACTCTTGCGGCGAACCAGATGAATATCGACAACAAAATGGGTACTACTTCGAAACCACCAAAGCTAATGAGTATGGATGAGTTTGAAGGGTGGAAGGAAAAGTTTGTGAATTGGATGCAAGCGAATCAATTCAATAGTTGGGTTGCAGTTGAGGATGGGTACAAATGGCCAAAGGATGAGCGTGATCAAGATCTTCCGTTGAACAAGTTCTCATCAACCGACAAAGAAAATTATGTCGCTGAGAAGAAAATGATTAGCTTGATTCAACAATCAGTTAAGGAAGATATCTTGATTCTTTTTCCAGAATATGAAACATCACAAGAACTACGGCACGCTCTTTGCGACAAATTTAAAGGAAGTGATGAAATGATCAAAAGCAAAAAGGCCTTGATCAAGAAAGAGTTTTAGATCTTCACGATGATTAAAAGTGAAACAATGAAACAGATGATCGATAGATACTGTCACCTCATTGTCCAGATGCGGAGACATGATATCAAAAGGTCTAATGAAGAGCAAATCGAGAAGTTGGCCGATGCACTTCTAGAAGGAGAATGGACAACATATCTTATGATTCTGAAGAATAGTCCATCTTGGAGACATTCAAGTTATCGACCTTCATCGACAAATTGGAAGGTCACAAAATGGAATTGATGAAGATTGCAAAATCAAATAATGTTGTTCAAGATGTCGGTGTTTATTACAAAGAGGTGTTCAAGATACTCTGATAAAAAGTCCAAAAATTCAAACAACATTTAATGAAAATATGAATTCTTCTCCAAATCAAAGTTCTCCATATGCTGGGTATACAAGTGCTAGTTCAAGCTCTTCATTTCAAAATCAGAACAGTCACTCGAATCAAAAAAATCAATCCAGTTCTGATTCAAATGTTTTCCAATGCAACATAGCAGTCGATTTGAAGAGTGTCTTTCTTGAAAAAGTTGCCAAACAGCGCATAGCACTTCTTGCTACTGTTCTTGAATCATACGAAAGGTGGACGAAGAAGAGTTGGAGCTGATGGATATTAAGTGGAGTCTGGCATCTATCATCAGAAGAGTTTCCAAGTTTGTGGTGCTCACTGGAAGGGATATTGGTAATTCAAGAAACAAGCTTGGATTTGACAAGTCAAAAGTTACATGCTTCAGGTGTCGACAAAAGGGACACTTCAAACGAGAATGCAACAATCAAGAAGCAAGTGGAAACCAAAATCCTTTTGGCAGCAACAATGAGTACTACAAGAAAGCTCTTCAGTATAAACCATATCTAAAGAGAACACAAGTCAAAGTTGAAGATAAACCTGCAAAGAAAGCCGAACAAGCTCTTGTTGCTAATCATGAAGAAGATGGTTTCGACTGGAATAGATACATCGAAAAGAAAACTGGTGTTGCCATGATAGCAGAGTTAGTGGATGAACCTGATACATCGTATATTGATGTTGTTCTAGATAATGCTATTCTGGAAGGTTATAGGAAGAGAGCTGGGGAAGAAGAGTTAGCTTACCTTGAGATCCAAAAACAAGAAGCATTAAATAACGACACGATATGCAATATGATAAAAACACTATATATAGGAAGTACCAGCGGTGTATCCACCATGCTTTTATCATATTACACACGTCCCATTATTAAAATCACTTACTATAAACCAACCATCAAAAGTCTTGTTTAAACCAAAGAAATATCTTGTAATAAGTATGTCATGTAAACCATTTTCAAGTAAAAAAATGTCATGTATGAATAAAGTCTTGTGTAACCAAAATGCCAAATGTAAACCAATGTCTTGTATAGTCGAAATGTCTTGTGTAAAACAATGTCTTTGAATAATCAAACGTTTTGTTTTATAAGTCATAGTTTAAGTACCCGTGTGTTACACGGGTGGCTCAAAGTAAATTATATTATTTAACAGTATTGACTAAACTTTGAAATGAAAGAAACATTACTTTTGTAGTGTAATCGACTGGTCCTTGAGCAATTCATTATCCACAAAAACCCCATGATCTTCACTTCTTCCACAACCTTAGCCACAGAAACCCGGGTTTGATTAAAGACCACATTATTTCTCATCCTCCGCACATGCCAAATGTTAGTTGGTTGTTATATTTCAGTATCTCTGCATTTTATAAATCTTTTTAGCCAACTGTCATAACTATAGACACCAATGAACATTGCTCCATCATATCTTCATGGCTACAATTAACAAATGTTTATAAAATGTTCTTTACAACTTTGATGTACAATATAAAATATCCATTGTACCCATAAAATCCTAGAGTCTCGTCTCATCTGGCTCGTAGCCGCACTATAGACGCATACCATTATGAGATTACATACCAAAAAAAAGAATATAAGTTGAAGAGTGCTGAAGTTTAAAGCGAAAACAGAAGAGGATTACATCGAGATGCCAACAGCCTCCAATCTAAGCATACAGATCCTTGCATTACTCGTTCAATAAGCTTAATCATCTTAAGCAGTTTCATTCGTATCTAATCACCACTGGTCACTCTCAACACAATTCTTCTCATTCAAGCTCGTCCGATGTTGCATACTTCCGCTATCCTTTGTAGATTACGCTCGCTTAATCTTCTCGTCTCTTGTATCGCCCAATGTCTACCTCTAAGTCGATAAACTGCTTGCACATGGATCATAAATAAAAAATTATCACTATATTCCAATTTCACATTAGCGTATGAAAAAAAAAAAAGAAAACTATCCATCTCTACAGCCAATAATTACTAATGGAGACAATAGAGATCAGTGCAATCAATATCACACAACATTCATTTCTAAACAACACACTAAATTATTCGCATTGTAATAATGATTTTGGTCATATTGTATCAACAATTTCATGTAAAACTTACCTGCTGAACAATTTGGTTTATAAATGAGGTGAATTCATGAGTCATTTCTTGCAACTTTTTGGACAACTTTAGTAGCAGGATCTCGTTGTAAAACTTTATAAGTAAACTCGGCTGCAACACTATTTTTATTGAATTTCAAACCCAAGCAAACCTGTTGTGAGAAGAATGAGGTGCCCAATCGTTAGATGAAAGTTTTGAGCAATGGCTTTTTTGCATGCTATCAGTTCTTCCATGAAGCTATAATTAGTATATAGACCTATAAGACATCAAATAAGCAAAAATATTGTTAGTGTCAATTAAGTAAAGATTCAAGTAGTTTTGTTGACCAACATCATGTCTAACGTCTAGATATGTCACATAACACAATATCAAAACCATGTTCTTTCCCTTTCTTAATGGCCTGTGAACTACTCAAATAACTTCAAGATTAGATGTTAGTAATTGTACCTTCCATAAAACCAACCAAATGTCTTAAAACTATTCTTTTGGTTAATTGTGTACGTGCTGATGCTTTTGCCATCTCTTTTTCAGCTGAAACAATCTCTCAGCGTGATCTTTTTGGATTATTTTAGAAATTGTATTTTATGGATTTCTAGGGTAAATTATTTAACCCGGTTGAACCATTTTAAGCCTAGCGATTTAAAAACTGGTTTTAAAAGCAATGTTTAGAACTTAATATGATGGATCTTAAGCACCCTCATTAACATCTCAACTTTTAAGATATTTGAATTTGATTTCTATAGTATAACATTTGTCATTATTAAAGATCGAGCTTCCCTATAGTTGCATCAATTTCGTCAACACCAAAACGTCGACAATGGAGAACTTATTAATCAATTGACAGAAAAAAGGAATTCATAATAGAGAGCCAGTATAAGAAGTTAGTTATCATCATTTATAAGATTTCAACTAAACAAAATAGTGATTCTAATTGTAAACTATGTATATCAAGGGTAATTGAAAAACTTCCCATTTGTTGGAGGCTAACTGCTGCCATTTGGAGGAGTGCATTAGATTGGTAAGGCTAATGCCAACCCTAAGACTTACCAAAGAATTCTCATGCAAGTGGCAGGTTTTAGCTTTCTTTCAAGGTCTCCCAGATATGAACTTAGTTGATATAGAAACGTTAATGCTATAATGATAAAGAATTTGTTAAAGCGCAAGAATCTAACACAAACAAAGAACGTCTTATAAATATAAGATGAACATATTACCTTAAGAAACCACGATCCTTGCATCCGTAAATATGGAAGCACTTCTGCTCCTTCCTAAGAACCATGAAGAAACAAATGTTAGGTATTAAGTACAGTTATCTATCCTACTTAAATGAGAGAGCACAGAAAATTATCATAATAACATTAAAAGGAAGGCAGTCCAAAAAACAAAAGAAACAAAGAGAGACACTTAAATAGTTAAAGAGAGACAACAAACATATCATGGTTAGTCATAGCCTTTAGGAATCTTAATGGCACCTAAGCATGGCTATTCGAAACGATGATAAGGCTCGGGAACCTGAATAGTTAAACAAAGAGTGCACACATTTGATGGTTACACGGTAACCGGTTGGCATGTAATAGCGAGTTCTATCAAATGACCGTCATAGCTCCGGTTCAAATCGAATAAAGTCGTGCACCCTGCTAAGTGAAAGTGTGAAACAAAGGTTACCACCTTGATCATTATAAATTACATGTCTAAAGTATAAAACCTAGGTTTATTATATGTAAGCTAAAGGAATATACATATAACAAAAGGATATCACTACTTTATTGCTTGTCTGCACTATATTTTCAAATCCCCCTGGACTCCATTTTGGAATTTAGGAACATAGAAAAAAAACTGAAAACCAACTGTCCATTTTTTCCAGATTCATGTACATATTCCATCCATCTAATGATGATATACCCACAAAATGACTACTGAAAAAGAAAACATAAAACATAATATATCATAAAACAAAAAAAAGACACTCTTTCAATCCAGGCACCCCCTCACCAGAGCTAGCTGGAAACATCGCTGGAGACTGAAACTGTCAATCGAAACCTAAAATACATAGGGTTTTAAATCTCTAGAATAATAATGATTATCGACCATAAACAAAAACCAAATCGTTTTAATCGCATAACATCTAAACAAATAAACACTTGATTTAACATGAATATGGATTCAGGGCACAAAATTACCGACTTCAAGAAGCAATATATGAAACAAATCCGCAGTTTAATCGTTTGAGAAAAGCATAGCCATCGGCAATGGTCAATGAAAATTTAGTTAGATCTAGGGTTTTTTACTTGAAGAATCATGTAGAAAGGAAAGGTTTAATGTTTGGAAAACTTAGAGAAAAGGGTGTGAGAGGGAAACGTATGAGGTCAAGGAGAAAGTTGTCTTCAGTGTTTTGCCGCTCAAACCAAGAATTAAGGGAGCGTATCATTGCCACGTGGATCATAATAGACTAAGTGAATGCCAAGTGGCACCAAAGTGTTTTGCTTTAATATAGATAATAGATTCTTTTTTATTGTTTAAAACATAATTTAGATTGTTGGCAAACACACTCAAACCTTGTTGATAGTCAAATAGACCCTTATAAAGATAAAAGTCTATCCATTTCATCTATTCTGTCATTCCCTAAAGTCGCTTCCAAACAAACCCGAGAAGTGGGAACGGGATTGTCAATCCTATGGTACCATTACATACTACCGGTTGGCGTGATCAATGTTAATGAATGTATTAAGTCAATCTCCAACGCACCAATATGTCATGAACAATGTAAGAAAAAATGTACTTTGAAAACCATGTACTAGTATGCTCATTCAACATACATAGCAAGAAATGTCTTTGAAAACCATGTACTAGTATGCTCAGTCAACATACAGAGTAAGAAATGAATTTGAAAACCATGTACTAGTATGCTCAGTCAACATATATAGCAAGAAATGTCTTTGAAAACCATGTACTAGTATGCTCAGTTAACATACATAGTAAGAAATGTCTTTGAAACCCATGTACTACTATGCTCAGTCAACATACAACTGTCTTTGAAAACCATGTACTAGTATGCTCAGTCAACATACATAGCAAGAAATGTCTTTGAAAATTAATGTGCTAAATATGCTAAGTCAATATATGAAGCAAAATGCAATGGAAATCATGTACTATATGTACTATGTAATCAAGGCATGTATAATGTCATGAAATCACGAAAGTAGTCATAGGCACAATATGTTTCACCCCAAAACATTTAAAAACGTAAAAGAGGGGACTATGTACTCACTTGGGATTGCTATTGTAACCTTAATTCAAAGATCAAACAAGCTCAAAAGTCTGAGAAATCAAACGTGTCCTAAAATCGGATAATTGTGTTAGAAACAAGACTTGAAATCGGAGGATTTGGATAGAATGAGACCTTATAAACCAAATGAGTGTTGGAACTCATATGAATGGTTTAAATAAAGTTAACATTCAGAGTTGGAAAGGTTCCTAAGTGCTTTTGACCCGTTATGACCCGTTAAGGTAGTCTTAGCCACTTTAACGCGTCATTTGGGTAACTATGTAATAGGATGGTTAGACATGTGTTATGATACGTCTTTAATGCTTAAACATGTTTGAAAATGTTGTTTTAATCAGATTACATGTCAAAATTTATGTTACATGTGCTTATAGTTGATTTATTTGCAAAAAGGGCATTTTGGTCATTTTTGAAGATCATAACAACTAATTATCATAACACTAACCAAATGATATGCATAAGGTATAACCTCAGAGGGTTAATCCCTATTCAACCATAGTCACAAATATGTATTTGGTTGGGTTCAAAGATCAACCAAACGGTCGGATTCGAAAGTCAAAGCGGTGATCAAAACCGCTCGACAAACGATCCTTAACAAGCACTAAACTAAAAGTGACGAGTTAGACATGTTAAACATGTCTAACTAAGTTTATAAAACTGATTTGGTATCACAACAAAGTGTTTTGATACTCGAAAATAATTCCATCGTATAATGCGCATTTATCGCATTATTGACCGAAACTTTGACTCACCACAATGACTAGTAAACGTGGTAATCAGTAGGCATGATCACTAAAGACCATAACCATCATGATCACGATCACGTTGCAAAGTTCAATTGAACTTTGTTTTGACTAATTCATGGTCAGAATTGAAAGTCAAACAGAAAGTCAAACTGTTTGATTTTTAGCTCAAATATGCTTAAAGAATCGAACAAGATCTGAATGAAACACTTACATACACTTAGTGCAGCCAAGGATCTCAGAGAATGACCTTCAAAAAGGTTGCAACTCCAGATTGGCAGGTGAGAACAAAATTCAGTTGTTGTAAAAGTTCAAAAATGATGAAGAACTTGCTATTTATAGATGAATTGGATCAACAAGGCCATGACATGTGTCCATGAGTCATCAATGAATTAGATTAGCGTCCTAACACTTGTTAAATGCAGAAGATATAGTGGCAAGTTCGTTTTATGAATCAACAAAAGATTAACCAGCTGCTGCCAACAAAACTGGTGAGCTGGTGACCACTTACGGACCGCAAGGGAACTTGTATATGGTCCGTAAGGCTAAGGTCTGGGCAGCAAGTTTGCAGAAATTGCAGTTTAGCCCCTTCACTATATTTTGTTGTGTTTTCGCACTTTTGACACCCGTTAACCTCATTTTCAAGCTTCATAAGGATGAAATATCACAGGGAACTTGAAATATGCTCAAAAATGTCTTGGGTGTCGGTTCGTTTGGTCGTACGGTTGCTGTTTTTGGTTAATTACGACGACAATCATAACGAACGCGTGCATGACCGTAAAATCATAACGAATGATATTTTTGCATTCCAGTCATTAAAATACAAGATTTTAAGGATCAAAATTTTTTTTGGATGGGCGTACATGTTTCGGATTAAGGAATACGCAAAACGTCATAGTTTCGTAAAATTTGCAAAATAGCTACTGAAGTTGAAAAAACATGTTTTTGCCATACCGAAGCCTTAAAAACTTAATTCCAAGTTATGTAAAGGTTATATAGGGTAAGTTTAGCTTGTAAACTCATTCCGGAGTGTACGTTGCTACGAGAATCGACAGTCTTTCGTAGTTTGTCATAATAGTCCCTGTGATCTAATAAGCTTGTTTTTAACATACCAAACCCTTCAAAACTTATTTCTAAATTATGTAAATGATATTTAAGGTATGTTAAGCTTGTGTCATCATTCCAGAGTGTTTTTCGCGTTAAACTGATTACGTTTTGCGAATCCACTTCCAGAAAAGGTTTGAAAGATCAAAATCGAACAAATATTAAAAATGCACAAAAGCCATAAATAAATATACAAATCATAAAAAACAGAAAGTTTCATTGATCATCAAATTGTTCGGAAGTCGTTACAGGATTGAATTACACAGATGTCACATTCCTAGCCTAGATCATACAAGATCGTGCACTTAAATATCTTACTTTAACATAAATTACAAGATCATACTAACAAGTTAACACTAATCCACATAATTAACAAATAATAGATATTTATTAGTAGACTTTTAAGTGATGATTAGGGTTTTAAGCTTTGTTTTCTGTAGTGTTCAAGATGATCAACTTGTACTTTGGTAAACTACATATTAAAAGAAGCTTAAAATAGTAAAAGATGAACTTACAACTTTGCAAGTGATTAATGATCTTTAAGATGAAGATTAAGAAAGTATAAAAGCTCCAAATAGCATCTAATGATCCTCCATACTTGCAAGTTCCTTAGATCACCTTCTAATTACTTAGAATGGCTTAATTTTGGGTGCTTATAAGTGAAATATGGTGGGTTTATGGAGGTGATGTTTGTGAATTTTTTTTAAGTGTTAAAATGAATGGAAAGAATAATGGACTGTTATATAATTACAAAAAAATGGACTTCATCCATTTTATTAACTCTTTTGCATAAAATGGTAGACGTCCACAACCATACCACACTTCTTCGTTATAAAAAGTCATCACCACATCTAGGTGGGGCCCACATGGGGGGGGGGGGTTAAGTGTAAATATTTATAAAATATAACATGTGACATGTATATACTAAGGTGTTTGATAATCCGTTGGTATCCCCATGTTTTTTAAGGGTTTTAACATCATTTTCAAGCTTCATGGACATTGCAAATGTTGAATTTTCATGTTGCGGACAAGTATAATCGTTACAGTTTAGTGCGGATCGGACAATTTAATAGTTTAGGTGTTTTCCAGAAAGTCAAAGTATTGTTGCAAATCTGTGCCCCTAAATAGGGTTTTTATGTATATATAAACTCAATTATGTCATCTGTATGTCGTTATTCATCGTTCTAATCTATTTCAGCAGTTGTACTGACATGAATAGTGTAACCGTGAATAGTGTGCCCAGTACTTTCTACCAACATTTTAGGACATAGTTTGACTGGTTTCGCGACATGACGAAAACCAATATATGTTATGGATGTTTAACTTGTCCTACCACTGTTATATGACGTACGACTCAGTTATGTAATTAAATTACGATAAAATGCATGAGATTATGTACTAAAAATAGTGATTAGATTGTACAGAATTACCGGTTATTTACCGTTTGTCACATACTCCCCCTGTTAAAAAGAATTTCGTCCCGAAATTCACTTTGAGGCATCCTCTTAAGGAGTCTCCTTGAATAGGTCGGGGACCTTTGTTTTGATTTGATCTTCATATTCCCAAGTATACTCGGGTCCGTGACATGAGTTCCTGCGGACTTTGACTAATTTGATCCGGCTTCTCCTTGTCTATTGGACTTTCCAGTCTATAACCTCAACGGGTTATTCGATAAACTGGAGCTTGTCATTAATATGAATTTCATCCGCTGGGATGATAACCGTGTCATTAGTCGGGCTTTTCTTGAGGTTAGACACATGAAATGTGTCGTGCACGTTATTGAGTTCTTCTAGCAGTTTCAACTTGTAAGCGTCACTACCAACTTTTGCCAAAATTTAGAATGGTCTGATATATCTTTGGTTTAGCTTTCCTCGCTTCCCGAATCTGGCTACGCCCTTCCAAGGCGAGACTTTAAGTAGCACTTTGTCTCTGACCTTGAAAGATAATGGTTTTCGTCTTGATACGCTCGCGGATTTTGAATATTTTGTTTGTGGTTTCTTGGACTAGTTCAGGACCAATGAGTTGTTTTTCACCGACTTCCGCCCAACGTAGTAGAGATCGGCACTTTCGTCCATAAAATGCTTCGAATGGTGCGGCCTTAATACTTGTGTGATAATTGTTGTTGTAGAAAAACTCTACCAATGATAAGTGAGTATCCCAGTTTCCGCCTAAATCCATCACACAGGCACGAAGCATGTCTTCCAAAGTTTGGATGTTCATTCGCTTTGGCCATCTGTTTGTGGATGAAAAGTCGAGCCTAGATCTAGATGAGATCCAAACTATACTTGAATTGATTACCAAACCCTTGACGGAAAGCGACCATCTCGGTCCGAGATTATTGAAAGAAGCACTCCATGGCGTGCCACAATCTCGTGAGGTAAAGTTCAGCTAACTTCTCAGTACTGTCCTTTTCACGAATCGGCAAGAAGTGAGTTGACTTGGTTAACCGATCATAAATAACCCAAATCATGCCATTACCTCGAGAGGTCCGCGATAGTTTTATAATAAAATCCATTAAGATTTGTTCCCGTTTCCAAACGAGAATCTCGGTTGCTGTAATAGGCCAGATGGTTTCTGGTATTCGACCTTGACCTTTGCACAAGTTAGGCATTTCCCAACATAGGTCGCAGTATCTCCCTTGAGATTAGGCCACCAATAATATTCCTTTAAATCTCGATACATTTTATCGGATCCTGGATGTATTGAATATTTTGACTTATGTGCTTCATCCAACACCAAGTCTCGTAGATCGCCAAAATATGGAATCCAGATCCTTCGCATAAAATATAGAGTTTCATCTTTGTTTGGTTCCATTTGTTTCTACATTCCCCATAATGATTCCGCTTGAATGTTTTCCTGCTTTAGAGCTTCTTGTTGTGCATCGCGCACTTGAGTTGTAAAGTTTGTCTGAATTGTCATTTCTAAAGCTCGTACTCGGAGAGTTATGACTCGTTCTTTCCGGCTCCATGCATCTGCCACTACGTTTGCCCTGTCCGGGTGATACTTGATCTCACAGTCATAATCATTCAACAATTCAACCCAACGACGTTGGCGTGTATTTAATTCCTTTAGATTGAATATTTGTTGAAGACTTTTTGATCTGTGAATACGGTATCCTTAGTGCCATATAAACAATGACGCCAGATTTTTAAAGCAAACACCACTGCGCCTAGTTTTAGGTCATGAGTGGTATAGTTCTTCTCGTGAACTATTAACTATCATGACGCGTACGTGATGACTTTTTCACGTTGCATTAACACGCTACCATGCCTTGATGAGATGCATCACAATGCACCACGAAGTTATCGGTACCATCCGAAAGTGATAATATCGGCGTGTTGCATAGTTTATCCTTTAATAGTTGAAATTCCGATTCTTTTTTTCTCCCTAATCGAACTTTTTATCATTTTGTGTAAGTGAGGTTAGCGGTTGAGCAACTTTTGAGAAGTTCCCAATAAATCTCTGGTAATATCCCGCTAGATCTAAAAATTATCGTACTTCTGTGGGGTCTTTGGAGCATTCCAATTTTTTATAGCTTCAATCTTAAACGCGTCAACGTGTATCTTGTTCTCGTTCACCACGTGACCGAAAAAATTGTACCTCGTGACTCTAAAATTCTCATTTCGAGAACTTGGCATATAACTGTTCCTTCTTAAGCAGCTCTAAAATAGTTCACAAGTGTTGTTCGAGTTCTTCCTCGGTTCATGAATATATTAATATGTCATCAATAAATACTCTCACGAACTTGTGGAGATATGGCTTACATACCCGGTTCATCAAATCCATGAATACTGCGGGAGTGTTTGTTAAGACGAAAGGCATAACAAGGAACTCGTAATGACCATAGCGAGTCTTAAGGAATACTCTCCTCTTGGATTCTTAATTGATGATACTCGGATCTTAAATTAATCTTTAAATAAAAGCTCGAACCTTGTAATTGATTGAATAAATAATCAATCCTCGGTAATGGGTACCGATTCTTGATGGTTACCTTATTTAGTTCGTTATAGTCAGTGCACATCCGAAAGGTTCCGTCCTTCTTTTTGACAAATAGCACCAGAGCTCCCCAAGGCGAGAAACTCGGTCTAATGAATCCTTTGTCGAGCAATTCTTGCAGTTGCGTAGTTAGCTCTTGCCTCTCTGATGGCGCCAGCCGATATGGAGATTTTGCCACAGGTGCAACTCCCGAAATCGAGTCAATTACAGAATTCGACTTGTCGTTGTGGAGGTAGTCCAGGCAAGTCTTCGGGAAAACTTCAGGGAATTCCTTTACAATCGGGATCTCCTCAAGTTTGCGCTCTTCGACTTTCTTGTCGACTACATGTGCAAGGAACGCAATGCAACCTTTCCTTCGACTCTTCGGAGCCTTCATACAGTTAATGATCCGTAATGGTGTGTCGTGTTTCTCTCCTTGCACCAAAAGATGTTCTCCGTTAGGCAGAGGGATGCAGATGGTTTCTTCTTGACAAACCGCTTCCGCTCGGTTCTCAGACAACCAATCCATGCCGACAACTACGTCAAAACTACCCAAACAAACAGACAAAAGATCGATATTGAATTTTTTCGTGCTTCAAGTTCAAGTGTGCACCCTTTAATGACTTTTCCTAACTTAGCTAACTTATTGTCGGTCAATCCTATAGGGCGAGGGGGCGTCTAGCTTACTTGACCCAGGCCAAGTATATTTTAAATTCTATTGAGATGAAGCTAAGATCGGCACTGACATCAAACAAAATGGATGCGAAGAGTTGGTTGATAGGAAATGTGTCGGTGACCTTTAATGATTCCTCATGACTTAGCTAATTCCCCATTAGGATCTAATTCGAGTATAAGCTTAATACCTAATGACACTAGCTAAGTTTGGCGTCGGTATCAAAAGAGTTGACACATAATGATTGTAGAGTAGAACGTACGCATGGCGACATCAGGATCTTGTGGGGTATCCATAGTTGCCACACTTAACTTCCTTGTTCTTTGTTGAGTCTTATTAACTTACTGGTTTCTATTTTGTGTCCTGTTTCACTCTCTTCTACTCTTGGCACTTTTTCAGGTGCCCTCATGATGAAAGTTTCACTTGTCACATCTAGGATTTCGGCAAGTTCCTAGCATCCTTCTTGGTGCGGACCTTGATTATGGAAGTGATTGTCTTCGTTTCGCTCATAGTGGGAGTTTCCTTCCGTTTTTTACTCTCTCTCAAACATCTCTTAAGGTGTGAGAACCTTTGCTTCCCGTCGCTAGTATATCCCATGTGCGTTTCCTTCCTCTCAGCACCTTTCTTTGACAATTTCCCCATTCTCACCGCATCCTTGGTGAGATTAACTGTGAGAGTTACTTCTTGAGTGATCGAGGGAAGGTGGGATGGTGTGATCTTGCTTCAGATCCCAGGGGCTAACCCTAGATGTAGATCTTGATGCATTTGAATTCGGGTGTTACCTAATAGAGAACAACCCTCGAGAGATCGTGAAGGCGTTGAGCGTAACCAACAACGTCGGCTCCAACCCTAGTCAAGTTCCAGAATTTCGTTTCCCTCTTTTGAGTTTCAGTTGGCGAGAAATACTCTTCTCGCATAGTATCCTTGAGTTCTTCCCACGCCAACCTCTTTATTGTATCACTCCTTAAAATTCATACTTGGAGATTTCTACCAAGTTAATGTTGCATTTAGCAGGAGACTCTTCGTCTACCTAATCGTTTATATAGGAGTACATTTACTAGTACAGCTAGCCGACTTCCCTGTCTTTATTTAGCGGATAGAACCTACAGCACCATCCAGGAAAGACTTAGAATTATATCCCTTTGTGATTGTATATCCAGGTCTAGCATTGCCACTTGTTCCCGATCCATCAGAATTTGAACCATTTGAACTACCGGTACCACCAGTACAATCACTAGGGTCGACTCAATTACCTCATGTTGTACAATTTTCGTAACCTCATGTTGTGCAATAAAAACTCTAGTTCGACTTTAATAGTAGAGCTTGATTAACTGCCCCTTTTGGGCACATATTTCTTTTCGGTGCCATGTTTATTTTGATACATAATATCAAGTGATCAAGATCTATATTTAAACATCTATGGTCCATCAAGCGCCCAAGAATTAAGAATGCAATCGGTCATGGAAACCTCAAGATCGCATTGATCTTACATGATTGAAACAATGATGTTGGTGCACGATGTCTAGTGTCTAAGTCTTAGATTGAGTTTGTTTGTATAGGGTTTGAGTGTGTTAGATTTTGTAATATTTAAGGTGTTTGAGAGTCAAGTTCGCACGAACTTGTTATGTAATAGACAAGTTCGCACGAAGTAACACTTCGTGCGAAGTTGACCTAGGTTGTTTTGGTGCGAACTTGATCTTCTATATGTAGTCGACTTGGTTCTTTCATTGTAATAGGTTTTGCAAAGTCAACGGCGGAGCTCTTATCAATTTGGAACTTGAATGTACATTTGAACAGTTATTGAATTGACGTTTAAACTGATAATCTTGTGTACTTGTCACTATTTCATATTAATTCCGCAAATATGGACTAGATACAACTTAGGTACTGTTGCTATCGGAGGAACTCGATCCTACAAGTGGTATCAGAGCCATGGTTGCCTGATTTGTTGATCATCTACACAAGATTTCTTCTATTTCTACTCATTTGTTTTCATTTTTCACCTTTTTTAATGAATTCACGGTTAAAATGAGCTAAAATCTGAATATGTCATGTTAATCACATGAGGATAAACCCATGAGACTTTCAGATCTAAAAACAAACGAAGTCATGTTGAAAATTGCAAAAAGTAAAGATTTTGGAACCATCATGTCCGAAGTGAGTTAGTTCAACTTCGCACGAAGTTGTTCTAAAACTGTTAAAATTGAATTTTTTACAACTTCGCACGAAGTTGCTTCTTAAGTGTTGAAATTGTTTTTCAATAACTTTGCACGAAGTTGACTTTCAGGTGTTAACACTAAATTTGTTCACTTCGCATGAAGTTGCTCTTAACAAAGGTGTTTCTTACACTTCGCACGAAGTTGGTCTTCCAAGTTCGTACGAAGTTTGTGTGAACTAAGCAAATTTTCAAGTTTTCGGAGCGTGTTTCAGGTAAAACTTCTCAGTTTGTCAAAATGGATTCTGAATTCCACAATGCAGTTGCAACCACACCGGCTCAAGCAGTAACGGTTAATCAAATAAATCTAGAAAACGAGATGGGTACTGCTGTGAAACCGCCAAAGTTACTAAATCTGGACGAGTATGAGAGCTGGAAAGAAAAGTTTGAGAATTGGGTTCAGGCGAATCATTTCTTTTGCAGGTTATCAATAGGAACAAAGTACAAGTGGCCGGTGAATGAACTTGGAGTGGAGATTCCTATGGATAAATTTCTCCAGAAGAGAAGGATAAGTATGTGTATGAGAAGAAAATGATGATCTTCTTGTTGCAATCAATCAAAGAGGATATCGTGGTACTACTTCAGCATGATAATCATTCACATACTTTGTGGAATGCTTTGCGAGCAAAATATTAAGGAAGCACTGAAATGAGGAAAAGCAAGATGGCTTTACTCAAGAAGGCGTTCTAGATATTCACAATGATGAAAGGAGAAACTATAAAGCAGTTGATTAAACGATATTGTCATCTGTATGTTCAACTGAAGAGGCACAATATCCAAAAAACGAATGAAGAATGGGTCGATAAGTTAGCTGACGCACTACCAGAGGGTGAGTGGTCTACTTATCTTATGGTACTCAAGAACGGAAGTAACTACAGTAATTACAGTTTGGCTGAGTTCATAGAGAAACTGGAAGGACACGAAATGGAATTACAGAAGATTGCAAGATCAAAAAGTGCTCAAATTGCACAAGATGTTGGATTGTATTACAAAAATGGAGTTCCTGATATCCAAAGTCCCAAAATACAAACCGCGTTTAGTGCAAATACCAATGCTTCTGGAAATTCTTTCCAAAATCAATACAATGCTCAATCATTTCCTAGTCCAAATACTTCACACACGTCTTATTCAAGTTCAGGCTCAAATTCTCCATTCCAAAACCAAGCTAATCAATTAAATCAACCAAGTTCTGAGCCAACACTACGTCAAAACTGGGCTTTAGCCACACTTTTTCTAAAACAGGTCTGCCACAGTTTTGATTAAATGTGTGACTAAAGGTCATTTATAATTACTTTAGCCACGCATTTGTTATTAATGTGACTGTAATATAACAACTCAAAACCTTTAGCCAAACATTTTATTATTAATGTGACCATTGTATAACAATTCATATCTTTTAGCCACACTTTTATAAAAAGTGTGATATTTGTTAGCCACAACTCGAAAAGTATAGCCAAATGTGACATATTGCCACCATGTTTTCTTGATTTTTTTATTTATGTGACGAAAACGTATCTTTTATACACCTTTAGTCACACGTTTAATAAAAAAATGTGACAATCACTAGACACATTGGAAAAAGTGTGACAAATGTTACTAACTATTGTAATAGGTTTTAAATGTGGTAGCTATAAGATAACATACCAAAGAGTATCTTATGTGTGTAAAAGTTATAAATTGTGATATAAAAAAAACGTGACTATATGTATTCTACTGCCACACTTTAATCCATTTCTTCCATCCCTAACCATGTACTCTACGTCCAACATGTACTCGATCTCTCTTTTACCAAAAACCCTAATCCAACAAACACAAACCCCGCATAATAAATCATTTATTCGAGGTTCGTTTCAAGGTGTCTGAATGGTGGTAACTCGGTTGTTGCTGTTTCTGGTGGTGGTGATATTGTGAACTTTTAAGAGGTGCAGGTGTTGGTGCTACTAGTGCAGCTAGGGTTGTTTCAGATGGTGATTTGTATTTCTATCTCGCTTTATCCTCTCTTCAAACCCTAATTTCAGTTTGTTCAACGGAAGATGAACAAACTCTAATTTCAGTTTGTTCAACGGAAGATGAAGTCAAATCACAAGCTAAGAAGCCACAAACACCTTATTTGAAGGTAAATTAATCATCATTTATCCACTAATCACGCATTTTTTGACATAATCTGTGAGCTAGGATTTGAATTCATTCAAATTGTGATGTGGTTGAAATGTAATTTATTTTTTTTCCTTCAATAATTTTTTTTAAATAAAAACTGGCCTAGTTACATCAAAATCGCAGGTAAGCGAGCAACAAGCTACGTCGCTACCCCTTTATGAATAGCAAACCCTAGCCTATTAAAGACAGACCCCTGCCCCCTGAAGAGAAACTGTTGTGGACAACCTTTTGGACCCTAGTCAACAAACGGATAGCTGGATAGCTTCTGGAGCTAGGGAGCCAAAGGTGTCAAAGGTGAAAGGAACAAAGGCATGTTGATTATCAGCACAGGCTTTAGCGTGTTTATCCACCTTTTTTGATTCCGCTTTCCTTATAGCTTGTCCTGCTACAAACCCACTTTCCCTTAAACCAACTAAAGGGGAGACTCCTGTGAGATCCACACAAGCATGTTCCCTCCCACCCAGCCAAAGACGTCAGATCCGCTGGTCTCAACGTAGATCTCCCTTCCACAAGATCTGTAAGGAAATTCACAGGAGCCTCCTTTTTGACAGAAATCCCCGCTCTCCTCAAGATGTCCCCCAAAACATCCCTCACCCAGTCATGTCGATATTTACCAGGGAGCTCCTTACAATGAACAACATGCTTCCCGTATTTATCTAAGCATGCTTTACGACAGATTGGGCAGGTTTCGTCTTCTGGATACATAGGGATCATCAGTCGTTATTTGAGGATAGCCCTGTACTCAACTGCCGACATGCATTGCCCCAGCCCCTCGATCGGGATAATAGTCAAAAAGTCCTGCGCATGGGGGCCTTTCAAACACTCAATCACCGCCTTCTGGCGGTGAGACAAATCAAACGCTTCTCCCAGACTCTGAACGATTTTGCCAAATAAGGCATTCGCCAAAGTTTTTTGTGGCTTTGAGGGGGCGGTGTCCATATTAGAAAAACCGCCAATATCAAAGTCTGGAAGAGAGACACGTAAGTGCTCAAGGGCCTGCTGGTAGTCTACGTCAAGCTTAGCAACCCCACTGTTACGAAGGATATGGTCTTGCAATGCACATGATTGAGCTCTACAGGCCACAAAAGCATAAACTCCAACATCCCCGACTGAGAGGAGGCCCAAACCACCCAGACGCATCGGCAACAATGCCAAACGCCACTGGCGGTCCCCGAAGTAGGACCCCCCGCAAACAACAATGTCTTCGATAGTCTCTCGAAGGCCATCATCAAAACAGGATGCCGCATTTGCCATCAATTGGGGTTGATAGGTCCACAACCCAAACAGTACCTTAGCTACCCCAATGACTGATCTTAAAAGAAGAAGCTCGCACTGAGGGTCTTGGAGGCAGTGCAAGAGTTTCATTAGGTCAAGCGCTGTCGATGCCCGCCGCCCTGCTAATTCCCCGATAAAACAAGAATCTCGACTAACCGCCCCCCAAGGAGCTTAACCCCCCGCTCAGGTCTACCTATCCCTCTCGGGAAAAGGCCATCCTAAACCTTGAGACCGTCGCACGATGGCCAGTATACTTCCGTTTTCTTAATATTCAGATAGAGCCCTAGGGATGGTCCCTCTATGTTGATGATGTCCAAGGTTTTAGCAACTTCTGCTGCATTACCTATAATCGTCCCATCATCCAAATACCAAGCATGAAAGGGGAAGTTAAAGTGCTCCTGGACACGGAGGATAAAGGGGGTGTAAGGCTAGGGCAAAGAGAAGAGGCCCCAAGGGATCTCCTTGTTTCACTCCAGTGGTGGCCCCAATACACTCGCTGCCAACATATAACCTAGCGGGTTGGGAGTATAGGAACTGGACCCACCGATAGATAGATGGGCAACGTTGGTGGACTTGTTGGAGGAACGCTGAGCGGTCAACCATGTTGAAAGCATTGGTGAAGTCCACCGTAAGTAAGGCCAGAGACCAATCTTCATGAAAAGAATTCAGGAACCTGTTCGCACTATGAAGCACCGCCTCCGCCCCATTTGGTGTACCAACCCTAAATTGAAAATCCCCCAAATATTGGGCCATGTCCTTCCTAACTTATCTTGTATTCTTCTTTTGCAAGGCGGGGCTGTAGAAGGCCATACCTCCGCAGTCCAAGTTACTATTCTCCTTCCCCTAGGTTGGGCCGCTACATTCGGTATGTATTTATTTCTCATATGTACTAAAGGGGTAAAATGAGTCGGTTGGATATTTGATGAAACAGTTACAATGGATCGGTCCGGGTCAACAGTGGATCTCTTTTCTCCACCGCTTATTAATATATAGTTGTCACTAAAATATTGGTTTATGCATATAAAAACAGTTGATCATGAAACAAAATGACCCCAAATCAGCCCATTTAATTTATAGTTGCAGACGTGAGGTGGTTATAAAATGTGATTAAATGTGGAACAACTCCATTTCACCCCCAGACAAAAGGTATAGAGAGAGGTCTTACTCGAGGTCAAGGAGCCCGTATGGGTCCGTAAGCAGGAGCCTCAGCTGGTGAGGAGCAGGAGTCTAGATGGTTGTTAGTTGTGATGTGATGCTAGGCAAGGGAGATCTTGTAACAGGTGGAGATCTGTATGTTGTAAGTCATAACACTTTGATGTCCTCATTATTAGTTATTACAACCTTAAGTAATCCTATTTTGTTTGTATCCAGAACATGTTATTGCCATAAATTGTTAATTATCTTCTCATATCTGTGTAGCCTCTGTTTGACAACAGTTTAGTTGAACATCTCATTGCTCTACCTCCTGATACGATGAGAAAGATAACCTATATTGCACTACCTGGTCAATACTCATTGAATGTTTTCCTTTTAAATTCCTTTAGGCATCTGTATCTTTAACTATACTTGTACAACTATTTCTGAGTATCAACTATTTTTTCTGTCATTGTACAGGACACCGTATTGGGTTACAAGAATCTGTTAATGGACAATGTGAAGTTGCAGATTTTTAAACAATGCTGATTTGTGTAGCAGTGCGATGAAGCGTTCACTGAATAATGTTATGCTGATATCAGGTTAAAGTGATATGTTATTTTATTTACCTTTTTAGTAGATATTGTGGTTGTATACCTGTATATGGATTTTTAACGAATCTTAATTGCAGAGGTATGCCCTACTGATGACAAGTTAGGCCTGTTATCAGCCTCCAGCAGATAAGATAGCCAGTCATTTACTTCAAGTTTTCCTCACTATAAATGGGTCAACCTACCAACCCGACCGGGTTGACCCGAACCTGACCCGTTAACCTAAACGCGCTCGTGGGTTCAACCTAAAACTGACTCGAACCCATTTAGAATAAACCTAAACCCGCAAATTTCATGTTAGGTTTGTATCGTGTTTTCAGGTCATGTCAAAAATTCACACCCCTACTGGACATGTATCCATCATTATATTTATCCCATTTTTGTTTCTTTCTATCCATTTTGCTCGTAACGTTTACTAATAATCTCTTCTATGTATCAGGGTGTGTTCTTGGTGCTCTCTTCCCTTCGATTCTTGGTGGGACGTGTGCCATTCCTGGCGCATTTGCCTGTGGGAAAACAGTTATTAGTCAAGCTCTATTTAAGGTATTCTCAATAATTAATTCTTCATGACTCATTTGAATGGGACATTAATGTGGTTTTTATATTCACTATTCTCCCTTCTATGCAGTACTCAAATTCATGCACTTCTGTTTATGTTGGTTGAGGGGAAAGAGGAAAGAAATAGCAGAAGTATATCCACTGAATATATATATATATGTATATATATATATATATATATATATATATATATATATATATATATATGCTTCATTTATAGATGCAGTTTCATCTTCATTGTTTTATATAACTTTGCGGGTTCTCATGGATTTTCCTCAACTGACCACGACTTTGCCTGATGCCCATGAAGAATCTGTGATGAAACGTAACACACTTGTTGCCAATACATCAAATATGACTGTCGCTGCTTGTGAGGCTTCAATTTATACGGGTAATGCACATGATAATTTAGTTGCATGTGTAGTTCATTCAGGAATTACCCTAGTTGTAATGTACATTACTATTTGTTAGCCTCTGTTTAGAAGTCTAAATTGATGTTTGTTTTGGTAACATCGTAACTTGGTTGTCATGATATATTAAAACTTTGAAGTTTCTGAACAGAGAAACCAATAAAGATTTTTAACTCCTATTCATGCACACAGGCAGCGTAGTGGATCATAATGTACTGCACAAGGAGATGCGGATGCTGTTGTTGCAAGTGATACTAGGAGTGATGCAGGTTGAGACACAAGTGTTGCTAGGAGTGATGCAGGTTATGTTGCAGGGATCATTTGTAGATAACATTTGATTAGAAGTTTATGTACTTAGTATTTGAATTGAAAACTTATGTATGGAGTTTGGTTTATTATATTGTAATATCATCAGTTTTGGTTTTAGTTTTGTTCATGTTTACTATTGGTTTAGTTTTACCGACATTTGAAATAGATTTGCTAATTATATGAAAATGGCCATGTAGAATCACAACTAATATGTGTGGTCAAAGGATAGATAACAGTCATGTTTAAAATTACATAATTTCGTGTGGCTATTAATAATCGTTAGCCACACCATGGTCACCTTGTCTTTTTATTTGTATGACAAAATGATACCAAACGTTATAGGAAAAGAAAATTATGTGTGACCAAAGATCAGATAATAGTCACGCTTAAAATTACAAAATTTTGTGTGGCTATAGATAACCATTAGCCATACCATAGTCTCTTTGTTTCTTGTTTTTGTGATGGAATAACACCAAACGTCATGGAAAACAAGTTATGTGTTGCCAAATGTTAGACAATAGCTACACTTAAAATCACAAAGTTTCATGTGGCTACACATATCCATTAGCCACAGTTTCGTGACATTGTATTATTTTGTGTGACAAGATGATAACAATGTCACTGGAAAAACAAATATGTGTTACCAAAGGTTATACAATAGGCACATTTATAATTACAAAAGTGTTATTTGTGTCTAGTAAAGTTTTCAGCCATACCATACTTACAGTAAATTCGTGTGACTATATAATAGAACCGGCCACACTCACAATAAATTCATGTGGCTGTTGCTACCCTCTAGCTGCGTTTAATGGATAGAATGCTTGATTACAACTCTTTTTGCCACATTATTTTTTATTTGACGTGGCTAAAACAAACTTTTATGTGACTATATAATAGAAACGGTCACACTTACATTAAATTCATGTGGCTATTGCTACCCTTTAGCCACTTATTGTACAAAATGTCTGATTCTAGCAAGAAATGGTGGTACCATTTAGCCACACTTTTAAGTTGCTACGGCCACTAAACATGAATGTCACCGTATGATACCTACGATGACTCGACCTTTGGTCACACTTGAGTTGGAAAAAAAAAGTGTTGCGAAAGGCGTATGGTCACACTTTTTTTGTGTGACTGTAAGCTTTTTTTGACGTAGTGCAAATGTTGTACAATGCAACATTGCGGTAAATTTGAAGAACGTATTTTCTGAGCAGACTGCCAAACAACATATGGTGTTACTTGCTACGGTTCTTGAATCATATTAAAGTCTGATTGGGGGAAGAATTGGAAACCCAGAGATGACTGCAGCGGATTATGATCAAATTAAACACGAAGAAATGGAGCTGATGGACATTAAGTGGTGTCTGGTATCAATAATTCGAAGAGTTACAAGGTTTGTAGCGTTAACCGGTAGGAATATCGAGATTCTGGAAACAAGCTGGGGTTCGATAAGTCAAAGGTGACGTGCTTCAAATGCAGAGAGAATGGTCACTTCAAATGAGAATGCAAAAATAGAGAAGCTAGCGGCAACCAAAGTCCGTTCGGAAACAACAATGACTATTACAAAACGACAATGCATTTCAAACCACCTCCTCAAACAAGAGGGTGCAAATCGAGGATGGTTCTTCAAACACAGCAGACAAAGCCTTAGTAGTTTCACATGAAGATGAGGGTTTTGACTGGTATAAATACATTTCAGGAAATGCAAATGTAGTGTTGTTGGCAGAGATCATGCAAGAACCAGAACAAATGGTTGATGAAGCGGTTCTGGAAGAAGCAATCTTGGGAGAATATTTGCAAAGATCAAAAGAAGAACTGATTTATCATGAGTCAATGAAGAATATCCTTCTAGCTAACTTGCAGACTAATTTTGCAGATTGCTTTGATTCTAAAGTGCAGGAACAACTAGTGGAAATTGAAAAGGCTGAAGTCGAAGAGATTACTGATGTTACCCAAGAGATGAATGCCGAGAACCTGACCAAGATTGCAGACAAAGTATTGATGGGAAACTTAAAAGAGGTAGGTTCCGAGGTAGAAGTCAAGGTAATTGAAAAAGAGGTAATCAAAGTGCAGATTGTGGAGGTTGAAAAACCTTGCACTAAACCATGTGAGCAATGTGCTGAGAAATCGTTAATCATAAGTGAACTGAAAATGCATAATGATCATTTTAAGTTTAATTATCGAACAGTGAAAGAAGCTTATGATAAAATGAAAGGCACTTATAGCATTTGTGAGCAAGCAAATTTTGAACAAGCTGATACGATCAGAATGTTAAAAGCAAGTTTGTTGGATAAACAATGTGCTATTAACGTTTACATTAATAACATTGCTGAGCTCAGACATGAATTACAAGAAATGAAAATTGAAACTGAAAGAGTTAATCAATTGTTGCTCAGTTATACAATGAATGCTTATGTCATCGATCATATTCTTCCAACAATTGCGTCGGAAGAAGTTGATAAAAAGACAAAAGGTAAGAAATGTGTAGACTATAGAAATGTTCCACCTCCATTATGCGAAAGCTACTGTCGAAGGAAAGTAGAAGTGTTAGGATCTGAGTTTGATTTACTTGTAGTTTTTGTTTCAAAAATGGAAATATGATTGAAGTTTGAAGTAAATGCAGAGGAATAGAATGGAAAACTTTTACTACAAGTAAAGGTCGTTTATTTTCATCATCATCATGCTTTCAAGTATGTAAAATTTGCATGTGATTCACAAACTCCCCCTTAGCCTATTATAATAAGGCTTAGTACAGAAAATGAAAGAAGATGATTGGTGTAAAGATCTTTTTAAGAAGACGAATTGTACTGTTAGATCGACACTACTATTTATACTAACTATCTAACCTCTGAGCATCTTTGATGACGTCAGGGTTGATAGTGACATCTAACAATAATAACAAACTATCTAAACACTGATCCCTACCAATTGTTAGTGCAAAAGCACTATTACATTGAAAATAAAAATAAATAAGCTAAAATCTGATGGCAAAGCTCTGCTCCTTTTTCTTCTATCAGACCTTTGGCAATTGCATATCAGATGATGTAAAGGTATCAGTCGTTAGACGGCAGAGTTTAGGTAATCAGAGGTTCTAAGTACTGATAGAAGGACCAATTTGCTGATAGAGTATTTTGGCTTTATATCATATGTTCCTTTGTACAGGTTCAATCCAACAATCTCCCCCTGGAACAGATGATGCCTAAAACACTTTTTATTCTTGGTCTTTATTTCTCAACAGGAGATCTCTGATTTGGCCTTTAAACTTTAATTCAGAACACAGAGATTCCTCATCATCATCATCCTTTTCAAGTACCAGATCCATAAGTTCTTGAAGGTCTTCTACACACAACCCATATGCATCCTCCATTCTCATCTTGGTAGCTTTTCCATCAAACTTGAGCAATGTCAATTCGTGGGAGTTTTTGTCAACTTTCCACTTTAGAATATTTGGGTCTGATGGCTTTCTATGATGGAAAGTTATTGTTGAGGTGGGAAAATTTGTTTCTTGTGCCATTTGAGACAGATCTTCTGCAAGCTTTTGATTGGTCTCATCAGTATGAAAGTCAATCATATATTTGATGCCTTCCTTTATGTGCTCAAACGCTCTTTTGTCTTCTTCTACCATATCACTTTGCCTTTTTCTTTGATTCAAGGCCAGAATAGATATAACAAATGTTTCAGATGGTTTTGAAGAGTGTTGGGTCTGTTGAGCTGTATCCTCTGCTGGATACTCTTACTTCTTTGGCAATGATGGATCAGTTTTTCTTCTTTTCTCAAGCCAGTTGTATGTTTCAACCACTTTAACCTCTGTCCACCTCATGATTTGGTTCTTTGACCCATAGTTTGCAGCAATCAACTCTTTTTTCATTCTTCTTAACTTTAAGTTCTTGTCAGGCATCTTCCTGTGTTTATCCCAATCTGGAGGAGTTGGCTTTTTTAGAGGATCTTTCAGCATATCTTGCATTCTTTGTACTTCTTCTTCCAACTCTCTCCCAGACCAGTCTTTGAATTGTGACCTTGTAGCCTTATACAACTTGGTTTCCATGATGTGATTGATGTAGTCTTCTTTAAGGCTTTTGTCTTCTCTCTCTCACAGATTTTTGGACAAGTCTCTTGCATAGTCTTCTATACTTCTGACTTTGCTCAACTGAAATTACCAGTAATTTTGAATTACTCTTGGTGATATCTTCGGCTTGTTTGCCTTTAAGCTTCTTGTATTCTTCCAAGTTTCTTGGTTTGGGATAACCTTTCAGCGATGGGAATTCCCTTTTATCTGGATCTTCTTCTGAAAAGAAAGATTTGATTTCTGGTTTAATAGCTTGTAATTCCAGAGGGAATTGAGTGGCAATGGGCACTTTAGTAATTTGAGAAGAAGGAAATTGAGTAACTGTTGTGGTGGACACTAGTTTTAATGACACAGGTATAGGAGATGGATGATCTTGTCATCAAGTATAACATTTGTGGTTTTTCTCCTCTTGAACTTGAGATCAGGTGATTATGGTTGTGGTATTCTTGTGGGTGTGGGTAGAGATATGGTGGAAGTTGGAAAGATTACCGTAGCAGTGGTTGGATTAACTTTTGTTGTAACCTCTACTGTATCAACAGATGTTGACACAACAGTTGTTGTAACATCTATTGGGACTTGTTTATCAACTGCATTTGAAGAAGGAGGTGTAAGTGTTTTTGAGGGAGCATAAGATATGGTTGGGATAGAAGCTGTCTTAGAAGGAATGGGTGTTGATGTTGATTGCCTTGTTTTTCTAACAGGCATCTTCTTTGTTGAAGACCCAACATTTTCTTTTTCTTTTTGCAGGTCTATCTTTTTCTCCACCAATGCTCTGCTCTCAACAATTTCCCTCTTCTTTGTATTATCCTTTTCCTTTGCAAAGATGTTAGCTGTTTCATCAATCCTTTTAGAACCATCTGGCTTAGGGATAACCACTATTGGACGTGCATCTTTGTCATTAAACTTTAGCACTTCTTTCTTTAAAGGTATCTCCCCCTTTTTGGCATCATCAGTGTTGACCAAGATTACTGTAGGAGGAGAAGTATTAGTGGTTTGAAAGAGATGAGCCTTGATTGGCTTAATATCTGAAGTAGTGTCCATATACCTGGCATCAACCATGTTTCTAAGTTCTTGCATCTGATGCTTGTGTTGAAAATCAGCAAAATACTTTTGTTGTTGAAACAAAGGGTCTACGACTTCTTTGAGGTCGTCAGTGGATAGGACAGAGGGTTGGCTCTTTGTAGCTCTCAATTGTTTCAGCAAATCCTTGATTTCATCAACATTCTATTTTGGTAACTCTCTCCGTTAAATCTTGATATTTTAGATCATCACCTAATTTAATAGGATCATCTGAACTCCTACCAGAAAAGGTAGTTGTATCTATGTCATCATGAACAAGAGTCTCAACCCCTATTTCAAACATAGATGCCCCGTTGTCTTGGTACTGGGGACTTCCTACTGGAATAGAGGTTACCTTGGTAGCCTCAACAGTGGTTGCCTTCAAAAGAGTCTTATATATGTAAACACTATCCAATTGTAAACTTGGTAGTTTAGCAATTGTAGTAGCTGCTCTTGTTGAACTATCACCAAGGGTTACATGTAACCCAAGGGATGTATCCTCTTCATTTGCTGATGGGCTAGCAATGAGCATAGAATCAGACCCAGTCACTTGTTGGAGTATATTCTCATTGATGGGTTGTTGAGAAGAACTGGTTAATGTCTGTTCTAGGTCAAGTGCATTTAGCAAAGGCAATATTGTTGGTGGGAGTGATCTTGTTGGTGATGGTTGTGGTACAGAAAGAGACATTGCCCTGGGAGAGGGGCTTTGGAAGATGGAACCAAGTGGATCCAGAGCTTCATAATTTGGTGTCCCTGCGTTTACAACCTTTTCCTTTTGTGAGGAAGAAGGAGGAGTTTCAAGCCAAGTTGAGATTCTAACATCTGCTATGAAGAAGTAGCAGCAGTGTTTTCATGTGATTTTTGTGTTATCACTAGGTTAACCTCTGGGATCTCATCTTCCAGAGGGCCCTTTTTGGGTTTGGTGGGTTTTCTGGATATTTTCTTTGGTTTCTTTTCTGTGGGTTTCAGGGTAGTGGTTGCAAAGCCCTGATCACCAGGAGTAGTGGGCTCAGTAGCAGGAGGTTGAGTTTGAACATTTTGTTCTTGTAAAGTTTGCTCAGCCTCCTTTACTTGTGTTTTAGAAACTTTATCTGGATTTGTAATTCTAGTAAAAGTTTCGTGAGTTAGGCCGCTTGATTGTGTAACAACGCCTTGTTTAGCATCATTGTCAGGTAACTGATTTTGAAAATAAACACTCAAGAAACGTGGATGTATAAGAAAAGCTCTTTGTTTTGCAATGTTATTAAAATTTGCCACAAGATCATTGAACAGTATCCGAGAAAAGTTTAAATCTGATCCAGTTAAAATGGCATAGCCCAGATACTGAATGTTCATTGATATTTCATTAAAAGTTGCGGTCTTTGCTGAGAGACATGTTAAAAGAGTATAAAAGAAAAATCTCATCTCAGCTGGAAAATTGGGTTTGAAGATTGTCATACCTTTGAGTTGGCTAATGTAACCCCTTTCCAAAAATTCGGCATGCATCTCATTTGTAGAGAATGACACAGGATGTGTCATATCATTCAGTTCGAAAACTTGAGAAATCGATTGAGGGCTAATTTGCATCAGTGTTTTGCCCACTTTTGATGTGATAGCATAAGGAGCATCCTTTTATGAATGAACCTTTGCCTTTGCCCAAAATTGCCGTAGTACGTCTTGATAGATAGGAGCTTTGACGGTTAACATATGCAAAAATTTTGATTCTTTCAAGATTTTTATAATTGAATGATATCTTGTGTTTGAATCGGTTGCCTCAAGAATTGCTGTGTAGTTATGAGGAGTTTTGATTATGAGGGTGAATGGTGGTGGTTCTGGTTTGGATTTTGCTTTTGATTTAGCTTTTGGTGCCATGATTAAGAGAAAAATTGATTTGAGAATTTTGAATTTTATATGGCAAGGTGAACCCCTGTTATGGATAAAACAGAGTTTTTATAGGGTTTTGAAAAAGTGATGATGACGTGTCATCTGATGAAACAACTGACGAATAACGTCTGACCACATGTATCCTCTGTTTGGCAATGGAATACAGTTGTTTGGATAAACACTGTTTAAGAACATGGGCAGTGGATGTGAACAATGTTTTAACACTATCAGAGGATACACTTTGATAGTGGATAGACTTTAGTAAACGACCAGTGTTTTGATGCTATCAGTGGTTTGAAACAGACTTAAGGATTTATTGAAAATTTCAATTTTGAGCTACTTTTAAGGAGAAATTTTGAATTTCTGAAATCATTTTGATGCAATTTACACAAGGATCACCAGAAAAACTGTTTTTAATCCATGTTTAGCATTCCAATCCTAGAGATCAAGATTTCAAAAGTAGATGTATCCAATGCTTTTGTTAGAACATCTGCTAGTTGATCCTTGGTATGGACATGTTGTAAAGAAATCAAACCTTTTTCATAAGAATCCCTCACAAAGTGATGTGTGATGTTAATGTGTTTTGTTGTGGAATGAGAGACATGATTTTTGATGATATTTTCTGCTGTTGACCGTCAATTTTGAGAGGAATCTTTAGAGCAGTGATACCAAAATCCAAAAGTTGATTTTGAAGCCACATGATTTGTGTAGTGCAACTTGCAGCATCAATGTATTATGCCTCAGCAGTGGATGTGGAAACTGCAACTTATTTTTTTACTTTGCCAAGACACTAGGCAATCACCTAGGAATTGGATACCTCCTGATGTGGACTTCCTTGTTGTCTTGCATTCAGCAAAATCACTATCTGAGTAACCTGAAAGCTCAATATTTCCATTAGCAGGATACCAGATACCAAGTGTGGGAGCACCTTCATGTACCTAAATATCCTTTTGATAGCAATAAGATCAGACTTTCTAGGTTGTGACTGGGATCTGGCACGAACGCATGTTCCAAACATGATGTATGGCCTGGAAGCAGTTTGATACAATAAAGACCCAATCATACTTCTATAAAGTGTTTGATCAACCAAGTAATCTTTATCAACAATAGTGACCAGCTTTGAAGTTGCCATGGGTGTGCTGCAAGGTTTACAATCATCCATATCAAACTTTTTGAGCAGTTCTTTGACATACTTATTTTGATGGATGAAAGTGCCATTGTGCATTTTTTTGCCTTCTAAACCAAGAAAACATTGCAACTCAACCATTGCACTCATTTCAAACTCTGCTGCCATGAGTTTTCTGAACTCTTCACACATGGTAGTGCATGTAGATCCAAAAATGATGTCATCCACATAAATTTGGACAAGCATCAAATCTTTTCTTTTCCATTTTAAAAACAAGGTTTTATCAATTTTACCTCTTGAAAAACCTATGGATAAGAGAAAAGTGGACAGAGTTTCATACCAGGCTCTTGGTGCTCGTTTAAGACCATACAGTGCTTTGTTTAACCTGTACACATGATCAGGATGAAATAGATCTTCAAATCCAGGAGGTTGACACACATACACGTCTTCCTTGTTCTTTCCATATAGGAATGCACTTTTGATGTCCATTTGAAACACTTTGATGTTGTGGTTAGCAACAAAAGCTAAGAACAGTCTGATGGCTTCTAACCTTGCTACAGGAGCAAAGGTTTCATCATAGTCAATGCCTTCTTCCTGTCTGTAGCCTTTAACCACGAGCCTTGCTTTGTTCTTGACAACAATAACCCTTTCATCTGTTTTGTTTTTGAAGATCCACTTTGTGCCAATTGGACTCACATCCTTAGGTAGTGGTACAAGTTCCCAAACTTGTTGTCTTCTAAACTGAAGGAGCTCCTCTTGCATAGCCTCTACCCAACTATTATCTTTCAGTGCTTCTTGGTACTTGACAGGTTGGATGAGTGATAGAAACCCAGCAAAGAGGCAAATGGAGTGGCTTCTTGTGAGCACTCCCTCATTTATGTTGCCAATAACTTGATCCAATGGATGGCTTTTGAGGAAGATCAAATCACCTTGATATGGGACAAGTGCAGTTTGAGGTGAAGCTTGCAAATGTGGATCATCTGAGGTAACCTCTGTTGGTGAATTTCATGGTCCAACCTCTGATTGGAATTGGGGTGGTGGTATGGGTGGTATAGTAGTCGATGTTTGTTGATTTTTATCCAAATTTGATGGATTTTTATCAACAGTGTTTAGGTTTTGAGAGCTAGCAGAGGTTTGAGAATTAACCACTGTTGAACCAGCAGAGCTTTCACCATTGTTACTAACATCTGCTCCTCTGCTTGAAGGACAGATCTTGAAATTTGGAAGAATGCAATCATATCCTTGCTCTTGTGGTGATGACTGTGATGTACCTGCAGTGTTAGTCTTGACAGACATATCTTCAAAAGTAAATTTATCTAGATCAAACAGTTCACCAGGATTTGCTGGGATTTTTAAAGATGAAAGTTCATTGAACTTCACATTCAGAGTTTCTTCAACACACTTGGTCCTAGAGTTAAAAACTTTGTAAGTTTTGGCAGTGGTTGAGTATCCCAGAAAATAACCACAGTCAACTTTGGTTGCAAACTTAGAGATAGAATCTTTTATGTTCAAAATGAAACAAGGACAACCAAAAACTTTGAAATATGAGATCATAGGTTTGATTTTGTAAGCAGTTCATAAGCAGTCTTTTGATGCCTAGGGTTAATCAAAACTCTGTTCTGAACATAACAAGTAGTGTTACAGCCTCTGCCCAGAAAGACAAGGGTAAACCTGAGTCTGCTAGCATGGTTCTTGCAGATTCAACAAAAGTTCGATTTTTCCTTTCAACTACCCCATTTTGTTCTGGAGTTCTTGGGACACTAAATTGCCTAGCAATCCTTTTTGACTCACAGAAGGCATCTAACTCCTTAATTCTAAACTCTATCCCATTATCACTCCTAAAGATTTTTACAGGAAGGTCATATTGCTTTTCAACTTGTTTGACAAAATTTTGAAATATACCAGCTGTTTCATCTTTGGAGTGTAAAAAGAATGTCCATGTAAACCTTGAAAAATCATCTACAATGACCAAGCAAAATCTTTTCTTCATTAAGCTCATGATTTTTACAAGGCCAAACAAATCCATGTGTAGCAATTGCAAGCACTGGGTTGTTTTGGACTCCTCAATTGACTTGTAAGAGATTTTATGTTGAGCCAGGATGTGACCTCTCCGACGTTGCCATATGAAATATTCATTTCGTTATAGCATTGGTAGTTTAAACATTGATCCAATGTTAGAGTCTTGTGTGTTTTGAGACATTTCTGCTTGTTTACAACATATTTGTGTTTTAAAAACTTTTAACGTAATAAAACTCCGTATTCAAGTAAAACTATCAAACTAATTAGGAGGGAGAGCTGATCTTTCAAATCAAATTGATATAAATCAAATTTTGATTGACTAAGCTCGGATACCAATTGTTAGGATCTGAGTTTGTTTTACTTGTAGTTTTTGTTTCAAAAATGGAAATATGATTGAAGTTTAAAGTAAAGGCAGCGGAATAGAATGGAAAACTTTTACTACAAGTAAAGGTCGTTTGTTTTCATTATCGTCATGCTTTCAAGTATGTAAACTTTGCATGTGATTCACAAACTCCCCCTTAGCCTATTATAATAAAGCTTGATAGTACAGAAAATGGAAGAAGATGATTGGTGTAAAGATCTTTTTAAGAAGACGAATTGTATTGTTGCATCAACACTACTATTTATACTAACTATCTAACCTTTGAGCATCTTTGATGACGTCAGGGTTGATAGTGACATCTAACAATAATAACAAACTATCTAAAAACTGATCCCTAACAACTGTTAGTGCAAAAGCACTGTTATATTAAAAATAAAAACAAATAAGCTAAACTCTGATGGCTAAGCTCTGCTCCTTTTTCTTCTATCAGACCTTTGGCAATTGCATATCAGATGATGTAAAGGTATCGGTCTTTAGAAGGCAGAGTTTAGGTAATCAGAGTTCTAAGTATTGATAGAAGGACTAATCTGCTGATAGAGTATTTTGGCTTTATATCATTTGTTCCTTTGTATAGGTTCAATCCAACAAGAAGGAATGCAGAAGGCACTCAATTTAAAACTCAAATCTGAAATGATAAATGAGCTGTCTGAGAACATTGATGTAAATCTACACAAAATCTAATGATGAAAATGAAGTACTTGTTAATAAAGTGATCGAGAAAGTGTTGGAAAGTGTTCTGATGATGACAACTTTGAAAGCGCCGATTCGAGTTTGAATAGTTCAGAAAGTTCACAATCTGAAAATGAAGAAAGCACTCTTTCGGAGAATAGCCTAAGTGATGATCCAAACGTTGTACTATACAAGGTTAAGGATTCTGATAGACTATATTTTGTTGAAAGTTTCCCGATTCAGAATGTGAAAGAAGATTCTATCGAAAAACTATTCAAACTTGTAGAAGTTACGTCAGATGATCTTGATAAAAATGAGAAGAAATTGTATTCAAAATCCAAGAAAATTTATAACAACTATCGAAGAAATGGTGGTGATTTTCCTGAAAACAAGAGAGGGGGTTTGGGTTTTGAAACTAAAGAGAATGAGAAGAAAAAATCGTCACAACACAAATATAAAAAGAAAAACATGAAGTTCGTGTTTGGGACTGACACTGTTCGTGAAAAGGATTCGATTGGAAAGCAATCGAACAATGAGTTTAAAAAGGAAAAAGAGCTTCGTGAATAGACTGAATCCACATATGGAGTAAAATCTACTAGTGAGGAATCTTATGATACACAGACATGTTTCAAATGCAATGAAGTAGGTCACATTGCAAGGAAATGTCCGAAATCAAAGTCTGATCATCGAAGAAAAAAAATTCAGATGATAAAAAATCAAAGAAACCAGAGATTGAACAAATTTAGATTTTGAAAAGAAACAATGAATCTAAATCTGAAGAGAAACCTAAAACTTTAAAGTTTTCTAACTTTGAAAAAGGTGAATCTTCGAAACAAGCAGAAAACAAAGATTCAAAGTTTTATGTTAAAAAGGCAAGAATGAAAACACAATCCTGGATTCCAAGAAAAAATTCATCATCATCTGAAATTGTCAAACCAACTCGATCAATTAAGACAAAAGATTACAATCAAACGAAGACTGATCAGTGGGTTCCAAAGAAAGAAGTGAAAATTCTTGATATCCCAAATCCACCCAAGACCGACAAGGCTTGCATTTCCCTTTTTAAGTAATTGCTTTAACATTTGCAGGGGCTTCCAAGGTCTATTTTATCAAAGTGGATTATGGACAGTAGAGCTTCTCGACACATGATAGGGATGCGAGCCTTATTATACGACATTAAAGCTATCAATGGAGGCTACGTTGGATTTGCTGGAAATCAAGGTGGAAGAATCATTGGAGAAGGAAAATTTTCAAATGGTGTGGTATCTTTTGATAAGGTCAACTACATTGCCGAATTGGAGAACAATCTTCTGAGTATCTCCCAGATTTGTGACAAGAAGTTTACTAGTCATTTCAACGACATGGAGTGCATGATATTAAAACTGGGTTTCAAGATTCCAGAAGAATGGATTCTTATGCGTGCTCTGCGAGAGAATGATGTACACGTGCTTGATTTGGGTATTGCCACAACGACATCAAATTCGGCACAATGTTTTGTCGCGAAAGCCACTGAAAAAGAGTCAATTTTATGGCATCGAAAGATGGGTCATATTCATTTACGAAAGATGAATTTCCTGGTTCATAATAATCTGGTGGAAGGAGTTAACTTGAAGAGCTTTCACATGAATGGCAATTGATTAAGCTACAAAAAAGGAAAGCGGATTAAAAAGTCTCATCCGTAAAAGCTTTTAAACTCCATAAAGCTTCCACTAGAACGTCTGCATATCGATCTCTTTGGACCGGTGAATGTCAAAGGTATTTCGGGAGATCTATATTGTCTTGTGGTTACAGACGACTACTCGAGGTTTTCATGGGTGTTCTTTCAGGAAAGAAAAGATGAGACATTTCAATATGTTATGATACTTTTCAGAAAGCTTGAGAATCTGTATCACTTATCAATCAGAAGAATTCAAAGTGATAATGATACAAAATTCAAGAATAGCCAAACGACAGAGTTTTGCAATGAGAAAGGAATTCTACATGAATTCAGTGCTCCTTATACTCCATAACAAACGAAGTAGCTGAGAGGAAGAACCGTACGCTCATTGAAACAGCAAGGACCATGCTTGCTGATTCTAAACTTCATGTTAGTTTCTAGAGTGAACCTGTTGCATCAGCATGTTATACGTTGAATATGGTTCTATCTGTTAAACCTACCACGAAGACATGTTTTGAACTTCTAAACCAAAGGAAACCTAATTTGGAGTATCTGGAACCTTTTGGATCTCCCTGCACATTTATTGATCCAGATAGAAAATTTGGTGCAAATTCCTTAGAGGGTTTCTTTGTTAGATACGCGAGTCCACCCAGATGAGTCTATCTTCCTAGCATGAAGCAAGTGGTTCTCGTTCAGCATGTCGACTGCCGAAGATATACAATGCCAACACAAAAGGCAGGTGATGCTTGGATGTTCAACTATGATAGCTTATTGAAAACTTTTGATCTTCCCGAAGAGCCAACTGATGAAGAAATTGCTATTCTATATTACTTGCATCAATCTGCTAACCAAGAACAAGTTTCAAGACCGATAGTGGTTACTCAACCATCTGTTGGTACATCTTCTTCTGGTGAAGGACAAAGTAATGTTCCATCTGAACCAGTAACATCTACTACAGAACCAGTGAATGTTCCAGAAGAACCCATTCTTTCACAAGCGCATGATTCTGATTCTGATGAGGCTCCGACTTTTGATCATGATGGGGAATCTAGTTCTAATGAGGAATCTGAGCAGATCACTAGTATGTTAAATCAATCTGCTGGCCCGAGTACAAGATATGAAGCATCTTCCAGCATTCCTGTTGTTGAATTAGTGGTTGATCTGAATGTTAACAATCTGGAGAGTACAGTTGATATTTCTGATGAAGTAATGCCGAGATCTTATTCTTACCATCCATCTAACACTATAATCGGAGAATTACAAGTTGGAGTCAGAAGAAGAAGTCAGATCAATAAAGTGCTAAGTTGTTTCTACACGAAGGTGGCTCCGATTCAAGAATTTTGCTCCTACCGCTGTTTTATATCACAAATTGAGCCAAAATCAGTTACTGAGGTGCTGGGTGATGAAAATTGGGTACTTGCAATGCAAGAGGAGTTACTACAATTTGAGAAATTGGGTGTATGGAAACTTGTTGATCTCCCAGCGAATCAAAAGGCAATTGATACTAAATGGGTCTTCAAGTGCAAGCGTGACGATCGAGGAGTAATTGTGCAAAACAAAGCTCGACTTGTTGTCAAAGGATTTCATCAACAAGAAGGTATTGATTACACGAAGGTGTACGCACCAGTTGCGAGATTAGAGTCTATTCGCATTTTCCTGGCGTTTGTGCCTTGGAAAGGTTTTAAGGTATACCAGCTAGATGTTAAATCCGCTTTTCTCTATGGCAAACTAAGGGAACAAGTGTATGTCGGCCTACCACCGGGGTTTGTAAATCCACTGAACAAGAAGAAAGCATTTCTCCTGGATAAAACTTTGTATGGGTTGCATCAGGCCCCGAGAGCCTGGTACGAGACGTTATCTCAGCACCTAGTCGGCAACAGTTTTATCAGAGGCACAGTGGACGGTACACTATTCACGAGAGAAGTTGGGAATCATCTGCTGATCGTACAAATTTACGTGGATGACATCATATTTGGTTCAACAAACGACGATCTTTGCAAAAAATTTGAATCTATCATGAATAAGAAATTGGAAATGAGCTCGATGGGCGAGATGAAATTCATCTGGGATTGCAGGTTAATCAATTGCCCGATGGTATCTTTATCCACCAAACCAAATACGTTCATGATATTCTGAACAAGTTTGAGATGGATAGCATGAAGCCGTTAACAACACCACTGGCACTCAACCATGGAATCTGCGACGATGAGATTGGAACTAAAGTTGATGAGACTCTTTTCAGGTCGATGATGGGATCGTTGATGTATCTGATGGCATCGCGCCTGGATATCATGTATCCTACTTGCCTCTGCGCAAGATATCAGTCTAGTCCCAGAATATGTCATATACAGATCGTGAAGCGAATTTTCAGATTCTTGAAGAGATGTCCAAGCACCGGCTTGTGGTACCCGAAGAATGACAACTTCGATCTGATGGGATATGTTGATTCTGATTTTGGCATAGACAAATTGAATGCTAAATCTACTACAGTCGATTGCCAATTTTTTGGAACACGTTTGGTAACATGGCAGTGCAAGAAACAAACCACAGCCGCTCTCTCGACTTGTGAGGCTGAGTATATCTCAGCTTCCAGCTGTTGTTCACAACTTTTATGGATCCAACAGCAGATGAGAGACTATGGATTGCAATTTCTTGACACGCCGCTGTATGTAGACAATAAGGTAGCAACTGATATTACAAAAAATCCTGTTCATCACTCTCGAACTAAACATACTGAGATTCGTTACCACTTTATTCGTGATTGCTACGAAAAAGATTGGTACGAATTGAGAGAATCCACACCGATGAACAAAAAGCTGATTTTTATACCAAACCTTTTAGTCTAACATGGTTTAAATACTTAATGAGGCTTAACGGTATAAAAAATCTTTTGACAGGTGTGGAAGCAGAGGTTGAATATGGATCAGATGACGAGTTCTCGTGATCCTCATTGGTTTGTTATCTTTTAGAATTAGATTTCTTTAAAAACTAAAATACAAAATTATGTTTTCGATTTTAGGGGGAGAAATGAAACAAGAAGATACAAAAACATATAAAAAGCAAAATGTACAAAAACATGAAAAGGACAAAAAGAATTTTGTGTCAAAATGGAAATGATAGTACATCAATGGACTATCACAGTATGCTAAAGAATTGTAAAGTTTAAAAGGATTAAACAAGTCTTATTGTGGATGTGTCGATAGGCTTTACACGTTCAGTAGATTGTTTCGGGATATAAACTAAAGTTTACAACTGCTTAGCTTGTGGATTAACATCTCTCGGATATATGGACTTAGTACTCCGAAATTTCGTTTGGGAGATTGCCTGATTCTGAGATACGAGGCCTTTATAGATGATTGATATTTGGGGTATTATACAAGTTCTTCTGATTTTACGTAAGCAATGGCCTAGAACTTCAATAATGCTTTTTCTTAAAACCCCTAAACTGTAGCAAATTGAAAAAATCGTAAGATCTAATCAATTGCAGTCAAAAGATTCCATAATTGGAACAACACCTTAAAGACGAGCCTTCATCTCTTTGTCAATACAGTGGTATTAACCTGAGCTCTCAAGGCCTCGCACAACCCAAATACAGATATCAATTACGCTATACTCACCTGTAAGATGAAATCTAGGGAATCTTGATACGGGAGTATATTCTGAGATGGGAACCATAGTTACGTCAAGTTTCTTAATTCTAAATAAGATATCTTGGAACAGTTGAAAACTGTGTTGAAGTTTAAAAAGGACAAACATATCGACAATCTAGGTAAATTTGTTTAAAACCTGTAGTCATCAAAAGGTCAACGGTACTAATGATATGTCTCAAACAACTGATATAATCCTTAGACACAAATTCACAAATATATCTGCAAATATGTTTGTACATAGATTCATTTGATTACAGATTAAAACCAAAAGATTTCAGTGTGTTTTAGCATAAACTTTCTAAAAATAAAAAAAGATTTTGTTTCTATCTTGTTTTCAACAGCCAATGATAGAAAGCGGATCTTCGAAGTCTGGAAAGGTGCTAGAAGTTGAGAATCCTGATGACAATGGGTTGGGATCTAATCTTTAAAATCAAGAATGTTCAAAATGATTAAAAGTTCATTAATTTTAAACTTTACAATGACAAAAACATCAGTTTGTTCATAACGGGTCGAACCGGGGTCATTAACTTGGACTCTGTAGAAAAATTGGTTAATCAAGGTCATTAACTTGGACTTGGTCAACTAAGTGGATTTTCAAAACTTGTAAAAATGTTGAAGTTCGGGGTTTAAAGTGTAAATTTTGGAAAAGTTTGAAAATTTTTAAAAATACTTTGTACAAGTTCGTACGAAGTTAGCTAGTTGTGATGTGTGTTTCTCAAACATAAGTTCGTATAAAGTCATTTATCAGATTTGTTTTGATTCTGAGGTAAGTTCAGACGAAGTTACTCATTAACATTTGAATCAAGTTCTTGCGAAGTCAGTATGTGTTAGTATATAAGGACACTTCGTGCAAAGTTATTCATTACATGTACTGTTTGAGAGAGAGAACATTTCTGAGCGAACTTGATTTTGCAAGAAAATTATAGTTACTCTGCCCAAATTTTCACTTGATTTAGGTGATTGGCACACCTATCTCAAGGGCCAAGGTATTTTTCTTGGACAAAACCTTTGATTCGGTTGAAATCGGACTTTAAATCGACAAATGTGTTAGATCTAGGGTTTGTAACCTGATATTGAATGAATAAAAACGTTAATTGGCATCATAAACACTTTAATAATCTATCAATTTGAACATAGATCATGAATCAGGTGTTGCGGGTTTCAAATGGAGAAGATGACCAAGTTCGTGCGAACTTGGTCATGACCTTTGCAAATGACATTGTTGGTGCATATGTCTGTTGCCTACATCATTATGTATTGAGTCTGAGTGAATAGGGCTTAATATGTTAGAAACAAGGCGTATTTAACATTGTATTAGGACAAGTTCGCTCATAATGGTTTGTGAGAAGTCAAGTTCGGCCGAACTTGACTAAGTTATGTTCGCCCGAACTTCCCACCTAACCAGCGAACTTCCACTCCTATATATAGGTGCATTTGTTATTTCATTTGTAACGTGGAGAGATTTTGGCACAGAGACGGCGAAGCTCTGTCGGATCCAGTTCTCGAATGTATTGAACTTTAGATCAATGAAAACAACATTTAAATGAGTAATTCTTGTTATTTGGTTAACTTCTCATTAGTTTCCGCCTAATCGGAAAATAGATAACAAATTTAGGTTCCCGTGCTAATCGTGGACGTTCCTACAAGTGGATACCTAAATTTGCTGAAATTAAGTCAAGAATCACTCTATTTCATCTCCATTCTATCATTTTTCTTAACATTTTCACATATTTGATGAATTCATGGACACAATCAGCTAAAAATTAAATATGTCACGTAAAATATAGTTGTGATAAACCTCTGAGAGTTTGTACATCAAATTCAAACGAATTGATAGCAAAAAGTTCATAAAACCATGTTTTGGAAACTAGTTTTGGCCGAACTTAACATCAAGTTCGACCTGACTTGATTAAAATTTCACTGATTTTAATCAAGTTCGACCGAACTTGATAGAATTATCAAGGAGTTTGGATAAGCTCGCTCGAACTTGCTGGAAAATTCACTAATTTTGATCAAGTTCGCTCGAACTTGATCAAATTTTGTTGAAATCCATTCACAAGTTCGCCCGAACTTGATAAATTCTTTGAAATCTCATATAAGTTCGCCCGAACTTATCTGTTTCTCTTAAAACATTTTCTCAAGTCCACTCGAAGTGTAAAATTTTTCAAAATCAACCTCAAGTTCGACCTAACTTAACTGTTTGTGATAAATTTTGAAAAAAATGTCATCTAAGTTCGACCGAACTTGTTGAAAACTAAAATCAAAACTGATTTTCACACAAGTTCGACATAACTTGTCTGTTTCTAATCAATTTTCGAGTGTTTTTGATCGTATTTTCAGACAAGTCTTCAGATTGTCAAAATGGAAGATTTCCACAACGTGTTCGTTTCACAAATGGCTTATTCATCAAATGCAAATACTCTTGCGGTGAACCAGATGAATATCGACAACGAAATGGGTACTACGTCGAAACCGTCAAAGCTAATGAGTATGGATAAGTTTGAAGGGTGGAAGGAAAGTTTGTAAATGGATACAAGCGAATCAATTCAACAGCTGGGTTGCAGTTGAGGATGGTTACAAATGGCCAAAGGATGAACGTGATCAAGATCTTCTGTTGAACAAGTTCTCACCAACCGACAAAGAAAGTTGTGTTGCTGAGAAGAAAATGATTAGTTTGATTCAACAATCAGTAAAGGAAGATATCTTGATATTATTGCCAGAATATGAAACGTCACAAGAATTATGGCACGCTCTTTGTGACAAATTTAAAGAAAGTGATGAAATGATCAAAAGGAAAAAGGCCCTGATCAAGAAAGAGTTCGAGATCTTCACCATGATCAAAGGTGAAACAATGAAACAGATGATCGATAGATACTATCACCTCATGGTCCAGATGCGAAGACATGATATCAAAAGATCTAATGAGGCCGATGCACTTCCGGAGGGAGAATGGACAACATATCTGATGATTCTGAAGAACAATCCATCTTGGAGACATTTTAAATTGTCATCTTTCATCGACAAATTAGAAGGTCATGAAATGGAGTTGATGAAGATTGCAAAATCAAAGAATGCTAATGTCGTCCAAGATGTCGGTGTTTATTAAAACGGAGGTGTTCAAGATACTCTGTTCCAAATTCTGAAAATCCAAACGGCATTTAGTGCAATTATGAATTCTTCTCCAAATCAGAGTTCTCTATATGCTGGATATACAAGTGCTAGTTCAAGTTCTTCACTCCAAAAACAGAACAATCAGTCGCATCAGACAAATCAATCTAGTTCTAATTCAAATGTTTTCCCGTGCAACATAGCAGTCGATTTGAAGAATGTATTTCCTGAAAAAGTGGCCAAACAGCATATAGCACTTTCTGCTACTGTTCTTGAATTGTATGAAAGTCTTGTTGCTGGAAAGATCGGTAATCTAAAATGACTGCCGAGGATTACGATCAGGTAGACGAAGAAGAGTTGGAGCTAATGGTTATCAAATGGAGCCTTGCATGTGATACCCATGACGAAACCAGGTACACCCAAATTGGTCCTAAACTTAAAGCATGACTAAAACTATAATTATGAGTAAACCTTGTGAAATTTCATGACTTGTGTGTTGTGCGAAACGATATATGTTATATCTCGGAGGAATCTGAGAGCACGCATGGTTGACATGACACTACTAAGGACCAATGATACGAGGTTGGTGTCCTTAGCCTTGAACCACGTGTTAAACGGAGACTTGACGTTTAACAGCCTATTAAACCTTTGACGTTGATTATTAGATTATCGGTAGCGTTATTTAAGATTCCGAGTTCCGGGAATAACTTAGTTTTGTGCCAGACTGTAATATAAGGTTTGAAAATAATCAAAGACCGGGCACGCAAAACGAAGCAGCTCCCGGTTGGCAAGGAACGATCGATCAAGCTTAAAAACACTTAAACGAACGTCAAATGAGACTTTTATGATTAAAATGTAATTGGGTGCGGATTTTAAGATGGCTATGCATAATTTTTAAAACCGAGTCTTTTGACACTAAGTACGCGCAAAACGGAATCCGTCACGCAAATCGAAAACGCGCGCAGGACTTGAAAACGAACCTATACTTATCCGGAAGATAAACATCATCTTTAAGCACGTGAAACAAAGCACGAGGTGGCCCACCTCCAAACCGCCAACCCCCCCCCCCCCCGCATGGTTATATAAATATTTTTTCCTTTTTCTTTTTATTTTTAATCAATTCTTTCAAAAACTCTGGTTTCTCTCAAGAACTTCAGCTGAATTCCTTCATAAACCAACTCAAATCAAAGGTATTAACTCAAATACATAAGGTTTCAAGCATGGTTTCTTGATTAAACATGATTTCTAGCCGAAAAATGCTTTTAAATCCATGAATTTGGGAGTTTTAAACAAGTTTTAGGGCTGAATATGAACACCACATGAAATCCCTGGTGTTATATGGCAGCCATGGTTACTAATCAATGGGGTTTTATACCCTAATCAACTCTTATTCGACAAAAATCGCTTAACTATTCGATTAACCGAAAAACAATGAATGAAAGCTTGATTGATCTAAGTTCTAGCATATTTGGGTTGTAATTGGTGTGTAGGTATTGAATACAGCCTTTACACACTTCTGGGATCAAGATAAATACTTGTAATCGGAAGAATCGCTTGGTATATCATCCGAAAACCGAATCTAAGCTTGGCAGAAAATTGGTTTGCCTATAACTTGGTCGGTGTAACCTGGATTGAGCTGAAATTTTGTGTGGTGATATAGCGTTTTGTCAGGAAGGTTCACCAAAAAGTTTAGAATTTTTGGAATTTGTTACGATTTTTGGTGTATTTTTAATTGTTTTACCGAAACAATTTCAGAAAAAATAACAAACGGATTCAATAACACCAAATGTTACAGAGACACTAACGAACATAGGGGGAATGATATGGGAAAATTCGGAGTCCATTGGTTGGGTTTTGATTTGGGTTAAAAATCCGCGTTTTTGCGAGTTTTCGGTAGCCGGGAAGCACCGAAACGAAATCGGAAAAATATAAAAATTATCTGAGACGTTCCTGGACATGTATAAGGTGTTCTGGAATTGTTTAGGATTTTTTATTGACTGATGGTATTTAATTGGAATTGTGTGATTAAAAATAGTTTAATAAATAATTTATTTAAATAAGTAAATTAACAAAATAAATTCCCAAAACTTTTTCCCAAGATCTACAGATTTTTACTGATTTATACAAAAAGTTTCAGATTTTTATATAAAATATAGATTAAATGGGAATTTATGGAATCAAAAATAGGTTATTTTAAAGCAAGTTTGGCAGTTTACCGTATAACGAACCTGCCGAAACTGGGAACTGACCCAACCCGAAAAATACTATAATTGGAACACCAGGAGTATTATGGGAGATTCCCGGGCAAATTGGGCACCCTGGGTGTGTCCTAAGGTAGTTCGGGAGAATTCCCGATGGTGAAAATGGAAACTCAAATTTGGGCAACTTAGACCCCCCAAACACTCAAAATCCCTTAATGAAAAGTTAATCATTCTTGAATAAACACGTGTTGGCACTACTGGTATTCCTGTACCATTACCCGAACACGTTAAACAACTGACTTTTGCTAGCACGCGAATCGGTGCCCGGAAGCCAAACTGAAAACCAATACTACCCTAACGTCCATCACCATACTAATGTCCTATAGACTCAATCCGGAGTAAAAATTCCTGACTAGATCCAAGTTATAACCATTACCAACTTAGATACTGCTTTGAGACCATGCTTGCATGTGTGTCACTAAAGTTGATCCAGCTATTCGACGACTCTTGTGTTAAGACCACTATTTGCACTGTGAGTTTCACTACCCCGCTTTTAACTGTTTTATTGTTTTACTTGGGGTGGAATGCATGTTACAAACTGTGTTCGTTACTCAAACTTATGAATGGAATTTTACTTCCCTAACACATGAACTGGTTATAAACTGTGTTGATTACACCAATCTGGGAGTGAGTTTTACTCTCCCACTTTTAAATTGTGACACTGTTTCTGAGATGATTGGCATGTTACGTAACTGTGTTAATTGCACCAACATATGATGTGAACTATATAACACACGAACTACCTCCCCTCTGCAAGAGAAGTGATTAACGTAAGCCTGTGGACAGTGGATAGTACTATCGGTTTGACCTACCCAGTGCCACGACTGACAGTGTGTCGGCACTAGGCTGTCGCACTCATCCTAATTTGGTTGTGTTGTTAGGCATAACTATTAAGGGGCGTTGAACTGCACGTGACACAGTTGGTGGACCGGGAGTGTCTGGGTGACACACCCCGAGGGAAAAACAGTCAAGGTTTCACTTGTAGACTCGTGTAATTCCATCTGCGACTATGACTGTGACCGTCATTGTGATTATGACCAGTGCAATTAAACTTGTTAATACATACTGCTACACAACAATTAAACTAGTGGAACTCACGCAGCGTTTAGCTGACCCTTTTTAAAATTAACATGCATTTCAGGTAAAGCAAAGCAAGAGTAAGAAATGTGCAATGGCTTTGGGTAATGAACTGTAGCAGAATAAGAGCTGTGATAGCTAGTAGTACTGTACTTGAACTTATTGTGTGTAATATGATACTGATAGTATGTAGTAACCGAGGTTCTCTCTGTTTATGATATCATGTTTTTAAACTATGGAGAATTACCACGTGTCTGTCGTACCCTGCATTTGTCTTCCGCTGCGAGTCGGGGTGTGACAGAAGATGGTATCAGACCGTTCGGTTATAGCGAACTAGGTATCTCTAAAGAACCTAGACTATAATCCTAAGTTAGTCGCCACACGCTGAGAACCTCTAGAAACTGAGTAGTATGGCTATTACCACGAAGCCCTGGTGGGGCAAATAAATTATTGTGGTCCGGAACACCATAATTTATCTGCTCGTACTTGGGGGTTCTGGGAACGTCATTGAGATAGGACGAACATCCGTCTACTAACGTCACCAACCGCAAGTAATTTTTTTTATAAATCGTAAAAATCGAAACTGCGTGCAATACGTGCTTATGTGATATTTGTGGGATGTTGAGTTCAGTATTTTGGTTAGTCAAAGCAGTGTTGTGTATGGTTGTCTTTTTCAGATAGTATGTCGCATCGTTTGAGTCACCAGTCGACTTCGCATATGGAGACTGATCCTGAGGAGAATCCGCTGACACCTCTTTTGACATCGAGCTACTCGCCAGATCCTTCTTGTTATTGTTGTGCTCCGTGCCCACCCTAACCTCGTACTAGGCGCGAGGGGGAGGCCTCGAGCACCTACCGTTCGCCATCACACCACTCGACTAGCTCCTCGGAGCATAGTCGTACCTCGGATGTTGCCATACCCGTAGGACCTATTCCTAAGAGCCCTACTCCCGCCACGGGTCATTTGGAGTGGGAGCCGGTAGCACCCCGCTTCCCGTCACCTGAGACACCGCCTGACCCTTATACTCCTTCTACCTGGAGTGCTTACTCACTCTCTTCACCTAGTTCTCAGGAAGTACCCCTTATCCGCCTCCGACAGACGGCTCGTCGGAGGGTACTTACGCCTGTACCTGTGTTCACACCGTCCGTTTTCCCTATTCGTCCGACACCCGTACTTATAGAGACCCAGCAGCACCTCACTGCCCATTTTTTGACCCCACCTCGGGAGGACCCTTCCCCATTTCACACATACGAGCGAGGTGGCCCTTCCCAGCCGTTTCGGGAGCCTTCTCCACCCGTCTGGGGTATACCTGTTCCTCCTCGGGAGGTGCCTGCTCCCATCACTAAGGGCAGCTTGACAAGATTTCTGTTCGAGCAGATTTCATTATTACGGATGGCACGGGATGAGGATGAGCAGCAGAGGAGGTCGATGGGAGACTACTTGATCGTCTTACAGCAGGCGATCATCGCTCTACAGCAGGGTATGGGGTATGTCCATCATGAGCAGAGGATCATTTCTGTGCATTGGTATACGGATGTATCGGTGCTATTGTAAGGTTGCTCGCAGGTTTTGAAGGATTGGCATGGTGGATGTGGCGTTCTTAGTATGGTTTTCTTTCAGTATAGATAGAGATGATGTATCTTTTGTACATCCTACCAAGCACTGGGTTATACCCATGTCGAGGTGGTGATGCAGTCATAGTATTTTCACGTTTTCCTGGTTAGTACTTTTGTTGCATCGAGTCTGTACGTCACTGTGGCGACACATTTTGACAGCACATCTAAGCACTGACCCTTATGGGTTAAGTCTATGTGCAAATTTTGATGCTTGTATTACATATATATGACGATGCTTTTGACTATGTGTGCCGTGGATTCATGTGTGTGATGAAGTGTGTGTTATGTTTTAACCAAATATGTGATATGTGGTAATTGGATACATGACATGGATACCTAGACATCTATTGTTTATAATAGAATGGCCCCGAAACGCGCCCCACAGATGACTGAGGCAGATACTGCGCAAATGATAGCGCAACAACTCAAAGCTGTTATTCCCACGATTGTGGCGCAGTTAGCGCCGGTGTTAATGCTAACCCGCAACTAAATCCGCAACCAGGACGCATAGGTCAGAACGATAACCAGAATAATGATCGGCCGGTTTGCACATATAAGCATTTCATGGAATGCAAACCAATGGAATTCAATGGGACCGAGTGACCCAATGGGTTTGTGAAATGGGTTTGTGAAATAGGTCAAGAAGTCACAATCGGTACTTAACATAAGTAATTGTCCTTCTAATTGCGCAGTTAAGTATACCACCTGTACCTTTATTGACCACTCTTTAAACAGGTGGAACACGATTGTTCAAACTCGCGGACATGACGCGATTAATGCGATGACTTGGGATGATCTCAAGATACTGATGAGGGAAAGGTTTTGCCCAACTCATGAAAATCCAGAAGCTTGAGCACGAGTTCTGGAACCTGCAGATGCAAGGTGCTGATCATGCAGGTCATACCACCCGTTTCAATGAACTGGCGCGTATTTTGCCAGACATGGTCCGACCAGAGTCCAAGAGGAGTTTCATTAACTTGGTGGAATACCGAACCATGCACGAGGAGGTAGCAAGGTCAGGTACCGTTATATATGACATGGTTAGGCATAAGATTTTGACAATGCCGGGAGAGCCGGCCGGAAACAAGCGGGAAGCCCTGGAGAGTAGTCTCTTAAGGGCAGCAACGCCGAAGAGGGGGAGAAATACTAGCTGGAACTATGCCATGACTACCCCCGCGGGTAACTCTGATGGCTACAAAGGAAAGGCCTCGAAGTGCAATAAATGCGCTTCCCACCATATTGGAATGTGTCGAGCAGTGAAATGCTTGAGGTGTCATAGAGATGGGCATTTTGCCAGGACTGTAGGGTGCCCATGGAACCCAATCCCAAACCAACTCGTTTTCAACCTGCTAGGCCTCAACCTCTTCAGCATCGACCTCAACAACCAGCCCCACAGGTTGCCTATCCCCCTGCATGCTTTGGATGTGGCAGCACGGAGCATTTTCGTAATAGTTGTCCGAAGTTAGCCCAACAGATGGCAGGAAGGAACACCCAGAACCAAGCATCTACCTCGAATGCAGCTCGAGGCCGTGCCTTTGTCATCGGACCTGGTGATGCACGCCAGGATCCCAACGTGGTTTCAGGTACGTTCCTCTTTTCCAATCAATTTGCTTCAGTGTTATTTGATACGAGAGCGGATAGAAGTTACGTGTCGATTGAATTTTTTCCACTCTTAAATATGCCTGCTGTTGACCTAAAACAACCCTATACCGTTGAACTTTCCAGCGGGAAACCAATTACCAGCCACCAACTTATTGTTAATTGCCCTATAACCTTTAACAGTTACCAGTTTACTATTGAACTTTTACTAGTAGAGTTGGGTAGTTTTGATATTGTCGTAGGAATGGACTGGTTGTCCAACCATCGCGCGGAGGTGTTATGTGAACAGAAGGTTGTAAAGATTCCTTTATCCCCCACAGATGTAATTATGGTACAAGGAGAGAAGTTAGGCGCCACGCTAAACCTTATATCTCACCTTAAGGCGTTGAAATGTATACGACAGGGATGTGACGTGTTCTTAGCTAGCGTCACATCGGAGTAGCCAACCAAGAAACGTATTGAAGACATTCCAGTAGTATGTGAATACCCTGATGTGTTCCCGGAGGAATTTCCCGAATTGCCGCCCAATCGGCAAGTCGAGTTTCACATCGACTTAATACCAGGAACGACACCCGTTGCCAAGGCTCCATATCTTCTGCACCGTCCGAGATGCAAGAGCTATCGGCGCAGTTGCAGGAGTTACTCGATCATGGGTTTATCCGTCCTAGTTATTCCCCCTGGGGAGCCCCAGTTTTGTTTGTAAAGAAGAAGGACGGTAGCTACCGAATGTGCCTCGACTAAAGGGAATTGAATAAAGTCACTATCAAGAATCGGTACCCTCTTCCAAGAATTGATGATCTCTTTGATGAGTTGCAAGGAGCCCTATGTTTTTCCAAGATAGATCTTCGGTCAGGTTACCATCAAGTGAAGGTCCAAGAGGACGACATTCCTAAGACCGTATTTCGAACTCGTTATGGCCACTACGAATTCCTAGTTATGCCTTTTGGGTTAACTAATGCACCCGTGGTGTTCATGGACCTCATGAGCAGGGTATGTAAGCCATACCCTGACAAATTTGTCATCGTCTTCATTGATGATATTTTGAGCTACTCCAAGAGCAAGGACGAGCACGAGCATCATTTACGTGCTATCTTGGAGATACTACGGACCGCACAAGTGTACGGTAAGTTGTCTAAGTGTGACTTTTGGTTACAAGTCGTACAATTTCGAGGGCATGTGGTGGATCTGTATGGAATTCATGTAGATCCAAGCAAGATAGAAGCAATCAAGAACTGGCCAGCGCTGAAATCTCCAAAAGAAATATGCCAATTATTGGGATTGGCAAAGTATTATCGTCGCTTCATCGAAAATTTCTCTAGTATTGCCCAATCGCTAACCGCATTGACGCAGAAGGATAGGAAGTACGAATGGGGTGAAGACCAAGAAAGAGCGTTCCAGCTGTTAAAGAAAAAGTTACGTGAGGCCCCAATCTTGACGTTACCCGAAGGCAATGACGACTTTTTCGTATATTGCGATGCATCGCGACAAGGACTTGGATGTGTCCTTATGCAAAGGAATAAGTTATCGCGTACGCTTCTAGACAACTGAAGGTGTACGAGAAGAATCATACGACTCATGACCTGGAACTAGGAGCAGTTATATTCGCATTAAAGATTTGGAGACATTATTTATATGGTACCAAGTGTACTATATATACCGATCACTAAAGCCTCCAACATATCTTCGACCAAAAAGACTTGAATATGAGGCAGCGCAGATGGGTGGAATTGTTAAATGATTATGACCGTGATATAAAGTACCACCCGGGGAAAGCTAATGTGGTAGCAGATGCGCTAAGTAGGAAGGATCGAATTAAGCCCCTTCGACTGAGAGCCTTGGGAATGATCGTGTAGACAAGTTTGATAGATCAAATTCGGAACGCGCAGATGCAAGCCCTGAAGAAAGCCAGTTACCCGGTGAAGGATTGCACGGGAACGAGAAAAGTTTTGTGAGGAAAACATAAGAGGTGTTGTACTTTAAGAATCGAGTGTGGATTCCTGCAAGTTCGGAGTTGAGACAATTAATAATGGACGAGGCTCATAAATCGAAATATTCGATTCATCCCGATACAGATAAGATGTACCATGACCTGAAAGAGTTCTACTGGTGGCCGGGAATGAAAAAGAGGTGGCCGAATACGTGAGCCAATGCTTGACTTGTGCGCGAGTCAAGGCTGAGTATCAGAAACCCTCGGGGATGGTGCAACAACCCGAAATACCTCAGTGGAAGTGGGAATAAACAACGATGGATTTCGTGACCCATCTCCCGAAAAAGCCTCGTGGTCATGATGCGATTTGGATAGTCATCGATCGATTGACCAAATCAGCACATTTTATTCCGATCCGTACGACTTATAAGACCGACCAGTTGGCTGAAATTTATACTTATGAGATAGTAGCTAGACATGGTGTCCTGATTGCTATTATTTCTGACTGAGATAGCCACTTTACTTCGCTATACCGGCAGAAACTACAAGAGGCTTTGGGGACGCGAATTGATTTAAGCACTGCTTATCATCCCCAAACTGATGTCCAATCGGAACGCATGATTCAGACACTAGAGGACTTGCTTCGTGCTTGTGTCCTGGACTTCGGAGGAAGCTGGGACAAGCATCTCCCACTATTGGAATTTTCTTATAACAACGGTTACCACAGTAGCATTCAAGCAGCCCCGTATGAGGCCCCTTACGGTCGAAAGTGCCGATCACCACTTTATTGAGCCGAAGTGGGTGACACTCAACTAAAGGGATCTGAACTCAGGAAACGACTGATAAAGTCTATCAGATTCGGAATCGGCTGAAAGCCGCTCAGAGCCGACAAAAGAGTTGGGCTGATATACGGCGGAAACTGCTATCATTCAAAGTTGGTGAACAAGTGTTGTTAAAGGTATCGCCGTGGAAAGGCGTTATCCGATTTGGAAAGACCGGAAAGTTAGCCCCGCGATACATTGGACCCTACGAGATCCTAGAAAAAGTAGGTCCCATAGCATATCGGTTGAAGCTACCAACCGAGCTTAGTGCTATTCATAATGTCTTCCACATTTCAAACTTAAAGAAGTGCCTTTCGGACGAGGCCACTCAGATACCATTGGAAGACATCCATGTTGATAATAAACTCCACTTTGTGGAAGAGCCGGTGGAAATGATTGATGGTAGGGTCAAACAATTAAGGCATAACAAAATTTCACTGGTTAAAGTCTGGTGGAATTCTAAACAAGGACCTGAATATACCTGGGAACGGAAGGATGAATTCCGTAGAAAATACCCTCACCTCTTCCCTAGTGTGACAAGGTAAATTTCAGGGACGAAATTACTTAACCAGGGGAGACTGTGATACCCATGACGAAACCAGGTACACCCAAATTGGTCCTAAACTTAAAGCATGCTAAAACTATAATTGTGAGTAAACCTTGTGAAATTTCATGACTTGTGTGTTGTATGAAACGATATATGTTATATCTCGGAGGAATATGAGAGCACGTCATGGTTGACATGACACTACTAAGGACCAACGATGAGAGGTTGGTGTCCTTAGCCTTGAACCACATGTTAAACGGAGACTTGACATTTAACAGTGTATTAAACCTTTGACGTTGATTATTAGATTATCGGTAGCTTTATTTAAGATTCCGAGTTCAAGGATTAACTTAGTTTTGTGCCATATACTGTGACATAAGGTTTGAAAATAATCAAATCCCGGGCACGCAAAACGAAGTAGCTCCCGGTTGGGGAAACGCATTCGTTCCGGGCATAACATAAGGCAACCGAATGTGCAAGGAACGATCGATCAAGCTTAAAAACACTTAATCGAATGTCAAACGAGACTTTTATGAATAAAACGTAATTGGGTTCGGATTTTATGATGGTTATGCATAATTTTTAAAACCGAGTCTTTTGACATTAAGTACGCGCAAAACAGAGTCCGTCACGCAAATCGAGAACTCGCGCAGGAACCGAAAACGAACCTATTCTTATCCGGAAGATAAAAATCATCTTTAAGCACGTGAAACAAAGCACGAGGTGGCCCTAGGGGGCCCACCTCCAAACCGCCAACACCCCCCCCCCCCATGGTTATATAAATATTTTTTTTCCTTTTTCTTTTTATTTTTAATCAAAATTTCCTTCCAAAACTCTGGTTTATCTCAAGAACTTCAGCTGAATTTCTTCATAAACCAACTCAAATCAAAGGTATTAACTCAAATCCATAAGGTTTCAAGCATGGTTTCTTGATTAAACATGATTTCTAGCCGAAAAAACGCTTTTTAACCCATGAATTTTGGAGTTTTAAACAAGTTTTAGGGCTGAATATGAACATCAAATGAAATCCCTAGTGTTATATGGCAGCCATGGTTACTAATCAATGGGGTTTGATACCCTAATCAACTCTTATTCGACAAAAATCGCTTAACTATTCGATTAAACCAAAAAACAATGAATTAAAGCTTGATTGATCTAAGTTCTAGCATATTTGGGTTGTACTTGGTGTGTAGGTACTGAATATAGCCTTTCCACACTTTTGGGATCAAGAAAAACGCTTGGAATCGGAAGAATCGCTAGGTATACCATCCGAAAACCGTATCTAGGCTAGGCAGAAAAATGTTTTGCTTATAACTTGGTCCGTGTAACTTGGATTGAGCTGAAACTTGGTGTGGTGATGTAAGGTATTGTCAGGAAGGTTCAAGTAATATTTTAGAATTTTTGAAAGTTTTACGATTTTTGGTATATTTTTAACTGTATTACAGAAAGAATTTCGGAAAAATTATCAAACGGATTCAATAAATCATCAAATTTTACAGAGACTCTAAGGAACATAAGGGGAATTATTTGGGAAAATTCGGAGTCCATTGGTTGAGTTTTGATTTGGGTTAAAAATCCGTGTTTTTGCAAGTTTTTGGTCGCTGAGAACGCACCGAAACGAAATCAGAAAAATCTAAAAATTTTCTGAGAAGTTCCTGAACATGTACAAGGTGTTCTGGAATTTTTTTGGATTTTTTAACTACTGATGGTATTTAATTGGAATTATGTGGTTAAAAATAGTTTTATAAATAATTTATTTAAATAAGAAAATTAAGAAAATAAATTCCAAAAACTTTTTCCCATAATATACAGATTTTTACTGATTTATATAAAAATTATAGATTTTTATATAAAATATAGAGTAAATGGGAATTTATGGAATCAAAAATAGATTATTTTAAAGCAACTTCGGCAGTTTACCGTATAACGAACCTACCGGAACTGGGAACTGACCCAACCCGACAAATACTATAACTGGAACACCGGGAGTATTCCGGGAGATTCCCGGGCAAATTGGGCACCCTGGGTGTGTCCTAAGGTAGTTCGGGAGAATTCTCGACGGTGAAAATGGAAACTCAAATTTGGACAACTTAGAACCCCCAAACACTCAAACTCCCTTAATGGAAAGTTAATCATTCTTGAACAACCATGTGTTGGCACTACTGGTATTTCCATACCATTACCCGAACACGTTAAACTACTGACTTTGGCTGGTACGTGAATCGGTGCCCGGAAGCCAAACTGAAAACCAATACTACCCTGACGTCCGTCACCATACCAGTGTCCTATAGACTCAATCCGAAGTAAAAATTCCTGACCAGATCCAAGTTATAACCATTACCAACTTAGATACTGATTTGAGACCATGCTTGCATGTGTGTCATTAAAGTTGATCCAGCTATTCGACGACTCTTGTGTTAAGACCACTATTTGCACTGTGAGTTTCACTACCCCGCTTTTAACTGTTTTATTGTTTTACTTGGGGTGGAATGCATGTTACAAACTGTGTTCGTTACTCAAACTTATGAAGGGAATTTTACTTCCCTAACACATGAACTGGTTATAAACTGTGTTGATTACACAAATCTGGGAGCGAGTTTTACTCTCCCACTTTTAACTTGTGATACTGTTTCTGAGATGATTGGCATGTTACGAAACTGTGTTAATTGCAACAACATATGATGTGAATTATCTAACACACGAACTACCTCCCCTCTGCAAGAGAAGTGATTAACGTAAGCCTGCGGATAGTGGATAGTACTATCGGTTTGACCAACCCAATGCCACGACTGACAGTGTGTCGGCACTAGGCTACTGTACTCGTCCTAATTTGGTTGTGTTGTTAGGCATAACTATTAAGGGGTTTTGAACTGCACGTGACGCAGTTGGTGGACCGGGAGTGTCTGGGTGACACAGCCCGGGGTAAAAACAGTCAAGGTTTCACTTGTAGACTCGTGTAATTCCATCTGCGACTATGACTGTGACCGTCATTGTGATTATGACTAGTGCAATTAAACTTGTTAACACATACTGTTACACAACAATTAAACCAGTGGAACTCACGCAACGTTTAGCTGACCCTTTTTAAAACTAACATGCATTTCAGGTAAAGCGAAGCAAGAGTAAGAAATGTGCGTGTGGATGGCTTTGGGTAGTGAACTGTAGCAGAATAAGAGTTGTGATAGCTCGTAGTACTGTACTTGAACTTATGGTGTGTAATATGTTACTGATAGTATGTTGTAACTGAGGTTCTCTCTGTTTATGATATCATGTTTTTAAACTCTAGAAAATTACTGCATTTGTCTTCCGATGCGAGTCGGGGTGTGACATTGCATCCATCATTAGAAGAGTTACCAAGTTTGTGGCACTTACAGGAAGGGATATTGGCAATTCAAGTAATAAGCTTGGGTTTGACAAGTCAAAAGGTACATGCTTCAGGTGTCGACAAAAGCGACACTTCAAACGTGAATGAAACAATCAAGAAGAAGCAGGTGGAAACCAAAATCCTTTTGGCAGCAGTAACGAGTACTACAAGAAAGCTCTTCAATACAAACCATATCCAAAGAGAACACAAGTCGAAGTAGAAGATAAATCTGCAAAGACAACCAAACAAGCTCTTGTTGTTACTCATGAAGAAGATGGTATTGATTGGAACAGATACATCGGAAAGAAAACTGGTGTTGCTATGATGGCAAAGGTAGTGGATGAATCTAAGATATCATATGTTGATGCTGCTTTGGAAAATGCAATTCTAGAAGGTTATAGGCAGAGAGTTGAGGAAGAAGAACTAGCTTACCTTGAGATGCAAAGGCAAGAAACATTGAAATCAAGGCAGAAAAGGTAAAAGCTGAGGTAAGAGTGTCTGACAAGGAAGTTGTGAAAGTGGTGGAGGTTGAAAAACCTTGCACAAAGTGCGCAAGTCCTTGTGAACCTTGTCTTGGAAAGGTCAAAGCCATAAGAGAAATAACTGTACACAATGAAAATTTTCAAAATGATTACAGAACTATGAAAAAAGCTTATGAAAAATAAAAGGTAAATATAAAAATGTTGAAAAAGCTAATCTTGAGCTTGGTGCTAATGTAAAGATGTTAAATGCCACAGTAATTGAAAAACAAAAAGCAATTAACATGTACATTAATACTATTGCTGAAACAAAGCGTGAGCTTTATGACATAAAGATAGAAATAGAAAGGGTAAGACAATTGCTTAAAAGTTACACTACAAACGCTTATGTCGTTGATCAAATTTTACCTACGATTAAGTCAGAGGAAAATGTTGATAAATCAAAGCGTAAAGAATACATAAGTGTTCCTCCACCACTTCTTGCAAGTTATTCTTGCAAGAAAGATGATGAGATTGAAAAGGCATTTAATATTTTACTGTTATCAGAAATTATATAAATTGCCTTAGAACATTGACGTAGACTTTACGAAATCAAATGATGACAATGAAACGGTGATAAAAAATGTGGTTAAAAATGTGGTGGGAAATGATTCTGATGAAGGCAGCTCTGAAAGCGCCAAATCAAGTTCGAACAACTCGGAATCACAATCTGAAGATGACGATACATTATCAGAACATGATCTAAGTGATGATCCTAATGTTGTCATGTACATGATTAAGGAATCTGATAGATTTTACTTCGATGATAGTTTTCTGATTCGCAACGTGAAAGAGGATTAACTTGATAAATTTTTCAACTTGTAGAAGTTTCATCAGATGAACTTGAGAAAAACGAGAAAAGATTTTATTCGAAACCCAAAAGGAATGCTAACAATTATCGAAAGTTTGGTGGTGATTTTCCTGAGAACAGGAGAGCATGATTGGGTTTGGAGGAAAATGAAGATGAGCCGAGAAGGAACCAAAAGTCGTCATTCCACGAGTACAAAGGTAAACACATGAAGTTTGTGTATGGGACAAATACGGTTCATGAAGAAGGTATGATTGGTAAGAAATCGAATGATGAATTCAAAGAAGAGAAAGAACTTCGGGACAAGGTTAAGACCAAATCCACAAGTGGATTGAAACCACTAGTGGACATGTTTCTGATAATCGGACTTGCTTTGGAATACTATTGGTCATATTGCTCGCAAGTGTCTGAATCTAAAGCCTGTGTTTCCACGAAGAAAAACTGGGTCAAAAGATGAAAAGCAAAAACAACCAGAGATTGTGAAACCTGTCACAGAATCAAATAGAAACTATGAATCTAAAGACGAAGTGAAACCTAAAACGAGTTCAAGGTTTGAAAACTCAATTTTTGAAAAAGGTGAAACTCAAAATTAAATGAAAATAAAGATTCTAGATTCTATATCAAGAAAGCAAGAAGCAAGCTACAATCCTGGGTTGCTAAGAAAAAGTTTCATCATTTGAAAAATCAAAGTCTGTTGTAGAAAAAACTGAAAATGACAAATCAACCGAGTTAGTAATCAAACAGACAAAGAAAGAAAAGGTCAAAACGTTTTCAGAAATAAAATTGGACGAAATGTTTGATGATGATTTTGAATATGATGATTTTGTAAGTGTTTATGATGCTTATCATGTCAAACCCAAAACCAAAAAGGTTTGGGTTTCCTTATTCAAATAGTTGCTTTGTGTGCAGGAGTCCAACAAATACACATTGTTCAAAGTTAATCTGGATAGCGGAGCTTCATGTTTTTAAACTTATTCAGAAAGTCAAATTCTTAATCATTTTTGAGAAAGAAGAAGTTGGAAAAGGAAAAATTGTCAAAATCAAATTGTGCAAATCCACACCGTTGAACGAAACACTGATTTTATAACCATTTGATTCTTTCATGTAAATGCGGATAATGGTTTATTTGTGAAACAGGTGCAGATGCAGATGTTGGGAAATGGGATCGGACGACGAGTTCTCGGGATCCACATTGGTTTGTTATCTTTTTAGAATAGTATTTCTTAAAAAACCTAAAATCCAAAAATATGTTTTTGATTTTAGGGGGAGTAAGAAATTTTTTAAAAATTGTTGGAAAAAATCAAAAACATATGAAAATGTTGAAAATTCAAAAACATTGAAAAAGACAAAAAGAATTTTGTTGTTAAAAAGGAAATGATAGTACATCAGTGGACTATCACAGTATGCTAAAGAATTGTGAAGTTTTAAAAGTGATAAACAAGTCTTACTATGGATGTGTCAATAGGCTTTACACGTTCAATAGATTGTTTCCGGGATATAAACTAAATTTTACAACTGCTTAAACTTGTGGATTAACACATCTTGGATATATGGACTTAGTACTCCGAAATTTCGATTGAAGGGTTGCCTGATTCTGAGTTACGAGGTCTTTATAGATAGTTGATATATGGGGTATTATACAAGTTCTTCTGATTTTGCGGAAGCAATAGCCTAGAACTTCTATAATGCTTTTGTTAAAACCTCAAAATAGCATGCAAAACTTGAAAAGATTCGAAAGATCCAAAACATTTGCAATGCTGAAAAGATTCCTTAAGTGGAACACACCTTAAAGACGAGCCTTCATCTCTTTGTCTGTATGGTAGTACTAACCTGAGCTCTCAAGGTCTCGCATTAACCCAAAGACAGATATCAATTATGCTATATTAACCTGTAAGATGAAATCTAGGGAATCTGGATTCGGGAGTATATTCAAGAAGTGGAAACCATCGTTAAGTCAAGTTTAATAAATCATACCTAACATATCTTGGAACAATTGAGAAACGTGAAAAAGTTTAAGTGGACAAACATATCGACAATCTAAGTAAACAAGTTTAAATCTTAAAATCTCAAAAGGTCAACGGTACTAGTGATATATCTCAAACAACTGATATGATCCTTAGACACGAATTCACAAAAATATGTCTATAAATATGTTTGTACATAAATGCTTTTCAGATAAAAATCAAAAAGATTTTCAGTGTGTTTTAGCATAAAGTTTCTAAAACTCAAAAAGATTTTGTTTCTTCATTACTTTCAACAAGCCAATGATGGAGAATGGTTCTTCGAAGTCTGGTAAGGTGCTATAACAGTGAAAATTTTGATGACATTTGTTAAAATCCAAAATGTTTAGAAGTGTTCAAAAGTTCATTAAGTTGAAACTTTAAAATTAAAAAAAAAAACACATTGGTTCAATCTCAACGGTTTCAAATCGAGGTCATTAACTTGGACTCGGTAAATGAAATTGGTTAACCAAGGTCATTAACTTGGACTTGGTCAACAAAGTGGATTTCATAATTGGAAATTTTTAAGTGAACAAAGGTCTTAAATGTTAAAAGTGTTCAAGGTCATTAATTTGAACTTGAATATCTAAAAGAGTTGAGAAGATTAAAAAGAAGATTCAAACTTTGAGATTTTATAACAGAATTTTTGAATCTGAAATGTTTATTTGAATGTCTTAGAACTTTGAAACAGAAAGTAAAGTTGTAGGGGGAGCTGGATAAAACAATGTCCAAAGATTTCAGAAAGCTCAAAGCTAGGGGGAGTTTGAAGTCTAAAGATCAAGCAAAGGGGAGTCTGAAGCTAAAGCTTAAAGCTAGGGGGAGCATGTTGATTAAAAGTTTTATCAAGACAAAGCTCAAGAAAGAGGAAGAGGATATGTTAAAGTTTATTCAAGAACTAAAGATCGGAAGACTCAGAAGATTTTAAAAGTCAATGACTACGGAAACATCCAAGGGGGAGTCTGTTGGTGCATATGTCTGTTGCCTACGTCATTATGTATTGAGTCTGAGCGAATAGGGCTTAATCTGTTAGAAACAAGGCGTATTTAACATTGTATTAGGACAAGTTCGCTCATAATGGTTTGTGAGAAGTCAAGTTCGCCCGAACTTTCCACCTAACCAGTGAACTTCCACTCCTATATATAGGTGCCTTGGTTATTTCATATGTAACGTGGAGAGATTTTGGCACAGAGACGGTGAAGCTCTGTCGGATCCGGTTCTCGAATGTATTGAACTTTAGATCAATGAAAACAACATTTAAATGAGCAATTCTTGTTATTTGGTTAACTTGTCATTAGTTTCCGCCTAATCGGACAATAGATAACAAATTTAGGTTCCCTACTAATCGTGGACGTTCCTACAGACATTAGTCAACTTCGTGCGAAGTTGTAGTTTATACAATGTTATGATTTTAAACTCAGTTTGTGCGAAGTTGGTTTCTGAATTGTAAAACCTAAATGTGTGTCAAATTCGCGCGAAGTTGTGTATAACTTGGTCAAAAAATGATTTTTGTAATATAAGTCCGTGCGAAGTTGTGCATATGAGTGTCAAATTTTTGAAATTTGTCTAAGTATTTGTTGTTGTTATTTGTCGCGCAGCAAACTATGCAGCTTCCGTTCTCAAAGTTCCATAATACCTGTGTTTTGCTGGACACAAAGTTATATCCGAGTCTTGCACCGTTTTCTGAGATCTTAGAGTTTATGGGGCGTTTACCTGTTACTAAGGCGATCACCCGACAAACACTTAGTATACAGATCTCATGTTACATTTTTCTGGAACTCTGCTCAATACAACGAGATGGATAAAGTAATTACATCTCTTGTTTGTGTTGGTGATGAAGATAAAGAGATTATAGTGACAGAAGTTGACATTCGAAGGGTTTTGGAATTCACCGATGATGCAGCTAATCCCACAGGCTTCAATGAACGAATGGTTAAGGGATGCTTTTATCGAATGGGCTATCGAGGTCATGTGAATGCTTCATCATTCAAGAAAGGAGGTGTAGGGCTGCCATACAAATTCTTCTTACAAGCTATGATTCATGCATTCAGTCATAGAAGAACAGGCCTAGATAATATGCAAGATTATATGATGTGCATGGCGACAGCGTTGGTCTTAAACAAGAAATTCAACTACTCTCACATTGTATTTGATCATATGTCAAAGAACATGGGTAAAGAAAAGATTCTGTTATATCCTCGATTCGTCCAGATGCTTATCGATGACAAATCCAAGATATTAAGAAAGATTCGAACAATGTACTTTATTTGCATCATTTGGACGAAGACACCTTGAAGAAGCATAAACTATATCAACGACAAGATACTGCTCCAACTGCAAACCAATGTTTGGTGCCGTTGTTAAAGCTGACTACATATCACCACCTGATGATAAATGGAGAAAAGACGGTATTGGTGATGAAAGCGCTGAAACAGAACAATTGAAAGGTTCTGTAGCAAAAATGTAACTGGTACATCAAGGATGAACTAGAGAAGAAAAAGCGCAAAAGAACTTCGAAGAAAGTTGAAACTATGTTGATTGATGAACCTGAGAATGAATCTGAAAATGTTGAGAATGTTGCGGGTTCTAGTGTAGCAGTGAATGTAGAGAGTCAAGATATTGAAATTGAAACTGCTGAAGGAGATCGTGATGATGTTATCTCTGCTACCTCTGATGAAGATGGTGAATCATCTGAAGATTCTGCAGATATTCGCCATAAACAATATGAGAAAGAGGTGGAAGAAGAGAGGTTAAAGAAATGTGGTGAAGATTTATATGAACCATCTGCTGAAGAAGAGTCTGAAGAAAACAGGCCGAAAAAGAAATCAAAACATGTTTAGTCAAAGGCCGATACTGGAAAGAAAATAACGGGATCTCCAAGTACAAAAGGAAGAGTTTTACCTAAAAGAGATACGTTAGTCAAAGAAAGAAAGTCACACCTCCACAGGCATCACTAGTCCAAGAACAACCACCAAAAACTTCTGAAGTTCAAGAACCACCAACAGTGTCTGTACAAGTACCACAACAAACTCCTCAAGAACCTACTGCTACTACACAACCAATCTCTCCACAACAACAATCAACACCTAAGCAAGCAACGCCAAAGGCTTCATCCAAGCAGCATACTCCTCAAAGTCAAACGTCTGGTTAACGACAAGAAAGTTATTTCAAGAATGCTTTTGGAGATATTCCTTTCACTACTGGTAGTGTTGATAAAGAAATTTATTCTGATGAATTACTTGATATGTTTAACGAGTCTAAAGTTCAAGAGTTGGAAAGAAGGATTAAAGCTCTTGAAGTTCAAATCAAGCAGAATGAAACTTAGAAAGAAATAATGGAGAACAGGGTGAAATTTCTAGAGAATGATCGAGATTACATGAAATCAGTGGTAGATAGCCTTGGTTCAGATAATGAAAGGCTAAGGAAGATGATTGCAGAGCTCAAAATAGCAAAGGCCCTAAACAGCAAAAGATTCAGTATGCTACAACGTGTTCTAACCAACAATCTTGGTATAGATTTCATCGCTCAATACAATCGATTGGAAGTGCAAGATGAAAAAGAGCAAGCTGAGAAAGAGATGGCTACATAGGGCAAAGGCAAAGGAATTGAGAAAGAAACTGTTGTAACAGAAAGTTCAAATACTATTGAAGAGCCTGTGATTGAAGAAAATATTGAACGAGGATTAGTTATTGTTGGTGAAATGATTGATATTGCTGACAATCCTATTCTTCAACGTATAGCTGATTTAATACGGTCTCGAGCTGAAAGAACTGAAAATGATGTTGAAAACAATGAAGATGAGGAGATGAAAGAGGATGATAAAGCTGATGACAATGCTGACGATAAAGATGATGATTCAGATCATGGTAATGATGATGATGATTGTCAGGGTGGAGTTGGTATTACAGTTGAGTCTGCAAAGTTGCAGGACGAGTTTGATTATGATTCAGTGTTAATTTATGAAGTTAACACTGAGGATGCACAAAGTAAGAGAGAGCAAACAGGTCCAAAAGAGTTAGAAGAATCAAGAATTTTCACAGCTTTACCATTTACAGCTGTTCCTGATCAACAGCCCCTGATGATTATGCTTGATCCAAATATTGAAGAAGGAGAAATAGTGCATAACTACCCGAAAGAAGAATTAGCAAAGATGTTCGAGGTTGATGTTGATTCTTTCGAGTTTGATTTTGAAGAAGAGTTGGTGAACATTAGCACCTTTGAGCCTAAAGACTATGTTTACAAGCGAGTACCAGAAGCTGATGACTATGATCGTATTATTTTTGAAGATGCTTCTGATGATGAGATCAAAAAATATTCTGGTGTTAATACTGATAGTTTTCCAACGATTGAAGAGATTTTGAATCAGATAGATGTTGACTTGTTGAAGCAAAAGATTGATGAAGTGGTTAAAGATGGTATTATTCCGAAACGTTTATCTAAAGAACAGATTGCTGAAGCAAAGAAGTCATGGTTCAAAGAGATGCCAAAAGAAATGAAGTTTAAACATCCACTTGCATTCTTTACTCATGATAAAGACAAGTCACTTGGAGATATTCTGAGTTGGGGATGGATCTGGGAGCTTGATGTTTACGCTATAAAAAGAGAATTTGGTGTACAATACTTCAGACATATACACAACATAAATACATTACCTTTCTGGGATGTTGAAGAATTGGTACAGACGAGGAACATAAGCTTTCAGATGAAATTCAATGAACAATGTTTATGGAGGGTTATAAAGTTTGAAGCATCACGTGGTTTTGAACTATGGAAGCCGTTTATTTCGAAGAGAAGAGTAAAGATTGATAAAGTTACAAAAGAAAAGGATGTTACATTGGTGATGATAAGACCAAGGGCAATGAAGAATATGCCACTAAATCCAATTGAACAAGACTTTCATCCATACTTCTTATGGTGGCAGACGGATCCTGATACGTGCGAAGCCATGATTGTTTTACGAGCCGATGAAAATTGGGATATTGCTAAAGAAACAGATCCTAAATGTATTGAACGACAGAGGATTTGGGGTTTGTGGAGAACCATAAGGATAGTAGACCCGATTTGGCTAGTAAATTGTTCTAAAGAGGACGTGAAGTGTTTGTTCTTCAACAAAATATTTTACGATAAACGTGAAGAATGTAGGACCGATCCTTGATGCTTAGGAACCTAAATTTGATGTCTAACGTCCATAATAGCGGAAATATTATATCGTGTTACCAATAGACAAGAATTAATCATTTAAACGTCAGTTTTATTGATCAAACGTTCTGGATACAGACTGACAGAGCTTCGCCTCTACAATGCCAAAGACACTCAAGCTAGGTATTTATAGTTCAACAAGTTCGGCCCAAGGAGGGGAGAACTTGGCTAAGACACTTCATAAATACTTCATAATCTAGCCTATTCAGCTCTATACAATACAGACTCGATATAAGACTAGGACATAGACATTATGCACCAACAGACTCCCCCTTGGATATCGTCTTCGTCTTTTATCAGTCTTCAAACCTCTGTCTTCATATATACATTAACGTACCTGACCAAAGAAGTTCTTGAAAGGCTTCTTTCGTCTGTCTTGTTTCGGATCCGGCGTCTGATCAGTTGGCGGTGGTCTTTTAAAGTTAGCCATCATTAGCGAACTTTGCCTTGCAGCTTTTTCCATTCTTTCTTTGATAGCCTCACTTCTGGTTTCTTCTTTAAGAAATTCAACTCTCTCTAGATCCTCCACTTCGTTGCCACATTTTACCAGAATTTACATCACGTGCATAGCAAACGTTAACAACTTTCTGATACTGCATCGCTTGTACCTTTTCTCTTTCTTCAAAAACAATCTTGCTCTAGAAAATGCATTTTATATCTTCTCTCGAATAGTTAACCAACCACATAGGATCTAGAATCCTTATCGTCCTCCACAACCCTCTCATACCCTGATAACCCATCACTTCAACTCGTTCTTTAGCAATATCCAAGTGATCTTCAAACTTTAACACAATCACTGCTTCACAAGTAGCTGGATCAATCTGCCACCACTTGAACAAAGGATAAAAGTTTTGTTCGATTGGCATAAGCGGCATATTCCTCATGGCTCTAGGACGTTTCATAATTAACGTTATGTCCTTTTCTCCTGTAACCTTATTGATCTTTACTCTTCGTCTCGGAATAAACGGCTTCTAGTGATTCCAACCTTTAACAGCTTCGTACTTAATCATCTTCCACAACAACTGATCAACTGTCTTCATATGATAAGTAACATTCACTGTTTGCACTAACTCTTCCATATCCCAATATGGAAATGTCTTTAAATCAGCAAGATATTTGAAGTATTGCACTCCAAACTCTCTTTTGATTGCATAAACGTTAAGCTCTTTAAACCATCCCTAACTAAGTATATCACCCAAAGAAACATCTTTATTTTTGGTGAAGAATGCTAGTGGATGTCGAAACTTACGTTTACGTGGCATCTCCTTGAACCATGACTTTTTGGCTTCAGCTATCTCTTCTTTGGTCATCGGTTTAGGAATCTTTCCTTCTCGTAGCTCTTCAGCAATCCTATCTTTCAACATATCTTCATTGAGCTGTTTATACATCTCTTCAAATGTAGGAAAACTTTCTGAATCATGACCGATATACTTAGCTTTCTGATCTGATTCATCATCTGAGGACCAATCTTCACTATCACATGATTATACTCATCTGCTTCAAACCTTCTTTCGTACTGATACTCTTTAGGTTCAAATGTGTTAACATTCATAACTTCTTCAAAATCAAACTCTAAAATGTCAGCTTCAACTAGTTTCGCCAGATCTTCTTTTGAGAAATTATGTACAAACTCACATTCTTCAACATTGTGTTCCAACATTAGAATCAAAGGCTTCATAGGTACTGCAGTCATAGGCTTCGCAAAACGATCAACATCTAACAAATCAATATCATCTGAAGGCCCTTTTTGCCTTGACTCCCCTGGCTTTTATCTTCCATCTTATTCGATTCATCGTTCATCATATCAGAAAAATCAAACTCATCAGATACTTTAGCTTCATTGATCTTTAAACCTGTACCTCCCTAATCAAAATGATCACCACCTTGATAAAAATCATCATCCTCATCCCCAACATTCAAATCCTCATATCCTTCTTCCTCTTCATCTTCATTCTTATCTTTCTTAGCTTCATCATTGTCTTTTTCTTCAGTTATAATGATACGATCGGAAGGCTTGACAGATTCATCAACCTTTTGGATATCAGACTCAGAAGCTTTTGACACATCTTCAGTTATCTTCTCAGGAACATCAGAAGATTTTTCAGCAGAAGATTTAGGGGTTTCACCCTCAACCTGCTTTCCTTTACCACTCTCGGCCAATTCTTTCTCAGCACGTTCCTTGGCTTCTTGACGATCCAGACGATCGTATTCAGCAATAAAATCAATATTCAGATTGTTAGATAAAACCTTCTGTAATCTGATGAATCTTCGATCATTCAAAGCTTGAATTTTCTTTAATTCTGCAATCTCTGTCAGTAGTTTTTCATTGGCATCCTGCAGACTTTCTATCAACGCCTTGTAATATTCACGTTCATTCTCAAGCACCTTCACTTTATCGTCAAGAATTTCTTTTTCGACTTCGCTCTGATTCATCTTCTTTACAAGCTCAGCCTTTTCTATCTCAATCTGTGCAACTTTATCTTCCAATACCTTCACACGTTTTTCTAACATCTCAGCATTAGTCTCCGGGAAAAATTCATCCAAGTCTTCAAGACTGATTGGACCTGTGGCATATCACCAAACATACTTCCCCTTGGTGTTTTTGGTGTTGAATCTTTCGGTGTTGTAGTTTTCGGTGTTGACTTCTTCATTGTAGAACTTTCAGGAACAGAAGTCTTTGGAGCACTAGGTGATTCAGCGATTGGAACTTCAACATATTCAGACACAGGAGGTTCTTGTGTAACTCCTGGCCTTTCAGCTTCAACATGAACAATAACAGTAGGTTCTTGTGGAGGAGGTTCTTGTGTGGCTCCTTTCTCCTGAGCACCAGAAGGTTCTTGTGTGGCTTCTGTGCTTTGCACCTTACTTTTATATCTCTTGCTCACCGCTTTCTGAGCTTTCTAGCTTTTCGTTTTCCTTTTGTATGAGGTGACCCTGTAGTCTTCTTTGATATCTCAATTGCTGGAGACTTTGTATGCTTTGACTTTTTCTTTGGTCTCTCCTCGTCAGATTCTTTTTCAGTAGGATCAAAATCTGCATCCAATTTCCTTTCTTTTTCTACTCAAATTTTAGCCTCTGTCTTTTCTGGCTCCTTATCAGATTCTTCATTTTCGGAAGTAGCAGAAATCACATCTTCTTGAGTTGTTTTCACCATTTCTTGACTCCCAATAACTACTGCAGCGCTCGATCCAGCAACTGCTTCAACATTTTCAGTTTCCTCCTCATCAACAAGCAAAGTTTCAGCTTTCTTTGACGCTTGCTTCTTTTTCGGCTTATCAGCTTCAGCTTTCAAAAACCATTCACTCCTTGCCTTTGGTTTGAATTCCTTAAACCATTCTTGTTCAGCTTTAAGTTCTTTTTGGTCGGCGCTACCTTTTTTTTCCATTTGTTGTTTGGCGGCGATACATAATCTGAGTCTTTAATCGCTCCGAATACTGGCTTGGCAATAGGAGCTGAAGCTTGTTTCTGGAACTTGATAAGCTTCTTTACTATAGTTTCATCAAGATGAACTAGATAAAGAACGTCATTCGGATCTCGAGCAATGTTGGCATATTTTTCGTCAATCAACATCTGAATAAACCTTGGATATAAACACAATCTAGAATCCTCCATGTTCTTCGACATGTGTGTAAAAACCAACTTCGAAACATTGAAGGGCTTTTTCAAAATGAGCGCCGTTGCCATGCTAGCCAAATAGTCATGTACATCATCTAAACCGGCTTTGCGATGGCTAAATGTATGAATCAATGCATGAATCAGAAGCTTGTAGGGGTTAGGCACTTCCCCTTTCTTCAGCGACGGTTTGTTTACGCTTCCTTTGTAGCCCATACGGAAAAAGCATCCGCGAACCATCTTTTCGTCTAAACGAATCGGATCGTCTTCTTTGTCTTTGAGCTCAATTACTGTGATCGGCTTTAGCTCATCACCAACTTGTACTGTAGAAGAAATTGTCTTCTCGACAACGCTCAGGCTTGCATTCATCTAGAAATGAACAATATGAGAACGATATGATACGGTGCGCTCAGTAATTGCACGACGAATATGACATCTCAAGAAATTTCAAAATACTATCATATTCTTTCAGCGACGTATAGATCGTCTTATCAAGCGTGATTTGTGAGTTTTGGAAAACTCAACAGAAATAACACGCGTTGGAACCTGTGCGTGAAAAACAACGCAAAACAATTAGCACGCTTATCGAGAAAATTTTCACAAAAATTTCTAACACTTATATCAAGTTCGGGCGAACTTGATATATCTATTATAACAATTCTCTTTAACTAAGTTCACCCGAACATGCATCAATTACATGTTCTATATATAAGTTCGGGCGAACTTACACTTCAAACAATCCAAATTTTCTTATCAACAAGTTCGGTCGAAGATGCATATTAATCAGTTTTATTCACAAGATATTAATACAAGTTAATGCGAACTTGTATTAATCAACATTCAGAATTTTATAACTAAGTTCGGTCGAAGATTGCTTCTGAAACTTGTGATCATGTTTTGGACAAGTCTGGTCGAACTTGACAACAAATTCGGCCGAACTTATTGTCTTCCCCAAAAGACCAAACATGTTCAAACCATTTAATCAACTGTCTTTCTTCAATCAAAACAAGTTATATGGTCGATTTTAGGTTTTGATACAGAATCTATGATCAATTTTGTCCAACAACACCTAAATCTACCAGTTTTTAAGTTTTAGATCTGGTTTTGTTTTTTTAACAGTTGAATCATGGATTATTCTCCAATATCTCACCTCAGCCATGGTAATTGGTGTGTAAATCACCAAAAACGGACTTCAATCAGACAGAATAACGTTCCAAAAGGGTCAATTTCGCTTAAGATCTCTAAAAGCTCAAGTTCGCTCAATAAGTTCTGGAAACAGGTAAATGAGTTCGGCCAAACTTGAATGGTATTTATACCATGTCAAGTTTGGGCGAACTTGCAAAGCTCATCATGAAGGCCCAGACTAAGTTCGAGCGAACTTATCTTTTTAAAAACAACAACCAGCCATCTGCAAGTTCGGTCGAACTTGCTGATTGTTAAACTTGAATTGTTTAGCAAGTTCGGCCGAACTTGCCAAACCTCAAAATTTCAAACTTTTTCAACTTTTCATTTTAACCCTTGAACTTTCCAACTTTTTACCAGTTATGAAAATCCACTCAGTTGACCAAGTCCAAGTTAATGACCTTGGTTAACCGATTTGTCTGCCGAGTCCAAGTTAATGACCCCGGTTTGACTCGTTACGAACAAACTGTTAATATTTTAAAAAACAAACTTTCAAATTAATGAACTTTTTATCGTTTTGACTTTTTAGATTTTAACAGATTAGCTCCCAGTCCGTTTTCAAAGAGATTCCCACCAGTTCTAGCACCTTACTAGACTTCGAAGATCCGTTCTCCAACATTGGTTTGCTGAATACAAATGTAGAAATAAAATCTTTTTTTTTAATTTTTGTAAGTTTATGCTAAAACACACCAAAAATCTTTTTGATTTTAATCTATAAAGCTGAAATACAATGTAATAAGCAATGTAGACTATGTACAAGCATATTTACAAACATATTTTTTTGAATTCGTGTCTAAGGATCATATCAGTTAATTGAGACATATCACCAGTACCGTTGACCTTTAATAGACTTTAAGTTTTAAACTCGTTTACCTAGATTGTCGATATGTTTGTCCACTTAAGCTTACCACATTTCTCAACAGTTTCAAGATATGTTAAGGTATGATTCATGAAACTTGACTTATATGTGGTTCCCACTTCTTGAATATACTCCCGTATCCAGATTCCCTAGATTTCATCTTACAGGTGAATATAGCGTGATTGATATTTGTATCTGGGTTGTGCGAAACCTTGAGAGCTCAGGTTAGTACTACCGTACAGACAAAGAGATGAAGGCTCGTCTTTAAGGTGTGTTCCACTAAAGGAATCTTTTCAGCATTGTATATGATTATATCTTTTGATACTTTTCAATATTGCATGCTATTTGGGGTTTATAACGAAATTATTATAGAAGTTCTAGGCCATTGCTTTCGCAAAATCAAAAGAACTTGTATAATACCCCAGATATCAACTATCTATAAAGACCTCGCATCTCAGAATCAGGCAATCTTTCAAACGAAATTTCGGAGTACTAAGTCCATATTTCCAAGATGTGTTAATCCACAAGATTAAGCAGTTGTAAAATTTAGTTTATATCTCGCAAATAGTTTAATGAACGTGTTAAGCCTATCGACACATCCACAGTAAGACTCGTTTATCACTTTTAAACTTTACATTTCTTTAGCATACTGTGATTGTCCATGATGTACTATCATATCCTTTTATGACACTGAATTCTTTTTGTCTTTTTCAATGTTTTTGTACATTTTGAATTTTATATGTTTTTGGATTTTAAAATTTTCGAATGTTTTTGTATTTTCTCTAATATTTCTCCGCCTAAAATCAAAAACATCTTTTTGGATTTTAGTTTTTAATAAACTTCTAAACTAGAAAGATATTTACAAACCAATGTGGATTCCGCGAACTCGTCATCCGATCCGTATTCAACCTCAGCGTCCCCACCTGTCAGCAAATTTTTCATACCATTAGTTCTCAACAAGTATTTAAACCATGACAATGAAAATGGTTTGGAATAAAAATCAGCCTTTTGTTCGTCGGTGTAGATTTTTTCTATTCGTACCAATTTCTTTTCATAGCAATCATGAATGAAATGATAACGAATTTCAATGTGTTTTGTGCATGAGTGATGAACCGGATTTTTAGTTATATCGATGGCTGCCTTGTTATCATCATACAGCGGAGTGTCTAGAAATTGCAGACCATAGTCTCTCATCTGCTGTTGAATCCACAAAATTTATGAACAACAGCTGGAGGCCGAGATATACTCAGCTTCACAGGTAGAGAGAGTGACCGTAGTCTGTTTCTTACACTGCCAGGTTACCATTCTTGTTCCGAAGAACTGGCATCCCGCTGTAGTTGATTTTGAGTTCAACTTATCTACACCAAAATCGGAATCGGCATAGCCTGTGAGGTCGAAATTGTCGTTCTTCGGGTACCACAAGCCGGTGCTTGGGCATCCTTTCAGATATCTGAAGATACGCTTCACGATCTGCATGTGTAAGATCCTCGGGCTTGACTGATATCTGGCGCATAGGCAGGTTGGATACATAATATCTGGGCGCGATGCCGTCAGATATATCAGCGATCCAATCATCAATCTGTATAACGTCTCGTGAACTTTGGCTCCAGTCTCGTCAACACAAATGCCATGATTGAGAGCAAGATGCGTAGATAGAGGCTTCAAGCTTTCCATTCCAAACTTCTTTAAGATGTCGTGAACATACTTAGTCTGGTGAATGAAAATACTATCCGGAAACTAATCTACTTGCAAACCAAGAAAGAACTTCATTTCGACCATCGAGGACATTTCGAATTTCTTTTTCATGATTCCCTCAAACTCTTTGCAGAGACTATCATTTGTAGATCCAAAGATGATGTTGTCAACGTAGATTCGAACTATAATTAGATGGGCATCAAGTTCTCTGGTGAAAAGAGTACTATCCACAGTTCCTCTGATAAAGCCGTTTCCGATGAGATGTTGTGATAACGTCTCGTACCAAGCTCTCGGGGCTTGGTGTAGACCATAAAGAGCTTTATCCAGTAGGTACGCTTTCTTTTTGTTAAGTGGATCGATAAACCCCGGTGGTTGTCCAACGTACACCTTTTCACGTAATTTGCCATACAGAAAAACTGATTGACATCCAATTGATAGACCTTAAATCCTTTCATGATGCAAAAGCTAGAAAAATTCGAATAGATTCCAATCGAGCCACTGGTGCATAGACTTCTGTGTAGTCTATCCCTTCCTGCTGGTGAAATCCCTTAACAACAAGCCTAGCTTTGTTAGAACAATAACCCCTCTATCATCACGTTTACACTTAAAGACCCATTTTGTATCAATTGCTTTCTGATTTTCTGGTAGGTCTTCAAGCTTCCACACACCCAACTTCTCAAACTGCAATAATTCTTCTTGCGTTGCTTGTACCCAGTTTTCATCTGCTAAAGCTTCATTAACTGTTTTAGGCTCAATCTGAGAGATGAAACATGAATAGAAACAATAGTTCTTAGTTGTAGCAACACGTATGTAGAAACAACTGAGTGTTTTATTAATTTGCCCTCGAGTTCTAACACCAGTTTGAAGTTCTCCGATAATATTTGTTGACGGATGATAAGAATATGATCGCGACAATTCTTCACTTGGAACATCTACTGAGTTTTGCTGATTCGTGATGTTGAGATCAACAACCAATTCAATGTTTGGAGAGCTTGATGAAGCTTCATTTCTGTTGTTCGGGACTGCAGATTGATTAAGAAGACTTGTTATCTGCTCCACTTCTTCATCTGAAGAAGATAATTCCCCATCAGCATCAAATGTTGGTGCTTCATCTGAATCAGAATCTTGATTTTGAGGCATACTGGGCTCCGTTGTTGTATTCACTGGTTCAGTAGAGGCAATTGTTGGAAGATTAGCATGTGTTGATAATGTTTCAGGAACATTTTCAGCCGGAACACCACTAATGTTTGAACCTGCGCCATAAGAAGATGGATCCAACGTGGGTTGATTAACCACAATTGGTCGAACAATTTGCTCTTGATTCGCTGACTTGTGAAGATAAAATAACGCTGCAACTTCTTCGTCAGTTGGTTCTGTGGGCAAGTCAAAAGACTTCCAAAGGTCTTGATAGTTAAACAGCCACGCGTCACCTTTCCTTTGAATAGGATCCGTGTAATTGAAACAATCTACGTGCTGTGCTTCAATAACCTTTCTCAATGAAGGAACATATACTCTTCTCAACGGACTCGCATATCCGACAAAGAATCCTTCGAGAGATTTAGCTCCAAATTTGCCATCTTGGTCTATTACGGTACATGGAGCACCGAATGGTTCTAAGAACTTCAAATTTGGCTTCCATCGGTTTATCATCTCAAAACATGTTTTCTTTGTTGGTTTGCAGTGAGAACCCTGTTTAGCGTGTAGCAAGCCGCAGCAACCGCTTCACTCAAGAAGCTGATTGGAAGTTTAGAATCTGCAAGCATTGTTCTCGCATTTTCAATCAAAGTTCTTTTTTCCGTTCAGCTACTCTGTTTTGCTGTGGAGTATAGGGAGCACTAAACTCGTGCAAAATCCCTTTTGTGTTGCAGAATTCCTTCATTTTGTTATTCTTAATCTCTGTGCCATTGTTACTGCTAATGCGTCAGACCGGCAGATGATAAATGTTCTCGAGTTTCTTGAATAGAATAACCAAGTTCTTGAACATTTTGTCTTTTGATTCTTGAAAGAATACCCACGAATATCTTGAATAGTCATCTGTCACGACCAAGCAATATAAGTCTCCTGAGATGCTTCAAACGTCAGGACCAAATAAATCCATGTGGAGACGTTCGCAACTTGATTGAGTTTAGAATTTTCTTCGGATGCGACTTCTTGATCTGCTTTCCCTTTTTGCATTCCAAGCAATGATCAGACATCTGAAAACTTCAAAGATTTACGCCTTCTACAAGATCATTATGAACCAAGAAATTCATTTTTCGCAAATGAATATGCCCCACCTTACGATGTCAAAGAATAGAATCTTTTTCAGTAGCCTTTGATACAAAACATTGTGCTGATGATGATGAAGTGGTAGCGACACCCATATCAAGGACATATAAATCATTCTCTCGTGGTGCTCACATCAGAATCCACTCATCTGGTATTTTGAATCCCGGCTTCAAGATAATACACTCCTTGTCATTGAAATGGACTTTAAATTTCTTGTCACAAATCTGCGAAATACTCAGAAGATTGTTCTCAAGTTCTGCAATATAGTTCACGCGGTCAAAAGAAACTACGCCATTGGAGAGTTTTCCCTCGGCGACTATCCTTCCACCTTGATTTCCTGCAAATCCAACATATCCACCATTGATAGCTTTAATGTCGAATAGCAATGCCTTCATTCCCATCATATGCCTGGACGCTCCACTATCCAAAATCCACTTTGAAAGTACGGATCTTTGGAGCCCCTACAAAGTTCAGAAATTAGGTGAAAAGCTCTACCCAAGCCTTCTTGGTCTTGGGTTTTACTGGATAACCATCATCAAAAGCATATTCAAACTCATCAACATCGTCAAAATCAAATTCATCATCTGTTTCAACAATGTTAATGTTTGAAAAAATCACTTTTTTCTTATCTTTTACAAATTTAACATTATCGATCTTGATTTCTGTTTTGATTTCTTTCACATTCTCACTAGTCTTTACCTGCTCTGACTTAGTGATTTCAGACTTTGATTCTTTTGTTGGCAGTCTTTACTAGCTCAGACTTAACAACACTAGATGTTGTTGACCTTTTCTTGGCAAATCCAGGTTTGAGATTTGATATTAGCCTTTTTGATGTAAGACTTGACCTAGAAGTTTCACCTTTTTTGAAAATGGAATTTTCAAAAGTCTTTTCAGACTTTGGTTTAACTTTGATTCTGATTCATTTCGTTTCAAAATCTTTACAGGTTTTGCAAACACTGGTTGCTTTGGTTTAACAACATTTGAATCTTCTTTTCTTCAAAGATAAGCCGGTTTTGATTTCGGACATTGTCGTGCCATATGACCAATTTCTTTGCACTTGAAACACGTCCGATTATCAAGTGGATGTCCTTTAACAGATGGTTTTTCCCTACTTGAAGTTTTAACACCACTTGTAACCTTGGCTTTATCTCGAATTTCTTTCTCTTTCTTGAACTCATCATTTGATTGCTTACCAATCAAATTCTCCTCAAGAAAAGTACTTGTCCCATATACAAACTTCATATTTTTATTTTTATATTCATGAAATGGTGACGGTTTCTTTACAGATTCATTAGTTTCTTCTTCTAAACCCAACCCCGCTCTCCGGTTTTCCAGATGATCACCACCGTTTCTTTGGTAATTGTTTCTTTTAGGTTTGGATTAGAATTTTTGTTCATTGATTACCAATTCCTCTGATGTGACTTCCACAAGTTTAAAGAATTTGTCGAGCAATTCTTCCTTCACATTCTGAATCGGGAAGCTATCATCAAAGTATAGTCTATCTGAATCCTTAATTTTGTACATTACAATATTAGGATCATCACTTAGACCATCCTCTGACGACTTATCGTCATTTCAGACTGTGAATCAGAATTCTTTGAACTCGAGTCGGCGCTTTTGAGGTTGCCGTCATCAGAATCACTTAAAACGTTTTCAACCACTTTGTTAACCACAGCGTTGTTATCTTCATCAGATTTAGCATAGACTATATCAATGTTCTCTGGCAACTTGTTTTTCTTTTCAGAAAGTAATTCAACAGTGAGTGCCTTGTCCATCCCGTCTGTAGATTTAACACAGTATTTCTCACAAAGAGGTGGAGGAACATTGCTATATTCTTTGCCCGCTTTCCTTTTAGGTTTTTCTTCCATTGAGATTGTCGGAAGAATGTGATCGATAACATACGTGTTGGTGGTATAACTTCTTAACAATTGTCGAACTCTTTCAGTTTTGATTGTCATGTCTTGAAGTTGTTGTTAGATTTCAGCAATGGTGTTGATATAAGTGTTAATTGCTCTTTGTTTATCCATTATTGTACCACTCAACATTCTTATATTATCATGTTGTTCGATGTTATTTCTGTTGAGTCTGCCATAATCATTTTTCGTTTTGTCATACGCTTCTTTCATTGTGCGATAATCATATTTTAACAAATCGTTATGCACATTGTGTTCAGCGATGATCTTTGATTTTTCGGCACATTCGACACAAGGTTCAGTACATTTTGTACAAGGTTTCTCAACCTCTACAACTTGCCATTAAAGCTGTATCTGCCATGTCCTTGAGGTCTTCGACTTTCATTTTTTGAGTGACATCAATGATCACTTCATCAATCTTTTTCTCCTCAACCGCTTGTTCTTTCGAGCTTCCATCAAAATGACCTGCAAAATTGTCACAAGAATTAGAGGATAAAATTCCTTGTCTCTGCATTTGGATATATTCCTCTTCTTCCTGCTGCTGATGCAAGTATTGTTCCAGAAGAGCTTGTTCGAAAGCTGCTGCTTCTGCTGCCGCCGCTGCTTCAGCTGCCGCCGCTGCTTCCTCTATAGAATTATCTTCAACTATCTCTACCATCAAAGCAACTCCGGTCTTTTTCCCAATATAAGAGTTCCAATCAAAATCGTCATCTTCTGTGGATGCAACCATGGCTTTCTTCGTGGTCTACTGTTTGGCTTTTCTTGGATCTCAACTTGAGTTTTCTTCGGGAATGGTTTATATTGAAGTTCCCTCTTGTAATATTCATTCCCTCCTCCGAAAGGACTTTGATTTCCGGTTGCCTCTGTGTTTTTACACTCTCTTTTAAATGTCCCTTCTGTCGACATTTAAAGCATGTGACTTTAGATTTGTCAAAACCCAATTTGTTGCTGGAGTTTCCTATGTCGCGGCCTGTGAGTGCAACGAACTTTGTCACTCTCCTGATGATCGAAGCTAAGGACCATTTGATGTCCATTAGTTCAAGTTCTTCCTCGTCTAACTGGTCATAATCTTCTGCGGTCATCTCGGGATTTCTGATTTTACCGGCAATTAGACATTCATAAGATTCTAAAACGGTAGCGAGTAGTGACATATGTTGTTTTGCAACTTCTTATGAAACAACATTGTTCAAATTCACTGCGATGTTGCAATTGTAAACATTCAGATCAGAACTTTGTTGTTGGTTCTGATTTGCCTGACTTTGAAATGTTGAATTTGAACCGGTGCTCGAGTAAGAACTTTGTGGACTTTGGTCATACTGAGGCTGTGAATGATTCTGATTCTGTGGAGAAGCATTCATGTTTGCACTAAAAGAATTTCCAATTTTTTGACACGGAATATTCTCTTGCATTCCGGTTTTGTAGTACAAACCGATGTCTTGAACAACATAGCGTTCTTTGACTTTGCTATCTTTAGAACCTCCATTTCGTGGCCTTCGAGTTTATCGATAAAGGTTGAAAACTTGAAGAATTCCCACTTATCACTGTTCTTCAGAACCATCAAATAAGTTGACCATTCTCCCTCTGGTAGTGCGTCAGCAAGTTTGTCGATGTATTCTTGTTCCGTCTTCTCAAGACCGTGTCTTCGCATTTGCACTTTGAGATGATAGAAATGCTCAATCATTTGCTTAATGGTCTCATTCTTTAGCATGCTGAAGATATCGAACTCTTTCAGAATGAGAGCCTTCTTGCTTTTTATCATTTCAGCACTGCCTTGGTATTTCTTCTGTAACGACAACCAAAGTTCTCTTGCAGTAGTATACTCTGGTAGTAAGATCAGGATATCTTTTTTGACAGACTGTTGGATGAGACTGATCATTTTTTTCGCTGCAATGTATTCATCTCTCTGTACTGTCGAATAGTTGTACTTCTCAAGAACTTGTTGATGGTCATCTACTGGAACAGTGTAGCCTCTTTCAATTGACACCCAACCAGCGAAGTGCATGGCTTGAACCAAGTAGGTAAACTTCTCTTTCCATGATTCGTATTCGTCTATGCTCATCAGCTTAGGCAGTTTGACAGTCGTTCCCATTTCGTTATCAAGATTGACTTGATTAATCACATTGGCGTTTGACGAACTAGCTCCGGACATGTAAGCTCTTAGTTGATCCTCCATGGTGAATAACGAAACGCGTACGCTGAAAAACTTTCAAAAACTTTGAAAACAATTAGTCCTACTACAAGTTCGGTCGAACTTGTAGCAACAAATGAAGAATTCTTGGATTTTCTAACAAGTTCGGTAGAACTTGTTAGATTGGTTTTGAAAAGATTTGATTATCTTCGGTCAAAATTATAACACCAAACAATCAGATCTTCGAGCGAACTTGTCAACACAATTTTGATGAAATACAAGCAAGTTCGGGCGAACTTACTTAAAACCTTCTTGATTTTACACAAGTTCGGTCGAACTTGATGTAAAATTAACGAAAATTCAGTATCTTCGAGCGTACTTAACTTAAATTTCCTCAAAAATCACCTAAGTTCGGGCGAACTTACTAAAAATCACTTGAAAAGTGATGTTTTAGGGCAAGTTCGGCCGAACATGGCCAATAAGTTCGTTCCTGAGGGTTTTCAAAAACATGGTTTTTTTCAAAATTTCGACATAAATTCGTTTGAATTTGGTCTTCAATCTTTCAAGGGTTTATCTTTGTTATGTTTTACATGGTATATTCAAAATTCAAAAGATTTTGACCAGGAATTCTTCATTTTGTGATCAAAAGTTAAGAAAAAAGAAGAATGGAGTAGAAAATAGAAGTGCTATTGTCTTGATACTATCAAATCAGGTTGTTCTAGCTCTGATACCCCTTGTAGGACCGATCCTCGATGCTTAGGAACATAAATTTGATATCTAACGTCCATAATAATGGAAATATTACGTCGTGTTACCAATAAACAAGAATTAATCAGTTAAACGTCAGTTTTATTGATCAAACGTTCTGGATACAGACTGACAGAGCTTCGCCTCTGCAATGCCAAAGTTACAAATGAGACACTCAAGCTAGGTATTTATAGTTCAACAAGTTCGGCCCAAGGAGGTGTAAGTTCGCCCAAACTTTCCTATGCAAGTTCGGCCGAACATGCCTGAACATGTTAACACATGGGCAAACTTGGCTAAGACACTTCATAAATACTTCATAACCTAGCCTATTCAGCTCTACAATACAGACTCAATATAAGACTAAGACATAGACATTATGCACCAACAAAGAAGTTCAAGCCAAACAATACTATGGTGTGATCAATGTATGATTATGCACATGGTATTACTAAGGGTATATGTGGGAATCAAGATGGCGAGAACTTGAACGAGAAGAGTTTTTAAAGGAAGAAAAGCGTTTAGAACGAATTCATGAAAGGGGAAGAGAAGCGAGACTTCGACGAATTTAATTCATGAAATGGGCGCCTCCTACAGATCAAACGCCGATACCGAAACAAGAACGAAGAAGGAAGTTGTACAAGAACTTCTTTGGTCGTTAAAGTCAAATTTTTGAAGATTGAAGATTTTGAAGACTGATCAAGACTACGACATTATGGTCCACCAAGCGCCCAAGAATTAAGAATGCAATCATTCATAGAAACCTCAAGATCGCATTGATCTTACATGATTGAAACAATGATGTTGGTGCACGATGTATAATGTCTAAGTCTTAGATCGAGTCTGTTTGTAAAGGGTTTGAATGTGTTAGATTTTGTAATATTTAAGGTGTTTGAGAGTCAAGTTCGCACGAACTTGTTATGTAATAGGCAAGTTCGCACAAAGTAACACTTCGTGCGAAGTTGACCTAGGTTGTTTTGGTGCGAACTTGATCTTCTATATATCGACTTGGTTCTTTCATTGTAATAGGTTTTTCAAAGTCAACGACGGAGCTCTTGTCAAATTGGAACTTGAATGTACATTTGAACAGTTAATGAATTGACGTTTGAACTAATGATCTTGTGTTCTTGTCACTATTCATATTAATTCCGCAAATATGGACTAGATATAACTTAGGTACCATTGCTATCGGAGGAAATCGATCCTACAAATGATAACGTGAATAACCGTAATCCTTCTACACACTAACCCATGTGATGAATATGTCAATATCCCTTGAGCTCCACGAGCACCAACAAGATTGTTATAATTTCCATAGATGTCGAAAAGAATGCAATGAGGGAGTGCAGCATGGCTCATGCCATACTATCCCTTGGAGTAACACAAATGTCAAATGACGGAATTTAATGTAACCTTTTCCAATAAAGGAGATGAGGTGCCATAGGCACCAAGGAACCAACCCATGTACAAGAACTCTAGAACGTAGAGGAAAAATCATCCCTGGGTGGTTAACCAATTTTGTTTGTTTATGACTAGTCTCAACTGACTCGTGATATAGATCGAATATTAGGTGCGAACAAATACGTGTGGTCTTTCTATATCGTAGGATGTTATAGTAACCACCCAGTTAGTTTTCTACTAGATTGAAACTTAACAACTTACGAATTTCGAATTGATAGTGATCATTAGCTTGACCCGCAGAGCCCGCCAGGATTCCATGCACTACAAGTTGTTATTACATAGGCCCCCATAATAATAAATTGCCTTGCATGGTCACCCTAGTATTCTCTCGTTCAATCAGACGATCAGTCAGAGAGAGCACACTACTGTCTACATACCTTCAACATAGAAGCAACCATCTTCTATGGAATCAAGCTTAAGGCCCCCCTTAGGAACCTCGTCCAGCATAAGCTCCGCAATAGACGCGAGGTTGATATTCTCATCATGCGAGTCAAGAGTAATAATATAATTCAAAGTTGAAGGCATTTCGTTCTTGGCAAATAATCCGTACAATATATATACATGTATAGGTTAGAAAAAAAAATATATTCTACATACAATATATCTTTCATGAAGATCACCATATCTCATGCCATGCTATCATATTTATTCTCATGTGAATCAACTTAATGTTTCGTGTCTATCCCTTATAGACGAATCATGTATTGACCCTTGCTCGTTACTTATGGCTGAGCTCGTGTGAAAGCTTCTCGTGTCATCGTGACACAATGAAAACCTTTTGTCATTTTTGGCATATTTTGAAAATATTTTTGGGATGTTATTAAATTTGTTTTCATCTGAGAGCCCCTAGTGATTGTAGACCAAACTTAGTAAAAGTTTTCCCCAGTTCACTACAACCAAAGCTCTGATACCAATCCGTCACACCCTGGTCATAGCGAAAGCGCAAGTGTGTGATTATGAGGTGATCACTGAATCCAATCGTGTAAGCAATATAACTTAACAACGATGCCATAAATATATTGATTTTGAAGAAAAAGTTTACAAGTTCCCAAGGTGAAATCACAAGCTTCAAAGTAGTTCACAACGTTATCCCAAATATAGTTTTTAAGTTACATTACACCTTGAAATAAAAATATTGTTTTCATCATAAAAGCATGTTGAGGTTCTAAGTCCTATATACCCATACAAGGTTGGGATATAAGAGGCAAATCCTCCAAAAAGGCAGTCATTGTCGTGTTCGTTCCCTTTTCTTGAGGCCTTTCACTAGCTCAAGTCTTGTTTCCTGAAATACATGTAATTTTAAAAAGTCAACAAAAGTTGGCGAGTTCATGTAGTTAATGGTTTCGTATGAATCATCATGTTTGTCAACCAATAATGAAATCTTAGTACGATATTAGCATTCATGGAGTTTAAGGATCTATCAGTGTGTAGCGAGCACCCTGACATATGTGCCATAAGTAAGTAACCAACCTGAGACAACATTCACATCATTGGGATCACGAAAGCACTCCTAAGAGTATACCAACCAGGAGTGGAGCACGCCTCAAACTCAATAGATCTATACCTTTTGCACCTTGGTCACTAAGTGATTAATGGTTACTATTGTCATCATCCTACTTATGCACATTAATCGTGTTATCATCTAACCCTATAGCTACATATCGTTTGTTATAACATGTATTTCCCCTTGATAATTTTAAAAACAAAACTTTGAAATATTTGAAAGGAAGGACATGAACAGCGTTCTTTAGAGTCGTACTAATGTAATACGAGTGTCTGTATATGTCTGTAACCTACAAGTGCGCTAATTCTATTAGACACTTAGGTCTTATTGGACCTCGTACAAGTTTTTCATCTTGAATTCTTGGTATGTATTTATTTGTTTTGTTATAACAACTTTAATGTTATTATTTTGTGTTGGTAGTTTGTTTATTCAATCGTTGTTGATATATATATTTCACAAATATATATATAGGGTAAGGTTCATGCGAGAACCACCTTTATTGCGAGAACCGCGAGAACCTCCTTTATTGCAAAATAAAATCTACTTGTTTCAAAAAAAACTTTTTTTTCGAGTAACAGTTATCCATGCACATGTGCATATGTATCATAACTTCGACAAATTCCGTAATACATTATCAGTAGTAGACAATTGCACTTTAATTTACAATACCATCCGTAATACACTACTTTTTACATTACCATTATTCAAAATGCACATGTGCATCATTATGTATAACCATTATATAACGTGTCTGGTACAAAAAGTTTGTGATTTTGAATGATGAATCAGGCTCATATACATGTTTTTTGGTTAGTTATATCTAGTGGTTGATGGTTTGGTTATAGTTGTCACTTTATGATGTAATATGTTGATTGGATGGTAACGTATTCAAAGTAGTGTACCAAAACACCTTATTTCATGTTGATACATATAGATGCATGTGTGCATTTCTAATATTCGTAACGTAAAAAGTAGTGTATTACACATGGTAGTGTAAATGAAAGTACAATTGTCTAATATGTGTAACGTATTACGGAATTTGTCGAAGAAATGATACATATGCACATGTGCATGGTGGTGTATTATGGATGGAATGATAGATGAAAGAGAAAGTGTATTCAAAGTAGTGTACCAAAACACCTTATTTCATGTTGATACATATAGATGCACATGTACATTTCTAATATTAGTAACGTAAAAAGTAGTGTATTACATGTGGTAGTGTAAATCAAAGTACAATTATCAAATGTTTGTAATGTATTACAATTTGTCAAAGAAAAGATAAAAATGCACATGTGTATGGATAACTTTTACTCCAAAAAAAATTGAAAATTTTTTTATTGTTGACGAAATATAGCGATTTTTTTAAAAAAATATTAAAAAAATTTGGGTGTTTTTTAGATTTTTTTAAGTATTTTTTAGGTGGTTCTCGCGGTTCTCGCAATAAAGGGTGGTTCCTAACGGATCCTTACCCTATATATATATATATATATATACACATATATATATATATATATACATGCATATATATATATATACATACATATATATATATACATACATATATATACATACATACATATATATATATATATATATACATACATATATATATTGTCATGTATTTTATCGTGTATGAACGGGCCTCGCCCTTCATATGTCCTTGTGCCTTGCACGCGAGTCATCGGGCCTAGCCCATGTCTTTGTGTCATTGGTCCTAGCCCACTCTTTATGTGTTTGGGCCTAGCCCATGTCTTTTTGTTATTGGGCCTAGCCCATGTATTTTATGTCTTTTGGCCTAACCCATGTGTTTATGTGATTAGGCATAGCTCATGTATTTGGTGTATTTGGGCCTTGCCCATAAGTCTGTATTCTTGCACTTTTTTTAAATTTCCATAAGTTTGAAGTTTTTAAGTATTCTAATAAACTTATATAAAATCTCTTGGAAACTTTTATATGTTTCAACTTTCCGGATTTTGGTTATTGGTAATATATATACATTCGTTAGGTGTCTAAAACACATTATTTTTAGACATGTCGTCGTAGTCATTTAATGTATATATTTTCACGTCAAAAGTCGCTCAAGTTTCGTAGTAGCTCCTCATGATGGCAATATGCTCGTTTGTCGACCGTGAAACGGTATATTTTATAAATTCATCCGTTGTCCGAATTATCCGCTTGTCCGATTATTTGTTTTAAGATTTTTGTAAAAGTACATGGGTCCATGTAATTTATACTTGGTGATTTTCAAGTATTTGTTGTGTTGTATTAGTTGGGTATTCTTGTATTTAACATGTATACCCTAATAGTTCTAGATACATACACAAGTATTATACACACCAAGTGAAGTATTTAAGATATATAATTTTTCCCAAAATTATACTTGTTGATATATATATCATTTCCATCCATTTTAAATTAGGAGAAATATATATAAGTTTTAATAAAACTATTGGATGATTAAGACTTAAACTTTATCATTAAGGTTTGCCTAATCACGATTAACCATTTTAATCACCCTTTAATTACTCCTTAATCGCGATTAGATTTTTAGAAAATTTCGCATAGTTTCCCCTAAACTACGGCGTTTTCCACGTTTATTTAATATATTTAATACATGGTTTAACTCAATCATCATCATCAAACTCAACCAAGTTTCAAGACACCAACTTTGCTTGCATTTCATCCTCATTTCCATAGACTTTTTGTAAGTATATTTTTAACCACATCTTTAAAAATAATAACATCTTTATACATTTTCTAACAAGCTTCTTAAAAATTATCATTGTTCTCATACTTTAAAGTCTTGGTGTTCCTTTGTCTAAACACACTTGTTTATGCTACTTTTTAAGATGATCTTAGTGAAAACCATGGTGTTTAACTTTTATAAAAGTTATATTCATCACAAATCATCTTCTGGTTTATGTAAAAGTCCATGGAATATAAGGATGGTGATCTTGTTTAGATCTAAACATCAAGATGTTTAGATCATCATTCCTATCCTAGATCATACAAGATCATGCACTTAAACATCTTAATTTAACATAAATAACAAGATTATACTAACTAGTTAACACTAATACACATAATTAACACATAATACATATTTATTAGTAGACTTTTAAGTGATGATTACGGTTTTAAGATTTGTTTTCTTTAGTATTCAAGATGATCAACTTGTACTTTGGTGAACTACATACTAAAAGAAGCTTAAAATAGTAAAAGATGAACTTGATGAAGAAGTGGGTGGTGCTCCGGTGATGTATACGGTGATGTGGGTGGTGTACGGTGGTCGGAGGTGGTTAATGGAGTGGTGGTGGTTTACTGTCGTGGTAATGCTTCAATGAAGACGAGAGTAGGGTGTACGATTGGTGGTACGAAGATGATGACCAAATACTCAACAAATGAGACGAAACGATTATGGAGTTGCAGGTTTTCGGTTGGACGGTGAACGATGATGCAGGTGAAGTGGTGGTGTTCGATGGAGAAGATGAAGATGGTGATGATTCGAAGTATATCGCGGATGCAGTTATGATCTCGGATCTAGTTCAGATGTATCTAAAAATGATAAGGATCTCGGATGGAAGATGTTAATGAAGATCTCGGATGATCTCGAATGAATGCTATGGTATCTCGAATAAGATGATGTTGATCTCGGATAAAAGTTGATGAAGATGAAAGGAACTCGGATGATATGATAATTCGAGATGCTATTTTCATATAGTCCTAGATTGTGATGTTTCGGATGTATGTAGAGACAACTCGGATGATGATGATGTATATTTTTTATAATATATATATCTCGGATGCAGAGGAATGTTGATTTCGAATAAGCCAAAACCAATATTATGATGAGCTGATGATGAATGTCAGTTATGATTTTTGATTAGATTTTTTTGAATATTTTTTAACTAAAACAAAAGAACTTTTAATCTATTTAAACACCTTTTTAAAGTTCAAAGCAACAAAATATAAAGGTTTTTCAATAACTCTGATGAACACCATGAAGAACACGAAACACCAACCCAAGAATTCTAGAAAACTTCAATTTTTGATATCGATCCGAGCCTAGAAATAGGTTCGATAGGCTCTGCTACCAATTGAAAGTCTCAAAATCCGGATCTAACAACAATATCAAACGATCACCAAGGATGGGCAAAATCCAAACTTGATGATATTCAAGAAACCCGGAAAATAACAACAAGATGAACGAGAATAACGCACGATTCACTTTTAAACTTGCATACGATTCTATTACTTTTACAAGCAAAACCGTCTGATACAAGTACTTCTCTCTCTAGATCTCTCTCTCTCTCTCTAGTCCCTAATGGAGGCTATCTCTAATGGCTTCTCCAAAGCTTAACCCTAATTATTACATAATGTTCTATTTATACCTAGGGTTTGCCCATGCCCTCATGGGCTTCCCTTAGGCTTGCCTGGCCCACATGGCCTATGGCATGCCCAAGTAACCTATAAAGGTCCAAAACCTAATATAAACTAACCCAGTTAATCCCAATTCGCAACCATAGCTCGCTGTATTAATATGATGCGTCAGTCTCATACTTTTAGGACCTAACAATCTCCCCCTAGACTGATGCATCAAATTGTCTTCATAGCATGAATTCAGCAATGTCTTCAATAGAGTCTATGGCTGTCGCTATGCTGTAAATATTATGGAAGTCAGTCTCACACTTCTAGGACCTCATTCTTCAACAAACTCTCAGCACTGGGTCTCTTTGATCAGCTCGAGTGGTTAGCTTCATATCAGGATCTTGATCAGCTTTGCTTGAAACCTTTTTGTCGAAAAGAATGTGAGAGGAGGATTCTCAGCAGCTCTTTTCTTCGTCGATCTCTCTCTTTCAAGCAAGCAGGTTCACAGGTACTTCAAATGTACTGTTTTTGTCAGGCGATGACTAGTATCTAGTTCTGCTGACTCAGGTACATCTTGTTGTTGTGATGCTTCATGCTTTGTCAGCAACTAACAGCACCTCAATTTTCAGCAACCCCTGTTTCTTAATTGAAACCAAGTTCTGCAATATTCTTAGAAATTTATAAGCAAACATTTCTATGCAGCAGGGAGAGTACCATATGTACTTGTACTTGGATCAAATTATTTTTTATCTTTTGATGATCAATCAATTCTTCAAGAACGGTTTAAGATTTTTAATAAAAGAAAGAAAGCACTCTCTGTTTTGGATTTATGTAAAAACAAGACTCGATTTTTGGGTTTTTCATTTTCTATTTTTAAAATTTTTAAATATATGAGAATATAAACAGAAATGCAAATAAACTAACTCAACAGCTACAACTAACTATACAATTGCAATGGGATCAAAATCATTTTCAGGCGGACCAAGGAACACTTTTCAGTGCGAACTTACTCGAACTGGTCTAAGCGATTGCCGATATGTTTGTCCTCTTAAACTTAATGCTCAATTTTCATTTTTAACTAACTTCGTGATACTTTTAAGGTAATATTATACTATAATACCCGTGTGTCCCATACCATGACATACCCCCGCGATCAAGGTAAGCACAACGATTCATCGTAGCAGGTGAGTATACTGAGTTCATCCTTTATCTTTTACAACGTCTGACTATTGGTGAACAAGTCAGTACTTCTATACAGCAGAGTAACTAATTAATTATATATGACGAGGGTTGGGTGAATTTTGCTTTAAAAGCTCATAGAATTTTCTCAATTGAGTTTGTCTTCCGTTAAGGTGTTTGGCCATTCTTTTTTTAAGATATCTTGACTGTGCCTAGGTCTGCATATACCTGGATGCAATAGAAGGATAGCCTTGATATCCCGGATGACTCAACAACATAAAGACCCAAAACTTCAAAAAAGTTGGCTTTCTGTCAACGCAAGATTTAGGACTATAAAGTCATACGCCAATGGTATGTTACCCACAAGATACATAGTTCGTTATGTTTGTATCACTTAGTATCTTTTATCTTTCGAGCGTTAAGCCTATCGACATATTACATTCGATCCTGTCCTTTCAGCTACGGCATCTTACATGTGTCCGTCACGCCTTTTAGCACAAATATTCATTTCATTTCCCAATGATTCAATAAAATCTTTTTGGATTTTTTAGTCCTTCAAATGTTTTTGTATTTTTTGGTGTTTCAAATGTTTTTTTGTCTTTTTTGCCTTTTCATATGTTTTTCATTTTCTCCCCCTCAAACAATGCATATGTGCATTTATCTCCCTCTTCCCCCCTAAATTTGTGCATCACACTTTATGCACAAATTTACCTAATAATGAAAATGTATGTACAGGGTTTTAAACGAAAGAAAAAGGAAAATCTTTTTGTTGTTTTTGCTTAACCGTTCCGTCATTAGATTGAAGACTAATAATTGTCAAATTAAAGCACGAATTTCAAATTGTACCTTTTTGTTGAGCGTGTCTTACCTCATTTCCTCCAACGGAAACATATCACCTGTAAAAAATTTGAACATTTTGCAATAGTGAAATGTTATCTGATATGTCTATGGAAGAACCACTATCAACATTCCAGAGATTGTCAACAGCTCATCCTTGGTTATCCCTGAAAAAAAAGGAGATTAGTAAGACAATGCGACCTAGGCCATCGTGGTCATGGGTTTCCCTGAAGCATCAAAATAAGATACTTCTTTTAAATACAAGTCCCCTTTCGTTTCGAGGATTGGAGATGTTGTCGGTTTGTATTTGGGTTTCCAATTTTGTTTCGGCTTAACAAACGCGTTAGTTGCCTTTGGTTGAGCAACTTTGGCTGTTTCAGGTTTACTCGTTTAAGAAAAAAAATTTCTTCCTGAACAGCCTTGTGTTTGTTTTTAGCAGCATTCGAATCCCCATCAGATGGTTTAACCTTGGGATTCACATTCTTCATTACCTTAGGTGATGACCTCATCATCGGCTTAGAATGATTGTTATCCTTTGGTGTAACCATCTGATTTTGAGAATGACCATGAACATGGGGACTGTGTGTGCAGTTCCGAGCAATGTGACCAGGAATACCGCAATTGAAGCATGTTTGTCTCTTCACGTAGAGAGCATCCTGATCCACATGTTTAGCTCTTGAAGACCCTTAAGGATGAACTGGATCCTTCTGTGCTTGATTTCCTTGCCATTTTCTAGAAGACAACGATGAATTGGGATGCTGATACTTGTCGTTTGTAGAAGCCTTTTGCTTTGGAGTTTCTTCTGATTTTTCTTGTTTGGCTTAGCCTACAAGTCTTGTTCTAAAATCTCCCCAACCTTTCCAAAAGCTTTGTTAGCATGATCAAAAACATATTTTTCACATTTGCCAATAATGACTAGCTTAACAAAAGCATTCTCCACTTCACGAGCCTTGTGAGGACTATTACTGTCCGTAGATGATCTCGGAGAGTGTTAGGACCGATCCCCCACTGTCAAGGAACCTAATTTGTATCTAATGTCCAATATAACCGGAAATTATATGACATGTTATTCAAATACACAAGTTTACTGTTTAATTGTCTGTTTATTCATGTCCAAATCATATACATCAAATTTCCAAACAGACAGAGCTTCGCCATCAGTGTCGCAAAGCTCTTACAATGAGAGACCCATGACATCCTATATATAGACACACAAGTTCGCTCGAATTGTGGCTGGATAGATCAAGTTCGGGCGAACTTGATCATCCTTCCACACAAGTTCGGCCGAACTTGTGTTTACATCATAAATATACTTCAAGTTCTAACATATTCAAGCCCTAAACATACAGACAATAGACATCATGTATCAACAAACTCCCCCTTGGATATTGTCGTAGTCTTGATCAGTCTTCAATCTTCAGCATCTTCTGAAGAAGTTCTTGTATGCTTCTTTCGACGTTCTTGCTTAGGAATTGGCGTTTGGTCAGTAGGAGGTGCCCACTTCATAAACTAAAACCTTCTAATCCTTGCCTCTCTACCCCTTTCATGTATCTTTTTAAGAAGTTTTTCCTCTTTTAAAAACTCTTCTCTTTCCAACCCTCTCCATCTGGATTCCCACATATGACCTTAAATAATACCATGTGCATAGCAAACATTAATCACACCTTGGTATTGCTTCGCTTGGACTTCTTCACGCTTGTCGAAACATATCTTGTTGAAGAACAAGCATTTCACATCTTCTTTTGAACAGTTAACTAGCCACATCGGGTCTAGTATTCGTATCGTTCTCCACAGCCCCCAAATCCTTCTTTGTTCAATAGGTTCTAGATCCTTTTCCTTCGTGATATCCCATTTCTCATCTGCATGTAATACAATCACTGCTTCGCTAGTTTCTTGATCCGTTTGCCACCACAAAAAGTAAGGATGAAAATCCTGTTCGATGGGCTTTAATGGCATATTCTACATAGTTCTCGGACGTTTCATCACAAGTGTAACATCTTTTCTCCCGTTTTCCTGTTAATCTTTACTCTACGTTTAGGAATGAACGGTTTCCACAACTCAAAACCCCTTGACACTTCAAACTTTATTACCCTCCAGAGTCTTAGTTCGTTGAATTTTATCTGCAGACTTATATTTCTCATTTGCACCAACTCTTCAACATCCCAGAATGGGAATGTCTTTATGTCTGCAAGATGTCTAAAATACTGTAACCCAAACTCTCTTTTTATTGCATCTACGTCAAGTTCTCGAATCCACACCCAACTTAGAATATCACCCAGAGAAACATCTTTGTCACGTGTGAAGAACGCTAGTGGTCGTTTAAATTTTCTTTCTTTCGACATTTCCTTGCACCCAGATTAGAATACTTTTCTGTTTCATCATCATCAGAATCTTCAAATATCACACGATCATAATCATCAGCTTCAGCAACACGTTTGTAAACAAAATCTTCAACCAAGCATCACCTGCTCTTTTAATTGGAGTTGTATATCTAAAACAATCGACGTGGTGTGCTTCTACCACTGTTCTCAAACTTGGAAGATATACACTCTTGAGTGGAGTTGCGTAGCCGACAAAGAAACCATCTATCGATTTGGCACCAAACTTTCCGTCTGAATCAATAATTGTACAAGGTGCGCCAAATGGTTCTAGGTACTTCAGATTGGGTTTCCTTCGGTTTAGCATTTCGAAGCAAGTCTTCTTGGTAGGTTTGACCGTCAAGACTCTGTTCAATGTATAGCATGCTGCTGCGACTGCTTCACTCCAGAAACTGACAGGAAGCTTTGAATCAGCAAGCATAGTTCTTGCCGTTTCTATCAATGTTCTGTTCTTCCTCTCAGCCACTCCTTTTTGTTGCGGAGTGTATGGGGCACTGAATTCATGTAAGATGCCTTTGTCGTTGCAAAACTCTTTCATTCGGGCGTTCTTGAATTTTGTACCATTATCACTTGGGATTCTTCTAATAGGGAGATGGTACAGATTTTCAATCTTCCTGAAGAGAATCATGAGATTATCGAACATTTCATCTTTGCTTTCTTGGAAGACAACCTATGAAAACCTTGAATAATCATCAGTGATGACAAGACAGTAAAGATCTCCAGATATACTACGAACATTCACTGGACCGAAGAGATCCATATGCAGTCTTTCAAGCGGCAGCTTGATGAGTTAAGAATCTTTCTTGGATGTGACTTTTTAGTCTGCTTTCCTTTCTTACATTCCAGACAATTTTTAGTCATGTGAAAGCTTCTAAGATTCATTCCTTCAACCAAATCATTGTGAACCAAGTGATTCATCTGTCTGAGGTGTATACCTATCTTTCTGTGCCAAAGAATTGACTCCTTCTCTATGGCTTTCTTTATGAAACATTAAGCCGACTTCGAAGTAGTTGTAGCAACTCTCATATCCAGCATATAAAGATCATTCTCGCGAGGAGCATGCATGAGAATCCATTTTTCTGGAATCTTAAAGCCCGGTTTAATGATCATGCACTCCTTATCGTTGAAATGGGTGGTAAACTGCTTATCACAAATCTGAGAAATACTAAGAAGATTGTTCTCCAGCTCAGCGATATAGTTGACCTTATCAAATGAAACTACACCATTCGATAACTTTCCTTCTGCAACGATTCTACCTTCTTGATTACCCGCGAATCCTATGTACCCTCCATTGATTGCTTTAATATCGAAGAGTAAGGCACGCATCCCGGTCATGTGACGTGAAGCTCCGCTATCCATAATCCACTTCGACAAGATGGATCTTTGGAGCCCCTGCACATGTAAAGAAATTATTTAAATAGGGAAACCCAAGCCTTACCGGTCTTGGGTTGAATCGGATAACCGTCTTCGTAATCAAATTCACACTCATCTGCATAATCAAAATTGCCATCAACATCCCATCTAATGTCAACTTTGAAAACTTTTTAATTTTATCTTTCTTTGTCTGTTTTAGAAGATCCCTTTTTAATTTTGGAAGATCATTTTTTATAACCCCTTTTTCAGTCATTGTTTCTTTAGAATCTTTAACATTGACTGAAACAGTTGGTTTGACATTTCCATTTTTTTCTGAAACAGACTTTGTATTTTCAGATGATGATAAAGTTTTCTTTGTAACCCAAGCTTGAGATTTCATTCGAGCTTTCTTGATGTAAAACTTTGAATCTTTGTTTTCATTTGATTTAGAAGTTTCACCTTTTCCAAAAGTTGATTTCTCAAATTGTATTTGATTTTAGGTTTCACTTTGATTTTAGATTCATTATTTCGTTTTAAGATCGTGATTGGCTTTACGATCTCTGGTTGCTTAAGTTTCTCATCATCTGAAACTGTCTTTCTTCGGTGATAAACAGGCTTTGATTTCAGACACTTACGAGCAATGTGACCAACTTATTGCATTTGTGTCACACCCCAACCGAAGGCGGAATCATCGGGGTAGTGGCACTAGGCGAATCAGATTGATCAAGAGATTCCATAACGATTAATTCAAAGACAATAATCAACATTTAATATCCCATACTATCAAAATCATACAATCTTCAAACAACCATTATAATTCAACAAAAATCTCTTAAACACAATCCAATTCGATCTCCCCTAGATTTTACTACAAACCGTTCTAAAACAAACTAAATAAAGTAAACTAAACTAAGCATGCAACATCCAAGGCATCCAAGCTATAAATCCTCAACATGTTACATACGTTAAAATACAAGTCAATACAATTAAGTAAAGGTGAGCATACGAGTTTGAATAATACTAGCATAGTCGAGAAAGCGTTGCGAAACAATCTAATTACATATCATGATACACCAAAACACTTAACATAACATAGGCTCATTTCTCATGCTAACTACCGTGAGAAGGCTTGCGCGACCATCCTAACTAGACCCCGTCTAGTGTTAGCCAAACTATATTACCATACTAGCTAAGGAGGCAAGTTAACGAAAATAAGTCCTAGTCACATGTTTCTAGTATCACGTATCGAGCATATACAATTAGATTATTCGCGTGTGATAACAATTTTTGATTTGTGATGTGATTTTGATATAGGAACATATGTAACACCCAAAAAGTGCATTAAAGCGAAAATGGGTCAAGTATACTCACTGTGGGTGCGTTTAGGTAAGAGTTCGGGATCTGCGAGGAGTTGAGAAGAGTGCCGGATCAGCCTGCATACGCGGACCGAAGTGCATCAGTCTCCGAAAAGCTGAAACGGTTAATGTTTGAGTTGGGCAGTAGCCAAGTTCGGGCGAACTTGTATGATTTTGGTAAGTTTTGAGTCATGTTCGGTCGAACTTGATGAGTTTCCTGAGAAACTTGTCAAGTTCGGGCGAACTTGTAAGAAATTCTTACTGACAAGACAATTTCGGGCGAACTTGTAAGAAATTTTGGAGAAATTGACCTAAGTTCGGTCGAACTTGACCAGTGAGCTGGGGATTCTTGAGCGAACTTGATGTTTTCGGTTCCAAAATCTTGCGTTTTCGGGTCGTTTGCTGAGTAAAATCGAGTGTTCATCCCTCCAACCCTGTGCTACTGAGCAAACTTAGGTCGAAAGGTCTTTTAGAGCTGTTTTAGCCATTTTACAAAAGCGTGGGCTAATCCGGGCGAACTCGAAGTTCGTTCGGGTTATTCCGGCTTGTGTAAACCAACATAAACGTCCTTGTGCTTCCAGATCGGGATCTTGAATGATAAATGCTTTGTTTCATATCAGAAAATGAAAAAAACATCATCAAAAGTCCGTAATTTTGTGTAAAAATCAATGTCCAAAAGGTTTTGCTCAGATCTAAGCATAGACCTGAGTGAAAACAGAAGTTTTATGTAAAAGATGAAGATTTTCGTAAACAGAGAAGATTTGTTGAAAACAAAGGCTATGCCTTGTGCCAAAATCGTTGTAAACCTTTGTAAATCGTTGATAAACGTTGTTGTAGTTGAAATCAGGTTGATTCTTACTTAGAAATTAGAGGGTTTTGGGTTTCGGGAGCTCTGGGCAAAGTTGCAGCAAGTTCAAATGAGAGGGATGAGCTGAGTATTTATAGGAGAAGGCAAGAAAGTGAGCTGGTGGAGTCAAGTTCAGCCGAACTTGCATGAAACTCTTGCAAGTTTGCGCGAACTGTGAAATGTTTGAAGGATTTGAGCTAAGTTTGTCCGAACTTGACCCTAGAAGGGCAAGTTCGAGCGAACTTGAGGAAAGTTGAGAGTTTTTGAGTTAACCAGCCAAGTTTGGCCGAACTTGGGGTCACCAAGTTAGCGAACTTGACCCAAATTGTTGGGTTTTCGTCGTTTTTCGCGTTAAGTGTTCGTTTGGCGATTCGGTTCGTATTAGTTAGTTATATTAAACGTTATAGTTGATGTAGTGCGACTTAGCGATTCGAGAATGCGAGAGAGATGCGGTAGCGAGCATAATCATAACCACAAACACACATAACACATAAGTAATATAAAACCACAGAAATAATTGCGATTGCGATGCGATGAGATTAGCGATGCGATTTAATAAGCGATTTGATGCAATAATAACGTACAACACCGTAAGTAATTAAAATAAACTTTATTATAGACCGAATCTCGGGATTACAAGGTAGATAAACGGGAAAACAAAATGGAAAGATAAAAACCGAATTTTCAAGTTGTTACAATTTGAAGCAAGTCCGAGTATCAACAGAATGTCCATTTGTGGGTTTTACTCCACTTGTGGATTTAGCCTTATCCCGAAGTTCTTTTTCCTTCTTAAACTTGTAGGACCGATCCTCGATGCTTAGGAACCTAAATTTGATATCTAACGTCCATAATAGCGGAAATATTACGTCGTGTTTACTAGTAGACAAGATTGAATCAGTTAATCGTCAGTTTTATTGATCAAACGTTTTGGTTACAAACTGACAGAGCTTCGCCTCCAAAATGCCAAAGTTACAAATGAAGTAGGCTAGCTAGGTATTTATAGAGATGGAAGTTCGCTCATGAGGTGCCTAAGTTCGCCGAACTTGCCTAAGCAAGTTCGGTCTACTTGGCTAGACATTATGTTATGAGCGAACTTGCTACAATATAACATAAACACTTCAAACACCTAGCCTATTTTGCTCTATACTATACTGACTCGATATAAGACTAAGACATAGACATTATGCATCAACAAACTCCCCCTTGGATATAGTCTTCGTCTTGTATCAGTCTTCAAAAACTCTGTCTTCATATAAACGTTAACGTACACGACTGAAAAAGTTCTTGACGGCTTCCTTCGTCGTTCTTGCTTTGGATCAGGCGTTTGATCAGTTGGCGGTGGTCTTTTAAAGTTAGCCATTCTTAGAGAACTTTGCCTTACCGCTTTTTCCATTCTTTCTTTAATCGCCTCATTTCTGTTTTCCTCCTTAAAAAACTCAACTCTCTCCAGATCCCTCCACTTCGTGCCACATCTTTCCAGAATTAACTTCGCACGCATAACAAACATTCACAGCCTTTTGAAACTGCATAGCTTGTACCTTCTCACGTTCTTCAAAAACAATCTTGTTGTAGAACAAGGTTTTGATATCTTCTCTCGAGCAGTTCACAAGCCACATAGGATCTAGAATCCTTATTGTCCTCCATAAACCCCATGCGCTGATAACCCATCACTTCAACCCGTTCCTTGGTAATATCCAGATGTTCTTCAAACTTTAGCACAATCATAGCTTCACACGTTGCTGGATCAATCTGCGATCACTTGAACAAAGGATAGAAGTCTTGTTCAATCGGCATTAGCGGCAGATTTCTCATGGCTCTTGGACGTTTCCTTATTAACGTTATGTCCTTTTCTCTAGTTACCTTGTTTATCTTCACTCTGTGACCAGGAATAAAAGGCTTCCAATAATTCCAACCTTTAACCGCTTCGTACTTAATCATTTTCCACAATAATTGATCAATCGACTTCATGTAATATGTAACATTCACTGTCTGTATTACATCCCAATAAGGTAATGTCTTGAAATTAGCAAGGTATTTGAAGTATTGCACTCCAAACTCCCTCTTGATTGCATATATGTTAAGCTCTTTAAACCAACCCCAGCTCAAATATCTCCCAAAGAAACGTCTTTGTCTCTGGTAAAGAATGCAAGAGGACGTCAAACTTCCGTTCGCGTGGCATCTCTTTAAACCAAGACTTTCTACCTTGAGCTATCTCTTCTTTGGTCATGGGCTTAGGTACTTTACCCTCTCGAACTGATTCAGTAATCCTTTCCTTCAACATATCTTCATCAAGCTGTTTGTACATCTCATCAAAAGTAGGAAAACTATCTGAATTAGAACTGACATACTTTGCTTTCTGATCTGATTCGTCATCTGAAGACCAATCTTCCACAATTACTCGATTGTATTCATCAGCTTCGAATCGTCTTTGATATTGATAATCATTTGGCTCAAAAGGATTTACAGTCATCACATCCTCCTCAAAATCAAACTCTAACGATTCAGCTTCAACTTCGATCAATCTAGCTAAATCCTCCTTTGTATAGTTATGTACATATTCACCTTCCTCCACGTTGTGTTCTAACATTAACATTAAAGGCTTCACGGGAATAGCAGCAACTGGCTTTGTAGAACGATCAACATTTGCCATATCTATATCATCATCAGTTGGCCCTTTCTGCCCTGACTCCCCCTGACTTTTATCTTCCATTCTATTTGATTCATCGTCCATTAGGGCAGTAAAATCAAAATCATCATAGATTTGGCTTCAGAAACTCTAATACCAACATTACCCTGATCATCATCATCATCATCACCAACATTCCAATCCTTGTAACTTCCTTCCTCTTCATCCTCTTTATTATCTTTCTCAGATTCTTCATCATCTTTTTCTTCAGAAGCAGTGATAGGATCAGAAGGCTTGACAGATTCGTCAACCTTAGGAATATCAGACTCAGAAGCTATGACAACATTTTCGTCAACAGGTTTCTCTGGAACATCAAAAGACTTAGGAGCTTCACCTTCAACCCCTTTTCCTTTGCCACTCTCAGCTAATTTTTTCAGCTCGTTCCTTAGCTTCCTGTTGATCTAGACGATCATATTCAGCCATGAAGTCGAAACCCAGTGCATTAGATAACACTTTCTGCATCCTGGAGAATCTTCGATCATTTAGGACTTGGACAGACTTTAACTCTGTAATTTCTATCTGCATTTTCTCATTAGCATCTTGCAGACTTTCGATCAACGCTTTAAAATACAATCTTTCATTCTCTAACACCTTTACCTTGTCATCCAACATTTCTTTTTCGACAGCGCTTTGATTCATCTTGTTAATAAGCTCTGCTTTTTCAACTTCATTCTGCGCTACTTTTTCTTCTAACGCCTTCACGTACTTTTCTAGAAGTTCAACATTTGTGTCTGGGAAGAAATTGTTTAGATCCTGCAAAGTTATAGGATCATTGTGCATATCACCAAACACATTAGGCCCTCCTGGAGTCTTTGGTGTTGACTTTGGTGCTGCAGATTTTGGTGTTGACTTCCTTGGCGTAGAACTTTCAGGAACAGAAGTCGTTGGAGCAACATGAGATTCAGTGATAGGAACTTCAACAAAGCTAGACACAGGAGGTTCTTGTGTAACTCCTGGCCTTTCAGCTTAAGCATGAATAATAACAGGAGGTTCTTGTGGAGGAGGTTCTTGTGTGACTCCTTTCTCCTGAGCACCAGAAGGTTCTTGTAGGGCTTCTGTGCTTTTCAACGATCTTTTGCGCCTCTTAGTTACAGCCTTTTTCTCTTTCTTTGATTTTCTCTTTCTTTTGGTCTGAGGAGACGTAGTCTTTGTTGACGAAACAATTGCAGACTTAACACGTTTAGATTTCTTAGGCCTATCCTCATCGGACTCTTTTTCTGCATTAGGATCAAAATCAGCATCCAGTTCTCTTTCTTTCTCTTCTCTAATCTCTGCCTCAGTCTTTTCTGGCTCTTTAGCAGGAATTTCTTTATCAGAATCATCTTTATTTTCAGAAGTAGCAGATATAACATCATCTTGAGTCATTTTCACAGTCTCTTGACTCTTAATAACACCTGCAACACATGATCCAGCAACTGCTTCAACATTTTCAGGTTCATCCTCGTCAACAAGCATAGTTTCAACTTTCTTAGCAGCACGCTTCTTTTTGGGCTTATCAGTTTCTGCCTTCAAGAACCATTCACTCCTTGCCTTAGGTTTGAAATCCTTAAACTACTCCTTCTCAGCGTTAAGCTCTTTCTCATCGTCACTTCCATCTTTTCTCCATTTGTTTTTTGGCGGTGCAATATAATTAGAATCTTTAATCGCTCCGAATACAGGCTTTGGAATAGGAGCTGAAGCTTGCTTCTGAAATTTGATTAGCTTCTTTACTGTGGTCTCATCAAGATGCGCTAAGTATAAAACACGTTCGGATCTCGTCAATATTAGAATACTTCTCGTCAATCAACATTTGAACAAATCTCGGATATAAGCACAATCTTGAATCTTCCATGTTTTTCGACATGTGAGTGAAAACTAACTTTGAGAAGTTAAACGGCTTCTTCAGAATAAGCGCCGTTGCCATGCAAGCTAAGTAATCTTGAACATCATCTAAACCGGCCTTGCGATGGCTGAATGTATGAATTATGGCGTGCATCAAGAGCTTGTAGGGGTTTGGCACTTCCCCTTTCTTCAGCGTCGGCTTATTCACGCTTCCTTTGTAACCCATCCTGGAGAAATAACCACGCACCATACTCTCATCAAGATAAATAGGATCATCTTCTTTATCGTTGAGCTGTAATACTCTGCGAATATCATCTTCCGTTACAGTTATCGGCATAACTTCATTACCAACTTACACGGTAGAAGTAATTGTCTTCTCATCAGCACTCAAACTTGCATTCATCTAGAAGCGAACAATGTGTGATCGATACGACATTGTGCGCTCTGTAATCGCTCTGCGGATAGTGCTTTCTTCCAGAAACTTCAATATACTGTCGTATTCTTTAAGTCACGGACAGATCGTTTTATCGAGCGTGATGCACGTGTTGTGAGTCTTCGAGAACTCTACTGAAATTACATGTGTTGGAACCTGTGCCTGAAAAATGATGCAAAACAATTAACACGTTTATTGAGAAATATTTAACAAAAATTTTCTAACACTTTATCAAGTTCGGGCGAACTTGATATATGTGTTAAACATTCTGTTTTGTTCAAGTTCACCCGAACATGTCTTAATACATGTTCAAATATCAAACTATAAGTTTGGGCGAACTTACATATAACCAAGTTTCAATATTTCACTTTATAAGTTCGAGCGAACTTATATCAACAACATTCAAATTTTCAAACCAAACCAAGTTCGGTCAAAGATGTATTAGGATCTTTTTATTCAGTTTGTTAACAAATCCATTATACAAGTTCGGTCGAACTTGACAACAAGTTCGGCCGAACTTGACAACAAGTTCGGCCGAACTTGTTGTCTTCTCCAAACCTTAATGACTGTCAAAATGCCATTTATCCATTTCAGTTCAATCAAACACAATTACACGGTTGATTTTAAATGTTGATTCTGATTCTAAGTTCAATTTTGATCATAAACACATAGAACTATCAGATTTGAGGTTTTAGATCTTGTTTGTTCATTAAAGGTTCAATTTACGGTCCAAACATCAATTTTATACCTCGGCCATTGTAGATGGTGTACAATCACCAAAAACAAGCAAATTTGGGCAGAGTAATGATGTCAAATTGCCAATTTCACTCAATTTTCTCTCAAAGCTCAAGTTCGTTTCAGAGTTGTTAATATGCTGTTGAATGAGTTCGGCTGAACTTGATTGATATTTACACCAAGTCAAGTTCGGGCGAACTTGCTAAGCCCAATATTAAGGCCCAGTCAAGTCTGGGCGGACTTACCTATAAAATAACACAACCATTACTTAGCAAGTTCGGTCGAACTTGCTTAGATGTTAAACTTGAATCAGTTTAGCAAGTTCGGCTGAACTTGCCAAACCACAATTTTAAACTTTTTCAATTTTTGAATTTTAACCCCTGAACTTTCAAACTTTTTACCAGTTATGAATATCCACTCACTTGACCAAGTCCAAGCTAATGACCTTGGTTAACCGGTTTGTCTGCCGAGTCCACGTGAATGACCCCGGTTTGACCCGTTACGAACAAACTGTTGATATTTTCAAAAATAAAGTTTCAAATTAATGAACTTTTTATCGTTTTGACTTTTCAGATTAACAGATTAGCTCCCTGCCCGTTGTCAAATAGATTCCCACCAGTTCTAGCATCTTACTAGACTTCGAAGATCCGTTCTCCAACATTGGTTTGCTGAAAAACAATGTAGAATTAAAATCTTTTTGTATTTTTGCAAGTTTATGCTAAAACACACCAAAATATTTTTGATTTAAATCTGTAAAGCTGAAATACTATGTACAGAAAAATGTAAACTATGTACAAACATATTTACAAACATATTTTTGTGAATTCGTGTCTAAGGATCATATCAGTTGATTGAGACATATCACCAGTACTGTTGACCTTTAAATGACTTTAAGCTTTAAACTTGTTTACCTAGCTTGTCGATATGTGTGTCCACTTAAGCTTTACCACATTTCTCAATTGTTTCAAGATATGTTAAGGTAAGATTTGTGAAACTTGACTTATCTGTGGTTCCCACTTCTTGAATATACTCCCGTATCCAGATTCCCTAGATTTCATCTTACAGGTGAATATAGCGTAATTGATATCTGTATCTGGGTTATGCGAGACCTTGAGAGCTCAGGTTAGTACTACCGTATAGATAAAGAGATGAAGACTCGTCTTTAAGGTGTGTTCCACTTAAGGAATCTTTTTAGCACTGCAAATGATTAAATCTTTCAATTCTTTTCAATATTGCATGCAGTTTGGGGATTTTTTGCGAAAATATTATAAAAGTTCTTGGACATTGCTTCCGCAAAATCAGAAGAACTTGTATAATACCCCAGATATCAACTATCTATAAAGACCTCGTATCTCAAAATCAGGCAATCTTTCAAATAAAATTTCGGAGTACTAAGTCCGTATATCCAAGATATGTTAATCCACAAGATTAAGCAGTTGTAAAATTTAGTTTATATCTCGAAAAAAGTTTACTGAACGTGTTAAGCCTATCGATATATCCACAGTAAGACTCGTTTATCACTTATTAAACTTTACAATTCTTTAGCATATTGTGATAGTCCATTGATGTACTATCATTTCCTTTTATGACACTGAACTCTTTTTGTCTTGTTCAATGTTTTTGTACATTTTGACTTTTTTATATGTTTTTGGATTTTAAAATTTTCGAGTGTTTTTGTATTTTCTCTAACATTTCTCCCCCTAAAATCAAAAACAACTTTTTGGATTTTAGATTTTAACAAAATTCTAAAATAGAAAGATATTTACAAACCAATGTGGATCACGCAAACTCGTCGTCCAATCCGTATTCAACCTCAGCGTCCGCACTTGTTAGCAAATTTTTCATACCGTTAATTCTCAGCAAGTATTTAAACCGTGACAAAGAAAATGGTTTGGTATAAAAATCAGCCTTTGTTCGTCGGTGTGGATTTTTTCTATTCGCACCAATTTCTTTTCATAGCAATCACGAATGAAATGATAACGAATTTCAATGTGTTTTGTGCGTGAGTTATGATCCGGATTTTTAGTTATATCAATGGCTGCCTTGCTATCAACATACAGCAGAGTGTCTAGAAATTGCGCCATAGTCTCTCATCTGCTGTTGAATCCATAGAATCTGTGAACAACAGCTGGAGGCGAGATATATTCAGCTTCACAGGTAGAGAGAGCGACCTTAGTCTGTTTCTTACACTGCCAGGTTACCATTATTGTTTCGAAGAACTGGCATCCCGCTGTAGTTGATTTTGAGTTCAATTTATCTACACCAAAATCAGAATTAGCATAGCCTGTGAGGTCAAAATTATCATTCTTCGGGTACCACAAGCTGGTGCTTGGGCATCCTTTCAGGTATTTGAAGATTCACTTCATGATCTGCATGTGTAAGGTCCTCAGGCTTGACTGATATCTGGCACATAGGCAGGTTGGATACATAATATCTGGGCGCGATGCCGTCAGATACATCAGCGATCCAATCATCGATCTGTATAACGTCTCGTCAACTTTGGCTCCAGTCTCGTCAACGCAAATGCCGTGAATTAGAACAAAAGGCGTAGATAGAGGCTTCAAGCTTTCCATTCCAAACTTCTTCAAGATGTCATGAACATACTTAGTCTGATGAATGAAAATACCATCCGGAAGCTGATCTACTTGCAAACTAAGAAAGAACTTCATTTCGCCCATCGAGGACATTTCAAATTTCTTTTCATGATTCCCTCAAACTCTTTACAGAGTCTATCGTTTGTGGATCCAAAGATGATGTCGTCAACGTAGATTTGAACTATAATCAGATGACCATCAACTTCTCTTGTGAAGAGAGTACTATCCACAGTTCCTCTGATAAAGCTGTTTCCGACGAGATGTTGGGATAACATCTCGTACCAAGCTCTCGGGGCTTGGTATAGACCATAAAGAGCTTTATCCAGTAGGTACGCTTTCTTCTTGTTGAGTGGATCGACAAACCCCAGTGGTTGTCCAACGTACACCTTCTCGCGTAATTTTCCGTACCGAAAAGCCAATTTGACATCCAATTGATAGACCTTAAATCCTTTCCATGATGCAAAATCTAGAAAGATTCGAATAGATTCCAAGCGAGCTACTGGTGCGTAGACTTCCGTGTAGTTTATCCCTTCCTGCTGGTGAAATCCCTTGATAACAAGCCTAGCTTTGTTACGAACAATAACCCCTCTATCATCACGTTTACACTTAAAGACCCATTTTGTATCAATTGCTTTCTGATTTTCTGGTAGGTCTTCAAGCTCCCACACTCCCAACTTCTCAAACTGCAATAGTTCTTCTTGCATTGCTTGTACCCAGTTTTCATCGGCTAAAGCTTCATTAACAGTCTTAGGCTCAATCTGAGAGATGAAACATGAATAGAAGCAATAGTTCTGTGTTGGAGAAACGCGTGTGTAGAAACAACTGAGTGCTTTGTTAATTTGCCCTCGAGTTCTAACACCAGTTTGAAGTTCTCCGATATATGTTGACGGATGATAGGAATATGATCTCGACAATTCTTCACTTGGAACATCTACTGAGTTTTGCTGATTCATGATGTTGAGATCAACGGATGATAGGAATATGATCTCGGCAATTCTTCACTATGGAGAGCTTGATGAAGCTTCATTTCTGTTGTTCAGGACTGCAGATTGATTAAGAAGACTTGTTATCTGCTCCACTTCTTCATCTGAAGAAGATGATTCCCCATCAGCATCAAATGTTGGTGCTTCATCTGAGTTAGAATTTTGATTCTGAAGCATACTAGGCTCCGTTGTTGTATTCAATGGTTCAGTAGAGGCATTTGTTGGAGAAATAACAGATGTTGTTGATGTTTCAGAAACATTTTCAGCCGGAACACCACTATTGCTTGAGCTTGCGCTAGAAGAAGATGGATCCAACATGGGTTGACTAACCACAATTGGTCGAACAATATGTTTTTGATTCGCTAACTGGTGAAGGTAGTATAACGCTGCAACTTCTTCGTCAGTCGGTTCTTCGGGCAAGTCAAATGACTTCCAAAGGTCTTGATAGTTAAACAGACACGCGTCACCTTTTCTTTGAATAGGATCTGTATTATTGAAACAATCCACGTGTTGTGCTTCAATAACCTTTCTCAATGAAGGAACATATACTCTTCTCAACGGACTCCCATATCCGACAAAGAAACCTTCAAGAGATTTAGCTTCGAATTTGCCATCTTGGTCTATTACGATACATGGTGCACCGAATGGCTCTAAGAACTTCAAATTTGGCTTCCGTCGTTTATCATCTCAAAACATGTTTTCTTTGTTGGATTGACAGTGAGAACTCTGTTTAGCGTGTAGCAAGCCGCAGCAACTGCTTCACTCCAAAAGCTGATTAGAAGTTTAGAATCTGCAAGCATGGTTCTCGCAGTTTCAATCAAAGTTCTGTTTTTCCGTTCAGCTACTCCGTTTTGCTGTGGAGTATAGGGAGCACTAAACTCGTGCAGAATCCCTTTTGCGTTGAAGAATTCCTTCATTTTGTTATTCTTAAACTCTGTGCCGTTGTCAGTTCTAATGCGTCTGACCGGCAGATGATAAAGATTCTCAAGTTTCTTGAATAGAATAACCAAGTTCTTGAACGTTTCGTCTTTTGATTCTTGAAAGAATACCCACGAATATCACGAATAGTCATCTGTCATGACCAAGCAATATAAGTCTCCTGAGATGCTTCGAACATTGACAGGACCAAATAAATCCATGTGGAGACGTTCTAATGGCAACTTGATTGAGTTTGGAATTTTCTTCGGATGAGATTTCTTGATTTGCTTTCCCTTTTTACACTCTAAGCAGTGATCAGTCATATTAAAGCTCCGAAGATTTACGCCTTCTACAAGATCATTATGAACTAGGAAATTCATTTTTCGCAAATGAATATGCCCCATTTTACGATGCCAAAGAATAGAATCCTTTTAAGTAGCCTTTGACACAAAACATTGTGCTGATTTTGATGAAGTGGTGGCAACACCCATATCAAGAACATATAGATCATTCTCTCGAGGTGCTCGCATCAGAATCCACTCATCTGGTATTTTGAATCTTGGTTTCAAGATGATACACTCTTTGTCGTTCAAATGGACTGTGAACTTTTTTGTCACAAATCTGCAATATACTCAGAAGATTGTTCTCAAGTTCTGCAATATAGTTCACATGATCGAAGGAAACGACGCCATTGGAAAGTTTTCCCTCGGCGACTATCCTTCCACCCTAGTTTCCTGCAAATCCAACATATCCACCATTGATAGCTTTAATGTCGAATAGCAACGCCTTCATTCCCGTCATATGCCTGGACGTTCCACTATCCAAAATCCACTTAGAAAGTACGGATCTCTGGAGCCCCTGCACATTTTAACAATCTATTTAAAAGCGAGACCCAAGCCTTTTTGGTCTTGGGTTGAATTGGATAACCATCATCAAAATCAAATTCACATTCATCAGCATAATCAAATCCACCTTCATCTATAGAATAAACTTCCCATTCTTCATCTGAATTTTCTATGATGTTTATGTTTGAAAACTTTAGCGTCTTTTTATCTTTTGAATTGTTACCACTTGTATTTTTGACAGTTTCAGATGCGGCTTCAATTATGATTTCAGATTTTGATTCTTTCTTGCTATCACTAGTCTTGACAAGCTCAGACTTAGTGTTCTCAGATGTTGCTGACCGTTTCTTTGCAATCCAGGCTTGAGTTTTATGTTAGCCTTCTTGATGTAAAAATTGTTTTCATTAGCCTTTGAAGTTTCTCCTTTTTCGAAAATTGAATTTTCAAACTTAGGTTTGACTTCAGCTTTTGATTCATTTCTTTTCAAAATCTTTACAGGTTTTACAAACACTGGTTGCTTTGGTTTCACAACATTTGAACTTTCTTTCCTTCGAAGATAAGCCGGCTTTGATTTCGGACAGTAACATGCAATATGACCAATTTTATTGCACTTGAAACAAGTCCGAGAATCATGTGGATGTCCTTTAGTGGGTTTTACACCACTTGCAATTTTGGCTTTATCTCAAAGTTCTTTTTGTTTCTTGAACTCATCGTTTGATTGTTTCCTGATCAAACTTTCCTCATGAACCGTGTTCGTCCCATATACAAAGTTCATGTTTTTATTCCTGTATTCATGAAATGGTGACGGTTTCCTTTTAGGTTCATTTGATTCCTCTAATCCCAACCCAGCTCTCCGGTTTTCCGGATGATCACCACCATTCTTTCGGTAGTTGTTTCTTTTAGGTTTGGAATAGAATTTCTTTTCATTGATCTCCAGATCATCTGATGTGACTTCCACGAGTTTAAAGAATTTGTCTAATAATTCTTCCTTCACATTCTAAATCAGAAAACTGTCATCAAAGTATAATCTATCAGATTCCTTAATCATGTACATGACAATATTAGGATCATCACTTAGATCATTCTCCGATGATGTGTCGTCATCTTCGGACTGTGATGAATTCTTTGAGCTCGAGTCGGCGCTTTTAAAGCTGCCTTCATCAGAATCGTTCATAACATTTTCAATAACCTTTCTAATCACAGCATTGTCATCATCAGTTTTAGTATAGATTACATCAATGTTCTCCGAGAATCATGTGGATGTCCTTTAGTGGGTTTTACACCACTTGCAATTTTGGCTTTATCTCAAAGTTCTTTTTGTTTCTTGAACTCATTGTTTGATTGTTTCCTGATCAAACTTTCCTCATGAACCGTGTTCGTCCCATATACAAAGTTCATGTTTTTATTCCTGTATTCATGAAAAGGTGATGGTTTCCTTTTAGGTTCATTTGATTCCTCTAATCCCAACCCAGCTCTCCGGTTTTCCGGATGATCACCACCATTCTTTCGGTAGTTGTTTCTTTTAGGTTTGGAATAGAATTTCTTTTCATTGATCTCCAGATCATCTGATGTGACTTCCACGAGTTTAAAGAATTTGTCTAATAATTCTTCCTTCACATTCTAAATCGGAAAACTGTCATCAAAGTATAATCTATCAGATTCCTTAATCTTGTACATGACAATATTAGGATCATCATTTAGATCATTCTTCGATGATGTATCGTCATCTTCGGACTGTGATGAATTCTTTGAGCTCGAGTCGGCACTTTTAAAGCTGCCTTCATCAGAATCGTTCAAAACATTTTCAACAACCTTTTTAATCACAGCATTGTCATCATCGGTTTTAGTATAGATTACATCAATGTTCTCTGGCAACGCAGTTTTCTTTTCAGATAACAACTCAATGTTAAGTGCCTTATCCATCCCATCAGCGGATTTGTGACAATACTTCTCGCAAAGGGGTGGAGGAACATTGCTGTATTCTTTACCAATTTTCTTTTTAGGTTTCTCTTCCGATGGAATTGTCGGAAGGATGTGATCAATGGCATATGCATTACATGTGTAACTTCTGAAAAGTTGTTGAACACGTTATGTTTCAATTGTCATGTCCTGGAGTTGTTGCTTAGTTTCAGCAATGGTGTTAGTACAAATATTAATCGCTTTTTGCTTATCCGTTACTGTTCCTTTTAACATTCTTATGGTATCATGTTGTTCAATGTTATTTCTATCAAGCCTACCATAATCATTTTTCATTTTATCATACGCTTCCTTCATTGTGCGATAATCGTATTTCAAAAGTTCATTATGCACATTGTTTTCAGCGATGATTTTTAATTTTTTGACACCCTCAGAACATGGTTCGGTACATTTTGTACAAGGTTTTTCAACCTCTACATTTGTCATTTGACAACTTCTTTTACCTCTGGACCTACCTTGGTTAGATTTCCCATTAAAGCTTTATCTGTCATGTCCTTGAGGTTTTCAGTATTCACTTCTTGTGTAACATTGATGATCTCTTCATCAATTGTTTTCTCCTTAACCACTTGTTCTTTAGAGCTTCCATCAAAAAGACCTGCAAAACTATCACACGAGTTAGGAGATAAAATTCCTTGTTTCTGCATGTGGATATACTCCTCTTCTTCTCGTTGTTGATGCAAGTATTGCTCCAGTAGAATCTGTTCTACAACCGCTGCTTCTGCCGCTGCCTCTACTTCCTCTGCAGAAGTATCATCAACTATCTCAGCCATCAACGCAACTCCGGTCTTTTTACCAATGTAAGAATTCCAGTCGAAACCATCATCTTCGTTTGATGCTACCATAGCTTTCTCATTGCTGCTGTTATTTGGTTTCTCTTGGATTTCAACCTAAGTCTTCTTTGGAAATGGCTTGTACTGAAGCGACTTCTTATAATGCTCGTTGTTTCCTCCGAATGGACTCTGATTTCCCGTTGCTTCAGGATTCTTGCACTCTCTCTTGAAATGTCCCTTTTGGCGACATCTGAAGCACGTCAATTTTGATTTGTCGAAGCCCAACTTGTTGCTAGAATTTCCGATATCTCGGCCAGTGAGAGCAACAAACTTTGTGACCCTTCGGATAATATATGCTAAACACCACTTGATATCCATCAACTCGAGTTCTTTTTCATCCACTTGGTCATAATCTTCTGCCGTCATTTCAGGATTTCCAATTTTACCGGCTATAAGACTTTCGTATGACTCCAGAACAGTAGCGAGAAGAGACATATGTTGTTTAGCAACTTGTTCCGAAACAACATTGTTCAAATTCACTACGATGTTGCAATTATATACATTTGAATCAGAATTTATTTTTGATTCTGATTTGCTTGACTTTGATAAGATGAATTTGAACCAGTGCTTGAGTACGAACTCTGTGGACTCTGATCATAATGAGGTTGTGATTGACTCTGGTTATGTGGTGAAGCATTCATGTTTGCACTAAACGCTGTCCCAATTTTCGAACTCGAAATGTTGTCTTGCATTCCACTTTTGTAATACAACCCAACATCTTGAACAACATTCGCGTTCTTTAACTTTGCAATCTTCAGAAGCTCCATTTCATGGCCTTCGAGTTTGTTGATAAACGTTGACAACTTGAAGAATTCCCACTTATCACTATTCTTCAGAGCCAACAAATAAGTAGCCCATTCACCATCTGGTAGTGCGTCAGCAAGCTTGTCGATGTATTCTTGTCCAGTCTTCTCGAGACCGTGTCTTCGAATTTGAACTTTAAGATGACAGAAGCGCTCGATCATTTTCTTCATGGTCTCATTCTTTAGCATGGTGAAGATATCGAATTCTTTCAGAATAAGTGCCTTTTTACCTTTGATCATTTCAGCACTACCTTGATACTTCTTCTGTAATGACAACCAAAGATCTCTTGCAGTATTATACTCTGGTAGCAAAATCAAGATATCTTCTTTGACAGACTGTTGGATGAGACTGATCATCTTTTTCTCAGCAATGTATTCGTCTCTTTGTACTATCGAATAGTTGTACTTTTCAAGAACTTGCTGATGTTCATCTACCGAAACAGTGTAGCCTCTTTCAATCGACATCCAGCCAGCAAAGTGCATGGCTTGAACCCAATAGGTAAATTTCTCCTTCCATGCTTCATATTCGTCCATGCTCATTAGCTTGGGCAGTTTAACAGTCATTCCCATCTCGTTATCAAGATTGGCTTGATGATCACGTTGGCATTCGACAAACTAGCTCCGGACATAAAAGCTCTTTGCATATCATCCATTGTGAATAACAAGAAGTGTATACTGAAAATATTCAAAAACTTTGAAAACAATTAGCACTACTACAACTTCGGTCGAACCTGTAGTAACAATGAAGAATTCTTGAGTTTATCACAAGTTCGGTCGAACTTGTGATATTTGTTTTGAAAATTTGATATATCTTCGGTCGAACTTGACACAAACACAACAGATCTTTGAGCGAACCTGTCGATAGAACTTTGATGAAATGCTAGTAAGTTCGAGCGAACTTACTTAAAATTTCTTTGATAATACACAAGTTCGGTCGAACTTGATGTAAAATCAATAAAAAAATTGATAAGTTCGAGCGTACTTGACCAGAATCTCTTCAAAAAGCACTCAAGTTCGAGCGAACTTGCTAAAACTTCACTTGAAAAGTGACTTTTTAGACCAAGTTTGGCCGAACTTGGCTAACAAGTTCGAAGTTGGGGGTTTTCCAAAACATGGTTTTTTAAAAATTTTGACATGAATTCAGTTGAATTTTGTCTCCAATCTTTCAAGGGTTTATCTTTGTTGTATTTTACATGATATACTCAAATTTGAAAAGATTTTGACCGTAAATTCTTCATTTTATGTTCAAATGTTAAGAAAAATAGAAGAATGGAGTAGAAATAGAAGTGATCTTGTCTTGATACTATCAAATCAGGTTGTTCTAGCTCTGATACCACTTGTAGGACCGATCCTCGATAATAACGGAAATATTACGTCGTGTTTACCAATAGACAAGATTTAATCAGTTAATCGTCAGTTTTATTGATCAAACCTTTGGTTACAAATTGACAGAGCTTCGCCTCCAAAATACCAAAGTTACAAATGAAGTAGGCTAGCTAGGTATTTATAGAGATGGAAGTTCGCTTATGAGGTGCCGATGTTCGCCCAAACTTGCCTAAGCAAGTTTGCCCGAACCATTGCCTAAGCAAGTTCGCCCGAACTTGGCTAGACATGATGTTATGAGCGACCTTGCTACAATATAACATAAATACTTCAAACACCTAGCCTATTCAGCTCTATACTATACAGACTCGTATAAGACTAACACATAGACATTATGCATCAACAAAACTCATCGTCGATTGTTTTCCAATCGAAGCTTCTTCCTTAACCGTGTTAGTCCCAAATACAAATTGTATGTTTTTATTCTTATATTCGTGAAATGGTGACTTCTGTTTCTTTTTCGGTTCATCTTCTACCTCTAAACCCAAACCCGCTCTCCTGTTTTCAGGAAAGTCACCACCATTCCTTCGGTAGTTATTGTAAACTTTCTTGGGTTTTGAATAAAACTTCTTTTCATTTCTCTCAAGGTCATCTAATGATACTTCAACCAGTTTGAACAATTTATCGATTTGATCTTCTTTCACATTTCGAATCGGAAAACTATTGTTGAAATATAGTCTATCAGAGTCCTTAACTTTGTACATCACAACGTTAGGATCATCACTTAGGCTATTTTCCGAGATGTATCATCATTTTCGGATTGTGATCAGAACTGTTCAAACTTGAATTGGCACTCTCAAAGCTGCCTTCATCAGAATCATTTCCCAAAACATTTGCAATCACATTTTTCACGACTGCTTCACTGTCATCATTAGAAGTCGTGTAGACTACATCAATGTTCTCAGTCAACTTATCATTTGTTTCTGATAAAAGTGTTATATTAGTTGCCTTCTCAATCCATCCACTTTCTTGTGACAATAACTTGCAAGCAGTTGAGGTGGAACATTGTTGTACTCTTTACGCTTCATATCTTTTGGTTTTTCAACATTTTCCTCCAAACTTTATCGTAGGAAGAATGTGACCGATGACATAAGCATTCGTGGTGTAGCTAAGCAAGAGTTTCCTAACCCGTTCAGTTTATATTTTCATATCGTGAAGCTCTTGTTTTGTTTCAGCAATGGTGTTTATGTACATGTTAATTGATTTTTGTTTTTCAATTACTGTTGCTTTTAACATTCTTATATTGGCACCTTGTTCTAGATTAGCTTTTTCAACATTGCAATAAGTGCCTTTCATCTTATCATAAGCTTCTTTCATCGTACGATAATCATATCTAAAATTTTCGTTATGCACGTTCAATTCACTAATGATTTGAGATTTTTCAACACCATGCTCACAAGGTTTTGTGCACTTTGTGCAAGGTTTTCCAACCTCCACAACTTCCTTTTCAATCACCTTTACCTCTGAACCCACCTGTTTAAAATTCGCCATCATGGCTTTGTCAGTAATCTTCATGAGATTCTCTACTTCATCTCCTTTGTCACGTCAATGACCTCCTCGACTGCTGGTTTCTTTTCTTCAGCAACTTGTTCTTGCGATGTATTTTCAAAGCAACCTAACTAGAAATAAAGTTAGGAGAGATAATTTTCTTCATCTGTGTCTGGTGATAGATCATTTCCTCTTCCTCCGTTCTTTGAAGATATGTTGATGCATAATGTCTATTGTCTAGGTCTTGGATCGAGTCTGTATGTTTAGAGCTTGAATTGTTAGATTTCATAAAGTATTATGATGTAAAGAGCAAGTTCGACCGAAGTTGTAGTCGGCTGATCAAGTTCGGCCGAACTTGATCTAGCCAGGACACACTTCCAGCGAACTTCTGTGTCTATATATAGATTGGTCATGGATTCTCATTGTAAGAACTTTGCGACAGTGACGGCGAAGCTCTGTCTGTTTGGAAACTGAATGTATATGATTGGACATGAATAAATAGAGATTTAAACAGTGAACTTGTGTATTTGACTAGCATGTCATATAATTTCCGCTTATATTGAACATTAGATACAAATTAGCTTCCTTGACATTGAGGATCGGTCCTATCAGGTGGTATCAGAGCCATGGATACCTAAACACAATACACTCTCTATTTCTACTCATTTCTACCACTTTTCTTACTTTTTCACATAATTGACGAATTCATGTCAAAATTGTCAAAAAACCATGTTTTCAAACCAAACTTCGCTCGAACTTAAATACAAGTTCGCTCGAACTTGATTAAAAAATCATCAATTTTGTTGATTTTTATCATCTTCGCCCGAACTGGATTGCTTTTTCAGTAAAATTTGACCAAGTTCGACCGAACTTGATCATTTTTGTTGAAATTTTCAATAAGTTCACTCGAACTTGGAGAAAAACTTGGAAATTTTTCAAAACTCATCACAAGTTCACTCGAACTTGTTTAAAAGTGAATATTTTGAAAATCTCATCACAAGTTCGCCCAAACTTGATTAAAATATAAAAAATTCTTGAAATTTCATACAAGTTCGACCGAAGTTGTTGAAATTGAATTTGAAATCTGTTTTCTGTACAAGTTCGACCGAACTTGTCAGTTTGCTAATCAGTCTTCGAGTGTTTTTGAACGTGCTTTCAGTGAAATCGTCTAATTGTCGAGATGGATGATTACGCTTTTGCTTCAACAATAGCTTCAACATCTAATGCAAATGCAAATGCTAATGCGATAAACCAGATGAATATAGACAACGAGATGGGAACTACTACAAAACCACCAAAGTTAATGAGCATGGATGAGTTTGAAGGATGGAAGGAAAAGTTTGTAAACTGGGTTCAAGCGAACCAATTTCACAGTTGGGTTGCAGTTGAAACTGGATACACATGGCCAAAAGATGAACGTGGTCTAGATCTTGCTATGATTAAGTTCACACCAGAACATAAAGATGCGTACGTGGCTGAAAAGAAATGATCAGTTTGATACAGCAATCTGTAAAGGAAGACATCTTGATCTTGCTACCTGAATACGAGATGTCACAGATGCTGTGGGAAGCTCTTTGTGCAAAATATCTGGGAAGTGATGAAATGATTAAGAGCAAGAAGGCTTTAATCAAGAAAGAGTTCGACATCTTCATGATGATTAAAGGCGAAACCATGAAGCAAATGATCGATAGATATTGTTATTTGATGGTTCAGATGCGAAGACACGGTATTAAAAAAACTGATGAAGAGCAGATTGATAAATTGGCTGATGCACTTCCTGAGGGGGAGTGGTCAACTTACTTGATCGTATTGAAGAATAGTCCGGGTTGGATGCATCTCAAGTTATCATCTTTCATTGACAAATTAGAAGGACATGAATTGGAGTTGATGAAAATGGCCAAATCAAAGAATGCTAATGTTGTGCAAGATGTCGGTGTTTACTACAAAGGAGGTGTTCAAGATATTCAAAGTCCGAAAATTCAAACGGTGTTTAGTGCGAATATGAATTCTTTGAATCATTCGTCACAGAGTCAACAGAACACTCAATCATACCCGAGTTATGATCAGAGTCCTCCGAACACAGGATATTCAAGTGTTGGTTCAAATTCTCCGTTCCAGAATCAACCAAATCAGACAAATCATTCTAATTCTGAACCAAATGTTATCCAGTGCAACATTGCTGTGAATCTGAAGAATGTTTTCCCTGAGCAAGTGGCTAAACAAGATATAGCGCTTCTTTCAACTGTACTCAAATCATACGAAAGTTTAGTTGCGGGGAAGATCGGAAATCAAGAAATGACAGTTGAGGATTACGATCAGGTTGATGAAGAAGAATTAGAACTGATGGATATCAAGTGGAGTTTAGCATCGATCATAAGAAGAGTCACGAAGTTTGTAGCGCTCACTAGAAGAGACATTGGCAATTCTAGCAACAAGCTTGTATTTGACAAGTCGAAGGTAACCTGCTTCAAATGTCAACAAAAGAAGCATTTCAAACACGAGTGCACCAATCAAGAAGCAAATGGCAACCAAAGTCCTTTCGGCAACAACAATGATTATTAGAAGAAAGCGCTGCAATACAAGCCATATCCAAAGAGAACTCAGATTGAAGTTCAAGATAATTCTACAAAGCCAACTGAACACGCTCTAGTTGTGTCTAATGAAGAAGAAGGCTTTGATTGGAATAAGTATATTGGAAAGAAGACTTGAGTTGCTTTGATGGTAGAGATCGTGGATGAATCAGAATTGATGATTGATGATGCAGCTCTGGAGAATGCGATCTTGGTAGAATATCTGCAAGAACAGAGGAAGAGGAAATGATCTATCACCAGACACAGATGAAGGACATTATCTCTCCTAACTTTAGTGCTAGTTTTGCAGGTTGCTTTGGAAATACATCGCAAGAACAAGTGGTTGAAGAAAAGAAACCAGAGGTCGAGGAGTTCATTGACGTAACGAAAGCGATGAATGCATAGAACCTCACAGAGATTGCTGACAAAGCATTGATGGCTAATCTGAAACAGGTGGGTTCAGAGGTAAAGGTGATTGAGAAGGAAGTTGTGAAAGTTGTGGAGGTTGAAAAACCTTCCAAAAAGTGCACAAATCCTTGTGAGCAATGTGTTGAAAAATCTAAAATCATAAGTGAATTGACCGTGCATAACGAAAATTTTAGATATGATTACCGCACGATGAAAGAAGCTTATGATAAGATGAAAGGCACTTATTGCAATGTTGAAAAAGCTATTCTATAACAAGGTGCCAATATAAAAATGTTAAATGCAACAGTAATTGAAAAACAAAAAGCAATTAACATGTATAAAAACACCATTGCTGAAACAAGGCAAGAGCTTCAAGACATGAAAATTGAAACTGAGAGAGTGAGACAACTCTTGCTCAGTTATACGACAAACTCTTATGTCATCAATCACATTCTTCCTATGATTAAGTCGGAGGAAAATGTTGAAAAACCAAAAGGAATGAAGCGTAAAGAGTACGGAAATGTTCCACCTCCACTGCTTGCAAGCTACTGTCACAAGAAAGTGGATGGGATTGAAAAGGCAACTAACATAAAACTTTTATCAGAAACAAATGATAAGTTGCCTGATAACATTGATGTAGTCTATACGACATTAAATGATGATAGTGAAGCGGTTGTGAAAAATGTGGTAGAAAATGTTTTAGGAAATGATTCTGATAATGGCAGCTTTGAGAGCGACAACTCAAGTTCGAACAATTCTGAATCACAATCCGAAAACGATGATACATCATCGGAAAATAGCCTAAGTGATGATCCTAACATTGTGATGTACAAAGTTAAGGACTCTGATAGACTATATTTTGACGATAGTTTTCCGATTTGAAATGTGAAAGAAGATCAAATCGATAAATTGTTCAAACTTGTAGAAGTTTCATCAGATGATCTTGAGAGAAATGAGAAAAAGTTTTATTCAAAGCCCAAGAAAGTTTATAACAACTACCGAAGGAATGGTGGTGACTTTCCTGAGAACAGGAGAGCGGGTTTGGGCTTGGAGGTAGAAGATGAACCGAAAAAGAAACAAAATTCACCATTTCACGAATACAAGAATAAAAATATGAATTGTGTTCGGGACTAACACGGTTCAGGAAGAGGCTTCAATTGGAAAGCAATCGAACGATGAGTTTAAGAAGGAAAAGGAACTTCGGGACAAGGCTAAATCCACATGTGGAGTAAAACCCACGAATGGACATTCTCATGATACTCGGACTTGCTTCAAGTTCAATGAAGTTGGTCACATTGCTCACAAGTGTTCGAAATCAAAGCCGGTGTATCACCGAAGAAAGACAGTTTCAGATGATGAGAAACTTAAGCACCCAGAGATTGTAAAACCAATCACAATCTTAAAATGAAACAATTAATCTAACATCAAAGTGAGACCTAAAACTGAATCTAAATTTGAGAAATCAATTTTTGAAAAAGGTGAAACTTCTAAATCGAATGAAAACAAAGATTCAAAATTCTACATTAAGAAAGCAAGAATGAAATCACAATCATGGGTTGCAAAGAAAACAACAACATCATCTGAAAGTGCAAAATTTGCATCAGTCAAGAATGCAAATGTCATTGACACAAAGACTGACCAGAAAGTTCCAAATGCTGATTTGAAAACTCCTACTTACGATATTCTGATTCCACCCAAGACCGGAAAGGCTTGGGTTTCCCTCTTTAAATAGTTTCTTAACATGTGTAGTGGCTCCAAAGATCCACCTTGTCGAAGTGGATTATGGATAGCGGAGCTTCACGTCACATGACTGGGATGCGTGCCTTACTCTTTGATATTAAAGCTATCAATGGAGGCTACGTAGGATTCGCGGGTAATCAAGGAGGTAGAATCGTTGCAGAAGGAAAGTTATCTAACGGTGTGGTGCCGTTTGATAAGGTTAACTATATCACCGAGCTGGAGAACAATCTTCTCAGTATTTCTCAGATCTGTGATAAACAGTTTACCACCCATTTCAACGATAAGGAGTGCATGATCATTAAACCGGGTTTTAAGATTCCAGAAGAATGGATTCTCATGCGTGCTCCTCGCTAGAATGATCTTTATGTGCTAGATGAGCATTACTACTACTACTTCAAAGTCGGCCCAATGTTTTGTAATGAAAGCCATAGAGAAGGAGTCAATTCTTTGGCACAAAAGATTGGTCATATACACCTCAGAAAGATGAATCACTTGGTTCACAATGATTTGGTTGAAGGAATGAATCTTAGAAGCTTTCACATGACTGATAGTTGTCTGGAATGCAAGAAAGGAAAGCAGACTAAAAAGTCACATCCAAGAAAGATTCTTAACTCCATCAAGCTGCCACTTGAAAGACTACATATGGATCTCTTTGGTCCAGTGAATGTTCGTAGTATATCTGGAGATCTTTATTGTCTTGTCGTCACTGATGATTATTCAAGGTTTTCATGGGTTATGTTCGTAGAGAGCAAAGACGAAACGTTCGATAATCTCATGATTCTCTTTAGGAAACTTGAAAATATGTACCATCTCCCTATTAGAATAATCCGAAGCGATAACGGTACAGAATTCATGAACGCTCGAATGAAAGAGATTTGTAACGACAGAGGCATCTTATACGAATTCAGTGCTCCATACACTCCGCAACAAAATCGAGTAGCTGAGAGGAAGAACATAACGTTAATAGAAACAGCGAGAACAATCCTTGCTGATTCAAAACTTCGTGTTAGCTTCTGGAGTGAAGCAGTCGCAGCAACATGCTATACATTGAACAGGGTCTTGACGCTGAAACCTACCAATAAGACTTGCTTTGAAATGCTAAACCGAATGAAACCTAATCGGAAGTATCTAGAACCGTTTTAAGCACCTTGTACTGTTATTGATTTAGTCGGAAAGTTTGGTGCCAAATCTATTGATGGTTTCTTTGTCGGTTACGCAACTTCACTCAAGAGAGTATATCTTCCAAGTTTGAGAAGAGTGGTAGAAGCATAGCACGTTGATTGTTTTCGGTATACAACTCCTATTCAAAGAGCAGGCGATGCTTGGTTGTTCAATTATAGTGAATTGTGGAAATCATTTGACTTGCGAGAAGAGCCTTCTGAAGAAGACATTGCAGTGTTATATTATCTACATCAGTCCGCTAATCAAGAGCAAATTATTATACCAATAGTGGTTAATCAACCAACTGTTGGTTCATCATCTTCTTCTGGTGCAGGTTCAAGTACAAGTGGGGTTCAAGAAACTAATACAGAACAAGTGACATCTGCTACAGAACCAATGTACACAACAGTGGAACCCAATCTTTCTCAAGCACATAGTTCCAACTCTGATGAGGCTTTGATGTTTGATGATGATGGAGAATCTTCTTCTGACGAAGAATCTGAACAGATCACAAGCATGTTAAATCAATCTGCTGGCCCGAGTAATCAAAATGAAACCTCTTCTAGTGCTCCTACAGTTGAAGTGGTGATTGATCAGAATATTACTAATCAGGAGAATACTGTTGATGTTCCAAGTGAGGTGATGCCAAGGACCTATTCATACCACCCATCGAATTCTATAATTGGTGAATTGCAAACTGGCGTGAGAAAAAGGAGCCAGATTAACAAAGCTTTGAGTTGTTTCTATACTCGAGTAGCTCCGATTCAAGAGTATTGCTATTACTCATGTTTCATATCCTAGGTTGAGCCAAAGAATATTATTGAAGCTTTGGTTGATGAAAATTGGGTGCAGGTGATGCAAGAAGAACTATTACAGTTCGAAAAGCTAGGGGTACGGAAGCTTGTTGACCTACTGGAGAATCAAAAGACGATAGACACCAAATGGGTCTTCAAGTGCAAGCGCGATGATCGTGGAGTTATAGTGCGCAACAAATCTCGGCTCGTTGTTAAAGGATTCCATCAACAGGAAGGAATTAATTATACATAAATATATGCACCAGTTGCTAGATTGGAGTCCATTTGGCTTTTCCTTGCATTTGCTGCTTGGAAAGGATTTAAAGTGTACCAGTTTGATGTGAAATCCTCTTTTCTATACGGTAAGCTACGAGAGCAAGTGTACGTCGGCCAACCACCGGGTTTTGTCGATCCGCTGAACAAGAAGAAAGCTTATCTCCTGGATAAAGGCACTGTATGGTTGCATCAGGCCCCGAGAGCCTGGTACGAGACGTTATCCCAACATCTCGTCGGCAACGGCTTTATTAGAGGAATAGTGGATAGTACGCTCTTTACCAGAGAAGTTGGAAGTCATTTAATTATCGTACAAATATATGTGGATGATATCTTCGGTTCAACAAATGACGATCTTTGCAAAGAATTTGAGAAAATCATGAAGAAGAAATTTGAGATGTCTACTATGGGCGAAATGAAATTCTTCCTCGGAATACAAGTTGATCAGTTTCAAGACGGTATTTTCATCCACCAAACCAAATATGTTCATGATATTTGAAGAAATTTGAGATGGATAGCTCGAAGCCGTTATCTACTCCACTGGCACTCAATCACGGAATTTGCATCGATGAAACAGGAACCAAAGTTGATGATACTCTTTACAGGTCAATGATAGGATCACTTATGTATCTGAAGCCATCTCGCCTAGATATCATGTATCCTACCTGCTTTTGCGCCAGATATCAGTCCAGCCCAAGAATCTCTCACATGCAGATCATGAAACGCATTTTCAGATACTTGAACGGATGCCCAAGCACCGACTTGTGGTACCCGAAGAATGATAACTTCGATCTGACGGGATATGCTGATTCTGATTTTGGTGTAGATAAATTGAATTCTAAAACAACTACAGCGGGCTGCTAGTTCTTTGGAACACGATTGGTAACCTGGCAGTGTAAGAAACAGACTACGGTCGCTCTCTACATGTGAAGCTGAGTATATCTCGGCCTCTAGCTGTTGTTCATAGATTCTGTGGATCCAAAAGCAGATGAGAGACTATGGTCTGCAATTTCTTGACACTCCGATGTATGTTGATAACAAGACAACTATCGACATAACTAAAAATCAAGTTCATCACTCTCGAACAAAACATATCGAGATTCGATACCACTTCATTCGTGATTACTACGAAAGGAAGTTGGTACGATTGAGAAAATCCACACCGATGAACAAAAAGATGATTTTTATACCAAACCATTTACTCTTTCATGGTTTTAATACTTAACGAGGCGTAATGGTATGAAAAATCTTTTGACAGGTGCGGATGCAGAGGTTGAATATGGATCGGATGACGAGTTCTCGTGATCCTCATTGGTTTGTTACCTTTTAGGATTAGTTTTTCTTAAAAACTAAAATAAAAAAATATGTTTTTGATTTTAGGGGGAGAAATATTACCAGAAAATACAAAAACTTGAAAAAGACAAAAAGAATTTTGTGTTAAAAAGGAAATGATAGTACATCAGTGGACTATTACAGTATGCTAAGGATTTGGAAAGTTTAAAAAGTGATAAACAAGTCTTATTGTGGATGTGTCGATAGGCTTTACATGTTCAGTGGATTGTTTCTGGGATATAAACTAAATTTTACAACTGCTTAAACTTGTGGATTAACATCTCTCGAATATATGGACTTAGTACTCCGAAATTTCGTTTGAGAGATTGCCTGATTCTGAGATACGAGGTCTTTATAGATGATTGATATCTGGGGTATTATACAAGTTCTTCTGATTTTGTGGAAGCAATAGCCTAGAACTTCTATAATGCTTTTTGCTAAAAAACCCCAAAACTGCAGTAAAATTGAAAGAATCGAAAGATCTAATCAATTGCAGTGCTTAAAAAATTCCTTAATTAGAACACACCTTAAAGTCGAGCCTTCATCTCTTTGTCGATACGGTGGTATTATGAGCTCTCAAGGCTTCGCATAACCCAGATACAGATATCAATTACGCTATACTCACCTGTAAGATGAAATCTAGGGAATCTTAATACGGGAGTATATTCTGAGATGGGAACCATAGTTAAGTCAAGTTTCATAATTCTATCTTAGATATCTTGGAACAATTGATAAATGTGTTGAAGTTTAAGTGGACAAACATATCGACAATCTAGGTAAACGAGTTTAGAACTTAAAGTCATCATAAGGTCAACGGTACTGGTGATACGTCTCAATCAACTGATAATATCCTTAGACACGAATTCACAAAAAAATATGTCTGTAAATATTTTTATACAGAGCTTATTTTGATTTCAGATTTAAATTTAAAAAGATTTTCAGTGTGTTTTAGCAAAACCTTTCGAAAATTCAAAAAGATTTTGTTTCTACATTGTTTTCAACAGCCAATGATGGAGAGCGGATCTTCGAAGTTCAGAATGGTGCTAAGTTGTTGGAATCTTAATGACAACGGGTTGGGAGCTAATCTGTAAAATCAAAATGCACGAAAAACGATGAAAAGTTCATTAACTTGAACCTTTAAATTTGAAGAAAACATCGGTTTGTTCATAATGGGTCAAACCGATGTCATTAACTTGGACTCGGCAGATAAATCGGTTAACCGAGGTCATTAACTTGGACTTGGTCAACTGAGTGGATTTTTATAACTGGTAAACATGTGAATGTTCAGGGTTAAAAGTGAAAAATTTTGAATTGTTTGAAATGTTTGAAATTGGATTTAACCAAGTTCGGTTGAAGTTAGTAAGGATAAACTGATTCATGATTGCTGAACTCAGGCGAAGTTGTATAAATGATTTAATGATTGAAAGTCAAGTTCGCCCGAACTTGACTCAATATATAAGACCAAGTTCGCTCATATCTCACATTATCTGTTATACATATCTTCGAGCGAACTTAGGCGATTTGTGAGTGAAATCAAAATTGCAAGAAGTATACCATTACTCTGCCCGATTTGAACATGATTTTAAGTGATTTGCACACTTTAAATCATGGCTGAGGTATCCATCGATCATATCATCCATAAATTGAGCATGAATGAACTGATTTAGACCGAAAACGTAAAATCAGTTAGATCTAGGGTTATAACGAACAAATTGAACAATGAAATGTGTTAATATACATGTTAACAAGTTAAACAAATCATAGAATCGGACATATGAACATGTTTGAATGATTGCAGAAGTTTTGAAGAAGACGACAAGTTCGCCCGAACTTGTTGCTGATGTTTTCCATCAACTTCGGGCGAAGTTGTCAAAGCATGTATAAAACTTGAAAAAGTAACAAGTTCGACCGAACTTATTTACAATCTGAAAAAATCTGTATTCCATACAAGTTCGCCTGAACTTGTATGAGAATGTCAAAAACTTGTTTCGGTTACATGTTCGGCCGAAGTTGTTGGTTGGTTTGTATTGTTATGTGTTAGAACATTCAAGTTCGCCCGAACTTGATGTTAATTTGTTGATAATTGTCACTTTTGCTAATTTGATTGATTTCTTTGTCCGCAGAATATCAAGTGTCGTTTAACAAGTTCCATAATACTTGTATTTCATTGGACGAGAAGATCTATCCTACGCTGACGGCATTCGCAGAGATCTTGGAATTTTTATGGCTTATTCCGATTATGAAGACGATCACAGATAAGCGTGTTGTATATAGATCACACGTCTATTTCTTCTGGAACTCAGCATCATACGATGAAGCGTACAAAGTTATAAAGTCTGCAGTTCGTGTCGGCAACGAAGATAAGGAATTTTTTATCACAGAAGCTGACATTCGAAGGATACTAGCGTTCAACGACGATGAAAGTGACCCTATTAGCTTTGAAGAAATAATGGTCAAGGGTTGTTTCTTCAGAATGGGATACAAAGGTCACATGAATGAGCCAACGATGAAGAAAGGCAGTGTTCCTCTACCTTACAAGCTTCTAATTCAAGCCATCATTCACACTTTCAGTCATAGGAAAGCAGGGCTCGACGACGTACAAGATTACATGGCATGTATGGTTACTGCATTGGTACTGAACAAGAAATTCAATTTCCCAAGAGTTATATTCAATGTCATGGTGAAGAACATGGGAAAAGAAAGATTGGTGATATATCCAAGGTTTGTGCAAATGCTGATCGACGAAAAGTTTCAGAATATAGTGAAGGATCCGAATGATATTCTATATTTGAGTCACATGGATGAAACTACATTGAAGAAGTTAAAGATCTTTCAGAAATAAGACTCGACACCTATTCCAAAGCCTGTTTTCGATGCAATCGTTAAAGCTGACTACGTCGCGCCACCAGAGAACAAATGGATGAAAGAAGACAGTGTTGATGAAAACGAAGAAGCTGCTTTGTTAACGAACTTCAAAGAGAAAAGCGGGACTGGTACATCAAGCGAATGGTTGTAGTTGAAAAGAAAAAGCACAAAAGGGCGTCGAAGAAAGCTGATACTATGTTGATAGATAAACCTGAGATTGAAGAGAATATTCAGAATGTAGAGGGTTCTAGCGCTGCAGTAAACACTGAAAGTCAAGAAAAGGATGATGAAGTTATTTCTTCAACGTCTGACAAAGATGATGAATCGTCTGAGGATTCTACTGATGCAAGATTGAAAGAAGCAGAAAAGCAAAAAGAAGAAGAAAGATTGAAAAAATTGGGCGAAGATCTTTATGAACCATCTGCTGAAGAGGCTTCTGATACTGAACGTCCAAAGAAAAAGTCAAAGCGCACAAAGTCTAAAGCTGAAGGATCAAAGAAAGCTAGGTTCTCCAAGTACTCATGGAAGAAATAAAGCTCCAAGCAATAGATATCTAAATCAAAAGCCAAAGAAAGGAGTTACACAAGAACCTCCTGTTTCTAGCTTACAAGAAATTCCAGTCATTGAAGCTTAAGTTCCTCCAATGACTGTTACACAAGTTCCACCTATTACTGTCACACAAGAACCACCATCAGTTACTTTAGAAGTTCATGTTGAGAGTACACCTATTTCTACGCCAAAACCTGCAGCAAAGGGTACTCCTCAAAAGTCAAGACAATCAATTCCTCAGAGCACAAGAGCAAATGAATTCGAAGATGCTTTCGGTGAAATTCCAGATAACATTACACATCCTGTCACAGCCGAAGATCTTTCAAACTGGTTTCAAGATACGCCGATCGATGTATTAGAGAAAAGAATTAAAGATTTAGAAGATAAAGTGAAACAAAATGAAGCTGAAAAGGCAGATCTCGAAAAGAAAGTAAAGCAGAGCTATGTCGAGAAAGAAATATTGCAAGAAAAAGTAAAGTTTATGGAAGACGATCGAGGTTACATGAAAGCAATGGCTGAAAGCTTGGGTGCTGCTAACGCAAAGCTAGAAAAAGAGATAGCTGATTTGAGAGCTGAACGTGATATGAATGACAGAAGGTTTGCAAGGCTGCAAAAAGTTTTAACTAATAGCCTTGGCATTGATTTCAAAGCAAAGTATGAAAGGCTTGATGTTCTGGAAGAGAAAGAAAAAGCTGCAAAAGAGTTAGCAGAACAGGGCAAAGGAAAGGAAGTTATTGATGATGTTCCTAAAATTATAGAAGAGCCAGTGATAGAAAAAGTTGTTAAAACTGAAAAAGCTCCTGAATCTGAAGAGGTTTCTGAACAGAATGTTGAATCAATCAAAGTGTCTGAAGTAGAACAGAAAGACGATGACGAGGAAGATAAAGATGAAAACGACGACGACCCTGTCGGTGATGATACTAAAGACAATTTAGATCATGATGGTGATGATAATGATGATCAGGGGGCCGTTGGTTTGAAGAATGATTCAGCTAAAGTATATTCAGAGTTTGATTTTGAATCACTAATCAACGATGATGCTAACATGGAGGATGAACCAAGTAAGGGGGAGTCTACAGAGCTGACAGGGCCACAAGATGTTGATATCTCTGATGTTGTTATTGCTATGCCTGTTACTGCTTTGCATGAAAAGCCATTTATGATAATGTTAGATCCGAATTTAGAGGAAGTGGAGATTGCTCACAGTTACACCAAAGAAGAGTTGGCGAGAATGTTTGAAGTTGACACTGATTCGTTCGAGTTTGATTTCGAATAAGAATTAGTGAATATCAAGACTTTTGAACTGAAAGTGTATATGTATAAGCATGTGGCTGAAGCTGATGATTATGACAGAGTTATCTTTGAAGATTCTGATGATGATGAAACAGAGAAGTATTCTAATCTGAATACTGACAAATTTCCTATGATTGATGAGTTGATGAGCCAGATAGATGTTGATTTGTTGAAACAAAAGATCGATGAAGTAATGAATGTAGGCAACATTCCAAAATGTTATACTAAAGAGCAAATAGCCGAGGCTAAGAGAACGTGGTTTAAAGAGATGCCGAAGGAAAGAACGTTCAAAAGGCCACTAGCATTCTTCACACGTGACAAATATGTTTCTCAAGGTGACATTCTAAGCTGGGGATGGATACGAGATCTTGATGTGTATGCCATAAAGAGAGAATTAGGGGTTCAGTATTTCAGACATTTGACAAATATTAAAACATTGTCGTTCTGGGATGTTGAAGAGTTGGTACAAACAAGGAATATAAGTCTGCAAATGAAGTTTAATGAACAAAGGCTCTGGAGGGTGATAAAGTTTTAAGCATCAAGAGGTTTCGAGTTGTGGAAGCCGTTTATCCCTAAACGCAGAATAAAGGTTAACAAGAAAACGGCTGAAAAAGATATTACGCTAGTGATGAAGCGTCGACGAGCAATGAAAAATATGCCACTGAATCCCATTGAACAGGATTTTCATCCTTACTTTCTGTGGTGGCAAACGGATCAAGAGACATGTGAAGCTGTTACTGTATTACATGCTGATGAGACATGGGATATAACGAAAGAAAAGGATCCAGAACCGATTGCACGAAGAAGGATATGGGGGCTTTGGAGAACGATTCGTATACTAGACCCGATGTGGCTAGTTAACTGTTCAAAGGAAGATGTGAAATGCTTGTTCTTCAACAAGATATGTTTTTACAAGCCTGAAGAAGTCCAAGCGAAGCAATACCAAGGTGTGATTAACGTTTGCTATGCACATGGTATTAATTCAGGTCACATGTGGGAATCAAGATGGTGAGAGTTAGAAAGAGAAGAGTTCTTAAAGGAAGAAAATTGTTTAGAAAATATACACGAAAGGGGTAGGGAGGCAAGAATTAGAAGATTCCAATTCATGAAGTGGGCACCTCCTATTGACAAAATGCCTATTCCTAAGCAAGAAAGACGTCGAAAGCCATACAAGAACTTCTTTCGAAGATGTTAAAGATTGAAGACTGATCAAGACGTTGCGACAATATCCAAGAGGGAGTTTGTTGATGCATAAAGTCTATTGTCTAGGTATTGGATCGAGTCTGTATATTTAGAGCTTGAATTGTTAGATTTCATAAAGTATTTATGATGTAAACAACAAGTTCGGCCGAAGTTGTAGTCGGCTGATCAAGTTCAGCCGAACTTGATCTAGCCAGGACACACTTCGAGCGAACTTCTGTGTCTATATATAGGTTGGTCATGGATTCTCGTTGTAAGAACTTTGCGACATTGATGGCGAAGCTCTGTCTGTTTGGAAACTGAATGTATATGATTTGGACTTGAATAAATAGACATTTAAACAGTAAACTTGTGTATTTGATTAACATGTCATATAATTTCCGCTTATATTGAACATTAGATACAAATTAGGTTCCTTGACATTGGAGGATCAGTCCTATCAAGATATTCTTCTAAAATCGCGTTCTCCAGAGTTGCATCATCAACCATTAATTCTAACTCATCCACGACCTCTGCCATCAAAGCAACTCCAGTCTTCTTTCCAATATACTTATTCCAATCAAACCCTTCTTCTTCATTAGATACAACTAGAGCTTGTTTAGTTGGCTTTGAGGAATTATCTTGAACTTCAACTTGAGTTTTCTTTGGATTTGTATTGCAATGCTTTCTTGTAATAGTCATTATTGCCGAAAAGACTTTGATTTCCTATTGCTTCTTGGTTGGTACATTCGCATTTGAAATGCCCCTTTTGTCGACATTTGAAGCATGTTACCTTCGACTTGTCAAATCCAAGCTTATTGCTCGAATTACCAATGTCTCTCCTAGTGAGCGCTAAAAACTTCGTGACTATTCTATGATTTATGCTAAGCTCCGCTTGATATCCATCAGTTCTAACTCTTCTTCATTAACTTGATCGTTATCCTCAGCAGTCATTTCTGGATTTCCGATCTTCCCGGCAACTAAACTTTCGTATGATTCGAGTACGGTGGCAAGAAGTGCTATATGTTGTTTAGCCACTTACTCAGGGAAAACATTCTTTAGATTGACAACTATGTTGCACTAAAAAACATTTGGATCAGAACTAGAATGATTTGTCTGATTCGGTTGATTCTGGAATGGAGAGTTTGAACTAGCACTCGAATATCCTGTGTTTGGAGGACTCTGATCATAACTCGGGTATGATTGAGTGTTCTGTTGACTTTGAGATGAATGATTCGAAGAATTCATATTCACACTAAACGTCGTTTGAATTTTCGGACTCGAAATCTCTTGAACACCTCCTTTGTAGTACACACCAACATCTTGCACTACATTTGCATTCTTTGATTTGGCCATTTTTAGCTACTCCATTTCATGTCCTTCTAACTTGTCAATGAAAGATGATAACTTGAGATGCGTCCAACCCGGACTATTCTTCAATACCATCAAGTAGGTCGACCACTCTCCCTCAGGAAGCGCATCAGCCAATTTATCAATCTGCTCTTCATAAGTTTTTTTAATATCGTGTCTTCGCATTTGAACCATCAAATAACAATATTTATCGATCATTTGTTTCATGGTTTCGACTTTGATCATTGTGAAAATGTCAAACTCTTTCTTGATTGAAGCCTTCTTGCTTTTAATTATCTCGTCACTTCCCAGATATTTAGCACAAAGAGCATGCCACAGCATCTGTGACGTCTCGCATTCAGGTAGCAAGATCAAGATGTCTTCCTTTACTGATTATTGTATCAGACTGGTCATCTTCTTTTCTGCCACATACGCATCTTTATGTTCTGGTGTAAACTTAATCAAAGCAAGATCTTGATCACGTTCATCTTTTGGCCACTTATATCCGGTTTCTACAGCAACCCAACTATGAAAGTGATTTGCTTGAACCCAGTTCACAAACTTTTCCTTCAAGCCTTCAAACTCATCCATTCTCATTAACTTTGGCGGTTTTGTAGTAGTTCCCATCTCATTATCCAGATTCATCTGGTTTACCGCATTTGCATTAGATGTAGAAGCCTCTGTTGAAGCAAAGGCGTTATGGAAATCATCCATCTCGACAAACTAAAGGTTTAACTGAAGACACGTTCAAAAACACTCGAAGATTGATTAGCAAACTGACAAGTTCTGGCGAACTTGTATAGAAAACAAAATTCAGATTCAATTTCAACAAGTTCGGGCGAACTTGCATGAAATTTTCAAAAATTTTCACTTTAAATCAAGTTCGGGCGAACTTGTGTTGAGTTTTGAAGAAAAATTCCAAGTTTTCTCCAAGTTCGAGAGAACTTAATGAAAATTTCAACAAAAATTGACAAGTTCGGTGGAACATAGTCAAAATTCACTGAAAAATCAAGCAAGTTTGGGCGAAGATTATTAAAATTAACAAATTTGATGATTTTAAGTCAAGTTCGAGCGAACTTGTGATATAAGTTTGATCCAAGTTTGGTATTCAAACATGGTTTTTTGACATTTTTTACATGAATTCGATTGAATTTGATTCTGAAACTTTCAGGGGTTTGTATTTAGGTGATTATCTAAGACATGTTCAAATTTTAGCCATTTTTACCCATGAATTTATCAATTTTGTGAAAACGTTAAGAAAAATAGTAGAAATGACTAGAAATAGAGAGTGTCTTGTGTAGATCTCAGCAAATAAGGTATCCATGGCTCTGATACCACTTGTTAGGACCGATCCTCCACTATCAAGGAACCTAATTTGTATCTAATGTCCAATATAAGCGGAAATTATATGACATGTTAATCAAATACACCAGTTTACTATTTAATTGTCTGTTTATTCATGTCCAAATCATATACATCAAGTTTCCAAACAGACAAAGCTTCGCCGTCAATGTCGCAAAGTTCTTACAATGAGAGACGCATGCCATCCTATATATAGACACACAAGTTCGCTCAAACTATGGCTGGATAGATCAAGTTCAGGCGAACTTGATCATCCTTCAACAAGTTCGACCGAACTTGTGTTTACATCATAAATATACTTCAAGTTCTAATATATTCAAGCCCTAAACATACAGACTCGATCCAAGAACTAGACAATAGACATCATGTATCAACAGGGATTGTGCAGCCTTTGACGTTTGGACTTTTTCTTTCTTCTTCCTTGTCCTACTCGTTTCGGCTCGTGTTGCTTAATCTGAACCTTTTCATCACAAGTAGAAGGTTCAGTTTGATCCATTTGCGCACTAGAAGCCTTCTTTACATCAGCTCGCTCTTCATCAGCTTTGATAGAATCGGAGGGTCCTGATTTATCAGATGAAATGCCAGACGCTCCAGCTGAACCATTAGATGAGTCACCAACACTAGATTGTTCCCGTGTGTCTAACGTATAATCACTTGGTTTGCCGTACACCAGATGTTGTGCTCTCTCAATTCCTTCTTCTGTTTCAGGTATTGTCATGTAATTATGATTATACGGTGGGGCAACCTAATTTAATCCCAAACCCTTCCCATTGTTGTTTTTATACGCCAGCTGCACATTGCACACGTCTTGAACTACCTTTTTGGATGTATCAAACTTCTTTATGTTTACTTCGTTTTGCTGATACTTTCTAGTTAGGAGTTCTAGCTCAGCTCTCACAGACTCAAGTTCCATGTTCTTCACATTGAGTCTGTTCTTGTAATCATGTACCCAACACTGTATTGATTGAGATCCAAGTGAAGGTGAGCTATATCCTTCTTTGGTGCTTCACTTCTCACTGAGTCATGGAACTGTTATAGTCATTTACCATCTTAGAGTTGAGTGCCTTGAGCTGTGCAACCTTATTCCTGCAAGGTTCAGTGCGCAAAAGGTAGTTGACAGTGTCAATAAGCGATCTTGGTTTGTCAGTCTAAGGTTGGGCTTCGGGTGCTGGGCTACTGACTGTGGCTTGCTAGGTTTGAGGTGTGGGGTTATTGATTGATGTTTGCTGGGCTTGAAGTTTTTGTTTGGCCACTTCTTCTGGGTGAGATTCCTTTGAATGTGCGTATAGATCTTGGTTAGATTGTAAATGATCCCACAACCAAGATACAACGGAGTCTCTGTCATCACCCAGAAAACTATTCATCTGCGTCCTTACTTCCTCTATTCGCCTCTCACTTTTAAGCAAACGCATCATATAGTCAGCAATAGGATCAACATTGTATTCTCCTATAAACTCATTCAGCTTTTCCTTTACTCGATCCCACAACCTACCAGCTCCATCTTCAGAAAAGATAATTTCAAAGCGCAAATCATCAGCACTATCCATCACGTTCGGGTTTTGCTTTTGAGCCTGGGGTTTAGTGTTGTTAACGGAAGGTTTGATAATTGGGCTAAAGACGTTGTTCGGATTTGCATTCGGCCTTGGATTACATACAGGGCTGAAAACAATGTTCGGATTGGCATTTGGGTTGGAATTGAAGACAGGCTAAAAAGTGGGTTGAACACTATGTTCGCGTACTGAGTTTGGGCTGTTAATATCTTGCAAAAATCTTTACTAGTTTGTTCCGTGCCAGTGATCAACAATTTAGAAACTCCAAACAGTCCAAGAACCCGTGCTCTTGCTAACTTGAACACCTCGCAACGAACGAACCCGCTTTTTGTACCGCACCTCAATACCTGTCAAAACAGTTAACGCAAACCAACAACCTTTCTTTTTTGATTTGTTTTTTTGTAATAATAATATTTTTTTAAAATAGAAAATAGGTTAATTGATTTTAACAAATTTTTAATATAATGGTTATATAACTAATAAGTTTAATTATATATGATTTGTATTAAAGAAAACTAATTAGTATTATATTATAATTATTAGCTAATGATTAGTTAATGATTGAATAACCTAAAACTGATTAATGCATAGACTTTCACGTTCACCAAACCCTACAATCCTCGAAAAATTTCCCTCCCAAATATATATCGTGTCGCAATCTGTTTCCCGACGGCTTCAGATGTCACCATACATTGTCATCTTCGTTGATGAAGGTGTGAACGGAGATGGCAGCGAAGGTGGGACTTGTGATGGTGTAGAGTTATGGTGGTCGTGAATGGTAAACAAAGATAGCCGGAGATGAACGCTAACGGTGATGACGATTACGGTGACTGGACTGTGATGGAGAGAAAGACGATCAGGAATGGTGGTGAAAGGGTGGTCGTGATGTTGTTGGTGGTTAAGGGAGGGTGGTTGACCGATGACGGAGATGAACAGTAGCCGGAGACGGACGGATGTTGGAGAAGATGAACAGTGTTCAGTTTAAAGAAGCACGGGGAATGAAGTTTGGGTTTCGAACTTGAACAGAGGTGAATGATGCTTTGTACGGTGATGGATAACGTGATGTTAGCGTTGATGAAACAGTGTTGATGTGAATGGAGGATGGTTTCAGATGAAATGTAATGGAGGAAACTGTGGTGATGATGAACGTGATGGTGCAGGTTGATTGTAACGGTGTTGGTGATGAAGCAAAGGTGAAGGTTGTCGTGAACAAGAAGAAGATGGTAGTTATTGGATGGTTAGAGATGAATGATCTCGGATGACGAAGCTTGAATGTCGAATGGTATATCTGACGGTAGTCTTGTAATTCGGATGAGACAGTATCTCGGATAGAATTCGAAAGGTATTTCGGATGTTATGAATCTTTGACGAAAAACTGTATCTCGGATGGAGATGGTGTATAACTCACATGGAATCCAATGAAAAAACAGAAGTCGGATGGATAGATGATGATACGAGATATATATTCGAGATGTTCTTGGATGAATAAAATGATGATGTAGTGATGATGAATGATGATGTGGATTCGAGATGGAACGATGTTGTCAGATGATGATAGAAAGTGATGTCTGATGGATTTCGGATGAATGCAACTTTTTTTTAATAATAAAAAAAACAAATTAAATTCCTTTTAACACCTTTCTATTAGATCGAAGAGTAAACTGCCATTTTGGTTCGTGTGGTTTAGCAGTTTTGCCACTTTATTCCAAATTTCAAACATTTTGCATCTAGGGTCCTATGGTTTCATTTTTATTGCCATTTTGGTTCAAATCTCAAATCAAGTCAGATTTCTCAAAAGAAAAAACTGGTTTTCGTCCTTTTCCTTAAGGGCATTTGGTCATTTTTATCATTATTATATATATCTGTAATAAAGAATAAACACCCCCCTCTCTGCCCTCTCTCTCACCACCCTTCTGTCTGTCTCTCTCTCTTCTCTCTCTCTTGAACACCACCGCCACCATTCAATTCAAAGTGGTGGTTGGAGTTCATCAGGAGGTTGGAGCAATCGTAATCAGGTTGGGGGATGTGGTAGTACCAAAGCTTCTGATGCTGATGCCGGAAAAAAGTATGATGTCGGAGGAAGTGGTTGGGGCAGCAGCGGCGGCGAAGGAGGTGGTTGGGGTAACAGCGGCGACGGCGAAGGAGGTGGTTGGGGTAGTGGGGGTGGTGATGAGACATGTGATGTTAAATCGTCCCCGCCACCACCGGTTTTTGAGACTTCACCAGTTGTGAGATCACATCTGGAACTGTAACATCATCTTCTCCAAAACCTCATCTCCTTGGGCTGAGCCACCGACTGGACTTTCTGGAACTCTAACAACCGTCTCTGCCGGCACCGTTGGCTTTCCGGTTAAAATCTGTTGGCGATCGAAGATATGAAGGAAACCGGACACACATTTGATCTGTTTTTCGAGATTCTGGTCTTAGATTAGCCCTATCATCACATGTTTGCAGATTTTGGTTATTTTATTACTTTATTTGTAACTCCCGCCGATGAAGTATCAAATTCGTCTAAGGGGATGATGGGGCGGGGGTCGGACCGGAGGGAGGTGTAGGGGATTTTGGCAGTGGTTGTGGTAATGAAGAGGAGGAGGAGATATGATGAAGATTAGGGTTTAAATTTGGGGAAGATGGATGATATATATATTAATGATTAAAATGCCTAAAATGCCCCTGAGGAAAAGGACAAAAACCATGTTTTTCTTTTGAGAAATCTGACTTGATTTGATATTTGGACCAAAATGGCAATAAAAATGAAACCACAGGGCCCTAAATGCCAAAGGTTTGAAATTTGGACTAAAGTGGCAAAACTGGCCAAACCACAGGGACCAAAATGGCAGTTTACTCTAGATCGAAACAGCTAAATATGAATGTCTTTCAAAAACTCTGATGAACACCACGAAGAACGGGAAGAACCCGAAGAACATCAACCCAAAAATTCCGCAAAACTTGAATGTTTGATATCAAATCGAGCCTAGAAACAGGTTCAAACAGGCTCTAATACCAATTGTAAGTCCCGAAAATCCGGATCAAACAACGATATCAAACAATCACCAAGGATGGGCGGAATCCAAACTTGATGATATTCAAGAAATCCGAAAAATAAGAGAAACGAGATGATCGAGATGAATGAGAATAATGCACGATTCACTTTTAAACTTACATACTATTCTATTACTTTCACAAGCAAAACCGTCTTATACAAGTTCTTCTCTCTCTAGATCTCTCTCCCCCTCTCTCTCTCTAGTCTCTAATGGAGGCTATCTCTAATGGCTTCTCCAATGCTTAATCCTAATTATGACATAATGTTCTATTTATACCTAGAGTTTGCCTATGCCTCTCATAGGCTTCCCTTGGGCTTGCCTGGCCCACATGGCCTATGGCATGCCCAAGTGAACTATAAAAGTCCAAAACCTAATAAACTAACCCAGTTAATCCCAGTTCGCAACCATAGCTCGTTGTGTTAATTTGATGCATCAGTCTCAAACATTTAGGACCTAACAACAACTTTTCAAGTGATTAGTGATCTTTAAGATGAAGATTAAGAAAGTATAAAAGCTCCAAAGTAGCCTCTAATGATCCTCCAAACTTCCAAATTCCTTAGATCACCTTGTAATGACTTAGAATGGCTTAATTTAGGGTGTTTATAAGTGAAAAATGATGGGTTTATGGAGGTGGTGTTTGTGATTTTTTTAAGTGTTAAATGAGTGGAAAGAATAATGGAGTGTTATATAATTGCATTCATCCATTTTATAAACTCTGTTGCATAATATGGTAGACATCCACAACAATACCATACTTCTTCATTATAAAAAGTCATCACCACATCAAGGTGGGGCTCACATGGGGGGGGGAGGGGTTAAGTGTAAATATTTATAAAATATAACATGTGACATGTATATACTAATCTTTAGATATTTAGGGAATTAGTGGAAGCCTTACACGATTAAATGCTAATGGCGTTTATGATGTTAAATGACCCCTAACTAGTTCACTAGATTAGTATATTAGGTGTTAGGATGATAAAAATATCACTAGTTTGTTCCTCAGCTCGAAACCGGACAATGTGCAAAAGATGCGTCGTAATACCGGAAGCGATGCCTTTGATAATCCATTGATATCCCAATGTTTGTTTAAGGTGTTTAACATCATTTACAAGCTTCATGGACATTGCAAACGTTGAATTTTCATGTTGCGGAAAAGTATAATCGTTACAGTTTAGTGCGGATCGGACAATTTAATAGTTTAGGTGGTTTCCGGAAAGTTAAAGTATTGTTGCAGATCTATGCCCCTAAATAGGGTTTTTATGTATATATGGACTCAGTTATGTCATCCGTGTATCGTTATTCATCGTTCTGATCTATTTGAGCAGTTTTGCTGACATGAATAGTGTAACCCTGAATAGTGCGCCCAACACTTTCTACCAACATTTTAGGACATAGTTTGACTAGTTTCGCGATGACGAAAATCAATATATGTTATGGTATGTTTAACTTGTCCTACCACTGTTATATGACGTATGACTCAGTTACGTAATTAAATTACGATAAAATGCATGAGATTATGTACTAAATATAGTGATTAGATTGTACGGAATTACCGGTTATTTACCGTCTGTTACAAATGGCTTGTGTTATGGTTTCAGTTTAGATGTTACTATAGTATTTTACACATAAACACTATCGAAACACATACCCACACCACGATCATGTAGTTACGTTTATGTTTTCCAAACGTTTTAGGGTATATGACATGGTTTAGCTTATATGATGAGGTTGCCTAGATGGTGGTGTACAAGGACAACATTCGTTATATTTATTGAGCATATTAATTATTAGAATAAGCTTAAAACACACACCTATATAATATCTAAAGTGTATTTCTAATTCTAATAAAGAACTCCAAACTAATGACACATGAAATTTCTTCTTCAATTCAAATTCCAACTAATGTCAAGTAACATTTTCTTCTTCAATTCATTAATAATATTATTAATTAATATCTAATTCTAATTGATGATCATTAATAAGTTATGTTATTAATATTAATTAAAATCCAGTTCTGATTTAAGATTTGAGGGTCCGTTGTTCGGATCGTTCGGGTCCTAATTTGGCAAATCAAAAGTAAACGTGCGGAATCCGTTTGCATAGGCGACATTGGATACAAGTTCATTACTGTTTAACACCGTTTCAATAATGTGTAGACGTTATAGATCCTGGAAACACTTGGACAGAGCTTCGCCTCTGTCGTGACAAAATCTCTGGATCTTACAAATGAGATGACAAGTATCCTATTTATAGGAGAACAAGTTCGCTCCAAAAGTGTCATGGACAAGTTCGGGCGAACTGGTCCTTCACAGGACAAGTTAGGCGAACTTGTTCATGTACACTACAAGTTCGGGCGAACTTGTCTCTCAACGTACATAAACTTTGACATTTCGCTCCTAAATACATACCCGACTTTATACGATGACGTAGGCAACAAACATATGCATCAACAGACTCCCCCTTGGATGTTGCCGTAGTCATCATTCTTCAATTAAGTTCCTGAGTATTTAATGCTCTCTTGATATTTATTTCTTGAATAACTTTAAATTCCTTGATCTTCATAGCATCTACAATCCTTTTCTCTTTTCTTCTCGAGCTTGTCTTGATAAAACTTTAATCACCATGCTCCCCCTTGCTTTGAGCTTTCTGAAAACTTCAATTAACGTGTTTTATCTAGCTCCCCCTTAAAATCAACTTCATGTTTCAAAGTTCCTTAAACATTCTAACAATCATTTCCGATTCAAACTTTGAAATTTCTAATCCATCTACATTTCAAATTTTAATCTTCTATCAGTTTTTAAACCCTCTCAGTTAATCAAGTCCAAATTAATGACCTTGAATAGCTGATTTATGTATCAAGTTCAACTTAATGATCTTGATTAAACGTTTTGATACTAAACTGACACATTTATTCAAAAGTACGTTTCAACTTAATGAAATTTTTTAAACTTTTTAGAACAATTTGAAATTTTCAAACTTTTGTTAAGCAGCTTTAGATTTTGAAAATCAGCATTTCATTATCAGTGGTCAAAACTAAAAGATAATATGATCTTTTTGTTTTTATGAAATGAATATCAAACACTAAGTATGTATAAACATATTTACAAACATATTTTTGTTGAATTTGTGTTTAAAAGATCATATCAGTTTTCTGAGACATATCACTAGTACCATTGACCTTTTGAGACTTTAAGTTTTAAAACAAATTTACCTAGATTGTCGATATATTTGTCCTCTTAAACTTCAACACATTTCTCAATTGTTCCAAGATACGTTAGATAGATTTAAGAAACTTGACTTAACTATGGTTCTTATCTCAGAATATACTCCCGCATCAAGATTCCCTAGATTTCATCTTACATGTGAATATAGCATAATTGATATCTGTACATATGTTTTGCGAGACCTTGAGAGCTCAGGTTAGTACCAACGTACCGATAGAGAGATGAAGGCTCGACTTATTAGGTAGTGTTCCAGAATGGAATCTTTTGGTACTGCAGTTGTAGTATCTTTCGGTATTTTCAATTGAATGTAGTTTTAGGGGATTTTTGCAAAAGCATTATAGAAGTTTTAGGCCATTGCTTACGCAAAATCAGAAGAACTTATATAATACCCCAGATATCAATCATCTATAAAGACCTCATATTTCAGAATCAGGCAATCCGAGAGATGTTAATCCACAAGTTAAGCAGTTGTAAAATTTAGTTGTATCCCGAATCAATTTACTGAACGTGTAAAGCTTATCGACACATCCACAGTAAGACTTGTTTATCACTTTTTTAAACTTTACAATTCCTTAGCGTACTATAATAGTCCACTGATGTACTATTATTTCCTTTATACACACAAAACTCTTTTTGCTTTTTTCATGTTTTTGTACTTTTTCGTATTTAATATGTTTTTAGATTTTCTGACAAAATTTTCTCCCCTTAAATATCAAAAATGTAACACCCCGACCCGCAGCGGAAAAGGTGATCGGGGCATGATTGAGTTTTCATCAAAGCTCATGACATTTATTATAATGTTCCATATTTATTATTACAATTTAAAGGAAATCATACAATCATATCATACAAGTTCAACATGTTCTATACATCTTTCTAGGCTTCATTATTTTTCTTCTAAGGCACTTTCCTATGTGTTCCTTGCTTCATCCTGTCCACCTGTATCATGTGTAAAAATGGTTTTTGGATCAACAAAAAGTTGGCGAGTGAATCCTATGAAAAACATTTAAACGAGTTTATTGTATTGATTATAAAATAAAGTGCATAACCACATATGAGTAAATTGTAGATGTAAATTTATTCACAATACACATAATATTAAATATTGCACACACATACAACAATTGATTGTTTTGAGGCACGCGTTGTTCAACTCGTCTCCCACGAGGAACTGGTGGGCCTAATGAATGAGTTTTGAGGCACGCGTTGTTCTACGAACTGATGGGCCAAATGAATGAGTTTTAAGGCACGCGTTGTTCAACTTGTCTCCCATGAGGAACTGATGGGCCTAACAAATAATTTGCATACAACTTGACAATATGTAATACTTAACAAAAACAATATTTACATTCTAAGTTTAGATCATAATATGGTATAGCACGAGTTTGAATAAGCGAATTAGTTTAAGCGACACATGATACACCCCAAAACATGAATAAAAAGGGGAATTTGTAAGAATTCACTCACAGTGGGTGCGTTTCTTGGATTGATGATGAATGCGCACGAATTCAGATTCAATCGACAAGGGAACTAACCTAAATAATAACATAATAGTTCGATAAATAAATAAACTCTTATTTGAGATTAGTATTTTTAATTAGTGTTCTTTAATGGGATTGTTCGGTTTATTTTGTGAGTTCAAGGAAATTTTCTAACTTTAAAAATATTATTTTTAAGTATTTTTAATTGATTTTTATATAAAATAAATAAATAAAAGAAAATAAAATTTTTTGACTTTTTGACCAGTTGACCGTTGACCGTTTGACTGTGACTGTTGACTGTTTGACCGGTTCGAACGTGTATATGTATGCGCTGGGTGAGGCTCGAACCCGAGACCTCCCGTACGCGTGCACGCAGCTCTACCAACTGAGCTACGTGTCAAACCCGAAATATTTATGTTTTTAATTATATTTATACACTATTTAATTTAATCAGAAATCATTTATTTTTAAAAAGGTTTTAATTGTATCGGACCGGTGCACACAACAGGTCTCGAACCCGGGACCTGTTGTTTAGTGTTTCACACAGTCCACCGCTGGACTGTGTGTCTAACTTGGTTAATATACTGATTTTTATTATACTTAACATCTTACAGCGGGTTGATCCGGTTCGGTTTTAAAAAGAACATTTTTATTTTAGAGAGTGAGGTTGTGTCAGGGATCGAACTCGCGACGTGTGATAATTGTTTGCACACAGTCCACCGCTGGACTGTGTGTCTAACCCGGTTATATAACTTGTTTTAATTATACTTATACATAAGTTCAACTTCATCTTCTTCGTTCAAAGACACAGACAAAGATTATTCAACTGTTCTTGTTTGATTCGATTAACGAAATTTATAAGCAATTGAAATGTGATGGACAGAGAGGGTTTTGGGAAAGAATGTACCGAAACAGATTGTCTTTCTCAGAACTCCGGCAAGGATCGTCGGCTCTGTTTTGTGAACTCCGTTTGTTCGGATCAATTAACAGTTTTGATCGATTAGATGTGAAATTGAGTTACTAAATAATGATTATCAGAAGGGTTGAATGATTTTATCGATTCACAGCGTGATTTTGGAAATTCCAGAAGTTTTCCGGCGAAAGCATAATATTCCGGCTACGTCGTCTGGGATTGTTTCTGGTTGATGGATTGAAGTTAGTAATAGTCTAACAATGGATTGAAACCGAAAGAGTCGAGGTTTTTACCGTTTTGATGTGAGTCTCGGTTTTCCGGCGGAAGTCCGGCGATTGCAGAAAATCTCCGGCGAGTGAAATTGATTCGAGAAATGGTGCGATTTTGAGCGCAATGGTTTTCAGAGACTTGGGTGTGTATTTATAGGGAAGAATCACAATGAATTGGGTCTGATTTCAGTCTTGATTCGTTGGTCAGCCTTTCTCCGGCGGTTATGACTGATGTCGCGGGACTAGACATCGGTTATAACCGATGTCAATGTTAATACGTACGTTAAGTCAAAAGAAACCGTCGATAATTGGCGAAATCGTCGGATTTTCCGGCGACTGCGAAATAGGCGCGCTGTTGACTGAATTTAATTTCCAGTTTTATTATATGTATTAATTGTTTCGATATATTATCAAATAACACAAGTGGCGGAGTGGTGGGATATGCGTAAGTTAAGTCTTTGAGGCTCACCCGGCTGACCCGGGTTCGAAACCCAGCAGCCTTCTTTCTTTTTTATTTATTTTATTTTCACTTTTTATCAATTGTAGTTTTTAAATTCTAATTTGTTTATTAATTATGTATCGTTTAAAATTAAAATAATCATAAATACGCAACGAAATTTTTATAACTTGATATTCAATTTACAAACGAAGCGGGTTTAGTTAACCCGGTTTTTTACGGATGTTACAGTATCCCCTACGTTTAGAAATTTTGTCCCGAAATTTAAGTAGTGGCATGTTTGTCTCAAAAGGATGGTGTTTTAATTTGACAATTACATACTTTGAAGGGAGTAAGAGTTTAAATTTTGTTTTAGGCGGTAACGTTCCTTGTAAGGGTTGAATACCCTGCTACAGGAATCGCTTTTTGTTGCCTACGATAAAGAATATTGATAAACAGAGTTGATTGACTAAGTATGATTTTATGCACAAGAGTTTTGATACGTTTGGAAAGATAAGGTTATATCCTAAAACAAAACTTCTACTACTAAAACCTACATGGAACTTCTCATAACCGCCTGACAATGCCTCTGATCCTTTCGCAAGAATACTTATATATAGGAAGTACCAGCGGCGTATCCACGATATTCTTGTGAAATTTTCATTGGCTTTATCAGCAAGTTATGATTAGTTCTATGTGACTCTAAAACATAAACAAACACAACAACCAAAGCCTGAGTCCTAATTCTGATAGTATTCATGTTTGAATGATGACAGTACCTCTCTCGTTTGTTATGATGGAGAGGTTAGTCTATGTAGAAGTGAGACACAGCCCAGCTTCTTTAAATGATGAGATTGAAATACGTTGAGATGTATGATGATATGAATGCTAAATCAGTGAGTATAAAACAAACTTCAACCAAGACATTACTAAATCCTACATGGAACTTCTCATAACCGCCTGACAAAGCCTCTGATCCTTTGACAAGAATACTTATATATAGGAAGTACCAGCGGCGTATCCACCATATTCTTGTCCAATTTTCATTGGCTTTATCCGCAAGTTATGATTAGTTTTATGTGACTCTAAAACATAAACAAACACAACAACCAAAGCTTGAGCCTTAATTCTGATAGTATACATGTTTGAATGATGACAGTACCTCTCTCGTTTGTTATGATGGAGAGGTTAGTCTATGTAGAAGTGAGACACTACCCAACTTCTTTAAATGATGAGACTGAGACACGTCGTGAGGTATGATGATATGAATGTTAAATCAATGAGTATAAAACGAAACTGAAATAGTAATTCGCATTAGATTCTTGGATACAATTTCCAATTTATAATTGAGATACGTGAAGATTGAGATAAACATAAAGAAAACATAAAACTAAGCGGTTGGAGTTGAATTCTTGATTTTTGGTGAAGAAAACTAGTTGGGTGGTTCGTTTGGGCCGTCATTATCTTCAACAGGATTGGCGTTGATGTTGTAAACTCTTCCTCTTACTGGTGGCCTAGTGATTAGGTTTCCTTGATTTGCTTGGTTAACTGGGTTTGCTTGAGCTTAGGCGTGTATGATGTTAACCAATCGAGGGCACGTGTTTCTAAAGTGAGTAGGGTCGCCACAATTAAAACAAGCTCGAACATAAGGAAACATGGGGTATTGGGGTTGTTGATATGTTTGGATCATGTTTTGAGTAGGGGGTGAGGTTTGGTTTTGAGAGGTGCGGCAAGCCTTGCTCAAATAACTATAGCGTCCACAATTCGCACATAGTCGACAAGGTAAGGTAGATGGATGGTGATAAAAACAGGTGTTACATTGAGGGTGAGGTCCAAGGTAAGGTTTCTTATTTGGGTAAGTTGAGTTGGGTGCTACTTGAGTGATTGGGATAGCTTGGAGGGGTACGGCTTGTGAGGCTGGTTGATTGCGTTGGGTGATAGCGAAAAGTTGCCCATCTCGTTTTCTCTTAAAGATGGGTTGAGAAGGGGATTCGGTTTGGGTGGAGTTTGAGGTTTCAGTTGATGCTTTATCCTTCTTCTTCTCCTCCTTGAAGTCCTTATTTCGTATGCGGTTCTCTGTGAGTTCTGTAGCTAACTCCATTGCTGCTTCCAAAGTTGCAGGTGTGGTACTTATTACAAAGTCTTGAATTTCTGAAGGAAGACCTCGGATGTAGTGCTCGATCAAACGATAAAGAGGAGTGAACAAGTTGAGAACCATTTGATTTAACTCGAGGAATCTCTTGTTGTATGTGGTGTGGTCGCCTTCCTTTTGTTTCAAAGAATAGAACTCATCCTCCAATTTCTTGATTTCGCTTCTTGGGCAAAACCGTCTTGTCATGATTTCCTTCAACTCTTCCCAAGTCAAAGTCATAGCATCTTCAACACCTCGTTTGGCCTTCTCTGTATTCCACCAGGTAAGTGCTATTCCAAGTAAACGACCGGTAGCATATCGCACTTTGCGATCATCGGGGCAATCGCAATTTAGAAAAGTGTTTTCCATTTCTTCAAACCAATGGAGGAGAGCGGTGACACCTTCAGTCCCTTCGTATTTTGGAGGGTCGCAGGATTTGAAATGCTTGAAGGTGCATTTAGTGGTAATTGGGGGAGGGTTGACAACATTTTGATCTTCTTGATTGACGGGATTAGCGGTAAGGGCTTGTTGAACTTGAACTACAATGTTGGGTATTACGGCAGCCATTTGTTGAGCGATTTGGGCAGCCATTCGCTTGCGGGCTTTTCCTGATCTCACTTTCCTACGAGCGGAATTAGAAGACATCTACAAGGAATACATATCAAGAGTATGAGTCGGACGTTTTAGGTGTCATGTGTCATATTTAGGAATGAACAATCATAAAATAAATATAGAATAATAAATCTACTACATCCATAGGATGTCTTGGGCTTTGCTCGTAATCGGCCTTGCATGCCGCCATACTTCACCTTCGTAATCATGTGGGCCCCCATGATTACCGGGTTTTTCATATGGTTCGCATGTGTTAGCCTGGTTACGTACACTAAAACCCGGAGAAAATCGAGAAATATGTATGTAACGTATGATATTCGGAATGTATCCAGGTGTGGACACGGTGACACCTCAAAGTGGGGTTAGTTCGAACGACGTTTGGTGTGGCATGCTTTGGCCTAATAGGTCCTTCGTACTCTCATCGTTGGTCCCTAGGTAGGCAAACTGGTCCGTTATATTGGATTTATACGAATGCCAACCTAGACAGGACGTTTCGACTACCGGTACTTGTACCCTTACAGTTACTACATGCCCGTCGTAGAACTCACTTTGATGAGATTTGAAAAATGACAAATGCGACAAAATCTTGAATAAAGGAAGTATGAAGATGATTTGAATATGTGAACATTGAAATATGTATGATGAATGTGTATGTAATTATGTATGTTTGACTGTAAGTATAATTCACTATGTATCACAAAATGTAATATTGGAAGTGTTTGCATGCATTTGTGTATGTAATAAATATGAAAGAAATAAACATCATGAGTTTGCATGTAACCACATAAACAATTAAAATCTAATCAACTAAACCTATCCTATATCCCTATAGTCAAAATCTCTGATACCAATCTGTCCACACCCCGACCCGCAGCGGAAAAGGTGATCGGGGCATGATTGGGTTTTCATCAAAGCTCATGACATTTATTATAATGTTTCATATTTATTATTACAATTTAAAGGAAACCATACAATCATATCATACAAGTTCAACATGTTCTATACATCTTTCTAGGCTTCATTATTTTTCTTCTAAGGCACTTTCCTATGTGTTCCTTGCTTCATCCTGTCCACCTGTATCATGTGTAAAAATGGTTTTTGGATCAACAAAAAGTTGGCGAGTGAATCCTATGAAAAACATTTAAACGAGTTTATTGTATTGATTATAAAATAAAGTGCATAACCACATATGAGTAAATGTAGATGTAAATTTATTTACAATACACATAATATTAAATATTGCACACACATACAACAATTGATTGTTTTGAGGCACGCGTTGTTCAACTCGTCTCCCACGAGGAACTGGTGGGCCTAATGAATGAGTTTTGAGGCACGCGTTGTTCTACGAACTGATGGGCCTAATGAATGAGTTTTAAGGCATGCATTGTTCAACTCGTCTCCCACGAGGAACTGATGGGCCTAACAAATAATTTGCATACAATTTGACAATATGTAATACTTAACAACAAACAATATTTACATTCTAAGTTTAGATCATAATATGGTATAGCATGAGTTTGAATAAGCGAATTAGTTTAAGCGACAATGATACACCCCAAAACATGAATAAAAAGGGGAATTTGTAAGAATTCACTCACAGTGGGTGCGTTTCTTGGATTGATGATGACTGCGCACGAATTCAGATTCAATCGACAAGGGAACTAACCTAAATAATAACATAATAGTTCGATAAATAAATAAACTCTTATTTGAGATTAGCATTTTTAATTAGTGTTCTTTAATGGGATTGTTCGGTTTATTTTTGTGAGTTTAAGGAAATTTTCTAACTTTAAAAATATTATTTTTAAGTATTTTTAATTGATTTTTAAATAAAATAAATAAATAAAAGAAAATAAAATTTTTTGACTTTTTGACCAGTTGACCGTTTGACTGTGACTGCTGACTGTTTGACCGGTTCGAACGTGTATGTGTATGCGCTGGGTGAGGCTCGAACCGAGACCTCCCGTACGCGTGCACGCAGCTCTACCAACTGAGCTACGTGTCTAACCCGAAATATTTCTGTTTTTAATTATATTTATACACTATTTAATTTAATCAGAAATCATTTATTTTTAAAAAGGTTTTAATTGTATCGGACCGGTGCACACAACAGGTCTCGAACCTGGGACCTGTTGTTTAGTGTTGCACACAGTCCACCGCTGGACTGTGTGTCTAACTTGGTTAATATACTGATTTTTATTATACTTAACATCTTACAGCGGGTTGATCCGGTTCGGTTTTAAAAAGAACATTTTTATTTTAGAGAGTGAGGTTGTGTCAGGGATCGAACTCGTGACGTGTGATAATTGTTTGCACACAGTCCACCGCTGGACTGTGTGTCTAACCCGGTTATATAACTTGTTTTAATTATACTTATACATAAGTTCAACTTCATCTTCTTCGTTCAAAGACACAGACAAAGATTATTCAACTGTTCTTGTTTGATTCGATTAACGAAATTTATAAGCAATTGAAATGTGATGGACAGAGAGGGTTTTGGGAAAGAATGTACCGAAACAGATGTCTTTCTCAGAACTCCGGCAAGGATCGTCGGCTCTGTTTTGTGAACTCCGTCTGTTCGGATCAATTAACAGTTTTGATCGATTAGATGTGAAATTGAGTTACTAAATAATGATTATCAGAAGGGCTGAATGATTTTACCGATTCACAGCGTGATTTTGGAAATTCCAGAGGTTTTCCGGCGAAAGCAGAATATTCCGGCTACGTCGTCTGGGATTGTTTCTGGTTGATGGATTGAAGTTAGTAATAGTCTAACAATGGATTGAAACCGAAAGAGTCGAGGTTTTTACCATTTTGATGTGAGTCTCGGTTTTCCGGCGAAAGTCCGGCGATTGCAGAAAATCTCCGGCGAGTGAAATTGATTCGAGAAATTGTGCGATTTTGAGCGAAATGGTTTCCAGAGACTTGGGTGTGTATTTATAGGGAAGAATCACAATGAATTGGGTCTGATTTCAGTCTTGATTCGTTGGTCAGCCTTTCTCCGGCGGTTATGACTGATGTCGCGAGACTAGACATCGGTTATAACCGATGTCAATGTTAATACGTACGTTAAGTCAAAAGAAACCGTCGATAATTGGCGAAATCGTCGGATTTTCCGGCGACTCCGAAATGGGCGCGCTATTGACTGAATTTGATTTCCAGTTTTATTATATGTATTAATTGTTTCGATATATTATCAAATAACACAAGTGGCGGAGTGGTGGGATATGCGTAAGTTAAGTCTTTGAGGCTCACCCGGCTGACCCGGGTTCGAAACCCGGCAGCCTTCTTTCTTTTTTATTTATTTTATTTTCACTTTTTATCAATTGTAGTTTTTAAATTCTAATTTGTTTATTAATTATGTATTGTTTAAAATTAAAATAATCATAAATACGCAACAAATTTTTATAACTTGATATTCGATTTACAAACGAAGCGGGTTTAGTTAACCCGGTTTTTTACGGATGTTACAAAAAACATATTTTTGGAATTTTTTATTTATAAAAACATTGACCAACTACTGAGAATTACTTCAATTCTCCATCCATTACTGCTTCACAATTTTACTTTTAAAGCACTCTCCCCCTCATGATGGCAAAAACCTTGACACTTTTGTGTTTATAAAACATTTATATTTATGAATTTTGTCTATTCAACAGTGAGGGTTCTGTGAAAATATTCAAATTTTTTCTTCAAAAAATTTGTAAAAATTTTCAAGTAAATGTTCTTAGAATGTTTTCGAAAAATTTTCTCCAATTTTTTTTCAAAAACTCTAAAGTAAATGTTATTTGAATATAATAAGGCCTTTATATAGAACTTGATAACCCGACCCGTCTTCATTGTGTGCCTCGGAACTCCATACTCAGTAATTTACTTTCTTCTTAGAAGTTCTTCCCCAAAATTCAAACAGTTAGTTGAATAGTGACACCCAAGCCTTTGCAGTCTTAGGCGTTGTTTCTTCAACCTTAATTTTGATTTTCTTTACACAATCAGGTTTATTTTGGACTTTCTCAAGTTTCAGAAAGTCTTCTAACCTTTCAATTTTCACTGATTGTGTAACTTCTTTTTCTTTGACCAACCATGATGGATTTTTCATTAAAGCTTTCTTGAAATACAATGTAGAAACTTTTTGTTCATTACTATTCGAGGATTCACCAGTTTCAAAATTTGAAAACTTAGTAATAACTGGTTTCACCTTGTTTGTAGTTTCTGTACATTGTTTCCAAACCTGAGTTGGTACTTTCAAATCTTCAAAAATTTTCTTATCAATATGAACAGGTTTAGGATTAATATGAAAACATTTTCTAGCAATGTGTCCAGTTGCTCCACATTTATGACACTTCCTGTTCTCATACTGATCCTTTTTATCAAACCATACACTCAAATCATAACGTTGATTTGATTTGTGGTAGCCATCTTTCCTGCTTCTTCTATAACTTTGATTTGACGTTGAAGCACTGTGATCCGACCTGCACCACTTATTTTGAGATTTTTGTGAGTTTTTATAATGATTGGATGATCGTACCGATGAGCTTTTATGTTTCTTTTGAAAATTTTTAGAACTTTGTTTTTCCTTTTGTTTTCGTTCTCCATTCTGCTTAGAAGGTTTATGCGTTGAGCATTCACCTTTTTCAGTAGATTGTAGAACAGTTTCTTGAAATTTTTCTTTTAATTTTAAAAATATTTCATTTTTCTCTTTTCTAACACTTTCATCATTGGTATCATCAACACAATCCTCAATCATGATATTGTCATAATTTGCGACATTGTCACTTATTGGAATTTCTTTTTTATTTTCATTGATCGGTTTTGGACATATCTGATCTAGAATCAATGACGAGTTCATAAAACCTTTCAATTTCTTTTCTAAATCAACAGCTTTATTTTTAGCATTCTCAACTTCATTTTCAAGTTGAGTTATTTTCTCAAGATGAGAATTTATTACTTTTATATTTTCAATACTAATATTTTCAAAAACAAAATTTTCATTTAAAATTTTTATTTTATTTTCAAAATTCTTTTTATTTTCTTTTAATTTTTTATTTTCTAATGTCAAAATTTCCAAATCTTTCAAAAGTTTAGCATTAATAGATCTGGATTTTTGACAATTTGAGCATACAGATTCAGAACTTGAAACCTCATTTGTAGACATTCTTGAACTTTGTTCTTCACAATTCTTCGCCATTATACTTCCTTCTCTCTTAAAATGATCATTTGAACTTTGTGCTTCCCGATCATTTCCTTGATCACTAATACGATCAGACTTCTTCTTGATTAGCACCTTCTTGTTCTTAATCATCTCAGCATTTTCCAAATATTTAGCGCCCAAATATTTCCACAAATCCTGTGCAGTTTTGTACTCTGGTAACAAAACCAAGATATCTTCTTTTATCGATTGTTGTAGCATGGTTAGCATCTTCTTCTCATGGGTATATGCATCATTCAGTTTAGGTGTAAACTTTAACACTGAAAGCTCCGCTCCACGTTCATCGACTGGCAATTTAAATCCAGTTTGAACAGCAACCCAACCATAGAGGTGATTTGCTTGTACCCAGTTCTCGAATTTTTCTTTCCAGCCTTCATACTCGTTTTACCCATCAACTTTGGCGGCTTCACGGACTCCATTTCGTTTTCCAAATTTATCTGTCGTTCAAAAACACTTGAAAAATGATTAGCAAACAGACAAATTTAGTAAAATTTGACTTCTTAATCGACAATATTAACGTATCGGTTCGCTAAAACGTTTAAATTTTTTTCAAAAACTGTCTTTACCAGATTAAAGCTTTAAACTCGTCTCGTCGATATGAATCTAACGATATATAATGTCCGAGACGTTTTTCTGAATTTTCATGCCTTTTTTTTAAAAACCATGGACAAGTTCGGGCGAACTTGTCACAGCTTGTGAAAATACTTAACAAGTTCGGGCGAACTTGTATTAAATTTCAAGAGATTTAACAAGTTTGGCGAACTTGTAATAAACTTTCAAGAAAGTTTGATCAAGTTCAGGCGAACTTGATGAAACATGAAGAAATGTTAAGCAAGTTCGAGCGGACTTGTGTAAAATCACTGAAAAATCAATCAAGTTCGGGCAAACTTGATGAAAAATCACTCAAAAAGTGAATTTTTTCAGTCAAGTTCGAGCGAACTTGATGATAAGTTCGAGCGAACATGTGTTTTCAAACATGGTTTTTTCAAATTTTCGACATGAATTCGTGTGTTTTAAGCTCTGATCTTTTCTAGGGTTTTACTATTATGCATTTTACGTATTATACTTGAAAATCAGTCCATTTTGTCCGTGAAATGTCCATGAAAAGTTTAAAAATGAAAGAAATGAGTAGAAGATGTGAAGTTCTATGTCCAATGTCTTCAAATTAGACCAATCATGCTCTGATACCAATTGAGGGTCCGTTGTACTAATCGTTCGGGTCCTAATTTGGCAAACCTAAGGTAAACGTGCGGAATCCGTTTGCATAGGCGATATTGGATACAAGTTCATTACTGTTTAACACCGTTTCATTAATGTGTAGACGTTACAGATCCTGGAAAAACACTTGGACAGAGCTTCGCCTCTATCGTGATAAAATCTTTGAATCTTACAAATGAGATGACAAGTATCCTATTTATAGGAGAACAAGTTCGCTCCAAAAGTGTCATGGACAAGTTTGGGCGAACTTGTCCTTCACATGACAAGTTCGGGCGAACTTGTTCATGTACACTACAAGTTCGGGCGAACTTGTTCATGTACACTACAAGTTCGGGCGAACTTGTCTCTTAACGTACATAAACTTTGACATTTTGCTCCTAAATAAAGACTCAACTTTATACGATGACGTAGGCAACAGACATATGCATCAACAAGATTAATAAAATACTTAAAGTTATTACTTTAACTCTTTTCTTAACGCCTGTAGTCTATAATTTTAAAATCTATGATTTTAATACATTATAAAATGGATAATTATGCTTAAGTTTTTTCATATGATCTATAATCCTCATATTCCGCATATTAGTTGTGGTTTTCAATTTATCCTTGTATTTCACAATAATTTTATCATAAGGTGAATATTATGAACTACTCAGGTTAATCACATATTTGTAATAGGATTTTTGTTAATTTTTAACGGGAATTGTTTGAATCTTATTTATCCTTTTTTTCAGGTTGTAACGAGTTCATTTCAAAATGGGTGATTTTTTATGGGTCAAAACAGGTTGAGTCATGTTAAGCCAACGTTTCAATACCTTTTGTGCATTCTCTTACACACACACACACACACATTTTGTAAAGTTTTATGTATTGTTTATGAGTAACGTTAATATATTATCAAAAGTATGATATAGGATTACATTTTAATAAAATGGTTAAGAACATTGTACGCATTTAAATACTTTTGACACATTTGTTCATTTCACTTTTATTTTCTTTAAAAAATAAACCATGATACTCAGTGAATCTTTTCGACAAAATACGATTCTAATTGATCGTTTCCACTATCATAGGTAAAACGTAATTTCAGTCATTTGAGGTATTTAGAGATTTAAAATTATATGTATATGTGTGTGTGTGTATATATATAGGGCAAAACTCTAAATAATTGTGTACTTTCAGAACTCTTAATAAACACTCATTACATATGTATCTTTTTATATTTATGGTACTTTTATCATTTATTATATGTATTTTGATGATTACATACATGTTAAGGGCAGTTTGCATATGTGTTACCAAATTATATATATGTTTAATAACTAATATCATATATGTAAAAAAACTAGTTTACATATGTGTAATTATAAAATTACATATAATAGATGATAAAAATACACTAAATATAAAAATATATAAATAGAAAGATTGCTTATTAAGAGTTCTGAAAGTTCTATAATTAATTTGAGTTCTGAAATAAACCAAACCCTATATATAAATATATATATAAATAAATATATATATATATATATATATATACACATACATACATACATACATATATATAGGATTCGGTTCAAATGAAAAACATCACGAGTTGCGAGAACCGTGAGAACTAGGCCATCCAAACGGTTTTTATGAAATTTTTCTTTTCTCAAAAGTCGTAAAACAATCACTTGTTTTAGCAAAAAAATTGAAAAAAAATGTCGCATACCCACATTTACCAAGTTCTAGCGATTTTTTCATTCGTTTTCACGGTTCTCACAATATTTAGTGTTCTCATTTAGGGGAGGGTTTAAATGAGAACGCTGAATGAAAAAAGCACGAGAACTTAATTAAAAAAATCAAATTCAAAATTTCTTTTTACACTTATTATTATTACTATTACTGTTACTGTTACTGTTACTGTTACTATTAGAAATTAAATTTACATGTATTCGTAAATTAAGAAAATTTACAAATGTGTAACTTTGCCTTACTCATGTGTATATTTTTTGTATTTACATGTGTGTAAAAAACTTATTAAGAGTGATTTTGAAAGTAGAGATGAATTATTTAAAGAGTAATTTTTTTTTAATGTTGTATTTTAATTATAATGAGGTTTGTATTAAAAAATTGGTATAGAATGGTTTTCTTATTCGTTCTTACTTCTCGCAATATTTGGTGTTCTTTAGATAACCCTCCTCTCTATCTCTCTCTCTCTCTCTCTCTCTCTATATATATATATATATATGGGAGGGTTATCTTGAGAAAAAAGATTTTTGTGAGAACAGTAGGAACAACTTTTATCCATAGATCATCCTAAATTAAGGGCTAAGATTAAAGGGGGATTAAATGAGAAGGGGATATAAAAGAAAAGACTAGAAGGGGCATTATTGTAAACATACAATTCAAAAACACTTTCAATCTTCTATCTTATGACCTGAGAACCAGTTTCTTCCTTGCGTAATCATAAAATCGGCGTCGGAAACAAGGCCGGTAGCGGAGACAAGGTCGGTGCCGGAGATAACTACACCTAAATTTGATGATGTTAACTAGACCTAAAGTCGACTCTAGTACCATACGATTTTTGATTCTCTGATTGTTCTTCAACTTTGCAGCCATTCGCACAACCGTTGTCTACCGATGCTCTGGTACCTACATCCACCATCGAGAAGAAGGTTTACTGTCATCTCTGTTTTGATTGTTGGTTTTCATTTTTGTATGACGTTAGTAAGTTTGGGTAGATGTAATTAATTGGGGCTTTTAATTACGGATAGGTTGATCGTTGATGGTATAAGTAATCATTTGTTTGGTCTGTATGAATGTGTGTATGGACATGATAACACTTGTTTAAGGAGGTTACATATGAAACAGAGTGATTGGATTTTGTTTGACTTGTGTGTGAATAAAGTAGGTTAGGGTTTAAGAACTAAAAGTGATAATAATACATATTAAGTTTGTATGAATTTTCTGCTTGAACCTGATGTGCACGATTCGATGTTTTTGTTATTTTGATGGTTCCATATGCATATATTGTTATACCAGTACACAACCTTCATAATCTGATGGATATAGTTAGGTAGATGCAATGGAATAGATCTGACTATATTGCAAGTTCTTGATATGTGTGTGCTAATTTCTCAGCGTTTCTTAAACTAGAGTATGTAAAATGTGGTTGGTATATAATTTGTAATCTTACCGATTTGGTCTGGTCTGCACATAGAAAAGACATCCTTGTAATCATATTATGGATGTTATTACATTAAGCTTATGTGTTAGGAACTGAGTTTGATTTACTTGTAGTTTTTGTTTCAAAAATGGAAATATGATTGAAGTTTAAAGTAAATGCAACGGAATAGAATGCAAAACTTTTATTACAAGTAAAGGTCATTTGTTTTCATCATCATCATGCTTTCAAGTATGTAAACTTTGCATGTGATTCACAAACTCCCCCTCAGCCTATTATTATAAAGCTTGATAGTACAGAATATGGAAGAAGATGATTGGTGTAAAGATCTTTTTAAGAAGATAAATTGTACCGTTACATCGACACTACTATTTATACTAACTATCTAACCTCTGAGCATCTTTGATGACGTCAGGGTTGATAGTGACATCTAACAAGAAAATAACTAACTAGAAACATTGATCCCTAACAACTGTTAGTGCAAAAGCATAGTTGCATTGAAATTAAAAACAAATAAGCTAAACTCTGATGACTAAGCTCTGCTTCTTTTCTTCTATCAGAGCTTTGGCAATTGTTGTAGCAGATGATGCAAAGGTATCAAACTTTTGGAAGGCAGAGTTTAGGTAACCAGAGGTTCTAAGTACTGATAGAAGGACCAATATGCTGATTGAGTATTTTGGCTTTATATCATATGTTCTTTTGTACAGGTTCAATCCCAACAATCTTCCCCTGGAACAAATGATGCCAAAAACCTTTTTATTCTTGGTCTTTATTCCACAACATGAGATCTCTGATTTGACCTTTGAATTGCAATTTGAAGTTTAGAGATTCCTCATCATCATCATCCTTTTCCAACACCAAATCTAGGAGTTCTTGGAGGTCTTCTACACACAGCCCATATGCACCCTCCATATTCATCTTGGTAGCTGTGCCATCAGACTTGAGCAGAGTCAATTCGTGGGAGTTTTTATCAACTTTCCACTTTAGAATTTTTGGGTTTGATGGCTTTCTAGGATGGAAAGTTATTGTTGAGGTGGGAAAAATTGTTTGTTGTGCCATTTAAGACAGATCTTCTGCAAGATTTTGACTGGTCTCATCAGTATGGACGTCAATCATATTTTGGATGCATTCCTTTATGTGCTCAAACACTCTTTTGTCTTCTTCTACCATATCCCTTTGCATTTTTCTTTGATTCAAGGCCAGAATAGATATAGTAGATGTTTCAGATGGTTTTGAAGAGTGTTGGGTCTATTGAGCTGTATCCTCTGCTGGATACTCTGGCTTCTTTAGCAATGATGGATCAGTATTTCTTCTTTTCTCAAGCCACTTATATGTTTCAACCACTTTAACCTCTGTCCACCTCATGATTTGGTTCTTCGACCCATAAATAGCAGCAATCAACTCTTCCTTCATTCTTCTTAACTTTAAGTTCTTTTCAGGCAGTTTCTTGTTTTTGTTCCTATCTGGAGGAGTTGGCTTTTTGGGAGGATCTTTCAGCATTTCTTGCATTCTTTGCACTTCTTCTTCCAACTCCCTCACATACCAGTCTTTGAATTGTGCACTTGTAGCCTTATATAACTTGGTTTCCATGATGTGATTGATGTAGTCTTTTTTAAGGCTTTTTTCTTCTCTCTCTGACAGATTTTTGGATAAGTCTCTTGCATAGTCTTCTATACTTCTAACTTTGCTCAACTGAAATTGCTAGTAATTTTGAATTACTCTATCAGACTTTCCCTGAGTATCCCTTTTGGTGATATCTTCTGCTTGTTTGACTTTAAGCTTCTTATATTCTTCCAAGTTTCTTGGTTTGGGATAACCTTTCAAAGATAGAAATTCCCTTTTTATGTGGATCTTCTTCTGAAAAGAAGGATTTGATTTCTGATTTGATAGCTTGTAATTCCAGAGGGAATTGAGTGGCAAGAGGCACTTTTGTAATTTGAGAAGAAGAAGATTGAGTAACTAATGTGGTGGACACTGGTTTTGATGACACATGTATGGGAGAAGGGATGATCTTGTCATCAAGTATAACATTTGTGGTTTTTCTCCTCTTGAATTTGAGATCAGGTGATTGTGGTTGTGGTATTCTTGTGGGTGTGGGTAGAGATATGGTGGAAGTTGGAAAGATTACCATAGCAATGGTTGGATTAACATTTGTTATAACCTCTACTGTATCAACAGATGTTGACACAATAGTTGTTGTAACATCTGTTGGGACTTGTTTATCAACTGCTTTTGAAGAAGGAGGTGTAATTGTTTTTGAGGGAGCAAAAGATATGGTTGGGATAGCAGCTGTCATCGAAGGAATGGATGTTGATGTTGATTGCCTTGTTTTTCTAACAGGCATCTTCTTTGTTGAAGACCCAGCATTTTCTTTTTCTTTTTGTAGGGCTATCTTTTTCCCCACCAATGCTCTGCTCTTAACAATTGCCCTCTTCTTTGTATTCTCCTTTTCCCTTGCAAAGATGTTAGCTGTTTCATTAATCTTTTTAGAACCATCTGGCTTAGGGATAACCACTGTTTGCCGTGCATCTTTGTCATTGAGCTTTAGCACTTCTTTCTTTAAAGGTATCTCCCCCTTTTTGGCATCATCAGTGTTGACCAAGATTACTGTAGGAGGAGAAGTACCAGTGGTTTGAAGGAGATGAGCCTTGATTGCCTTAATATCTGCAGCAGTCTCCATATATCTTGCATCAATCATGTTTCTAAGTTCTTGCATCTGATGCTTGTGTTGAAGATTAGCAAAATACTTTTGTTGTTGAAACAGAGGGTCTACGGCTTCTTTGAGGTCATTAGTGGATAGAACAGTGGGTTGGCTCTTTGTAGCTATCAACTGTTTCAGCAAATCCTTGATTTCATCAACAGAGCTTTCTATTTTGGTAACTCTCTCCGTCAAATCCTGATATTTTAGATTATCACCTAATTTAATAGGATCACCTGAACTTCTACCAGAAAAGGTAGTTGTATCTATGTCATTGTGAACAAGAGTCTCAACCCCTGTTTCAAACTAGATGCCCCGTGCCATGTCATTCAGTTCAAAAACTTGAGAAATTGATTGAGGGCTAATAAGCATCAGTGTTTTGCCCACTTTTGATATGATAGCATAAGGAACATCCTTTGTGAATGAACCTTTCCGTTTGCCCAAAATTGTTGTTGTGCATCCTGATAGATAGGTGCTTTGACGGTTAACATGTTCAAAAATTTTGATTCTTTCAAGATTTTTATCATTGAATGATATCTTGAGTTAGAATCAGTTGCCTCAAGAATAGCGGTATAGTTGTGAGGAGTTTTGATTGTGAGCTTAAAAGGAGGGGGTTCTGGTTGAGATTTTGCTTTTGAGTTAGCTTTGGGTGCCATGATTGAGAGAAAAATTGATTTGAGAATTTTGAGTTTGATATGACAAGATGAACCTCTGTTATGGATAAAACAGGGTTTTTATAGGGTTTTGAAAAAGTGACGATGACGTGTCATCTGATGCAAAAAACTGATGAATAACGTCTGACCACGTGTATCCTCTGTTGGCAATGGAAGACAGTTATTTGGATAAACACTGTTTAAGAACATGGGCAGTGGATGTGAACAGTGTTTTAACCCTATCAGAGGATACACTTTAACAGTGGATAGACTTTACTAAACGACCAGTGTTTTGATACTATCAGTGGTTTGAAACAGACTTTAAGGATTTATTGAAAAATTCAATTTTAAGCTATTTTTAAGGAGAAATTTTGATTTTCTGAAAACATTTTGATGCTATTTACACATGGATCACCAGAAAAACTGTTTTTAATCCATGTTTAGCATTCCAATCCTAAAGATCAAGCTTTCAAAAGTAGATGTATCCAATGCTTTTGTTAGAACATCTGCTAGTTGATCCTTGGTATGGACATGTTGTAAAGAAATCAAACCTTTTTCATAGCAATCCCTCACAAGTGATGTCTGATGTCAATATGTTTTGTTGTGGAATGAGAGACAGGATTTTTGATGATATTTTATGTTGCTTGACTGTCAATTTTGAGAGGAGTCTTTAAAGCAGTGATACCAAAATCTAGCAGTTGATTTTGAAGCCACATGAATTATGCAGTGCAACTTGCAGCAGCAATGTATTCTGCCTCAGCAGTGGATGTGGAAACTGCAACTTGCCTTTTACTTTGCCAAGACACTAGGCAATCACCTCGGAATTGGACACCTCCTGATGTGGACTTCCTTGCTGTCTTGCATCCAGCAAAGTCACTATCTGAGTAACCTGAAAGCTCAATATTTCCATTAGCAGGATACCAGATACCAAGTGTGGGAGCACCTTTTATGTACCTGAATATCCTTTTGATAGCAATAAGATCAGACTTTCTAGGTTGTGACTGGGATCTGGCACAAACACATGTTGCAAACATCATGTCTGGCGTGGAAGCAGTTAGGTATAATAAAGACCCAATCATACTTCTATAAAGTGTTTGATCAACCAGGTCATCTTTATCAACAATAGTGACCAGTTTTGAAGTTGCCATGGGTGTGCTGCAAGGTTTACAATCATCCATATCAAACTTTTTGAGCAGTTATTTGAAATACTTATTTTGATGGCTGAAAGTGCCATTGTGCATTTGTTTGACTTGTAAACCAACAAAACATTGCAACTCACCCATTGCACTCATTTAAAACTCTATTGCCATGAGTTTTCTGAACTCTTCACACATGGCAGTGCATGTGGATTCAAAAATGATGTCATCCACATAAATTTGGACAAGCATCAAATCTTTTCCTTTCCATTTTAAAAACAAGGTTTTATCAATTTTACCTCTTGAAAAACCTATAGATAAGAGAAAAGTGGATAGAGTTTCATACCAGGTACTTGGTGCTTGTTTAAGACCATACAGTGCTTTGTTCAACCTGTACACATGATCAGGATGAAATGGATCTTCAAATCCAGTAGGTTGGCACACATACACTTCTTCCTTGATCTTTCCATACAGGAATGCACTTTTAATGTCCATTTGAAACACTTTGATATTGTGGTTAGAAGAAAAAGCTAAGAACAGTCTGATGGCTTCTAACCTTGCTACAAGAGCAAAGGTTTCATCATAGTCAATACCTTCTTCCTGTCTGTAGCCTTGAACCACGAGCCTTGCTTTGTTCTTGGCAACAATACCCTTTTCATCTGTTTTGTTCTTGAAGATCCACTTTGTGCCAATTGGACTCACATCCTTAGGCAGTGGTACAAGTTCCCAAACTTGTTGTCTTCTAAACTGAAGGAGCTCCTCTTGCATAGCCTTTACCCAACTATTGTCTTTCAGTGCTTCTTGGTACTTGACAGGTTGGATGAGTCATAGAAAGCCAGCAAAGAGGCAAATGTTTTTGGATTGGCTTCTTGTGAGCACTCCCTCATTTATGTCGCCAATAACTTGATCCAATGGATGGCTTTTGAGGAAGATAAAATCACCTTGATATGGGACAAGTTCATTTTGAGGTGAAGCTTGCAAATGTGTATCATCTAAGCTAACCTATGTTGGTGAATTTGATGGTCCAGCCTCTGATTGGAATGCAGGTGGTATGGGTGGTATAGTAGTGGATGTTTGTTGATTTTTATCCAAATTTAATGGATTTTTTTCAACAGTGTTTTGGTTTTGAGAGCTAGCAGAGGTTTGAGAATCAGCCACTATTGAACCTGCAGAGCTTTCACCATTGTTACTAACATCTGCTCCTCTGCTTGAAGGACAGATCTTGAAATTTGGAAGAATGCAATCATATCCTTACTCTTGTGGTGATGACTGTGATGTACCTGCGTGTTAGTCTTGACAGACACATCTTCAAATGTAAATTTATCTAGATCAACAATTCAGCAGGATTTGCTGGGATTTTCAAAGATGAAAGTTCATTGAACTTCACATTCAGAGTTTCTTCAACGCACTTGGTCCTATAGTTAAAAACTCTGTAGGCTTTGGCAGTGGTTGAGTATCCCAGAAAATAACCACAGTCAACCTTGGCTGCAAACTTAGAGATAGAATCTTTTAAGTTCAAAATGAAACAAGGACAGCCAAAAACTTTGAAATATGAGATCAAAGGTTTGATTTTGTAAAGCAGTCTTTTGATGCCTAGGGTTAATCAAAACTCTGTTCTTAACATAACAAGCAGTGTTTACAGCCTCTGCCTAAAAAGACAAGGATAAACCTGAGTCTGCTAGCATGGTTCTTGCAGATTCAACAAGAGTTTGATTTTTTCCTTTCAACTACCCCATTTTGTTCTGGAGTTCTTGGGACACTAAATTGCCTAGCAATCCCTTTTGACTCACAGAAGGCATCTAACTCCTTATTTCTAAACTCTGTCCTATTATTTATCAATCCTAAAAACTTTTACAGGTAGGTCATATTGCTTTTCAACTTGTTTAACAAAATTTTGCAATATGTCAGCTGTTTCATCTTTGGAGTGTAAAAAGAAAGTCCATGTAAACCTTGAAAAATCATCAACAATAACTAAACAATATCTTTTCTTCATTAAACTCATGATTTTTATAGGGTCAAACAAATCCATGTGCAGCAATTGCAAACACTGGGTTGTTTTGGACTCTGCATTAACTTATAAGAGCTTTTATGTTGTTTACCTTTTAAACAGGAAACACAATGCTCTTCACAAGTAAATTGCTTATGTGGTAAACCTCTGACTAGGCAATTCTTAGAGAGAGTGGTGATTGTCTTTAGATTTATGTGCCCAAGTCTTCTATGCCATAACTTTGTCTCTTTGTTTGAAGCAACTGAGAACAGGCATGCATTAGACATAGGGTTATCCTTCAACATATCAACCATATACACATTGCCACTCCTATGAGCAACAAGTTGTGCTTTGCTCTCAGCAATAATCTGATCAATCTTTTTAACAACCACTGGTCCTACAATTTGACAAGTTTTCTTTGTAAAGAAGGATCCATATCCTTTATCACTCATTTGTGAGACACTCAAAAGATTAAATTTAGATTGTCAATTAAGTTAACATTTTCAAATTTGAGATTCCCAGCCTAGACACACCCTGAACCCAACACCTTCCCTTTTGAATTGTTACCAAAAGATATATCACCCCTCCATGAGCCAAAAAGTCTTTGATAAGGGCTCTACATCCTGTCATGTGCCTGGAGCCTCCACTATCTACATACCATAAACTATCAAGGCAAGTAGAAGCTCCCTGCACATAAGTAAACAATTAGTTTAGATGAAGTTCCCAAGCCAGAATGGCTTTGGATAGGTTCACATATGTTCCACTCTCAAATCCAGGAGTCTGGTCAGTGGTTTGAGTTTGCCTTTGTATCCACTGTTGTGAACCATTTTCTATCAGATGTTGGTAACCATAAGGATATCTATTCACTTTGGGCTTTGAAGGTTTATTGTAACCTTCATAGCTCATAGGAACCTTTTGATAAACTGGTTGTCCATGTCCTCTAGGATACCTATTGGCAAGTGGAGCATATGTCACTTGTACCTCTCTGGGGGCAGAGGTTTTGTTCAATGCTATTGTGACAGATGTTTCAAGAGGTTCAAAGGTCTGCTTAGATTTATTTCTAGCAGAACGTGAACTTTCTTTCTCAAGAGCTTTTGCTTTGATCTCTTTTATCTTTTGATCATATGTTTGAAGGTAAGCACACTCATGAGTTAGATGATTTTTTTCCCACAGATAAAGCATTTTGAATCATTTGGGATTATATGAGTTCTGTTTATGTCATATGCTTTTAAAAGAAAATAGTTTTCAGATACATGGTTTGTTTTGTTGCAAAATTTACAAAACAGATGTTTGATCTTTTCCTTTTTCTTTTTATCAGATTTCTTCTCAGCAGATGTTGTAACCTCTGCTGGAAGGTCAGATGGGAATGATTCTAGCCTTTGGTGCCTTGACACCTTCAATGGTTGAGAAGTCCATTGGCTTGAAATTTCAAGAATATCACATTCATCACACCATGTAGGTTTGAATTGGTATTTCTCAATTTCTTTAAAAGTTGAAGATTCTTTTTGTTTTTCAAGAGAATTTTTTTACCATTTTTATCAGTGATTTTTATCTCATTCTCAGCCAAATTTGTTGGGACTACTTCAACCTTACCAGAATCAATTTTTGTACATTTTCTTTGGCTTCTTCTTCAGTTACAAAACCAATGCCAAATTTTATGTTACTCTTGATCTGTTTATCTAGCATAATTTCAAAACCTTTTGAAGATTCTACCCATTTTTCACATGTGATCTGGGTATCCTCTAACTCCTTTTTGCAAACTTGGTATTTATCTACCATAGTTTGGAGTTGGTCCTTGGTTATGCTAGCTTCATGCTTCAGGCTACTTATCTCAGAATCTTTTGAAAATAATTTTGATTTCAACTCTTTAATAAGTTTTTCAAAACTAAGTTCATTTTCTAACATTTTGTTCCTAAGGTTTTCATTCAACTGTTTAATGTTAGCAAAAGCTATTATACATTTTTCTGAACAGAGATCCTTTAAGATCTGAGGTTATACCTTAGCAGCAGCCATGAGAGCACAATCACAATCATCTTCACACACATCAGTATCCCAAGGGTCAGATAGAGAGATCTTTTCTTCATCAACAGTGTTTTGATCAATCACTAGTGTAACCACTGCTTCATCACAACCTTGAACTTCATAAGACTTTAACCCTTCAACAATTGTCTCTAAGGCCATTAAACAAAAATTTTCATTTTCAAAATCAATTTTACCCATTAGAGCAAAGTTTTCATCAGATAAATCCTCGGTAAACTACTCCAATCAACAAAGCCTTGTGTAAAAAAGCTTGGCTGATTAACCTATGTCTGAGCAGTGGTTTGAGTAGTTTGAATGCTTTGTGGTGCTTGTTGCACATGCACTTGAGGTGGTGCTTGAACATACTGAATCTGTGGAGCAGGAGTTTGGATATAATGGACAGGGACATTAGTAGCAGGATGTGCAAAAAGTACAGTGTGTAGCATTTGTGGTGCAGCGGTATAGTGGGAATAATGAGCAGTGCTTTGAGGTCTAGGGCCTGGATTTGTAAAATTTACTTGCTCTAACACTCAACAGTGCCAGCTGATGTAAAATGTCCATTTCTTCCAAATAAGTGGGTTCAAAATGTTGTAAGTCATTCATTTCAAAAGATATATTGTCAGAGTTTTGGCTTTCCCCATTTGCAGCAAAAGCAAAATTGGGTGTGTAAGTATCAGAAGTAAACTTGTTTCCATAAGTTATATCAATATAATGATCATAACCTTGATCCTTCACACTACCAGAACTCTCTTCATGACTATAAAGAGCAGTGTTACCTAAAGTATAGTCGTCAGTTGTTTTCCCACACTCTTGTAACTTCTTTTTCTGATTCAACTCTCTCTCATAAGTGAGAAGTCGACCATGAAGTTGAGTGAGGGTCATCTCTTTAAAACCAACAGATGTTCGAGTAACGTAAGCTACAGTCTCCCATTTTTCTGGTAACGATCTTAAGAAACGACTATTGACAGTTGAATTAGAAAATTCCACTTTAACCAGTTTCAATTCACTAATGAGACAGCTAAAATGTTCGAACTGTTCTGTTAACGACTCACCTTTTACGTGACAAAACGTTTCATACTGTTGATTTAAAACTTCTCTATTATTTTCTATCACCTCCTCAGTCCCACCGGACTGTTCTTTTAGTGCATCCCAAACTCTTTTGCGTTGTTGCAGTGGAGCAATCCAGCATAGATTTCGTTGGGTAGCGCGGAAGCAACGATGCTAAACGCTTTTGCATCCAACTCTATTTTCTGGAAGTCTTGCTCAGAGTAATTTTCGGGACTTTTTGGCACTTGAGTATTGGGATCCTCTGTGCTGGGAACCATAGGAATATGTGGTCCATACACAACAGATCGCCAACAGCCGGTGTTTTGCTGAGCCAAGATGTGACCCATCCGATGTTCCATATAAAATATTCATTTCGTTTCAACATTGGTGGTTTAAACATGGATCCAATGTTGGAATCCTGTGTGTTTTGAGCCATTTCTGCTTGTTTACAACAAATTTGTGTTTTAAAAACTTTGAACGTAATAAAACTCTGTATTCAAGTAAAACTATCAAACTAATTAGAAGGGAGAGCTGATCTTTCAAATCAAATTGATATTAATCAAATTTTGATTGACCAAGCTCTGATACCAATTGTTAGGACCTTAGTTTGATTTACTTGTAGTTTTTGTTTCAACAATGGAAATATGATTGAAGTTTAAAGTAAATGCAGCATAATAGAATGGAAAACTTTTACTACAAGTAAAGGTCATTTGTTTTCATCATCATCATGCTTTCAAGTATGTAAACTTTGCATGTGATTCACAAACTCCCCCTTAGCCTATTATTATAAAGCTTGATAGTACAGAAAATGGAAGAAGATGATTGGTGTAAAGATCTTTTTAAGAAGACGAATTATACTATTACATCGACACTACTATTTATACTAACTATCTAACCTTTGAGCATCTTTGATGAAGTCAGGGTTGAAAGTGACATCTAACAAGAAAATAACTAACTAGAAACACTGATCCCTAACAATTGTTAGTGCAAAAGCACTGTTACATTATAATTAAAAACAAATAAGCTAAACTCTGATGACTAAGCTCTGCTCCTTTTCTTCTATCAGACCTTTGGCAATTGTTGTAGCAGATGATGCAAAGGTATCAGACTTTTGGAAGGCAGAGTTTAGGTAATCAGAGGTTCTAAGTACTGATAGAAGGACCAATCTACTGATAGAGTATTTTGGCTTTATATCATCTGTTCCTTTGTACAGTTTCAATCCCAATATTATGTAATAATTTCAATGGTCAAATTAATAGGTTGGAGGTTCATGTCGTTTCTCACCCACAAAAATGACATGTTGTAAAGTTCATGAAGTTATTTCATCTTTGTGTTTGTAAATGACATGGTAATTTCTTTGGTTAGTTACGAGTTCTGTGTATGTTTACATTTGTGTTTATACTACTTGAAGGTTTATTGATTGTAGTGTTTTACTGGGTTCCTTTGTATATTCAATTGTGATTTATAATTATATATATGTAGGTTCCCACATGTGTACATCATCATGCTTGGCTGTAAGTTTGTAGTTAATGCTTATCAAATCAGTTCTTGAAAATTTATTTATGAAAGATAAGTAAGTGTAATGTTTTAACAGAAGCATCAAGAAATGATAACATAGAAAGGAAACAAGAGACGATGAAGATAGCTAGAGAAATTCAGTCATACAAACTACATGAAAGGATCAAACGTTAAGGTATGTAATAAAAAAAAGTTATAACAAATCTCTGTATGTTTTTACAGATGTGTAAATCATAGACATGAAGGTTACACATGTGTAAATTATAATGGTTTAAAAAATAAACATAAATCTAAAGGTTTACACATGTGTAAATCATATGTTTAAAAATAGTAAGTATAGACATGAAGGTTTACACACGTGTAAGTCATAATAGTTTAAAAAAAGAATAGATATGAAGGTTTACATACGTGTAAATCATATAGTTTATAAAAAAATAAACATAGACATGATGATTTATAGATGTGTAATTCATAATAGTTTTAAAATGAACAAGGTTTACACATGTGTATATCATAATAGTTTAAAAAACAAGCATAGATATGAAGGTTTACACATGTGTAGATCATAATCGTTTTGAAAAATAAACATAAATATGAAGGTTTACACATGTGTAAGTTGTATAGTTAAAAAATAAGCATAGATTTGAAGGTTTACACATGTGTAAATTATAAAAGCTTAAAAAAAGAATAGTTATGAAGGCTTACACATGTGTAAATCATATTATTTCTTTTGAAAAATAAGCATAGATGTGAAGGTTTACACATGTGTAAATCATAACATTTAAAAACTTGAAGACAATGTTAACATGTTGCAACATATTGCAGATACTAAGATGTTCAATTGCGGAGATATTGAAACTACAACTAACTTGAGCAACAAAGAAAATCGTATTGATTGTGGAATGTTACTGATGAGACATGTGGAAATGTACATGGAAAGTAACGCAAAGAACTAGGATTGTCACTTCAAAATAAAGAAAATCAAAAGACAAAGAATGCAACTAAATCTGACGAGAAAGAATATGATGCGAGGATAGTTATATTGCAAGCGAACATTCATAGAGGACATTTGATAAAGGAAGCATTGGAGTTAACAAATGAAAAGAAAAAGGACTTCATGTTTTTATTAATATCAGTTTTACTTTTACGTTACGGTAGTTAACATATATCAAGGATTATGTTTTGTTACCAACCTTTTAAATGGTTTTGACTTTTTGCATAATACAATGTTCATTTAAATCATATATAGTCGATCATTGTTATTGTTATCTGAAAAATATAAATTATTAGTAATGGGGAATCTACATATGTGACAATGGACAGTTTACACATGTGTAAGTTAGCAACACATTATATGATATTGAACAATTTACACGTGTGTAAGACATTACTAAAGATAAGACAAATGTGAATCTTAATCAGCTTATGTAACAGTGGCTAGTAGTTGGCATATGTGACAATAGTTAACACAAACTCTTAATATTTTGCTATTTACATGGATGCAATTAAGCCGCAAATACATAACACATGTGTAATTGATTGGGTTATATAGGTACATGTGAACAGTAATAATAATAATATATAAAATTGTAAAATCCACCAACATAAAAAACAAAAAAATGTATTCGAATTGAATTAATATAGCGTATAAACTAATTTTTATCTTTTTTTAAAGGACCACCAATATTCAAAGTGACTAGCTACTTGGTTGGTGGTGTTGCTAGGCTCATCTTATGCCTTATCGTCACCGAATGAGTTGTACTAAAAAGTTAACCCGCTAAAGTCACCACGTGACACTTGTTGCTAGTGTTAATACTACATTCATAGACTTCCTCTTCCTTACTTTTGTCCTTGGTGATACAGAGAATGGGAACAAAGTTGGTCCTCGCTTTTGAGTCGTATTGTCGAAGCATCATAAGAATGCATCGCCTCCTTTGTAGGATCAAGCATCCCTAGCTAGTCCATGCACCTCCTTTCCTGTCAAAGGCCAACTCAACCTTTTTAGGGGCCTAAATTGAATTTTGCAGCACATAACAACTCATATTAACTAATGTAGAAGATAAAAATTAATATGTAGAACATGATAACCCATTTGCAAGTTCCTAATGGTTTAAGTGAACTATAAAATACCCGATGAAGAACAAATGATATATGTTTATGCAAGAAAAAAGATTTGCATCATCTCTCTTAACAATAAAAACTTAAATGACAGAAATAACCTTGTGCACATATGAACGGGTCAAATGGGCCAAAAGTCACCAAACTTGTGTTTTCAAAGTATACAACCCAATAAACACCCATTTATTTCCCCACCACTTGTTGCGGCTGGATTGCTGGAAATAGTACGAACCAAACGCTAAATACCAACAGGGGATTAGAATCTATGTTTTCAAACTGATAGACCAATTGGTGGTATTGCTGTGCAAAAAGCTCAAGTTCTATAAATGACAATTACATCACTAAGTGTGTTGTGACAAACCCCCAACCTGATCCTTATCACATTGCCAAATCTTGTAAAAACATAACATGCAGGTAAGAGGACTTGTCTGAACTTCACCGGATCTTCGTCGGAGGGTTGACCGTCACCTACACTCGCAACACAGGCCCACTGGAGATGGCTTTGGTTGTCTACGTTCTAACGGAAAATAAATTATAATAATCTACAATTATAACAACACTGGATTATAAATTGTTGATGTGTTCCTGAATATAAATTATTGTATTATAGTAAATCTTGTATTATATTTGAACAGATATTCACAACTATGAAATAGAACCACAATCAAAACCCATGTAAAGCAATGGAACCAAACAGTTTTAAAGTTTATTTACATTCTTAAGTAATTGCTCTATTTAATTTACGCAACTTGTGTCAATATGCCAGATCAAGTAAAAATGGTCATTTTTTAACCTGTTCAATGTCTATCAACAGAAACAATCTGACGTAACAACATGAATGCATTTGTATGGAGCTAATATGAAGAGCCGAATGAAGAGAAAAAAAGATCACATCAAATTCACATCCGTAACCAGTCACAAACAGGCAACCATTGTGCATTACAAGCAAGATTACCAACTCCGAGATAAACTTCCCTAAACTCAAAGTAACAAAGGCTCAAACAATTGTCATTACAAATAAGTTACCCATTATCTCATCTATAACCTACAAATAAAACGTCGGATTACCAAGAGGGTCATTGGAACCCTAAACTCCACTATCGTCGCTGCCGTGTAGAACCAAATACCTCTGCCGAACACCTGCGACTCCTATAGACATTCCGGTAACCCTAGCCGCTGTCGTCGTTCAGCGGCGTTGCTATAGAATGATCAACTGGAGGTCATAGCCTGCAACCGTAACTAACCCTCTCTCTCCCATATTTCTGTCACCGTGCTATCACGTCTCTCTCCCTGTTGTGTTTATATGAACAACTAGCACAGTCACCCTCTCTCGTTGTGGCTTCCCTTTCTCTCTCTCACCAAACATGTGGTCTGATGATAACTCAACACCACACACAGATGACGCGTGTTCTGCCCTTCGCCGTCCATCGCCGATAGCTCCGCTTTTTCTCTCTATGCTTCCCATAGTTTTGAGTAAAATGTGCCATACACAGTTTCCCCTCTTTGACTGGCATACCCCACTTGTACCCTCTTGCACCAGAAGCTTATACATGAAGAGGTTTAATGATCTGATGCCAACACCTATTACTACATTAAATGGTCCATTAATCTTATACCACCTACTACTTTCACTATTCATTCCGTTGTTCTATTAATAGATAGAGATTGTGAACTTTAGTTAAAAATTAAGAATTAGGGTTCACTTTTATGAGGTCGAGCACTAGCAGATCTAAATTCAACATAGAAATCAAAACAAATCATTTTGTTCAAAGATATTTTCAACATATACATGAAAACTTATAACGAATGCATTAAAACACCCAATTTATTAACAACATCGAGATGTATCATATAGAATTTGTCAGTTGATCACTATCACGCAGAGAACACTTAACATACCTTTTAGTTGTAACGAGTGTTTATTGCGGCAAATCTGAGGAAGAGCGACTAAAAAGTGATAAGCCGGTGGTTGACGGCGAATCTGACGCGACGATGGAGAGGTGGAGGCATAGATCAGTCAAGCGGTACATGATGGGGAGGTGGAAGGAGAGATTAAAAGGCGTGGTGAATAAAAGGAAGCAAAGTTACATACTTACCCTTCTCATTAAAATACAAAGGATACAAATGAGTGGTTGAGATTTGTTCTCATGGTTCTCACAAAAAATAGGTGTTCTCATTTAAACCCTCCCATATATATATATATATATATATATATATTATATATATATGGATCATGAGAAAACTAGTTTAAATGAGAAAACAAAAAAACTAACTAAAAAGCCAAAAAAACATATCAATTTTTTTTTATTTTTTTAATAAAAATTCTCTATATATATTATATAAAAAATTAAAAAAATAAAAAAGCATATAATGCATATGTGCAACATATACATATAATGCACATGTGTAGTACACATATAGTGCACATGTGCAGTACAAGTTTTTTTTTCTTTTTTTTTGAATAAAAAGTTTTTTATACATAATATGCAGCGATTTTTTATAAAAAATTGTAACAAAAAAATTGTATGGTTTTTATGCTTTTTTAGTTAGTTTTCTAGTTTTCTCATTTATATCTAGTTTTCTCATGATCCTCTCCATACATACACACACACACACACACAATATATAATATATATATATATATATATATATATATATATATATATATATATAAACGGGATCCGGAGAAAACGATTTGAAAGTGTGAAAACGGTGAGAACGGATCATGGCCCCACACGTGGCAAGAGGGCGCTAAATTATATGCGTGGCACGATTGTCATTCTAAAGTTTCCATCCAATAAAAGGCGTTTCCAATTCGTTTCAAACGAAATTCCAAAAATTTCTTACCTCCTCCCTAAGCTTTAGAGATATATGGCGTTTAACATGGATTTGATCTACAAAGTAATATTTAAAGATGGCCTTTTATTTTACTAATATTGTTCATCTTATACTCAATTTTTGTCATTTGTATTATTAATTCGTAAACAACAGTTGTTACTATCAGTTTGGCGTTTTTATTAACATATGTTTAGGATTATTATATTTTCTGTACCATTTCATATTCAACTAATGCGTTTTCATTATTAATCTCAATTGTTTTTGTTTTGGTCTAATGTGTTTTAATTTTGCCCATGGGTTAATAGCCTAGTGGCATATTGGTGGTTGGATAAGGCTTTGGGACCAATAGGTCCTGTGTTCGATTCTCACAAGAAGTTTTTCCCATATTTATTGGGTTTCCTCCTGAATTGGTGTATAGGCATTATGCCTAAGTGGAGATGGATATGATCGGGTGGTTCTGTTGGTGACATTATGATACTCCAGTGGTTCGTCAGTGATCCAAATTTGTCGTTCAAAAAAATTGTTTTAATTTTGTTCTATGATCAATGGCGTTATAGATCTCTAAACATTATTTTTTACGTACATATGATTAGTTTTAGATAGAAAGTAGATACTGGTGTTCAAACATGTTGCGTTGCATAACTCCTATAGGAAGACAAGTCTCTGTTCGATCATGATGTTTTCAATTGTGTAGGTATCCTGCTCCTCGTTGTCCCATATAACACTCACTAAGTATGATTTTTCATCATAACGCCAATATTGGATTCATAATTGGATTTACAGGGTACGGACCGAATTTTCTTGTTAATCTTCTTATAATCGTCTGTGTTTTGTCACAGAGGTTATCAAGAGGAATGCCAAGTGCTAGGATCCCCCTTTGACCTTTTTCGTCCAAGTTCGGTATGGCTCTAGCGGTTTTCACAAACACTCTTCTTCTGTTGTCAAAGAGGATTACGAATTTATTGATTCTAGTGTTGAATTTCCAAGAAACAATGTTTGCCATTTGTTCCTTTTTTGGCGTTTTGGTAAAAATGGCATTTTCTTCTTATGATCAATGGAAGTGATGTTAACATCATTTTATAAAATGTTGTGTTTGGCGCGTAGTTTAGGCGAGAATTTTTTATAATAAATGGTAGTAATAAATTTTCAGTTACTATTTGTTCAACATTTTTCTCTTTAACAATGTAACACCATTAATTATGAATGGCGTTTTATAAAAACGGCGTCTGTCTGGCGTTTTAAACACTTGTATCGCGTTTTATGAATGAGTTTGGCGTTTTATATTAGCAAAGTTAAAAGACCCTTTTACCATTAATGTAGGGCCAACGTAATAAAGTTGAGGTTATTTACGAAAACACCACTATGCCAATGATTGTTTTGATCGAACGGATGAGGGGCGTTCTCACCATTTTTACACTTATAGGCGTTTTCTCTATATCCTACCCTATATATATTATATATATATATATATATATATATAATATACATATATATGTATTATAAGTGAGGATAAAATGAAAACCCACTTGAGTTGAGAAAACTCAAGAAAACCCTATGTCACATTTTTATTTTTTTCTAAAAAATAGGGATTGTAAGTTACATCTTAATAAACGTTTTGTAAAAAAAAATAAAAAAACGCCAAGTGGATTTTTTATAAAAAATTACAAAAAATCAGTTTTTAGCATTTTGTTGTAAACACTGAAATTTAAAAAAATTATAAAAAACCATTCGACGCTTTTTATTATTATTATTATTTTGTTACAAAATGTTTATTAACATGTAACTTACATTCCCTATTTTTTTTAGAAAAAAAAATAAAAATGTTACATAGGGTTTTTTTAACTAATATTGGTTTTCTTTCTATCCCTCCTATATATATATATATATATAGGAGGGATAGAAAAAAAACCCATATTAGTTAAGAAAACTAAGAAACTCAAATGAATGGACCACCTTTTGCTACGTGTTACACTTTTTTGTAGACCTTGTTACGTGTAATAATCAGAGGCTGTCACGTGTTAGTGTAAGAGCTTTTGCAGACTTTCAACTTAGTCTGAAAAGTAAAAGCTTTTACGTAACACGTAACAGCCTCTGGCTGTACAAGTAACACGTGACAGAATAAGGCCTATTCATTTAGGTTTCTTAACTAATATGAGATTTTTTCTTATAATTGCTCTATATATATACATCCTAGTAATACACGAGTATATATCCTAGTACATATATATAAGCTATATACAAATAAGATGTGAACACTTATAAAATAACAAAATAATACATACTTAATAGAGAGAAAAGATAATTTCATTATAAAATCCAAAATAGGGATTAACTTAAATTAGATGCTAAAAAAGTTATCGCTAATACAAAAAAATATTTTATTGTAAAAGATCTAATTTCGGTTAATAAAAGGCTGCCTTTTGTCTAATATAATAAAATATTTTATTTTAAAAGATTTATCCGTTAACAAATGGCTGCCTTTTGTGCTTATAACTCTTGGTCTAGGACTCTAGGCTCTATATACAATACTATTAGAAGCCCATATCAAATCTTATATTAGGCCCTGTGAATTGATGGGCCATAATGTACAACTTTGATTTCGTATACAATTGAAAAATCATTCACACGAGGAACAAAGCACATGGATATCCTTCTTTCCCCATTCTCAAATTTGAATCCAGTTGTCATTTTTTTTTCGATATTCCAGTTGTCATTCACTTAGAACTTGACATTATCTTTCAAGTAACACACCACTTCTTGCTGCAAAATTGGTACAAAAACAACAAATTTCGTAACTGTTTTCTAGAATTTTTAGAAAATTGGGCAAAAAGTGATCCAAAGGTGTAAGCGAGCCGAGCTTAAACGAGTCCATACTCACTTGATTAGGCTTAAAGTCTAAACCAACCTAGCATTTATAGATATGTAGTCATATGTATATAATATATAATTACATTATATATAGATAAATGTGTAAATAAATTATCATAATAAAAAGGTAGAATAATATATATATATATACACACACATATTATACATAATTATAAGGCTAATTACGTATAAAAATAGTAATACTAAAATAACTACTTAAAATTAATAAGATAATTGATAAATACATAATAAACGAGCTAAGCCCCAACCAAACCTTTGTTTCATGACCTAAGCTTTGGGTTGACGTGTTTACACCCCTAGTACAACCAATCCCTTACAAAAAAAGTTACACTTGTTTACCCATTCACCAACCAGTCCATTTTACGACCCCTGTATCTTGTTTTCAAAGGTGAAACTTACAATGAAACATAGAAGTAGGCATCCAGCTGCACCCGGGAACAAAACATACCAAAACTTCAACTGATGAAACTTTGCCCCATCAATAAATAACAAAGGCAAACTTGCAGCTGCAAGGACATGGTAACAATTAATCAACTTATATACTGTATATTGTTTCTTAAATTACGAAAATGCCACCCTGATACATACCTGGTGGATGAATAGCACGGAAATAGATCATGAAAGCTAGGGATGCCGAGAGCGCAGTGCTCCTAGCGAGCCAACCTGGACCGAAAAATGAGAACGCTAACACTCCGATTGCTGCACAACCCATTTGAGCCATAAACATATTGTACTTCTGCAATTTTGCATTCACAAAAAGGGAATTTTTGTTTTAAACTTTTTTATCTCATTGAAATCATAACATTATTGAATAATTTACTAACTGTTAAATCTAAACAAAATCCGATTAAATAATATACAAACAAAGGAAATCCGACAAGCACAATTATTACAGATTTACACTTGATTTTTCTCACCCAAAAGGGACGTTTTCCCATTTTGCTCATAACCATCTTAATGAGTAAAATCAAGGAGAAAAATTGTAAATCTTCTGACATTTATACGAGCGAGATTGCTTTTGCAACGAAATGAAAGTCACAAGTGCCACTCAGCAAGGATCATTATCAGCTAATGAGTAATGAGTTATAGTTGGAGAAATTCTTTAGTATGAAGGATACTCCTGTATTCTTACTAACTAATAAATCTTGCCGTTATAAATTAGTTAATTGCTATAAATTATTAAAAAAAAGTCAAATTTCTTACAGTTGACTATTAGCATGAGAACATGATTATGATTTATAGATCTGAACTTAATTAATTTCAAATAAAGAAAAGCGCAACCATAATGATAAATATTAATTAATAAAGACATGAACATGTTTTAATCTAAAATCGGATCTTTTGGCGTGAAAATTATTGTTTGAAACTAGTACATTTCCATTTTTCGGATATCTCGTAACGGCTTTGCACGTGAATCTTAATGCTCAAATATTATTTCAAACTAATAATTTTAAAAAGTAAGAAAAATGGGTTTAAACCCAAAGTACCAACATGATGTTTGATTTTCTGTGTTTTAAAACATTAGTTAGCGGTTTGATACGAATTTGTTATCAAAACTGATGATGTTAGAGTATTAGACATCAACACCCTCATCAAAGCATGCGAGAGTTACCAAAACCCTATTTATTTAAATTGAACTAAATAAATAATTAGAAATTGATAAAAGAGTAAACTGTCATTTTGGTCCCTGAGGTTTAGGCAGCTTTGCCACTTTAGCCCAAATCTCAAATCTTTTGCGTCTGGGTCCCTGTGGTTTCAGTTTTATTTGGTCCAAAAGTGAAATCAGGTCATATTTGTCTTATAAAATCATGCTATTTTTTCTTTTTTCTCATGAGCAAAATAGTCATTTTAAGAATTAATATATACATAAATAAAAAAACTCAAAACAATGCTTAAAATGACCATTTTGCACCTAAGAAAAAGGACAAAATAACAAGATTTTATAAGACAAATATGACCTGATTTCAATTTTGGACCAAAATAGCAATAAAACTCAAACCACAGGAACTCAGATGCAAAAGGTTTGAGATTTGAAGTAAAGTGGCAAAACTGACCAAACCTTAGGAACCAAAATGACAGTTTATTCTTGATAAAATATAACTATCTTAATTAATAAAAAAACTTGTAATTCTCCAGGGCTGAAAGCATATTCCTTTAAAAATTAAGTCGCCTTTTTTAATTTAAAATGTAAATACACAAGCATATCTTGTGGCACATATTTCCACGTGAATCATGATTTTTACCGTTATTTAAAATCAAAACCCTAAAAATACTTATATAATAATATGTAGCAATAACTTTATACATATTTTAATTTTCTATACAAACAGAATCCTCTCAAGTAAATAGCATAGTTTTGTTGCTAGTTACTAGTTTTATAGTTACGTTGGACCATGCCCGTTTCAAGAAAAGTCTAAAAGATACAAGTATGCGTCGGTAAGCATTTTGAGAGTGATGCTATACATACATTTTGAGAGTAATGCTTTGAAGTTCTATAACTAAAATCCGTAACAAAACGTATAGCAAATATTAAGGTTTGTACATGCTTTCAGGACAGAAACATGACATAACATTATAATCAGTTATTTGAATGTATAAAATGGCATTCTTGTATAGTATTGAAGTAGTTTGAGTAACGCTTTAATAAATACAGATTTTTGTTGATATACCCCGGTCCATGGGAGAATACCACCTAAGTTTAAGAAATCCATGAAAATCCAGTGTAACAATTAATTTTTTTGGTCTTTTAACATATGTAATATATGTTCTCGGTAACCTAAAAAAACGTGTAACTAATTATTACATATATGCATGTTACACAAGTGTAGCAATTTAACATCGACATTTTGTTACACATTTTAAAATTTTCTTTTCTTAAAATCTTGAAGATAATAAATAGCATATATTATACAAATTCTTTTTATTGATTCACAGTATTTTCATGAATTTTTGAAACTCAAGTGAATTTTTATATTATTATTATTCTATCCTTACTAATAAGGATAGTCGATTCTCAAAGTTAATTACTATACTGTATATATACAAATACAACAATAAAGTTTATAAATGCACATTCATAATGTAGGTTGACTATCAAATTTGATGTGATTTACATTAAAATATATTGTTAAAACGTCACATCAAACTTTAGACTTGAAGCTGATGCATTATAAAAAAGCAATCTCAAATACCCAATAATTTTAATAATAGTATAAAATAAGAAAAAGACAATGAAAGATAAGAAATAGATGGATGAAATATATACATACCCGAGCACCAGGGGTAGAAGGGGTGGCAAAAAGAACCGCACAAACAGCTCCAAGTGGTGCAATTGTCATCGAAACTCCCTTTTGAGCCAACACTTGGTCCATCTTTCCCAACACAGCCATGGCTGCAAAAGCACCTGCTCCATCCAAAACATATAAGTAAATATTTGTTAGGAGCCAAAACACCATCCCAATCACGGTTCACAATTTGGTCGAACCTGCAGAAGGCCAAAACACGTCGCTAAGTGAGGGAGCCTTGGAACCCTGGTCAGGTTTCCAAGCATCCCAGTTGGGAGCCAAGTTAGCCGCGGCTTTAACACCAAATATTGGCCTTTTTCTTCTTCTTATGCCCGGATCAATGGAGGCTCCGGCAAGACCCGAAGGCGATCGCAGGCGCATTGCATGGTTGCTTTCATGGCGGATTCTCACCAGAGTGGAGGAGATATATGAAGCCATGAGTGGTTGTTTGATTGAAGTTGAAAATATAAGGGAAAACAGGTTGCTGACAAGTTTAACAGAGAGGACAAGTGTGTGTATTTGTTGGCCATTGAATGGCTGGAAGAGGCACATGGATGCTTCAATGAAGGGGCAACATGAGGTTGCTTTTAACTTATTTAGGTCAACTTGTTATCTCTCTAAATATTGTGTTTGTGTTATGTTGTCTTTATTCTCTTTAGGGTTGCTACTTTAATTTCATTTTCTCATTGGTTTATTCTATTTTAGCGGTTCAGGTTTAATATATCGGAGTATTCGGATTATGTTTAAAACATTTTCGAAAAGAGGAGCATAACTAAAAAAATATAACAATCACTACCATGTCACTTGTCGTTCGTGTAGGTAGTTAAACAAAAACTAAACTACGTAACAAACGTGTAGTGGTTTATTAAAAATTAAATTAAAAAAATAAAAGACAAAATATGATTGGTGCCTCCCCCAACTTTACACCCATAATGGATCCGTGATGGCAAGATATGATGTGGAGGTCTTGGCACCTCCACTACACCCAGTCTATAGTATCATACACATGACTTTTTCTTCATATGGGTCGGGTTCTTTTTTTTTTTTTTTTGTGCCTGGATGTCTATTAAGTGATGCACTATTTGTTTTTGGCTCAAGTTGAGTTATGTCGCATATATAAAAAAAAAAAACAATTTATAGTTGCATTGATAATACTAAAAGCTACAATTAGTCTTCTAAGATGTCTATAACTACGAAACGTAAAATATCGTTCAGTAACAATTTAGAAAAATAATTGAAATGCTTAATCTAATTCAATACTTACTATTTTGCATTTACACTTTAATTTTTAGGCAAAATTGCACAAATCAACCTTTATGTTATACTTAAAGTGCACTTCATACCTTTTACTATGAAATTAGCCAAACTCAACCTTCATGTTCATGTTTTGTTACATTCTATAACATTAACAACTAACGTTGTCCAAAAAACTCAGTTGAGTTATCTCACATGCTTTGTATGTGAGAGTACTATGGTCTTTTATATCCTAAAGGTTGATTTGTGCAAAAATATTATTTATAGCATGAAGGTTGATTTGTGTAAAATTATTATTATATATATAGTAGAATATTTTTTTTTTCAAAAACATTATTATATGTCAATAATTGTATATTTATATATATACACGTATTTAAAAAATAGTATTAAATTTATTTTATAAAATTCTGATTTTAATATTTTTAAAAGGTAAATCGTAATGACAAGATAAATTACTTTTTATATAAAGTATAAATAACACACAAATTATCTTAAAATAAATTATGTTTAAAATGAAAAACCATGAAGTTTCACTCAAGCCCATTGAAGAGTCCAAAACAACCAAATAATTACAATTGTTACATATGGATTTGTTTGGCGTAGTAAAACCCTTGAACTTGAGGAAAAAGCTATATTGCTTGGTGATAGTGGTGATTTTCTAGGTTTATATGGACATTTTTTCTTCACTCAAAAGATATGAAAACAAGAATTTTAAAAGAATTTATCATAAAAATAGAAAAACAATATGATTTTCTTATAAAGCCCATCAGAAGTGACAATGAGACATAATTCAGAAACCAAGAGGTTGATAAATTATGCATATTCAAAGGAATATTAAGGCAAATCAGTATTCCCAGAACACCTGAACAAAATGAGGTTGTTGAAAGAAAAATAGAACCCTTATTGAGGTTGCAAGAACTATGCTTGTAGATTCTGGTCTTCCATTGTCCTTATGGGCAGAGGATGTGAGTAGTGCATGTTATGTTCAAAACAGGGTCTTAATAAATCCTAGACATCAAAAAACTGCCTATGAGATTTTATTTAAAATAAAACCATTAATATATTATTTTTTAAAAGTCTTTGGTTGCCCATGCTTTATCTTGAATCTCAAAAATTCAATTTCATAGTTTGTAGCTAAAGTGGATTGTGGATATTTCTTGCGATATTCTTCTACAGCTAAGGCCTACAAAGTGTTTAACACAAGGAACATGACTATATAAGAAACATTGAATGTAAAATTTAATGAATTATCATCCTTGAAAATCCCTAAAAATCCTATAGCACTATTTGATCTTGATAAATTCAACTTTGAAGAAGTAATTGCTAAGGTTGGTGTTGATACAGGTAAACAAAATGCAGCACGACATGATTATAAATTTGACATTGAGATGCCATCTCAATATTGTGACAACTAGCAAAATTTATGGTAATTCTGTGTAACTTAATGACCATTTATACATTTAATTGTGTTCATTTGTGGCTTAATTTATGAATAACTAAGTCATACGAAGTCTAGCATTTGTAGGACATGTATAAACTTGACAATTGATATTGTTAACTTCGTTGCATCGCGAGAAAACGAATAAGTATCTCCTTATATGTTGGCGGAAAATGCTGAAAACACTATTCACCTGAACACACTCGTCATGCTAGCAAGTTCAGAAACTGTCCGAAACAACTAACGAATGATACGGAAGTGTATCATCACTAATGTTTACATCAAAAACCCTAATTAGGGTTATCATTTGTCACAATACTTTAACTTTCTGGAAAATGCCCATAATTGTAAATTGTTTGATCCGTACAATAATCTAACAATCGTATTTTGTCCTCAACATAAAAAATTCAGCATTTTCAATGTCAATAAAGCTTTTAAATGATGTTAATCATCCTAAGCAAATCCGAGGGTATCAATGGAATATCAAATACATCATACCCGATATTAAAACGCATCTTTCACAATTGTCCGGTAATGAGCCGGCAAACGAACTAGTGATAATTTTATCATCCTAACACCTAACATACTAATCTGGTGAACTAGTTAGGGGTCATTTAACATCATAATTGCGTTAGTATTTAATCGTGCATGGCTTCCACTAATCCCTTAAATATCTAAAGATTAGTATATATATGTGACATGTGTATTTTATAAAGTTTATTTTATAAAAAACTTAAACTTTACCCCCCCCCCCATGTGGGCACCTTGATGTGGTGATGACCTTTGATGATGATGAAGTATGGTATGGTTGTGGATGTCTACCATTTTATACAAAAGATTTTATAAAATGGATGAAGGCCATTTTTGCAATTATATAACACTCCACCATTCTTTCCTATCTCTCAATTTCGGCCACAAACCACCACCATAAACCACCCATCTTCACCTCCTAAACACCCAAAATTCAAGTGTTCATAACCCTTACATAATGATCCAAGAAGATAGCAAGTTGAAGGGATATGAAGGGAGCTTTATACTACACTTTGGAGCTTCAACATCAACTTCTCATCTCCATCATCTTCATCTAAGAGCTACCCTAGCCTTGTGCTAGTAGTAAGACTACTTAACACCATTTTTATGCTTATTATGTTTTGTAGATCATAAAAGGACAACTTGATCATCTTGAACATCACTAAATATAAAGCTTAAAAACCCTAAATCTAACATAATAAGCTTACATAATGATGTGTTTATGTGTTGATTATGATGATTACTGTAAAATGGTGCAGATGAACGTGATGATTAGTGTTAAATATGTTGTTCAGATGTTATGATTTTGCATGAACATGCTTAAAAATATAATCTAAACATCAAGATGTTTAGACCTAAACAAGATCATCACCTTTATAATTCATGAACTTGGACACTAAACTTGGAAATGATTTTTAACAAATATAACTTTTACAAGATGTTAAAAATCTGGATTTACAATATAATGGTCTCAAGAAGTAGCCTAAACAAGTTTATGTTACAAGGATGAACTAGTTAATGGGTATAAAAAGTGTGGTTATTTTTACAAGTTCTTGTTAAAAATATATATAAAAGTTCATGGGAAAAATGAAGGTGTGATGTGTTAATATATACATGCAAAGTTGGTGATTGAACTTGATTTGAGTTGATGATGATTTTTGGGATTTAAACATGGTTTAAAATACATTTTGAAAACGTCGAAAATGCCATAGTTTAGGGGAAACTATGACGAAACTTTCTAAAATCCTAATTGTGATTAAGGTGCGATTAAAATGTGATTAATGATGGAGAGGGAAAAAACCCGAGCATTGATATTTTTATCTTATGGGATTTATTGCGTTTTAGGGGATTATATTGTTTGAATGTGATAACTACGAGAAATTATGATTTTGTAGTATAATCGCTTAAATCGGTGGAGTTAAAGTGCTTAGAGGTGAGTTGAACACCCGTAGATGATATGCAAGGCAAAAGACATTGTTCGGGATGAATTGTAGTTTAGAAGTCAGCCTGGAAGCATGAATAAAACGTGAAGAATAAAGTTCGGGGCCTTTTGGTCATTATGTGAAAGTTGAAATGGAAGAAAAGAGTTATTTGAGAAACCCGTCGTAAGCTACGGCGGGTTGGCCGTAACTTACGGCTAGAGGAAACAATAACAAGATCAACAGCAGGTACCTGCCGTTGCTTACGGCTGGATATGGAAGAAAACGGGGGTTTGACTTTTTAGAAGGTATAAAAGCCATTTTTCAAACCCTAATTAATCATTCAGCTTTGTATGACCCTAGGTGATCAAAGGAGCATTTTTGGATGAATTTTCCACCTCTTCCATCACAATTTTCACCGAAACAAAGATCTCGAAGATGAAATCAACCATGAATCAAGCATTTGAAGACCGAATCACCAACATGAGTGGCTAATTCCTTTTTGGTTTCCTCCGAGTGGATGATTCATGTAAGTGGATAGATTTTATGTGTTTTCATTGTTTGTGAACCTGGCAATCTAAGCATTCGATGCTTTTTACCTATTGATTCAATTGACTGGTTGTAAACGATGGTTTTATTTAAACTTTCGTTCTAATTCATTCAATCCCGAGAGTTCTAGTAATTGGGATACATTTGATAGGGATTAGGGTTGGTAAATTCAGTTGATGTTCATATGATAACCTTCCATTGTTTGGAAATCGAAGTACTTAGTCTTTGTATAATCACAACCTGTTAATTGAGTTGCACAATCATGTCTTTGTGATTGTTATAATTAAACACATAATTGAAATCTATTTTGAATCTAAAACCCGGAGGTGTTGTTGCATATTATGTTGTTGGTGCATATTTGTGACAACAACTTTTAGATTTGGTCTTTGGATATCTTGTAATTAGTGAAATGCTAAATGGTTAGCAAGTTTAGTTTTGTAATAGTTATTAAGAATGATTGGGCCAAATCCTAACCTAGATATAGGGAAGGGGGCGAATTGGGCCTAGCCCAATGTGATGAACCCTAAGTCCAAGTTGCATACCTTATGTTATATAAATAAGGGCAAGCATTGGGTTTAAGGTTAATCAGTTAATCATTTTGAGAGAGTTGAGAGAGAATTCGTGATAGCAAAAGGCTTGGACGAGTTGGGTGATCTAGATTGATTGTAATCGTTTGATTGATAATCAATAAAGATCAGTTTGTTGGTGATTTCTGTTTCTACTCATATTTCCGTGTTAATTTGATCTAGAGGATTCACATTCTAGGTTGGATAGACGATTCTATGCAAGATATGTGGGTTAAGGGACCTGCAATTGGTATCAGAGCATTAGGTTCTTGATTGGCTCGGTTCCGAATAGTGTGCTGCTGAAAAGTTCGAGTTTTGGACGTTTGACGGCTGTTCTATGGTTTTTGGAAGTGTTTGACGGCTGCTGCGAAGTTTCTAGGGTTTTTACTGCTGTTTTCGAATAACAGTAAGTATTCCGGATAAACGGCAAGTGATTTCGAATTCCCAGTTTGAATTTCGGATAGAAAGAGTGCATTTTCGATAAAAAATTGAAGGATTTCGGATCAACTGTGAAGGATTTCGGAAATAAGTGTGCATTTCAGATCAGAAGTGATGCATTTAAGATCTACAGTGTGCATTTGGGATCATCTTTGTTGATTTCGGATAAGTATCTCGGATATTGATTCGGACAAAGGACTATTCGGATCATTTCCGATCATTTTGGACCATTTCAGACCATCTTGGATACTGTTCCGAATTACCATTTCGGATCCTTTATTTCAGACCATTTCGGATATTGTTTCGAACTTCCATTTCGGCTAGTGTTTCGAACTTACCATTTCGGATCACTGGTTCGAATTTGAGACAGTTCTGTGTTGAACTCGAAAAGGTGGAAAGTTAACTAGCTGACGCATTCAGTTTTAAATGTATTTAGGAGTAAAATTTGACCCGTAGACATTTTTAACAAAACGACTGCATGGTTAGACTCATTGTATTTTAAGACAAAAACAAAAAAAAGACCTCGGAAATTATATATCATTGCATCCGTATTGTCGAGATGAGTCTAACGGTACAATTTGGTAAACACACTTTTCGGACAAATTTTAAACGTTTTAGCGAGCTGGTTCGGTAAAAATGTCAAATATGTCGAACTTAAATGAGTTGTTAAGGATGGAACATGAAGTTGGCACAACGAACAAACCGCCAAAGATGATGAAGGTAGAGAATTACCTTACTTGGAAAGACAGGTTTCAGTCGTTTATCGAATACCAGGACACACAGATGTGGGTCTGTATTGAGGATGGGTATGTGAATCGAACTCATGATTTTGAAGGAAGGCAACGGGTCACTGCCTATGTTAACTTGACAGATGTAGAAAAGAGATTGTATGAATCTGAGAAGAAAGCCTTTGCTGCAATAAAAAAGACGTTACCTGATCGCATTAAAAATACTTTCAAGAGATACACTACCTCGGAAAAGATGTGCGATGCTCTGGAAAAGAGACATGAGGGTAATGCTGATGTGAAGAAGAACAAAGTAGATCTGCTGAAGAAACAGTTTGTTGTTTTCAAATACATGAGAAATGAGTCCCTAGAGGATATCATCACAAGAATCTATCATCTCATGTCTGAGATTGATAACTATGATATAGAAGGTTACACGGACACTGAGATAAATGACAAGTTGCTTGATGCTTTGCCTGCAAAGTGGGATATTTATACTCTCATGATTAAGGGTGAAGCTGATTATGAGACTAAGGATGTAGAAGAGGTTGTTGGGAAGCTGAGAGCTTACAAACTTAATATGAAGAAAAAGGAATCTGGATATGATCAGGTTCAAGATCCTGGAGTTTACAAAGGAATTCCATCTTCATCTTCCCAAAATGCTTCAAGTGATTCGGCAACTGCGTTTCTCTCATGTGAAGATGATAAAGCTGTGACTTATGCTGATGGTGAACTGTGTTTTGTTGCTGCTTCAGGGGCAAAGAGACAACAATCTAGTAAAAGTAACAGCAGTACTAAGTCTATGCCTCTGAGTATCAAGGCTGCGGAAGAACATCTCGCCCTGCTTGCTTCTTTTGTTGCTTCATATGAGAACTATATCCAGGGTAGAATATCTGATCCTGCTACGTTTGATGAAGATTATGATCTGATTGATCCTGGTGACCTAGAGGAGATGGATTTACAATGGCAGATGGCCATGATCTCTAGAAGAGTTAAGAGATTCATGAACCGGACAGGTAAAAAGTTCGTTGGAAAGAATGTTGGTTTTGACAAGTCCAAAGTTAGGTACTACAAGTGTCAAGATTATGGACACTTTGCTAGGGAATATCTAAGACCAAAGGCAGATTCGTGTCGTAATTCATCTTTTCAAGATTCTCTAAGTCAAGGTTCAGGCTACATGAATGCATCGAACAACAATAGCTCAAGAGCTATATTCTCTACTACTCCTGAAGGTTCGTATGATTGGAGTGTGCATCTAGAAGATGATGAAAGCATTACTCAGGCTTTAATGGCAGAGATTGTCTCTGCTGATGATGCATAAGCAAATGTAGATGCTGGGGTAGTGAAAGAGACTGAAGCTAAAAAGGATGAAGCTGATCAGACTACTAAAGTTAAAGCAGAAGTAAAGTCTAATGAGGAAAAGGATGCTGAGGATAAGAAGATGGCTGCTGGTTTGCTGCTTTCATGGCCGATCTAAGCAAATCAACAGGAGAGGTAAGTTCTAACCCCGTTAGTTCTGTTTGTTTAAAATGTCGTGAATTGCAAGGTGAGGTTGACAGGTTAATTAAATAAAATCAAAGTCTAGTAAATGACCACTCGAGCTTAAAAGTAACAAATTGGTTTGTAAAAGAGACGAGTCTTTATATTTAAAGAAAATTAAAGGTAATGAAAGTGAAATCAACATTCTAACCTACAAATTAAATGAAAACTTCAAGTTATAGACTTAGCTCATGATACGATGAGTGAGAAAACAAAAGAGATTTCTGAAAAATGCAAAGTGTTATCAGATGCACAACTGAAAATTTGTGAACTTGAAAAGAAATTGAATCAATTTAGAGATTCCTCTTTTGTTGAAATACATGATGCTGAATGGCTTGAAGAAAAGTAATGACAAGAAGTGTGTGGGCTTCAATGAAGTTCCACTACCTCTTAGTCATGACTAGTCGTTCTTGCCAGATGAAGAAGAGTTAACAAACTTGGGTTCAACTATACCTAGTAGTTCCACATCAGATAGGGTAATGTGAGGATGATGATGTTAGTGTCAAGAAGGAAAGTAACAGTGAACATGTTTTGAAAACAAAAAATGCACCCCCCAAAAATTAAAAAAACCAACTTTTGTCAAAAAGGTTAATTTTGTTCAGGGAAGTGACATGAAAAACAAAACAAATGTTATTGAAAATGAGTCGAATGTGAAGTTGGCTAAAAATAAAAACAAAGAAAAATCTGGAATTGAGCAAACTAAATCAGCTCCTTCTAAGGCATCATCATCATCACCTGATGGATCTAAACCAGAGACTTTAGTTAAGAAGTCATCGGCAAAAAAAATCATGCTTATGTCACACCAACGGACATGTAGCTAGCTGCCGTCCTAACAAAAAGAGTGGAGCACAGGTGAGTGACAACAAGATAGGAAAATCACTAGAGAAGGTTGGTGATGGTGAGCACAAAGTGTCTAACTCACCAAAGATATCTGCTCCTAAGCAACAAGAGGGTGTTGCTGTTGGTATAGGTAAGGCTAAAACAGGAACTCAAAAAGTTCCTCGTTTTCAAAGAAATCAACAAAGGTTTCAGCCTGAATCTACATCAGGCAGATATTAGAGACCTAGAAGTAGTTTGGTAAGAATGAATAACTTTAATAGTCATTCAAATAATTTCAGAAGTCAAGGTCAATATCAAAATCGATTCCAGCATTATGGTGGTCAAAATTTTTATAACAATGGCTTTAGAAATTGTCACAATAAAAATTCTTAGAATCAATCAAGGTCTTAAAACAAAAATTTCCAAAGGTCACATAGTCCAAACTTATATAGGAAACCTTAGGACTAGAGACCTCGTGGAAATCAAACCCCATTTCCATCAACAGTTCCTAAATCCAAGACTCTAGTTAGGGGTGATGGATACTGGATGGATGTTAAGATAGTTGATGAATTTGGTAAACCCAAGACCTTTCAGGCTTGGGTCTCCCAATCTAACCATTTTTTGTTGGTTTGTGAAGGAGCTGCTAAGGAGGATTATCAACTTGTGGTATGTTGATAGTAGCTGCTCCAGGCACATGATGGGGGATGCGAGATTGTTGACTGAGTTTGAAAACATAGACTGAGGTTACGTAATTTTGCGGGTGCTAAAGGAGGTCACATTACAGGTCGAGGAAAAGTGACCAGCGGGAAGATCGCATTGGACAAAGTGAACTATGTCGAGCAGCTTAAGCACATTCTGATGAGTGTGTCACAAGTCTGCGAAAAGGGTCACTCGGTTCATTTTACTAAGTCTGAATCATTGGTGTTGAAAACCGGGTTTGATGATACTAGACGATTGAATCATGATGCAAGCACTGAGGATGGATGACACTTATGTCATGGACATTTGCGCAAAGGATTCTTCCATTGTTGTGGCGTGCTTATTGTCAAAAGCATCTTAGGACGAGTCAATGCGGGGCATCCTCGTCATCATGACCATGAAATTGGCACGAGTTAGTAATAGCGGTCATGATGTAAGTCGAGATTTGCCAAGATTTGTCATTATTAATGGTGGGAAGGGTGATGGGCGAGTTCGCACCGGTGAAATCGATGGTGGATTGTTGGTAAACAGTTTGATTTGCATTGCATGACGCGGCCATGAAACATCATTCATTTTGAACCTAGCCAAGACGTCACGCGAAGCCTTACCCTTCCACCTGTCGCGTAACGCGACACCCTCCTTTTCCGGTTATAACCTTTCTGTTAGGATCTGAGTTTAATTGATTGTAAATGTTTTATAAGATGGTAAATGAAAGAAGGTAAAAACAGAGTGAATTGTAGCGGAAATAGAAAAATTTGTATTACATTCAATGGAAGATAGTTTTCTTCAGCATGCTTTCAAACTTATATTTTTGCATGTGAATCACAAACTCCCCATCAGCCTTTTATAACAAGTTTGATAGTACAGAAATGCAGAGAAGATGATTGGTGAATGATCTTTTAATAGATAAGTAAAACAGTACAACGAAGGCAAGTATTTGAGCATCTTTGCTGATGTTAGAGGTGAAAGTGACAGCTAACAAAATAACTAACCCTAACCACTGATTAACCTATCATCTGCTAAACAAAAACATTGTTACATTGATAAACACTGATTAATACGAAACTCTGATATCCTAAACTCTGTTGGTCTTCATCAGACCTTTAACTTTATTCTTCATCAGAGCTTTGCTTCAACAGACCTTAGCTTCAATAGTTCTTGTATAGCAGACCTTGGCTTCATCAGAGGCTTGGGTCAGAGATTAGAAACTCTGTCATGACAGGATCAAACATCTGATGATGTTTTGTGTAAGATCGATTTCCTCGTAATGCAAAGGTACCTAACTTGTATCTAATCCATGCATGCGGAATTTACGTGAATTAGTGACAATATACACAAGATATTCAGTTTAAATGCAAGTTTATTGATTGTTCATTGATTACATTAAAGTCCCCAAACTGTCAGAGCTCCACCGTCTAACGCGCAAAACTGTTACATTGAATAACACAACTCACCTATATATAGGCATCCCACTTCGCACCAAAACTATCGGTTCGTACGAAGTGTCACTTCACTTCATACGAACTGCCAGTTCGTACGAAGTGGGACTAACCACTTACATAACATTACAAACTTGACATTCCAACCACTAGACCAAAGACGCAGACAATAGACATAATGCACCAACAGACTCCCCCTTGGATGTTGTCGTGGTCTTGGTCTGTCTTCAAAATCTTCAAAATATAAACATTAATGGCCAAAGAAGTTCTTGTACGGCTTCTTTCGTATTTCTGAGATGGAATCGGTGTTTGGTCAGTATGAGGTGCCCACTTCCTGAACTGGAAGCTCCTGAGACGTGCCGCCTTTCCTCTTTCTCGAATCTCTTCCAATCTCTTCTCCTCCTTAAAAAATCTTCACATTCTAGCTCACGCCACTTCGACTACCACATATGACCTGAATTAATACCATGTGCATATCAAACATTAAGTACACCCTGGTATTGCTTCGCTTGAGTCTCTTCACGCTTTTCATAACATATATTGTTAAAGAACAAGCATTTCACGTTATCTTTCGAACAATTAACTAGCCACATCGGGTCTAGTATCCTAATCGTCCTCCATAATCCCCATATCCTTTTTCATTCAATCATTCTAGATTTAACTCTGTAGTGATATCCCAATTTTCTTCAGCTTGTAAAATAATCACAGCTTCACATGTCTCGGGATCCACCTGCCACCATTGAAAACAAGTATGAAAATCTTGTTCAATGCGCATTAGTGGCATATTCTTCATCATTTTTGGACGTTTCATCACCAACGATATATCTTTCTCGTTTGTCACTTTGTTAATCTTTATTCTGCACTTGGGAATAAATGGCTTCTAGTAGTTGAAACTAAGCATCGCTTCATATTTAATCACCTTCCATAGCCTTTGATCGTGGAACTTCATTTGATAAGTAACATTCTTCATTTGTACAAGCTCTTCCACATCCCAATATGGTAAACTCTTTAAATCTTTCAGGTATCGGAAGTATTGAACACCAAACTCCCTCTTGATAGCATAAACATTAAGTTCTCTGAGCCATCCCCAACTTAGAATATCCCCCAACGACTTTCTTTCAGCATCTCTTTAAACCACGATTTCTTCGCATTCGCAATCTCTTCCTTTGTTAGTTTCTTCAGGATACTACCATCCTTCAGAACTTCATCGATCTTTTGTTTCAACAAGTGTTTATCAATCTGGTTCATAATCTCTTTGATCGGAGGAAAACTATCCGTATCAGCTCCAGAATACTTTTCAACCTCTTGATAAACACTTTATCAGCTCCAGAATACTTTTCAACCTCTTGATAAAACTATCCATCATCAGATGCATCTTCAATAATCACTTTATCATAGTCGTCAGCTTCTGCTACTCGCTTGTATACATAGCTATTCGGCTCAAAGGTACTGATGTTCACTAATTTCCTCTTCAAAATCAAAATCAACTGATTCTTCTTCGATCTCTAACAATTTAGCAAGCTCCTCCTTTGAGTAGTTGTGAACATACTCACCTTCTTCAACATTATGCTCAAGCATTAGTAACATCGGTTTGTAGCAAACAGGAACAACTGTAAAAGGAGCAGCTGTGAAGATTCCTGATGCTTTTTCTATTTCAGAAGGCCCTTTTTGCTCCCCCTGAACTTGAACTTCCTCTGCATTAACCTCGTCATTCAGAATCGAATCATAATCAAAACCTTCATTAATTTTTGCAGACTCAACTGTAATTCCAGTATCACCTTGATCATCATCATTGTCATTATCATCTTTCTTTTTCGAATCATCTTTCTTATCATCACCTTTTTTCGATTCATCATTGTCATCTTCTTTATCTTCTTCCTCTACTTCAGATGTTTCATTAACTCGTTCAGCTCTTTGTCTTCGAAGATCAGCAATCCGTTGTAAGATCGGATTATCATAGATATCAACAATTTCACCCACTGCCACTATAGCTCTCTCAGTAACTTCTTCAACTATAGAATCAGAAACTCCTTCAGCAATCCCTTTACCTTTCCCTAGAGCTTCTGATTCAGCAACAGCTTGTCGTTCATGTTCAACAACCTTTTGTTTCGCTTCTTATACTTCCAGTTGGTCGTACTCAGCGACAAAATCTATTCCGAAGTTGTTTGCTAAGAATTTCTTAAGCATATCAAACCTCTTGTTGCTTTGGGCTCTTTCATTTTCCAGATCATTTACAACCTTTCTCAACCTTTCATTGTTTGTACACAAACTCTCGATCACAGTCTTCATATACTCACGATCATTCTCCATTAATTTCATTCTCTCTTCTAACACCTCTTTTTAAGCTTCGTTGGCTTTCATCTGTTCTTCCAAAGCCTTGATTCTGTTTTCCAACTCAACAAGCTTGGATTCATTGAACGTATCAGCAAATTCATTTGTGTTCAATCCTTCAGTAAAATTTGGTGGAGGTAAAGGAATATTTCTGAAAGCATCACGAAATTCATGTTAGTGCTGATTTAGGTGTTGATTGTTTCGGTGTGGTTTGTGATTGAGTAGGAATGGAAGTTTGTGGAGTAGTTGCTGGTGGTTGTACATGTATTGGAGAAGAAGGTGGTGTAACATGTAGAGGTGAAGTTATTTTCTTAGATTCAACAACCTTCTTAGCTTTCTTTTTTGCAAATACTTTCTTTTCGCCGGAGCTCCTGGTGATCCAGTAAACTTTTTATCTGAAGCAACTTTACTCTTTGCTCTTTTTTGCTTTTTAACTGGTCGTTCCTCCTCAGATTCATGTTCGGATGAAACATATAAATCATCACCTTTCTTTTTCAACCTCTCATGCTCTAACTCCTCTCTAATCTGACTTTCTCGAACATCTATAGAATCAACAAAATCTTCTTTATCAGATTTGCTGAAATAACTTCATGATCTTTAGTTTCAACATACACAGACTCAACATTTTCTGCTTTAAATTCCATATTCTCAACATTAATATTAACTTCATGCTCATCTTCAGGCCAGCCTTTTTCGATGCATACTTACGCTTCTTTTTAGACTCTGTCTTGATGTACCAGTTGCTTCTTTTCTCAACAAAACCTTCGAAATCTGTTCTTCCTCTCTTTCATCACCACTTGTTGCTTTTCGCCATTTACCTATCTCATTTGCAACATAATCCTTGTTTGCAATTGCGCCAAACATAGCTTTTGTTGGTGGAACTGAGTGTTGCCTCTGATATTGATTTAGCTTCAAAAGCGTATCCTCGTCCATGTGATGTAAATACAGAATATCATCATCTTTTTTCTTCAAATTTTTGAATTTGTCGTCTAGCAGCATGTGTACAACTCTTGGATACTTTAGAAACTTGTCAACCTCGGTATACTTCATCATATAACCAAAGATGACATCAGAAAATTTGAACGGCAGATTTAGAACTAACGTCGTGGCCATACACATCTGGTAGTCTTGCATATCATCGAACTCTCCTTTCCTGTGGCTCAAAGCGTGAACTAACGAATGAACGGAGAACTTGTAAGGCTTCCCCAGGTTACCCTTTTTCCATGTGGTTGCATTGACGTATCCACGATAACCCATCCTATAAAAACAACCTTTCACCATTCTCTCAGGAAAGCCAGTAGGATCAGAAGCTTTATCTTTGAAATCCAACACTTTGCGTACATCTTCCTCAGTAGTTTTTACTTCAATATCTTTATCGTCGATTTTCACTGCTGAGTATAATGTCTATTCAGCTTTCACATACTTTGCTGCATTCCAGAAATACTCAATGTGTGATCTATAAACAATATGATGATGTGTCAACGCCTTTGAAATTAAACAACGCTTCTTAAAATCCAGAATATCTGAAAATAGTTCCAGCCTTGGGTATTTCTCCTTATCTAACACACAACAGGTGTTATGGAACCGCGAATAGTTTGACATATTTTCCTGCGCGTGAAAAATATCAAACACTTAGAAAAAATTTCCAATCAAACATCAGTTCGTACGAATTAAACTTTATATCAAATTCAGCATGCAGTTTGTACGAACTGAGTTTATCATTTTCAAACATTTTTGATGTCATTTCGTACGAAGTGGGATAAACACCCAATCACCAGTTTGTACGATCTGGTCATCTTCTTCATAAGAACTTGCAGTTTCAAGAACTTGATGATTTTATACAATTGATTAACCTATATTATTCTTACAACGCCGATTATGCATTATTTAGATTCATCTTTAAGTTTTGTCCATTAAATCATCCTAAATGTATGTTTTTAAGGTCCGAAGATTATAAAAGTTCAATCCAATACCTTGCCATTGTTTAAGGTGTCCAAATCAACCTTAAAAATGAAAATCTGGCAGTATAACAACGTCTAAGTTGTATTTTTGCTCAATTCACACAAAGTTTTCAAAGAGTTCAAACAGTAGATAATAATGTCAATTCGTACGAATTATCTATTATATAGCCTCACTCTTGCAGTTCGTACGAATTGAAAACCTCACCTTTCAAATTATCAGTTCGTACGAATTGATATTTCTGTTTTGTCAATTCGTGCGAATTGGCACTTTGAACTTTCCAACTTTTTGAAATTATATTTCGTTAACAATTTTAACAACCCTCTCAGATAACCAAGTCCAAGTTAATGACCCTGGTTTACTGATTTGTCTACCAAGTCCAAGTTAATGACTTTGATTGAACACTATATGAACAAACTGTTGTTTTTAACAAAGTAAAGTTTCAAATTAATGAACTTTTGATCTTTTCAAGAACATTTTACCATTTCTAATTAGCTCCCAACCCATTGTTTTCCGGCTTCACCTTGTTCAGCATCTTTTTAGATTCCGAAGATCCGTTCCTCATCATTGGTGGTCGGAACACAAATAGAAACAAAATCGTTTTGAATTTCTTAATCTTTATGCTAAAACCCACCGAAAACCTTTTTGAGTTGTTTTAGAAATGAAAATGAATTATGTACAAATATATTTACAGACATATTTTTTGTGACTTCGTGTTCAAGGATCATATCAGTTGTCTGAGACATATCATTAGTATCGTTGACCTTTTTAAGACTTTGAACTTTAAACAAATTTACCTAGATTGTCATATACTGGTCCACTTTAAACTTTAACAAATTTTTCAGTTGTTCCAAGATACGTTAAGTAATCTTAAGAAACTTTAATCAACTGTGTTTCCCACCTCAGAATATACTCCCGTACCAAGATTCCCTAGATTTCATCTTACAGGTGAATATAACTTAACTGGCATATGTATCTGGGTAATGCGAGACCTTGAGAGCTCAGGTTAGTTCCACCGTATCGACAAAGAGTTGAAGGCTCGACTTAAGGTAGTGTTCCAATATGGAATCTTTTGTACTGCTATTGATGATCTTTCGATACTCTCAATATGTTGCAGATTTAAGGCTTTTATGCAAAAGTATTATATAAGTTCTAGGCCATTGCTTACGCAAAATTAGAAGAACTTTTATAATACACTGGATATCAATTATCTATAAATACCTAGTATCTCAGAATCAGGCAATCTCTCAGATATTTCGGAGTACCAAGTCCATATATCCAAGAGATGTTAAGCCACAAGTTAACAAGTTGTGAATTTAGTTTATATGTGACATTTGTAACTTTCGATCATGTAACGATTTCCGAACAATTTTATGATCAATAAAATATCATGTCTTATTCCCGAGATTTGTTTAAATTCATAACATATTGTGTATTTTCAACCTTTGTGCAATTTCTATCTTTGAACGTTTCATGGAAGTGAAATCGCAAACCGTTACGCAAACGTAATCAGTTTAACACGACGTACACTCCGGAACAATGACATAGGCAATACATACCCTAAATATCCTTTACATGACTTATAAATAAGTTTGGAAGGGTTCGGTATGGTAAAAACATGCTTATGCAACTCCAAGGACTATTTTGCAAATTCTACTAAAGTATACCGATTCGTGTATTTCTTAATACGAAACACGTACATACATCCAAAAATTTTTTTTGTCATTAAAATATTGTATTTTAATGATTGGAATGCAAAAATATCATTCGTTGCACAATTTCGGTCGTTTTCGCGTTATTTAAAGCGTTCGTCGTAATTAAGCGAAACGCGTATCTGTACAACCGAACGTGTGACAACCGGTACTTTTCGTTTTGTAATTACGCGGATAACAAACATTAATACAATAATGCGTAGCGTAATTAGACGTAAGTTAACTTAATTAGGCATTTGAAATGCCTAGGAACGCCTATTTACCTTTACAGTGCGCGTATGGTGATTTTCGGGAAGACTACTAAACATAAGCGACAACGAACAGACACCGGATCAAATACTCATAAGGCTGACGAACTTGGTTTATACGAATAATTTATGCATACGAACTTGGTTTATACGAAATACAAATTTTATACGAATAATTTATGCACACGAACTTGGTTTTGCGAATTTACGGTGCTTCTAGTGGCACAAAACGCTTACTTATGTGAGAAACAAGACTGCAGAAGCGCATCGGCAACAAAACGGAGGCACTTGACGCGGTACCGCCTTCAAAATGGAAGTATTATGACGAATTTAGCTACATAATTAAATTTTTACATTCGTAGACGAAAACAGATCGAAAAACGGACAAGAAACGACTAACGTGTCAAATTTCACGATTTTAACGTAACCGACGAACAAAAACGTCAAATGACAACTATCGACGCTAATTTACATAGTTTCGACCTTAAAACTTTATTATACAACATTTTGCGACACTCGGGAACGAAAACAGGCCTTGAAAACGGGATCAGGGGGCTAAAAACGCAAGAATCAGGCTCGTGGGCCTTGGGCCCAAACCCCTCAACCCTCAAAAACACCTAACTAATACAAACACACACACACACTAAAACATAACAAACACATTTCTCTCTCTCACACCCTTCTCTCCTTGCTCTCTCTCTCTCTCTAAAAAGCCGGTGACCGACGAAGACCTGGCGGCGATGGCCGGCCGACGCGGCGGACGGCGGCGGTCGTCCGCCATCCTATTTCCGGCCAAGAACACCTCTACCCTCTGGATTCCAACCACCGTGTCCGTTTTTGAATTTCGAAGCTGTTGAAGCTGTAAGGAGACTCCGGTGAAACTCCGATCGACTTTCCGGCGAACGAGTTCTAAACTTCTAACCTTGGGGAGGCTTAGATCGGAACCTTAAGAACGTTGCTTCTCGTTTTCAAGAACTTTTGGGCGCCGACGATTCTCTGGTAACACCTATAACCTATCTTCTTCTCCTCTTCTCTTTCAAGATTTGAAAGAAACCATGCTTTCCGGTCAGTTTGTTATCTCAGGCGTGTCATAGACGAAGATGTGGAGTGGGTGGTTGACAGCGGAGGTTGGTTATGGTAGTGGTGGCCGGTGTAACGAGGGGGTGGTGTATCGCGGCGGTAAACAGCGGCAGTGGTGGTTCTGCACAATGACGGAATAAGAACAACAGCCGGCGGCACTAGGTTCGGCCGGCGGCGGTAGCGACAGTGGTGGTTATGGTGTGGTTCGGTCTTGGCTAGGTTCGGTTCAGATTCACGTCGGTTCAAGTTCGGGTCGGTTTAGTTTTGGGTTCCGGGTAAGATTTAAGTTGACTCGGTTCAACTCAGCACGACAATGAGTCAATTCGTTTTAGTTTCAACTCGGTTTTGATTCGGGTTGGGTTACATAGTTAACTCGGTCAGACTCGGTTAGAGTTAACAGCAATCAAATGAGTCGACTCGGTCAACACGGGTCAAACCCGGTCAACGCTAGAATTGGTAATTTAATCAAAGCGAAGATTAGTATAGACTTTTATAGTTTTTAGATTTTTTAAGCGACGCGAATCGAGCTCGACCGGTTAAAACATTTATACATTAGTGATTTATTTATGATTCTTGCAAAATTTTGCGAAAAATTACATATATATTGTTTGTTGACAATTTTTGAAGTTTGACAAATAACGACAACTTGTGTTGTCGGGGTTATTCCAAAAACAGAGGAAACCCTGTCCGTTTTTCCTAAAAATCCGAAACGCGACATGTGATTTTATTCCAAAAACGACGTTTATCGAGGTTCAATTAATTTTTATAAAATAATTATAAAAAAGTATACTTATATTGGCGATGCTTTACAACACGAGTTACTAGTTAACAAAAAACCGATAACTTGTAAAAAAAATAATAAATATAACTATCTATATTTATTTCAAAACACCTTGAAAACTCGAACACTTTTATAAAATAACTATAATTAGTTATATTTATTCCAAAGGTCGGAAAACCAGAAATTATCTTCCAATATCTAATATTCGACGGTTGTACAAAGTAAATATAATTAGTCAAAATATTATCGAGAAGTATAAGAAAAGTTTAACGATTTATATTGATTTTAAAAGTTGACCCTAAACACTTTTACGAACTGAATATAATTTTTATATTTATTTCGAACATCGGAATTCAAGATTCATATGTCAAATGTTTAATATTCATAAATCATATATTATAAATATAATTATTTATATTTCTTTCAATCGTTTAGAATCCGAATTCTTATAAAGTGAATATAATTGTTTATATTCGTCTCAAACGTCATGTTATCGAATATATATATATATTTCCATCCTACGAAAACTACAACGGTATATTACCGTATCATATACGACATTTCGAATACGTAACATTATCCATCTACGTCTTTCTATTCGTGACAACTAACACAACCTCGTATAAGTATATTTATATTTATATATATAAATATACATATATATATATACCCTAGACACTCAGAAACTAATTCGATTTCGAGACTTAGTTTCTATCCCGATTAAATGGGATCAAATTACCTCAGGTTGGTTATTTAAAAATCAAACGATAACACTTCCCTAGAATTGTGGGTTAACGATTCGGTAGAGCTCGGACACGTAGTTTAGCTACGTTTAATTAGACACTTATAATTTTTCCTTTATTAGGAATACTTTAGTTGCACGCTAGCCAATTCATGTCATTGGAACGGCAACACAGAATCACATTAAGCTAGCTTTGCACAAGGATAACAAGGTGAGTTCAAAACCCCCACTTTTTACGGTTTTACATTTATAAAAGTTTTCGGGGGTGGAAAGACATGCAAGTTCTGCAAAAGTACACAACATTTCGATAAACGAAAAAAACAGATTTATAAACCATGTTACAAACCAATTCCAACTACACAAATGGTTTACGTTATGCTAAACATACCGTTTTACAAAACACACGCGCATATTCAGAACATGCATGAGTTTCATGGCTAGTGACGGGAATGTCTTAGCTACAACGGGACTGGATTGTCCTACCTACAAACAAGGGGACTGGTTAGTCCTGCTTACAGACACAAGGACTGGGGTGTTCTACATACGAATAGGGGGACTGGTTAGTCCTGCTTACAAACTCAAATGGGCTAGGCCCATTCTCATTTGTGCGAGGCACAAAGACTCGAGTGGGTTAGACCCACTTATACTCGTGCGAGGCACGAAGATACAAGGACTGGATTGTCCACTACTCAACACTAAAGGCTGTAGGGTCGCTTAAAACTGTACAGTGAAGTCCTCGCTACATATTGCAACTACAACCGCCTGCTAGTCTACCGTTTTGAGTAAACGGTTTGGCGAGGCACTTACTAGCTTGGGGTGGTTATAGGCTCATGCGGGCATTGTGTCTTTGTCGTACGCGGACATTGACGGTGAGAAAAATGGTTTTATTATGTTTTCTCAACAATATTTAAACCAGTTATCAAAAAGATTTATTTTAAATCTTTTTCAAACATACTATAAACTCGCTCAACTTTATGTTGATTTTTTGCATGTTTCTTTCTCAGGTTACATATACAAACTATGGCACGGTTGGAATAGGAGAACCCATTGGGATTCGAGTACTTAGTAGGCGTTCACTTTATAGAAGTCTTAGTACCATAACACTTCCGCTATGCAATGAAGATACCAGTCAGTTCACACCCAGCTCTGATGTGATCGAATTATTAGGGTGTGACAGATTAGTATCAAAGCTATAGGTTTCAACGAATTAGGTTCTGTAGAGATACCTAGGCTTTCATCTCACTTTCCTTTGGGGACTTAGCTTATTAAGACTTGAACACATACAAAACGCCTAGAACACATACATGGGTTCCAACCATGGCCGAGAACACTGAGTCAACATATTGATTTCTAAACATGCATTAGTGTTGTGTTTTATACACGGTACACGAAACGAATACATACGATACACAAAACTTTGAGAGTTTTGGGAACATACAATTAAGACCTTTGGTTAACTTATGACAAGAATTCATTAAAGGTCATTTCGTAGAAACTACGACTATTACTCGGGCAAACGATTTTATATATGTCACCTATGCTATTTTACTATCCCGAGCAGGTAAACTACGACAAACAGATTGACGATGCGCATGAATACATGAAACTTAGTTTATACATCACGAATGTTGAAATACAAAATGCACAAATTTCGAGGCAACGCCTTAGGGAAAACACGAATGAACGATTACAGCAGCAATGCAAATTACGTTAGTGGAATGACTGTCTGTCAGATGCGGCTATTGTCACGTAGCCCTGCAAGCGGTGCAAAACACGCCAAGGTACGTCCAAACGAGGACTTCACAGACTAATTGAAAACACGATTACTGGCATCGGGGCTACAGGAACTACAAGTCCTCATATCTCCCACTCTCCTAATGGCGACTACGCCAAGATTGACATCTCGTGGTAATGTCACATAACGCCAGGTCATTGCATGAAATTCGAGGTAAGTCTTAAATTCTTTTGTTGGAAATTCCAACTTTTCCATATAGTGAGTAGATTCTTGCACCTCTACTCTTTCTAAAGGTCATCTCATCTTGAGAATTTCATTCATGATTAGTGAACACCCAATTACAGTTTCATGACAAATTCATACGTTACGCATGCATTGTTTGTTTAGCATGTGGTTAGCTTGATTCGTGGAAACTATCAGGGACTCCATATCAAATGAGTGGTTCTATTAATATTTCAATTATTGTTTTCGCTATATTGATTATTGCATTGAAACCTTGATGTCCTATATTATTGCAAGAGTTGACTCATTGATATCGAGTCAACTAAATTCCTTGAATCACTTTTCTTGATAAGCCACATACATGGGTTTGTATGGCCATGTTAAAACATCATTGGAAATACATATATCGTTGTTGGTCGATATCTAAATCAAGTTTAGTTGGCTAAACATGCTCACTATACGTATTCAATTCTAGAATTCCATATGATGGATTGAGGCCATCATATTCAAAGTAATATCAACAAGCATTCATTCATTTCGAACCATAGCAGACTTGTTTGAACTTAACTCATTTGAATCGTTTGTTATTACGGCACCTTGTGGTGGCGTTTTTCACTAATTTGAAGCTTGTGCTGATTTTGTTTACACATTTCACGTATGGATTTAATTACTTGTTTATTTATTATTAAATCCACTTTGTTGATTCATTATCTTGAAACATTCTTAATACAATCGTGTATTAAGAAAATGGTACACAAATTCATGGCTTGTTTCGGTGTACCTCTAGCGGTTATTTCAACGCCATTTGCAAACTCGATGACCTTCAATTGTTATTTATTTTTTCTTGTCATCGACTCGAATTTCTATGAAATTCATTTGGAATAAATTTTTGAATTTACTTCGTTGAACCTTCTATCTTATTGGAAACACGGTGAATTTGTTCGACCACCGCTATTGTTAAATTATTTCAATCACTACATCGCTTTGTGGCGTTGGCATAAACTTGTAGCTTGGGCTAATCATGATCAATCGTTTCATGCGAAACTACGCGAGCTTTTCGTTTAACTTATCATTTTTCATGATCCTATTCTATTTGAGCTTGTTGATTCTGGTTTTCACTTATTTAACGACCAACGTCAGTTTCCGCTAGTAGAAATTTTTATTATTTCTAGAATTCATTTGCAAGTTGTAAACGTTCAATTGGAAATATGTTGGTTGAATTTCCCTTTTGTTGGACTCTAGTAGATTTAGTCACATTGGTGACTGTAGCATAACATCTCGTTCACTTGGCACAAACTCAGAAAACAAACTCCGTTGAACCATTGGGTTCTTATTGTCGTAACAAGTCGTCGTACTCATACACTACGGACAAGTCTTGATTCATTCTCGTAGTCAACTACCTCAGTATTATTCATACATACCTGTGCCAGACAAACCTCTAAGGAGATAACATAATCTAAATTTTGAGGACGAAATTTCTTTAACAGGGGGAGAATGTGACAACCGGTACTTTTCGTTTCGTAATTACGCGGATAACACACAATAATACAATAGCACGTAGCGTAATTACACATAAGTTAACTTAATTAGGCATTTGAAATGCCTAGGAACGCCTATTTACCTTTACAGTGTGCGTATGGTGATTTTCGGGAAGACTACTAAACGATAAGCGACAACGAACTGACACCGGACAAAATACTGAAAAGCCGACAAATACAAATTTTATATGAATAATTTATGCATACGAACTTGGTTTTGCGAATTTACGGTGCTTCGAATGCCACAAAACGCTTACTTATGCGAGAAACAAGACTGCAGAAGCGCACCGACAACGAAACGGAGGCACTTGACGCGTGTACCGCCTTGAAAATGGAAGTATTATGAAGAATTTAGCTACGTAATTAAATTTTTACATTCGTAGACGAAAACGGATCGAAAAACAGACAAGAAACGACTAACGTACCAAATTTCACGATTTTAACGTAACCGACGAACAAACACGTCAAATGACGACTATCGACGCTAATTTACATACTTTCGACCCTAAAACTTTATTATACAACGTTTTACGACACTCGGGAACAAAAACGGGCCTTGAAAATGGGATCAGGCCGCTCAAAAACGCAAGAATCGGCTCGTGGGCCTTGGGCCCAAACCCCTCAAAACCCTAACTATAAATATCAAATACACACACACACTAACTCCATAACCACACACACTTTCTCTCTCTTCACACCCTTCTCTCCCTGCTCTCTCTCTCTCTCTCTCTAAAAAGCCGGTGACAGGCAAAGACCCGGCGGCGACGGCCGGCCGACGAGGCGGTGCGGCGGCGGCGCCGGCGGCTGTCCGGCGTCCTATTTCCGGCCAAGAACACCTCTACCCCTAGACCAATCCTCCCGATTCCAACCACGGTGTCCGTTTTTCGAATTTCGAAGCTGTTGAAGCTGTACGGAGACTCCGACGAAACTCCGATCGACTTTCCGGCAAACGAGTTCTAAACTTCTAACCTTGGGGAGGCTTAGATCGGAACCTTAGGAATGTTTCTGCTCGTCTTCAAGAACTTTTGGGCTCTGTAGATTCTCTGGTAACACCTATAACCTATCTTCTTCTCCTCTTCTCTTTTAAGATTTGAAAGAAACCATGCTTTCCGGTCAGTTTGTTATTTCAGGGGTGTCGTAGACGAAGATGTGGCAGTGGGTGGTTGACGGTGGAGGTTGGTTATGGTAGTGGTGGCCGGTGTAACGAGGGGGTGGTGTATCGCGGCGGTAAACAGTGGCAGTGGTGGTTCCGCACGATGACGGGACAAGAACCGCAGCCGGCGGCACTAGGGCCGACCGGCGGCGGTGGCGACAATGGTTGTTATGGCGTGGTTCAGTCTTGGCTAGGTTTTGTTCAGATTCACGTCGGTTCAAGTTCGGATCGGATTTAAGTGGACTCGGTTCAACTCGGTACGACAACGAGTCAACTAGGTTCAGTTTCAACTCGGTTTTGGTTCGGGTTGGGTTACAAAGTTAACTCGGTCAGATTTGGTGCGAGACTCGGTTAGAGTTAACAGCAGTCAATCGAGTCAACACGGTCAACACGGGTCAAACCCGGTCAACGCTAGAATTGGTAATGTTTCAATCGACGCGAAGATTAGTATAGACTTTTATAGTTTTTAGATTTTTTTATGTTACGCGAATCGAGCTCGACCGGTTAAAACGTTTATACATTAGTAATTTATTTAGGATTCTTGCAAAATTTTGCGAAAAATTACATATATATTATTTGTTGACAATTGTTGAATTTTGACAAATAACGACAACTTGTGTTGTCAGGGATATTCCAAAAACAGAGGAAACTCTGTCTGTTTTTCCTAAAAATCCGAAACGCGACACGTGATTTTATTCCGAAAACGACGTTTATCGAGGTTCAGTTAATTTTTATAATATAAGTATAAAAAAAGTATACTTATTTTGGCGATGCTTTACAACACGAGTTACTAGTTAACAAAAAACCGATAACTTGTAAAAAATAATAAATATAATTATCTATATTTATTTCAAAACACCTTGAAAAATCGAACACTTTTATAAAATAACTATAATTAGTTATATTTATTCCAAAGGTCGGAAAATCAGAAATTATCTTCCAATATCTAATATTCGACGGTTGTACAAAGTAAATATAATTAGTAATAATATTATCGAGAAGTATAAGATAAGTTTAACGATTTGTATTGATTTTAAACGTTGACCCTAAACTCTTTTACGAATTGAATATAATTTTTATATTTATTTCGAACGTCGGAATTCGAGATTCATATTTCAAATGTTTAATATTCGGAAATCATATATTATAAATATAATTATTTATATTTCTTTCAATCGTTTAGAATCCGAGTTCGTCAAGTTTTCGAATATATATATATATATACACACCCTAGACACTCGGAAACTAAGTCGATTTCGAGACTTAGTTACTATCCCGATTAAATGGGATCAAATAACCTTAGGTTGGTTATTTAAAAATCAAACGATAACACTTCCCTAGAATTGTGGGTTGACGATTCGGTAGATCTCGGACAGGTTGTTTAGCTACGTTTAATTAGACACTTATAATTTTCCTTGATTAGGAATGCTTTAGTTGAACGCTAGCCAATTCATGTTCTTGGAACGGCAGCACAGAATCACATTAAGCTAGCTTTGCAAAAGGATAACAATGTGAGTTCATAACCCCCACTATTTATGGTTTTACATTTTTCATAAATGTTTTCGGGGGTGGAAAGACATGCAAGTTTTGCAAAAGTACACAACATTTCGATAAATGAAAACAACAGATTTATAAACCATGTTACAAACCAATTCCAACTACACAAATGGTTTACGAAAGGTTTATGCTAAATATACCGGTTTTACAAAACACACGTGTATTTTCAGAACGTGCATGAGTTTCATGGCTAGTGACGGGAATGCATTAGCAATAACGGGACTGGATTGTCCTACATACAAACAAGGGGACTGGTTAGTCCTGCTTACAGACACAAGGACTGGGGTGTCCAACATACGAATAGGGGACTGGTTAGTCCTGCTTACATACTTAAATGGGCTAGGCCCATTCTCATTTGTGCGAGGCACAAAGACCCGAGTGGGTTAGACCCACCTATACTCGTGCGAGGCACGAAGACACAAGGACTGGATAGTCCACTACTCAACACTAAGGGCCGTAGGATCGCTTAAAACTGTACGGTGAAATCCTCGCTACATATTGCAACTATAACCACCTGCTAGTCTACTGTCTTGATTAAACGGTTTGGCGAGGCACTTACTCGCTTGGGGTGGGTTTATGCTCGTGCGGGGATGGTGTCTTTGTCGTACCTTGACATTGACGGTGAGAAAATTGGTTTTATTATGTTTTTCAACAATATTTAAACCGGTTATCAAAAAGATTTATTTTAAATCTTTTTCAAACAAACTATGAACTCGCTCAACTTTATGTTGATTTTTCGCATGTTTCTTTCTAAGGTTACCTATACAAACTATGGCACGGTTGGAATAGGAGAACCCATTGGGATTCGAGTACTTAGCAGGCATTCACTTTATAGAAGTCTTAGTACCATAACACTTCCGTTGTGCAATGAAGATAACAGTCAGTTCACGCGCGGCTCTGATGTGATCGAATTATCAGGGTGTGACAGAACAAACCAATACCCGGGACATTTTTGGACATATTTCAAGTTCCCTTTGCTTTAACGTCCTTATAAAGCTTAAAAAGGAGGTTAACGGGTGTTAAAAGTGCCAAAACGCGACAAATACAAGTTCAGGGGACAAAACTGTAACTTCTGAAACTTCTGCCCATGCAAGGGCCTTACGGACCGTAAGGCATAAACCCATACGGTCCGTAAGGGGTCCCCGGCTCAGCAAAAACTTGCTGGCAGCTTCTTGTGCCTTCCTTGCTCACCAAGTTCATGATTTTTGACACATATCACCTGCATTGGACACCTAAGGGGACACTAATCAGTTCCTTGATGACTCATGAACACTTAGCTTGATTTGGTGAGTCCAAATTCACTATAGATAGTCAAGATCATCACCATTTCAACTTGCTCTTTCCTTCTTTCTTTCTCCCATAGCGATCACGCCTACTGATTACCACGTTTACTAGTCAAAGTGACGAGTTAAAGTTTCGGTCAAAATGCATATTCTGTGCATTTTACGACGAAACTATTTTCGGGTATCAAAACACTAAGTTTTGATACCAAATCAGTTTATAACTTAGTTAGACATGTTTTGACATGTCTAACTCGTCACTTTTAGTTTAGTGCTTTATTAGGGTCCGAAGTCGAGCGTTCTTGACCACCACTTTGACTTTCGAATCCGACCCGTTTGGTCGATCTTAGGATCCGACCAAACACATATTTGTGACCATAGTTATATAAGGAATAACCCTCTGAGGTTATACCTTATGGTCACGTCGTTTGGTTATTGTTATGATAAGTCGCTAGTTATGCCCTTTATAATGACCAAAAAGCCCTTTTTGCGTATAAATCCATTTTAAGCATATGTAATCCAACTTTTGACTTATATACTGACGTCATAACATTTTTAACATGTTTGGGAAAATAAGACTTATCATAACATATATTTAACAATCCGATCACGCGTTTACGCAAATGACCCGTTAAAGTAGCGTAAACTACCTTAACGAGTCACAATGGTTCAAAAGCATTTAGGATCCTTACCAAATCAGAATGTTAACTTTATTAAACCATTTCATATGAGTTCCAACACTCATTTGGTTTATAAGGCTTCATTCTATCCGAATCTTCCGATTAAAGTCCCGATATTAACATAGTTATCCGATTTTAGGACACACTTGAATCCTCGGACATCTTGAGCTTTTGTTTACTCTCTTGAACAAGGACATTCTTGCAACCCCAAGTGAGTACATAGTCCCCTCTTTTATTTTTTTCAAATGATTTGGGGTGATTCATATGTGTCTATCATTACTTTCTCGTTTTCATGACATTATACATGCTTTGTTTACATAGTAAATATAGTACATGATTTCAATTGCATATTAGCTTCATATGTTGACTTAGCATGCCTAGCTCATTGATTCTAACTACATTTTTGCTTCATATGTTGACTTAGCATTTCTAGCACATTGATTTCCAATACATTTTGCTTCGTATGTTGACTTAGCATGCCTAGCACATTGATTTCCATTACACTTTTTCTTCATATGTTGACTTAGCATATCTAGCACATTGATTTCAAAGACATTTTCATGGTATATTGACTTAGTATACCTACATTTGGTTTCAAAGACATTTTACTTTGTTATTGACTTAGCATGCCTAGTACGTGGTTTCAAAGACATTTTTGCTTGGTATATTGACTTAGTATGCTAAGTACATGGTTTCAAAACATTTTTATGACAAGCTTGCATTGTTCTAGACATATTGGTGTGTTGAACTCGACAATGATACATTCATTAACTTTGATCACGTCGACTGGTAGTATGTAATGGTACCATAGGATTGAAAATCCTGTTCCCACTTCCTAGGTTTGTTTGGAAGCGACTTTAGGGAATGACAGAATCCGATGAACATTGATAGACCTTTATCTTTATAAGGGTTTATCCGACAGTCAAGAAGGCTTGAATGTATTCACCAACAATCCTAATATATGTTTTCACAATAAAAGCAATGGTTTATAAGATATAACTTTTGATTTTAAACAAAACTTTTGTTTATTCAAAGACATTGTTTTATACAAGACATGACATTGGTTTATACATGACATTTTGGCTATTCAAGACATGACATTTGTTTATACATGACATTGGTTATTACAAGACAATACTTTGGTTTAAACAAGACTTTTTGTTGGTTGGTTTATGGTGAGTGATTTAAATAACGAAATGTGTGTAATATGATAAAAGCATGATGGATACGCCATTGGTACTTCCTATATATAAGTGCTTTTATCATCTTATATATCGTGGCGTTATCTAAATCATTTCAAACAAAATACAAGACAAGACATTTTTATACAAGACACGACATCTTTTATACAAAACATGACAATTTTTATACAAAGACATGGCATTTATACACGAGACATGACATATTTTTGGTTAATGATTTAACCATGCGTTATTTCTTTTATATCATTTGATTTTTCTTATGATATCATAAAACAAAACATTTTGTAAGGATTTATGGTCGTTTTTATCAAACATTTCTTTAAACATAGTATGCCATGAATCTTAAACACAAAACCTATGTTACTCACAAGCCTTTTTATGCTGACGTATTTATTTTCACATATGTTTCAGGAGCGAATGCTTAAGGTCGATCATGCTACATCTAGGACGGACTTTGGGCTTTAGTGACTTAAAATCCGAAGACAATTCAATTTATGTTATGTTTTATGTTTAAACTCTAGACAATGTAAACAATTTTATTCGATAACACAAAACTTTAATTACCATGGTTGTGAGTTCTGTTACGACACTCCTCGACGTTTCCGCCGCCGTTTTTTTTGTTTTACGCGGTCGGGGTGTGATAGAAAGATTGGTATTAGAGCCAATGGTTATAGGGAATTAGGTTATTAGTAATGCTTTGACCTAGACTATAACCTTTCTAGGACCCTAACACAAGTTATCTTGTGTTTAGATCTTAAAACAATACCATCACCTATCCTTATGTGAATACCAAAACAAAAACACAATTTTCAAAATGATTTTGAAATCAATCGTCTAATTCTTGGATGATTCGTTTTTGGCTTAATACCTTCAAAAGTTTTCAAAATCTCGTTAACATTTGGGTTTAAATAATGTGAACACATGCAATCTGGAAGGGTGGGTGCCTGTACCCTAAGTATTCTATCTAAGGCTAGAGGGTTCGTACAAATCCACTTAATCGGACCAGTCACTCTTACCTGGGAACCCACTTATAGGCTAAAGCATGTCTTTGCGATACATTATAAATACCCTTTTTACTTTGGTTAGTCACTGTGTGTCGTTTGTTTGTTTGGTATAACAAACAAATGACCACCATCTTTACATTTTGTCGATATTTATAACATTTCATTTTAATTATCCAACATTCATCTCACTTGTTTTCTCTCATGTTTTTCTCTCTTTTAGAATGCCTCCTCGACGTAATGTTAATGCAAATTCGGACGCCGCTATGTCAGCTTTGATAGCTCAGCAGTTTACTGCTGTACTACCCAATCTCATAATTCAAATAAACCAAGCCAACAATAACAACAATGCACCTGCTGCGTGCAACTTTAAACAATTTAATTCGGCTAAACCACTCAAGTTTAGTGGTTCGGAGGGAGCAACTGGGCTCCTACAGTGGTTCGAGAGTCTTGAGAATACTTTTCGCCATGTCCAATGTCCGAATGAGCTTAAAGTCGAGTTTGCTTCGAGCGTGTTCCAAAGAGGGCGCTCACGTGGTGGAACGGAGTGGTGAGAGATAGGGGTGCTGATGTTGCGATGGGTCAAACTTGGGAGGAACTCAGGGCTCTGATGATGAAAAAGTTCTGCCCTCGTCATGAGCAAATGGCACTAGAAAATGAGTTCCATGACTTCAAACAAGACAGTGGAGAACATCGTGCTTACACCGATCGGTATGAGGAATTAAGCTTGTTATGTCCTGCTATGGTAACACCTTTGGATAAGGTGATTAAAAAGTATATAGATGGTCTTCCTGACCCGGTTTAGGATATTTTCACCGGCAGCAACCCTACTTTTGGTTAGGCAAGCTATTGAGCTAGCTGCAACCCTGACTGAATCACAAGTTAAAAAGGGTAAACTCTACCGTAAGGGTGACAAGAAACCGTCTGACAAGTCTGATAAACGAAAAGGTAACAAAGCTGAAACCTCCAAGAAGTTGAGGAAGCATAAGGCTTCTAAGAACTTTGTCGTTGTCACACAACAGAACCAAGCTGCTCCTAATTAGCCTGCTCAACCACCTACCAAGAAACAGTATGTTGGTACTGCACCTTTGTGCAACAAGTGCAGCAGTCACCATCAGCCCCATCTTCCAAGCCGTATTTGTACAAACTGTGGTAGATCTGGTCATTTGGCCAACACATGTCGCTCAGCTCCTACCCCGAATAATGTAGTTCAAAACCCTGTTCAGCCAGCCAATCCAGCACGACCTCACTATCCACCTGGTTCTTACTACAATTGTGGGGATCTTACCCACTACAGAAACAATGGCCCGAAGTTGGCAAATACGAACTAGGCTCGTGGACGAGCTTTCAACATTAATGCAAATGAGGCACGGGCAGACAACAAGGTGGTGAACGGTACGTTCTTCGTTAACAACCATCCCGCATCAATTCTTTTTTATTCGGGTGCCGATAGAAGTTTCGTATCCTTAGCTTTTGAACCGTTGCTTTCAATGCCTAGAACCAAACTAGGAAAGTCCTTGACAGTTGAAATAGCTAGTGGCGAACCCTAAAACTTGATTCTGTCATTCGTGATTGCCAATTGAACCTCAACAACCATCTATTTGCCATTGATGTCACGCCAATGCAACTCGGGAGCTTTGATATCATAGTAGGGATGGACTAGTTATCTAAACATCATGCTCAGGTGATCTGTTTTTATAAAATTGTTCGTATACCCCTTTCTTCTGGTGAAACCTTAGAAGTTCATGGAGAAAAACCCGTTAGTAGCCTCAAACTCATGACATGTACCCAAGCCCAAAAATACCTATGAAAGAATTATGTTGCTTTCTTGGCACGTATCATAGATCACAAAGGCAAGGGAAAAACTATTCAGGACATCCCCGTTGTTCGGGATTATCCTGAGGTAATTCCTGATGAGCTACCTGGTTTACCACCAGCATGACAAGTTGTGTTTCGTATAGATCTTGTACCTGGTGCCAACCCTATTGCTAAATCTCCATACTGGCTTGCACCATCTGAGATGCAAGAATTGTCGAAACAACTTCAAGAGTTATCTGACAAAGGATTCATTCGTCCGAGCTTTTCACCATGGGGCGCTCCTGTTCTTTTTGTGAAAAAGAAAATGGATCCTTCCGTATGTGTATTGATTATTGTGAGCTCAACAAACTCACAATCAAGAATCGATATCCCCTACCTCGCATTGATGATCTCTTTGATCAGCTACAAGGTGCTACCTGCTTCTCAAAGATTGATCTGCGTTCTGGGTATCATCAGCTTCGTGTATTCGAGGAAGATATTCCCAAGGCAGCTTTCCGCACACGTTACAATCATTATGAATTCACAGTTATGCCTTTTGGTTTGATAAATGCTCCTGCCGTCTTCATGGACTTGATGAATAGGGTTTGTAAGCCTTATTTGGACAAGTTCATCTTGTTTCTATTGATGCCATTTTGATTTATTCAAAGTCTCGAGCCGATCACGAGCAACATCTACGTTTAACCATGGAACTCCTAAGGAAAGAACAACTCTAGGCCAAGTTCTCTAAGTGTGAATTTTGGCTCAAGGAAGTTCAATTCTTGGGACATATTGTCAACGAACAAGGTATACATGTAGATCCCGCCAAAATCAGCGCGATTAAGGAATGGGATACACCTACTACTCCTACCGAGGTTCGTTCATTTCTTGGTCTCGCGGGCTACTACCTAACTTCTCAAAGATTGTGGTTCCCCTCACTGCTTTAACTCAAAAGAATAAACCTTTTGAGTGGGGACCTAAACAAGAAGACGCATTCCAGACCTTGAAACCGAAACTTTGTAATGCTCCTATTTTATCCTTACCCGAGGGCAACGACGGATTTGTTGTATATTGTGACACATCAAACTTAGGCGTTGGCTGTGTTCTCATGCAAAGAGGCAAAGTTATAGCCTATGCATCGAGACAATTGAAAGTTCACGAGAAGAACTGCACAACTCATGATCTTGAGTTGGGTGCTGTTGTTTTCGCTCTCAAAATTTGGAGACGTTACCTATACGGTACAAAATGCGTCGTTTTCACGGATCGCAAAAGTCTCCAACACATTTTTAATCAGAAAGAACTAAACATGAGACAACAACGATCGATCGAACTTTTGAACAACTACGACTACGAAATTCTCTACCATCTTGGCGAATGTGGTAGCTGATGCTCTTAGTCGTAAAGAACGTGTCAAGCTACATTGTGTTCAAGTTCGATCTGATATTCAAAACCGTATCTTCCAAGCTCAACGTACTTGTGTTACGCAAAACATGATGGGTAATGAATTACCACATCATCTTCAGCTTCAACTAGAAACAAAAGACAAGGGGTTATTTTATCATCTGAACCGTACTTGGTTCCAAGCCAAGACAATCTGCGCACCTTGATAATGGATGAAGCTCACAAGTCTTGTTATTCAATCCATCCTGATGCAGACAAAATGTATAAGGATCTTCATACTCAGTATTGGTGGCCGGGTATGAAGAAGACATAGCTTTGTACGTCTCCAAATGCCTTACTTGTCTTAAAGTTAAGGCAGGACATCAATGCCCTTCGGGTTTGCTTGAACAACCAGAAATTCCGGTTTGGAAATGGGAAAACATTGCCATGGATCTCATTACCAAATTACCGCGCACTCCTAGAGGTCACGATGCCATCTGGGTAGTCGTTGATTGTCTAACAGAGTCAGCACAATTTATAGCGATTCGTGAGGATTTCTCTACTGACAAACTTGCTAGGATTTATGTTGATGAGATTGTATCTTGTCATAGTGTTCCTTTGGACATCATATTAGATCGTGATGCTCAATTCTCATCTCACTTTTGGAGAACCATGCAATCTGCCATGGGAACCAAACTAAACTAGAGCACTGCTTATCATCCGCAAACGGATGGACAGTCCAAAAGGACAATTCAAACACTGGAGGATATGCTTAGAGCTTGTGTGATCGATTTTGGTGGTAGTTGGGATTCACTCTAGCATTAACATGGCGCCTTTTGAAGCTCTTTATGGTCGAAAATGTCGTTCACCTATCTGTTGGAATGAAATTGGTGAATCTCAATTCACTGGACCTGAACTCATTAAGACACGACCGACAAAGTCAAGAAAATTCGTGATAACCTTTTGATAGCTAGAAGCCGTCAAAAGAGTTATGCGGACAAACGACGCAAGCCCTTGGAATTTCAAGTAGGTGATCACGTCCTACTCAAGGTATCCCCTTGGAAAAGCGTGGTCAGATTTGGAAAGAAAGGAAAACTTGCACCAATGTATGTTGGACCATTCAAGATCGTTCAGAGAATCGGAAAGGTGGCCTACAAACTTGAGCTACCTCCTGAACTTGGTAATGTTCATCCAACTTTCCACGTGTCCAATCTGAAAAGGTGTTTGGCTGATGAAAACCTCCACATCCCTCTTGATGAAATTCGTGTTGATAAAACGATGCACTTTGTTGAGAAACCTGTGGAAATATTGGACTGTGAAGTCAAAAAATTAAAGCGTAGACGAATACCGATTGTTAAAGTTCACTGGGAGTCCAAACGTGGCCCAAAGTTTACTTGGGAACAAAGGGACCAGATGAAAGCGAAATATCCACATCTTTTTTCACAAGTTTCCTCTAACTAAATTTCGGGACGAAATTTCCCAAAGTAGGGGAGACTGTTACATTTGTGACTTTCGATCATGTAATGATTTCCGAACAATTTTATGTTTTATTCCCGAGATTTGTTTAAATTCATAACATATTGTGTATTTTAAACCTTTTTGCAATTTTGATCTTTCGAACCTTTCCTGGAAGTGAAATCGCAAACCGTTACGCAAACGTAATCAGTTTAACGCGACGTACACTTTGAACAATGACATAAGCTGTGCATACCCTAAATATCCTTTACATAACTTATAAATAAGTTTGGAAGGATTCGGTATGGCAAAAACATGCTTATGCAACCAAATCCTTGTAGGATCTTCTATCTTCATAGTTAGATTCTTATTGGATATTTGAAGTACAGTCTTAAATCTTTCTATCTTCATAGTGAGATTTGTAAGAAGTGCTTTACACGACGATGGTTATTGTTTATGTGTAGAGATTTGTTGGTGATTTAGATAACGAAACTAGAGTAATACAATAAGGACATGGTGGATACGCCACTGGTACTTCCTATATATAAGTGTGCTTATTGTATTACCCTTCGTAGCCTTATCCGAATCACCATTAGGATTTAGGACTTTATAATCCAATGATTCATTATGACTAAACCAAAGTATAGTTTGATATACTAAACCAAAGCATAGCTTGATATGCTACAAACTCCTTAAAGCATCTATCTATCTTCATAGTTAGATTCTTGTAGGATGTTTAAAGTACTAAATTAATGTCCTTGATTGGATTCTTTGTTTACTTTAATGCGTATGTGACGAGACGATGTGACTAAACCAAATCCTTAAGGCATCTATCTATCTATCTTCATAGTTAGATTCTTGTAGGATGTTTGAAGTACTAAATTGATGTCCTTGATTGGATTCTTTGTGTACTTTAATACGTATGACAAGACGATGTGACGAGACGATGATTATGTGTTTGTGATATAGATAACGAAACGAGTGTAATAACATAAGAATATGGTGGATACGCCGCTGGTACTTCCTATATATAAGTGTACTTAATGTATTCCCTTGTAGCGTTATCCGAATCACTTTAGGATTTTTGTGTAGAATGGTTTCAAAGTTCAATATTCAAATCCTTGTAGAATCCGACTATATTTTTATATATTGGATTCTTACAAGGATATCTAAAGTATTATTATAAATCATTGATTTGATTTCTAATAGTACTCACACGAGTTATGAGTGATTTCAATATTATTGTTATTAATCCTTGATTAGATTTCTAATAATATACTTAAAATTTTATAACCGAATTCAATGTGATTACAAAGATCAAGTACAATTTTTAATGGCATAAAAATTACCTAGTAATAATCATATTTCCATATACAAAACTCTTTTGTCACAAGTTTCACAATCAAGATTATGTATTGCAAAGCAAAACCTTTTCGCCATTCCTTGGCTTCAACGAGTCCATTTTCAATTAACAACGCTTGTAGTTGTTAAAGCATTGAAATACCAGTCTTTTGCCATTAATTCAGCCCACAAAACTATGTACTTGCCAACATTTTTTGTTGATGTCTTTTCACATATGTTTCAGGTTTTGGTTATTTAAGCATTCTACACATAGGAACGCATCCGGACTTTAGACTTCTTTAATCAAAAGACGATTTCATGTGTTCTTTGTATTGTAAAACAATGTTAACAATATTGAAACAATTTAGAACCAGTTGCGGTGAGCAATTTGAAACGTGACACCTCGATATTTCCGTCGCGTGTTGTTATATTACGTGATTGGGGTGTTACACTCGTGCGAGGCATGAAGACACATAAGGGCTAAGCCCGTTCACACTCGTGCGAGGCACGAAGATGCATAAGGGCTAGGCCCGTTCACACTTGTGCTAGGCACGAAGACACATAAGGCATATGCCCGTTTACACTCGTGCGAGCCACTAAGACCTATGAAGGGCTAGGCTCGTTCATACATCACAAGAGTACAAATATATGTATATATATATAGTGTGAGGTTCATTGGGGAACACTAAAAAAGTGGGGAACAATGGGGAATCGACTCAAACGAACTCCGATTGAACTAATTCCACTAGCGTTGGAACCGGCTCGTCGAACCCTAACTAGGATCTCTTAACCCTAAACCCTAAATACTAGCCCCTAAACCCTAAATATGTTAGGGTTTGGATTTAGGGTCTTATATTAGGGTTTAGTCTTAGGGTTTAGCTTTAGGGTTTAGCTTTAGGGTTAATCATTAGTATTTAGGGTTTAGCTTTAGGGTTTATAGCTTAGATTTTACGATTTAGCTTAGGTTTTAGCCTTAGGGTTTAGGGTTTAGGGTTTAGGATTTAGGGTTTAGGGTTAAGAGATCCTAGTTAGGGTTCGACGAGCCAGTTGCAACGCCGCTGGAATGAGTCCAATCGGAGTTCGTTTGAGTCGGTTCCCCACTTTTTTAGTGTTCCCCAATGAACCTTCCCTATATATATATATATGTATATATATAGGATAAGGATCTGTTAGGAACTACCCTTTATTGTGAGAACCGCGAGAACCAGTGTGAACACAAACAGTAATACCTTAAAAATCTAAAAAACACCCAAATTTTTTTTTATTTTTTATGAAAAATTCGCTATATTTCGTCAACAATAAAAAAAGTTTCAAAAATAAAAATAAAAATTTTGAGTAACAGTTATCCATGCGCATGTGCATTTTTATCATTTCTTTGACAAATTCGGTAATACATTACAAACATTCAACAATTGTACTTTCATTTACACTACCACGTGTAATACACTAATTTTTACGTTACCAATATTAGAAATGCACATGTGCATCTATATGTATCAACATGAAATAAGGTGTTTTGATACACTACTTTGAATACACTTTCTGTTTCATCTATCATTCCATCCATAATACACTACCATGCACATGTGCATATGCATCATTTCTTCGACAAATTCCGTAATACGTTACAAATATTAGACAATTGTACTTTCATTTACACTACCATGTGTAATACACTACTTTTTACGTTACGAATATTAGAAATGCACATGTGCATCTATATGTATCAACATTAAATAAGGTGTTTTGGGACACTACTTTGAATACACTTTCTCATTCATCTATCATACCATCCATAATACACTTCTATTACCTCCTACCATTCATAATACAATACCATTACCTCCTACCATCTATAATACAATACCAATACCAATATTTTCACTTTATTACATGTATATCAACACCATTTATACCATCCAATCAACATATTACTTCATAAAATGACAATTATAATCAAACCATCAACCACTAGATATAACTAACCAAAAACATGTATATGGGCCTACTTCATCATTCAAAATGACAAACTTTTTACCAAAACACGTTACATAATGGTTATACATAATGATACACATGTGCATTTTAAATATTGGCAATGTAAAAAGTAGTGTATTATGGATGGTATTGTAAATTAAAGTGCAATTGTCTACTACTGATAATGTATTACGGAATTTCTCGAAGTTATGATACGTATGCACATGTGCATGGATAATTGTTACTCAAAAAAAAGTTTTTTTTAGATTTTATTTTGCAATAAAAGGTGGTTCTCGCGGTTCTCGCAATAAAGGTGGTTCTCGCATGAACCTTACCCTATATATATATAGGGTAAGGTTCATGGGTAAGGTTCATGCGAGAACCACCTTTATTGCGTGAACCGCGAGAACCACCTTTATTGCAAAATATAATCTAAAAAAACCAAAAAACACTCAATTTTTTTTATATTTTTTTAATAAAAATCGTTATATTTCGTCACCAAAAAATGCTTTTTTTTCGAGTAACAGTTATCCATACACATGTGCATATGTATCATAACTTCGACAAATTCAGTAATACGTTATCACTAGTAGACAATTGCACTTTAATTTACAATACCATCCATAATACACTCAATTTTATATTAAATGCACATGTGCATCATTATGTATAACCATTATATACTGTGTTTTGGTACAAAAAGTTTGTAATTTTGAATGATGAAGTAGGCTCATATATATGTTTTTGGTTAGTTATATCTAGTGGTTGATGGGTTCATTATAGTTGTCACTTTATGATATAATATGTTGATTGGATGGTATAAACAGTGTTGATATACATGTAATAAAGTGAAAATATTGGTATTGGTATATATTTTAATTGGTAGGAGATAATAGTATTGTATTATGGATGGTAGGAGGTAATGGAAGTGTATTATTGATGGTATGATAGATGAAAGAGAAAGTGTAGTCAAAGTAGTGTACCAAAACACCTTATTTCATGTTGATACATATAGATGCACATGTGCATTTCTTATATTGGGAACGTAAAAAGTAGTGTATTACACATGGTAGTGTAAATGAAAGTACAATTGTCTAATGTTTGTAATGTAATACGGAATTTGTCAAGAAATGATGAAAATGCACATGTGCATGGTAGTGTATTATGGATGATATGATAGATGAAAAAGAAAATGTATTCAAATTAGTGTACCAAAACACCTTATTTCATGTTAATATATATAGATGCACATGTGCATTGCTAATATTGGTAACGTAAAAAGTAGTGTGTTACACATGGTAGTGTAAATGAAAGTACAATTATCTAATGTTTGTAATGTATTACAGAATTTTCAAAGAAATGACGAAAATGCACTTGTGCATGGATAGTGGGTCCTAAAATTTTTTATTTTTATTTATTTTTTATTTTTTTATTGTTGAGTAAATATAGCGAATTTTTCAAAAAATATAAAAAAAAATGGTTTTTGTTTTTGGACTTTTTAGGTATTACTGTTTGTGTTCACACTGGTTCTCGTGGTTCTTGCAATACAGGATGGTTTCTAACGGATCCTTGTCCTATATATATATATATATATATATATATATATATATATATATATATATATATTATATATAGTAACAACAAATGAATAAACAAACTACCGACATATTAAAAACAAACTACCAACGAAAGGGGTAGATCTATCGGGTTTCGGTGAGCCCACTCTTGGTCCGTGAGACCTACTGGAGTGCTTTTGTGTCCTAGTCGAGGGTAATTGACACAAAAGTCGGCACACATATTAATGTTCTTGCAAAACATTAATGATAAAAAATTTCATAGACGCTTTAGATGTCGGATTTTCAATACAAGATTTTGAAATGTTTTTAAAGATTCATGTGATACATGACAAAAACACATGAATTCACTAATATTATTGTTGACTTTTCAAACTTACATGTATTTCAGGCAACTAGTAGACTTTGCATGAGAAGACAAGACAAGAAACCAGAGTCCGAAGTCGATGTCATCCATTTTGAAGGGTTTGGTTTATATATCTCGCCCTCGTTTGAGATATAGAATGCGAACCCTTGACTTGTTTAAACTAAATTTTTGTTAACATGTCTATGAACAAAACGTTGGGTTGTAATTTATACTTTAATCAATATCATGGATAAAATTCGTATTTATTTTATTCATATAGCATGTTTACTTATATCGTATGCAATGAGGACTGATCACGATCACACCTTGCGCTTCGGCCTACTAGCGGGTGTGACAAAAATAATTCGCAATAAAAGACACACGTTGTTAAATACAGATACTAAAACGAATCATCATAGATAAAATGAGTTTTATCAATCACGAGCTAGATACAGTTGAGAATTATATAAAATTGTTCAACAATCTGGTAAGTGAATTGAGGTGCAACGTGTTTTTGACCTTAACCGGTAAGACACAAAAGAAGTCTATTTTCAAATCATAAGTCTATGATATCATTTCATCACGACATTGAACTTATATAACGAAACCCTGAATGCATGTGCCCTAGCCTTACATTTGGTCCTACGTCTGTTGGAACAAGGTGGGATCACGATTATTAAGCCTCTCGGGCCGGTTCTATATTTGTTGGTATTATAACGACCTATTGTGTGACCATGTAAGAAGTGCTTTAGCCAACTACTAGGGGAAATGTGCATATACGGGTTTAAACGTACCATGCTTAGATACTCGTCTCCGTGACTCCATAACCATCCATCTGAGGGTTTTGTAGTTAACACAAATGGTAATTGTTTACCTACCTACATAGTCATGATGTGGAATAGTGCTTGACCTTTCATGTAACGTGATGAACCATGGATCTCAATCCTTTAATATAATAATGTTTTCTAATTGGCCCTTTAAACGTCAAAAATACTAAACTCCCTTTTTTACTTATTTTGTAGATATTTAAATCAAATTCCATAATTTCTCTAACATCCATTATGAATATAAAACTCGATGTAACTAATTTCTTAGATTGATACCACAACCTGAAGAAGGTTATCAATACTAATAAGTTCTATATCCTAAAACCTCCAGTTCCAGTGGAACCACCAGAAAATGCCTTCGAACTTGTTCGAGATACATAGACAAGGCTTAACAATGATGAAACCCATGTGACAAGCATCATCATGGTATCATTGGATTCGAATCTTCAAAGTAGTTTGGAGAATCGAACCGTCCACGACATGATTTTTAAGTTAAAAGAAATGTTCCAACCAAGTCCTATGATGACATGAGAAGTTGCATAACATGCTTCTCAAAGGTGGACTTCCGAGATACATAGAGCATGACGCCAAGTAAACAATATTGAGCATGCATGCATGCATGCCAATGAGCGACTACCTTATTATATGGATGTTTTGTCACGATGCCCATAAGAAAGGCTTGATATTAAATGGAAATGGAGGCAGACAAGACAAAGGAAAAGGTAAGGGCCATGCTGCTTTGGGAGTGACCAAGAAACAAATTCCTCAACCAAGGTATCAGACCAAGGAAATGCCTTGGAAACCAGAAGCTAAGGATACTTTGAAAGCATTCACATCAGGTTTCCTTGCAACAAAACTCTATAATTCCTTTTCCCTTTTAAAAGGTTCTGACCTTTTATACAAATTGATTTGCACGGATCAAGGAGAATAAAGATCAAGACTGGATGGAAACTGGAAGATAACTTTGCAGTGAAGATTTCAAATATTCAAGTTTCTAGGAGAGATCACATAGATGATTCATTGAATTGTGGAACAATCTCTTTCGACTAATTCTTTTGTTTTACATGTAATTTTTTGAATGATATTTCCTACTTATGGTTAAAGTAATTCATGTGACAACTTTGTAGCTACTTATTGAATTATGAATCCATGAAATTAAGATCTATAGAAAGCATGAGAGTCATACCAAAAGGATCAAGGTATCTATACATCCTCCTTTTCAAATACTAAAATGTATATGACTTATGCATGTCGAGTAAATAATCATAAAACCCAAGTTACGTGAAGTGAGAAAATATCGCAGTATACATGAAGAACAAGATCTTAAAAGCTTGATCAATCTTGAGGCAAAACATATTTGCACCTATAACAATGAGGATCACTTGATTATTGGAAATTGTTTTCCACTGTGAATTAGTCATTGGTAAATGATCAAAATAAGAAAAGTTCTTATCATAGATGATCCATTTTGTCACTTATAAAGATGTTGGCATAAACATGTCTTAACCATATAAACATTAGGTTCAAACCAAAAGGGTTAATAATATCATATTATATTGAAGTGGAATCTCACAGTTGTTTAGGGTTAAAGAAATGTCTTCATAAATGACATTTACATACAAAAGGCGGTTTTGTATGTCTTCCAGAAACAAATGGATTATAGTTCTATAGATATTAACGTTAAGTAAGGAAAAGGTAATGAATTTGATCCAATAATCCCACACAAGTTTGAACCAATATCAAGATTTGCTAATTTTGATATCTAGAATAATCAGAAACACACATAGTAGCACATGGCTTCCTTACCTTAAAAGATAGAGATCATAAAAGGGTAAACTGCAAAGAAAGATCCTCACAGATTATCTGAGTTACTTCCCAAAAATCTGAGAATTGTAGTAACCCATAAGCATCAAGATGCTAATCCATGATGATTAAGGAGAGGCCTAATCAAAACTTGGTTCCATGAGTGTGACTCATAAGAAAGGGTTAACTTTCCTATTGCAAACGTAAATATGGATCACAAATATATACTATGAAAGCTTGTTAAAGAAACTTGATCAGGTTAAATATTGATCGTGAGAAGTTCTTCTTCAAACAACTGTTTAGTAAGGATACTGATTACAAGTCTTTCAATCGGTTAAGGAATTGATTAATCAGAACATGTATTCAGAATACAAAGTTGTTTTTGAAAGGAATATCATATTGATTTCTAGATTAATATTCCATGTTAGAGATTGAACACACTTAATAGTTATGAACAAAGTATGTAAATTCATACGTGTAGATCAGACTAAAGAATGCATTATATAAAGTCAAATCTTTGTTTTAATGGGGATCAAGGACAGAGATTATTATAACTATTTAGTAGGAGTTAAATTGTTTTCGTAATAAAAAAAGTAAGAATAGCCAGCCCATTACCTATTCCAAACATTTCGGGTTTCGGGTTTTTCCTTGGGTTAGATTGTCATCACTATGACAGAGAGAGAGAGAGACAGAGAGTACTCTGTGTTCTGTTGTAATTCTTCGCTGCAAATTTACTTTGTTAATTCAACCAAATTCAATGATTGTGAGCAACTTGATTCATAACATGCAGTATACTTCATTTGCCCAATGGTGAAAAAACAAATTATTTTCAATGTGACAGAAGTGGCTCAGATTCCGGAGGTAGTAAATGATATTACCACTAATGACGAGTATTTCGCAACACCTTGTATAGCACATGATTTATTTGAGTTACTCACACAGGAGCGGATCTAGCATATGTTGAAGGGGTGCCAGAGCTACCTTTGAACTTTCTTGGCAAAGTGCAAAGTTAGTGCAAAATAAATTTTTCTTCTTTGTTTTATTTTCAAATACCCAAGGTCAATTTGTTTTGGATACCCTGAATTTTCTTCTAGATCCGCCACTCAATTCACACATGATTTATTAAGGTACTCAAGATACCATTGTCATCGCTACTAACCTTCCAAAATCCAAATATATGGTTAAATTTCGGTAGGTTGTACTATCACCCGTTAAAAGTGTTTGAGCCCGATCCTTTGATAAATTAATATATTATATAATAATTGTTATAAGTTTTTTTTTATATATTTTATGGCAAATATTTGGTCGTGGGTTTTTTTTACATTATTGAAACTGCTCTTTGGTCTTGCATTAGCTCATTAAAGAAATTAGGAATATTGGATTTTAATAATCCCAATTATTCCAAATTGGTCGCCAACAGTCTGAACTTCAAAAATAACCACTGGCAGTCCAAACTATTAACATATTGGCCACCAATGAACCCTGACTAACAGAACCCTAACGTCGTTAGTCTCCGGTCGCCGGAAAACCGTTTTTGGCAGGAAAAAGGTTTCTAAAGGTCCGATCTGAGGTTACAAAGAGGTTTGGGACGAAGATGTTAAGTTTTCCAGCCAAAAAGTTGAGTTTTCCGGCAAAAGAGAAGTTTTCCGGCGAAAAAAAGGAGTTTCCGGCGACTTTAATAATGGGGCTTTTACTAGAAAAAGGTTCCTAAAGGTCCATAATAAGGTTACAAAGAGGTTTGAGACGAAAATGTTGAGTTTTCCGGCAAAAAATGACTTTTCCGGCCAAAAACGTTTTTCCGGCGACCGGAGACTACGTTAGGATCATGTTAGTCAGGGTCCATTGGTGGCCAATATGTCAATAGTTGGGACTACCAGTGGTTATTTTTGAAGTTGGGACTGTTGGCGGCCTAAAGCGAATAATTGGGATTATTAAAATCCAATATTCCAAGAAATTAAACTTCCTTCTAAATTGTGAAAACGGCCAAGTTTTTAAGCATATCCAAAGGTTACCTCAGTCATCTCCTGTGCTCATGGATGCATTTTGTCTTAATAGAACACTGATCATCATATATTTTGTAGGATAATCTCAAAAGTTTGTTCTTTAACATCACGGTTGCCTCTCACAGGATGCGCGCCAAACCAGGAATATGTTGCATCACGATTCACCTAGGCATCCATAGCGAGCATCCATGTCTTTGCAACTATTAGATTATGCATCCATATATGACGTATATATCCAAATAATCAATTATGGAACCAAAATTTTGATGCTCAAAGTTGTCTACATAGCGTATGAACTGACTATTCTAAGAAAACAAGAACAAAAACAGTGATCAAAATTGTCGAATATACTTAATGATGTAATCCCGAAACAACTATAAATGAAGAAAAATGATGTAAGGAAAACAAACTTATACGCCAATGCTAATATATCACTTATCGCAGTACTTTATTTTATGATCAGCTGTGTACTTTTCTTTTCTGAACTCACCTAAGCAAATGTCTGGTAATGACCACTCACAATTCCAAGCTGCACACCAAATTTATACCATAAGTTGATTAATATTAGAAGAATATCTAGCCTTGTTATATACACATCAGATATTTATGAGTATTTTGGGTTTGTAGGTTGTTTTTAGTTTTGCCAAGTACTTTTAGGTATTTTTTGGAACAAGTTGTACAAGTAGATTGTTCGCTTGCATGCGTAGCGAAATGATGCAAACCACAACTATGTCTTTTCGAGTCCCCTTGTGTGGCAAGCGAACTCGGCAAGTTCGATTGGGTGGTAAGCGAACTCAAGCCAATTCCTTTGCTTGAGTTCGCTTCACACATCAGCGAACTCCAAAAAACATGGTAAAGATTTTCAGGAATTCGCTTCCCACCCGAACTAACTTGGTTAGTTCGCTTGCCACAATAGCAAACTACCAAAAAATTGTCAAGGCTAGCATGAGTTCACTACCCGTGCAATCTACTGCTATTTTTGCAATATCTTCCAAAAGAACGCCTAGAATTACATAGCCAAATCCTGAACCACCTACTAATAAAAAATTTTCTAAACACGTATTTACTTGTAGTTGGGAGTTCTTAAGTGTATTCCCTGCAACATGCTGAACGGACTGTGTGGCCTCCTTTAGCTGCGACGAATCCGAGCTGTACAAGTAAATATAAACTAACATTCAGTACCAAAGAAATATTTTCACGATCAATATTGCGTACCTAAAACAACATACCTCGACTCATTGGCCTCCTTTGAATCTATATATGATTGAGTATCATCAATCGTATCGAAAAACGGATAAATTTCGTCATAATCATGAGTAACTTCATCTTGAATTGTCAATGGCTGTGTGTTAACCATTTGAGATTTATCATTGTTCTCATTGTAACATATTTGTTGCCCCACATAACATTATTCATATTCATACTGTCCTTAGAATCAACATTAATCACATCACTCCCATTCTCATTCCCACTATAGGAAATCTGAAATGCAGCCACAGGAACAAAAGGCTGTTGTGGAGTGTGATCATTAACTTCATTTTGGAAAAGGGTTAGCCCGGGATTACCAGATTGTTCAACACCCATTCCTAATTGTAACTGTTGCGAATCAGGCGAGTCCATGGGGGACAATGTGATCTCTTGCTGTCGCCGTTGGTTCTGTTTGTAAAGTTCGAGCTGCGAAAATACCGTATAGAGCTCTTTCTCAGCTTGCCTTATTTGATACTGGAGCTGATATATGACCCCTAAGCAGCCGTGGACCGGGGAGCGGTCGCGTATGTTGGCTTGATAGATTATGGACCGCATGGCCTCGTTTTTCATAGCTGGATCAACCTGTTCGAGGATTCTTAGGATGTTCCTGACGCCAAAGAGCTTGTGTGCATTCTTGAAGATCTCGGTCTGTTCAGGGCGGAAATGCGGGGCGAGGGCGCACTCCGGAGTGCACCGCTTACGTTGGTATTTGCACGCAGCGCAGGCTTGGCTGGTGCCGCCCTTGAGGGTCATAATTTGGGTTAGAAGATGGAGAATAATTTGGATAAGAAATGATGGGAAAAAATGGTGCATCTGGGAAGAACAAGTCTGGTGGTAAATGAGAGGATTTGGTGGTGGGTTGAAGAGACTAAGTAAAAGTGAAGAATGCGAATTAAGTGGGAGTTTGTTTGGAAGTGTTTGACAAATGAACGAACTTTGAATTTAGATATGTGATCAGAATGTATAAAATTCTTAAATTGTTCATCTCAAAATAGGATTACTATTTCAATCGATAGCATGCAAGACAACATTTCGTGTGAATAACATTTAATGGTAAAATCATTTTAATTCCTATTTTGCGACGGTCAGTGACAGAGAACTTTACCCAAAGAACTTTGTGGCATAAATAATTAAATAACCGAGAATTTAGTGTCTTGCATGCTATTATCCTTTACTCAAATAAATAACATATCTTTGCCTTTAAGAAATAACATTGATAGTTAATAGAGTTAAATAGTTGGGTAGTGTTTGGTACGTAGGAATAAGAGGCGGAATGAAATGGATAATGGAATGGATCATTACGAGAGAATATAGAAAAAAGTGTTTCGTTGGTCAATTGAATGAAATCACCCATTCCAAAAAACATTTAATTCCCTCAAAATCATTCCTCCACCCCATGTTTTTTTTTCATTCCATCCTCTCTTGCACCTTTCACTAACAACACATAACCCACCACTTCGCCACCACCAACCACCGACAACCAACACCACCACCACCCGCAACCCGTCATCCCGACAGCCATTGCCGCCACCATCCACCCGCCACCGTCGCCACCAACCACCACGCCGCTAATGCAACTCGCTGCCGCCACCACCACCTACCACCGCCGTCGCTGCCACCACCACCCACTGCCGTCGCCGCCACCACCACCCACCACCGTCGGCCACCGCCACCAACCACCACCGACGGCCGCCGCCACCCCCGTCACCGCCACCCACCGTTGGCGCCACCACCCACTGTCGTCGTCGCCACCGCCGTCACCACCACCACCTTCGCCACCACCGGCCACCACCACCAACTACCGCTGACGTCCGCCGCCACCCCCGGCACAGCCACCACCCACCGCCGCCGCCACCACCACCCACCACGCGGCCACCACCGCCGCCGCCCCACCACCCCTAGTCACAGCCGTCTCCACCGCCACCTATCACCACCTAGAATCACTGCCACCGACAACCACCACTCACCAACGATTTTATTCCTTCGTTTTTCTTGCCTACCAAACAATACACGATAATAATTAATTCCATTCCCAAATGGTAACCAAATGAAACATAGAATAGTAATGATCTATTGCATTCTCTCATCTATTTCATTACCTCATTCATGCCATTCTTTCGTCCATTCCATTACTCCATACTAGAGATATGGGTGACCTATACTTTCATATCAATTGTCAAATTAAAGAAGCTGTTTAAAATATAAGTGCATATCCTTTAGTTGTTTAATCATCAAGTAAGGCTAAGTTAATTTGTTGCAAATTTCTAGTTATTGAATTTAAAATCACTTGTTTGTTAGTTATGGTTTTAGTTTAATTCACTATTTATTTATTTAATTAAATCAAACAAATTTATAGTTTTTTTAGACTAGATAGTAAACAAATAACATGATTTTGTATGGTTACATGTCTTGTATAAAAGAAAGTATTGTAATTCTAGAAAGTGTATCAGACGATATAGGGCATTTGTCTAATAATTAAATGGTTCATGATCCATAAATAATTGAATTACAATAAAAAATGAGGAAATGAAAAAAAAATAAAAAAAATAACTATTGTTAACTTTTAAACCACCTTTCTTATAATTTTTACACATCCATAACTTATTCATATATTAATAATTTTTAAAATAACTAAACCATAAAAACGAGCATTTTATTCTTTTAAGTAGGCTATTGCTCTAGTTTTTAAAAATTTAAAAAAACAATTATTTCACAAGCTACATGCTTATGCATTTTTGTATAATGTTAAGGAATTATGTACTAGTATATAATTATGTAATATGCATTTTATTCTGAAATAAACATAACATTACGTGATCATTGTGTACTGGTACGTAACTACGTAACATTACTTGACTATATACTATTACGTAATTACGTACTTACTAGACAGGTTATTTACATGGTTAAAGGACGTGACAAATTTATATGGTCTCCTACACTTCGCACACTTTCATCATCTTGTACATTATATGTTTGCGTGCTTGTTGTGGGTGCAACCTCAGAAATCGGCACCTAGGTGGTTGCAAAAGATGATGATTAACTAGTTGTCTGAGAAGAATGATTCGGTGTCATTTCCACTTTATCTTCAGAATCTAAAGTAATATCATGTGTACTTGAAATCATCCGAGGAAAAACATTAAATGGTAAAAACAGGGTTTCATAATTAAATAGCCATTCAGGAATTCCACTATATGTTAAGTGACATAGTACACCCGATAGGAAATCTTACCAGCATATCCTACAAAGTAACTTTCATTACCTCTAGCATGAAATTTTGGAATAGTGTCCATTTCAAGTAAGGTATAGGGACAACCAAAAACTCTAAAATGCCCAGTAATGAGTTTTTCTCCCTTAATGAGCTCATATGGTGTCTTCATATGTCATTTGTTGATCAAAACACATTTCTGAAGATAGCACACAATATTCACAAGCTTCAGCCAATACGATTATGGGGTGACAATCAACAAAAAAAATGGTAATTTCCGTACAGCTTAACAACTTAATTATACATTTAACTGCGTTCGTTAAGACTTAATTAATGCATGATTAGGTCAAGAAAGTCTAGTCATCATAGGACATAGTTAAATATGTCACATAATGTCATTACATTCGTCGCGTCGCGAGAAAACCACAAACTCTGTCCAAATATGTTGGTGAAGTGTTGAAAGCACTATTCACCTGAACACACTATTCATGCCAGCAAGTTCAGAAAAATGTCCAAACGAGCAACGAATGGCACGAAAAAAAATTACAGATGGAATATAAACAAAAATCCCTAATTGGTGACAGCAAACACAAAAACACTTCAACTTTCCGAAAAATATGTGTCGTTAAAATTCGTCCGATCCGCGCAAAACTAACAAAATAAATTGACCGAAACGCCAAAACTCAACATTTTAAGGGTCATAGGACTCGTATATAATATTTGACACCCGAAATAAGCTTGGGGATATCAACGGAATATGCTAAACATAAGATTCCGATGATACGCCATAACTGACACAACTTGTCCGATATTGGTCCGACGAACTAGTAAGAAGCATTTTTATCCTCCTAAAACCTAAACGGATCATCTAGTGAACTAGTTAAGGCTATTTCATGTCCGAAACAATATTGGTGGTACCATTAAATAAGTCGAGACAATGTTTCCGTTATTAAAGTACATCTGTCATACTATGTCCGAAAGTGACCCGACGACCGATCTAGTGATATTTTTACCACCCGAAACTAATACCAACCATTTAATGAACTAGTTAACAATCGTTTTGCATCCCGAACATAGTTATAATACTAATCCTACAAGAATTCCTTCTATTCCCTAAACTATCCACACCTACAATTTATATATACATATATATATATATACACACACATGTAAACTTTCAAAAAAATATATAAACCAATTCCCCCCTTACGGTTTTGGTGGGCCCCAAGGGCACCCGAACTTGGTGATGGCAACAGATATGAGACATGGTGTTATCTGATCTCATGTTCACTTTTATAATCATCCAAAATCTTATAAGATAACTTCATCACCTTACCTCCGTTATTCACCAAACTTCAACATTACAAACCTCCTCATTTCCCCCTATTATTTTCGACAGCCCCAGCCCCACTAAACCCTCCTCTTTGATCCACTAAACTCACCATTATAAACTTATTAAACCCATTTCAAGACCACTCAAGAAAGGTCCAAGAATGGAGGACCATTAGGGCTTCATTTGAGCTTAATCTCTTTTCAATCTTCGCATTCATCACTTGTAAAGTTGTAAGACTTTATTTCACCCATTTATAGTTTGTTATAATATGTGGATTTGTAAAGTACATGTTAAATCATCTTGAACAAAATAATAATCAAGGATTAAACCCTAACCCCACCTTAAAAGTACACTAAATATGATGAATAATATGTTGATTATGATATTATGTGTTAGATGATGCTTATACATGTGTTGATCTTGTTAAAGTAGGAAGATTATATGGATGATCTTGTGTGATTTACGCTAGTAATGGTGATCTAAACATCCTTATGTTAGATCATAATAAGATCATCACCCACATAATCCTTGAACTTCATTTTAAACATGAAAATGGTTTATGGCTAAGATAACTTTTATAAAAACATAATAAACCTCATGATTTACACTAAAATAGTGTTAAAAGGTGTATTAATCTAAGTGGTGTGAGTAAAAGATCAATACTTTTAAGTGTGATAACTTGACGGTTTAAGTAATCTTGTTTAAGGAATTAAAAAGTGTTATCTTAGTGTTGTTAGATTGTAGTTAAAATTTTATATAAAGTACAAGGATCAAGTGTGGATTTAGTGTAAATATTACATCAAAATTTGAGCTTTGAAACTTGATTTGGAATTAATGATGGTTATGGACTTTAAACATGTTTAGAATACGTTTTAAAAACGTGGAAAATGCCATAGTTTAGGGGAAACTATGGCGAAATTTTCTAAAATCTTAATCGCGATTAAATTGGAGTTAACGGGGTGATTAGCATGGTTAATCATGATTAGTAACCTTAATTATTATTAACGACCTTAATCGTGATTTGACAAACCCTAAGACAAGGGCTAAGTCTTAACCATCCAAGAGTTTACTTAAAACACTAAAAGATATTTTTATTAAATAAAAGTGGGTAAGATTATGAGGATAACAATAAATATAATTTTTGAACAAATTATATACATATATTAAATACCTTAATTAGTGTATAATACATGCGTATTATGTGTATGTATTAGTGATAGGAAGAAACACACCAAATACTTAAATACCGTTCACTTGGAAAAATACACTAAATATATACACATGAACTCCACTTATATTATAATCACGAATGAACAATCGGACAAAGGATGAGCGGACGAACGGACATCGGATGAATCAAATCATAACCATAAATATTCACAAGACAATACATACTTTCGAAACCGACACAAAATATATAATAAATGCTCTATCGAATAAAGTGCGTCTCCATCGGGAACGACCACTCTAGCGTATCGACACGAAGCGTGCACACACCACGGATGACATATTTTACTTCCGATACGAAAATATACATACTATAATTTTTAGACAAAAGAAATATGCATACATTTAAACACTTATAAAAATCCGGAAAGTATAAGGTAAATATGACTAATGTATATATACACACAAGAATGCAAGTATACGAGTACGTATTAATACGGTATAAATACCAAATAGTAAAGTAAACAAATTTGTATAAATACCAAATAGTAAGGTATACAAATACGTATAAATACCAAATAGTTGAGTATAGTAATGTGTATAAAGTACGATATACGTATACGTATAAATACGCAAGTACATAACAATGTACTCAAATACATTTGTTGAAGTGTACTCTCACAAAGGATACCGTACAAATACATCAATATATGTACGATGTTAAAATAACCAGTTTTTTAACTCTTATAATTATAAGAAGCATACAACATGTAGAACCAATATACATATATCACACATAACGAACATATGCCGTGCGTGGCAAGAAGACTCTCATGGGCTACGCGCACTCACACCGTGTGGATCACGGAGACTCAAATGGGCTAGGCCCATTCTCACTTGTGCAAGGCATAAAGACTCTCATGGGCTAGGCCCACTTATACTCGTGCGAGGCACGAAGACTCACGATAGGTGAGACTCGTTTGTACACATGCTGAATCCAAAATATATTTATAAAAAGAAGTATGTGTATATTAAAACAAAACACAAAACAAATGCCAGCAAATTTAAGATACACAAGGGTTCCAAACACAATAACGTTCAAGAGGAGCAACATGCATTCATTTAACATAAACACAAGTGTCTAAGAGTTAGAGCACTTGTAGGTTATTACGCGCCATTGGATACCTTTTCCGCTAGCACACGTTTACGCATGCAAACCAATGAGTTCATGTCCCCCTTTTCTATTAAATGTTTTCAGTTTATAACTCTCGGGGGAAATACATGTTTTCGATGGTATGGTTTAGCTATGGAATATTAGATCATGTGAGACAAGGGTATTTCTTAAGTGCCATTAATCTGTTATAAGACCGCGGAACAAGAGTGGTAGATCTATCGGGTGTAGGCGAGCCCCACTCATGGTTCCTTGTGTGGCCACATGTAGTGCTTTTGTTGTCCCAGCCGGGTGGACCGGATTGAAATTGTCTTGGGTTGAGTGCTTCTTATGTCGTCACACATATTAATGTCGTTGCAAAAAATTAATGATCCTCAAGTTCGTTGACACTTTACATACCACATTTTCACACAACGATATTTCAAATGTTTTTAAGATCATTTGATGAGCATTTAAAACACATGAACTCGCCAGCTTTTGTTGATGTTTTCAAACTTACATGTATTTCAGGAAATTGAATGGTTCTCAAGAAGCTTTTGGGTTATCATGTTAACGATGTCATCCTTTTGGAAGGGTTTGATCCGTATATCTCATTTTCAGGGAGATATAAGATGCAAAGCCTTTACATTTTGAACTCTATTGAACTAGTCTTTTGTAAAAACTTATGTTGTCTTGTATTTGAACAACTTCTGATGTGTATTTATTACTTATATCAATGGGTGAAAATCGTGTTTGTTTTAATCATATAGTTGTTTACTTATATCGTATGCGATGAAAACTAATCAAGTTCACACCACGCGCTTCCGCTATCGACCGGGTGTGATAGATTGGTATCAGAGCTTCGGTTATAGTGAACCAGGATTCTTTTTCGAGTCTAGTCTACAATCCTTGTAAATCTGTCATGAAAATGTTTATACAAAAATAAAGTATTGTTTTCATTGCATATACAAAGGCCCAAGATCCACTAAGAAAACTCGTTTTCAAATAAATAATGTGAGGACATTACTTGCGGTATAGTCTATATGGCATAGACTGCAAAACTATAATGACTCGCACAAACCAATATGATTAACCTTTATGTGCTTGCATATTTATATAATAAGTAATGATATTATTTATTGATATATATATATATATATATATATATACATGTTGTACGAATTATTTTTCCAGGGTATAATGGCATCTTCGGCCAGTAGCGGCGTCTATGATGACGCATCAATGACGATTACCCACCTGTTATTGAGATGATATCTTCTTCAGACGAGTCGGACCCCGGGGAGGACCCCGACTATGCCTCCGATGATGCTATTATGGAGGACGTTCCCATAGTGGAAGACGTGTTAGTTGTGGGGCCACAGCTAAACGAATTTGTGATGATTGGGCACCCTGACGTTGCACACATTGTCGACTACATTTCGCTAGATGTCATACCCATTGCTATTGTTCCACCTCTCATTATTTTGCCCGACGATGAGGACGAGGTCCCCGTCTTTCACGTAGACTTCCTGGACGATGATATCGGTGATAGAGAGGTCATTGACATTATTATCCGGGAGGTTTCCTTACCCATTTTTTCCGTTGTAGCCATTTCTTCATCTGATGTGCACGACAGCGCATCCTCCTCTGCTATTCGCCGCGCGGGACTGCGGGTGAATGCGATGAATAACAATTTTGATACCATCCCCATTGCCACACCCGTTCCTACACTGATCCCCACTTCCACTACTACCCCACCAGCTACTCCTACATCCCGATACACTCCTGTTACCCCTGTCCCTCCTCATACCACTGACACACCTGCCGACACCCAAAGGCCTAACAGCCTTTATACATTGAGACCCCTCCCTCGTACCGGTATACCTATCATTTTCACTCATGAGATTCCTGCCCCACGTCCAGGAGAGGGTCCCTTGCATCAGCCAGATCAGTTACCTCCCTATATGTCCACTTAAGACCCTTACCACCCCAGTCACCACCCTACCTACACTAAGGACGATCTTGTCCAGTCCCTACAGCTACAGATCCAACTCCTGTCCTGAAAGGTCAAGGAGTTGGAGCGTTTCCGTGACACCCTGCCACCACCACCAGCCTACCCACCACCACCTACTCCACCACCTACTCCACCACCACCACCACCGTCATCACCACCACCCCGATCTCCACCACACCACACATCATCTGTTGATCCCGACCTTCGAGCACTAGTCCGAGTGCTTTAGCAGCAAGTGACTTCATTAGCTCGTCATGTGTACGAGTTAGAGGAGAAGTGCACCCACCTCCGTAGTCTGCTGTTTCTTATCCCATCCCCTTCACCTCCCGCACCATAGTTTTATTTTACTGTAGGTACTTGCTACGGGATTAGAAGACCGCTTTTGGTATATACATATAAAGCCTAGGTGCAAGCTATCGACACTTGAAGACTTTTGAACACCGATGGAAAGAAAAGATTTTACCACTTTTATGTATTATAACTTGTATTGCCGGGGTTATATACTCTCGTGTCCTTTTGTTTTTCTTTCCTGAAAACAATATAACAAGTTGTCTAATATATATGAAAGCTTGGTATTATGTTTTCTTTATTGCATATTGTGATTTATCTTATGCATGTCTAGTTATTGTGGATGATGTTTGGTTGACGTGATGATAATTTATATATTATATTTGCATTAGCCGACAATATTGATTATTAAATAATTCTCAATTTTCTTCGATATCTCTTACTAGAAGATGATGCCGCCCAGACGAAGAACTAACATGAACGCACTACCAACGAATGAGGCAGAACTGAACACGTGGCACCAGAGTTTCATCTGGAGGCAAATCCAAAACCGATAATATTTGGTTGTCTATGACACCATACAATACTATCGTTTATTCTATTCGTGCCTTTGATAATGCTCATTCATGATTTGTTCATACAACGTTTCAGGTTGTTCATACAAGCAGTTTTTGGGTTGCGAACCTCTGAACTTTGATGGCACTAGGGTGCCGTAGTATTTGTCCGTTGGACAGAGAAAACTGATTCGGTTATCAAAATGAGCAAGTGTCCTCCTGACCAAAGGGTCACGTATATTACTGGGTTATTCATTGGACGGAGCACTGTCATGGTGGAATCTCCAAGTTTAAACCAAAGGGGAAACCAAAGGGGAAGAAGCTGCTTATTTGATGACATCGGAAGAACTCAAGGAGTTAATGAGGAAGAAATATTGTTCAAGGGCTGAAATTCAAAAACTTGAGACTGAGTTCTGGAATCTAAAGATGATCGAGGCTGATATTGCTGGGTACACACAATGTTTTCATGACTTGTCAAGGGTTGTTTCATATCTGGTGGAACCGGAGTTTAAGAGAATCGAGAGATACATTTGGGGATTTGCTTCTGAGATCTTGAGCGTGGTCACTTCTTCTAAGGCCGCTAATATTAGTGATGAAATTGATTTGGCTGTCAGTCTCACTCAGGAGGCTGTTCATTTAGGAAAGTGTCAAGGGCTGGTTCTGGCAAGAAGGAGACTCATGTGGAGTCCACGAGTGATGGAAAGAGAAAGTTCTCAAACTTTAAAAAGGGCACTCAAGCAAATACCAACAACAATAACAACCATTCTAACAAGTGGAGATAAATGAACGCACCAAGGAATCTAAGTCTTTTGCAGCAACTAACACAACTGGTGGTAAAGTTTATGCAGGCTCCTTACTGAAATGTGATAAGTGTAAATATCACCACTTGGGCACTTGCAGAAATACCAAGTATGACAAATGCGGTAAGATTGGGCATAGCAAAGAAACATGTTGGGCGGGTACTAGACGTGGAAATCAGGGCGGTAATGGAAATCAAGGTGGTAACGGTAATAACAATCGAGGCAGAAATGGAAATTGTAATGGCAAGGGTCAAGGAAGTTACGGGTGAGGAGATAAAGGGCATTATCGGAGCTAAGGATGCACGCCAAGACCTGAACGTGGTGAAGGGTACATTTCCGATAAACCAATACTTTGCATCCGTTCTATTTGATACTGGCGCCGAATTTAGTTTTATATCTATAGAGTTTAAAAATATACCTGGCCTAGAGTCGAATAAACTAGACGTCCCTTATTCTATAGAATTGGCGAATGGAAAACTAGTGGAAATGGGAGAAATTATTAGGGGTTGCACACTCGAACTGAGAGCACAGATCTTCTCTATCAATCTTTTACAGATCTTCTCTATCGATCTTTTACCAGTCGACTTGGGTAGTTTTGACGTGGTTTTCGAAATGGATTGGTTGTCCGACAACCAGGTGGAAGTGATTTGCCTTGAGAAAACCATCCGCATCCCCCTGCCAGATGGAGAAACACTCGTTTTACATGGAGAAAAGCACGAGACGTCGTTACGGATTATAGATTGTATGAAGGGGCAAAAGTGTCTACAAAAAGGTTGTGAAGCCTTCCTCGTCCATGTAGTTGACAAAGAAGCCAAGGAGCTGAAGTTAGAAGACATCCCTGTCGTGAAGGAGTTTCTAGAAGTCTTTCCGGAAGACTTGCCCAGACTGTCTCCACAACGTCAAATGGAGTTTCGCATCGATATGGTGCCTGTATCGGCACCGGTGGCGAAGTCTCCTTATCAATTAGCTCCGTCCGAGATGCAGGAGTTATCCACTCAACTTAAAGAGTTGTTGCATAAAGGATTCATTAGACCGAGTTTCTCAACTTAGGGGCTCCCGTATTATTCGTTAAAAAGAAGGACGGGAGCTTGCGTATGTGCATAGACTATCGTGAGTTAAACAAACTCACTATCAAGAACCGATGCCCCCTACCTAGAATTGATGACTTGTTCGATCAATTACAATGCTCAAGCTTTTATTCAAAAATCGATCTGCGATCGGGTTACCATCAGTTGAGGATTCAAGAAGAAAGCATACCCAAAATGGCCTTCCGAACTCGTTACGGTCACTATGAGTTCTGTGTGATGTCGTTCGGTTTAAAAAAATGTACGGCAGTGTGCATGGATCTTATGAACCGCGTGTGTAAACCGTATTTGGACAAGTTCGTGATAGTATTTATTGACGATATATTAATATATTCACGGTCAAAGAACGAACACGAGCAACATTTATGAACTATTCTACAACATTTGAAGAAAGAACAACTTTATGCAAAGTTCTCCAAATGCGAATTTTGGATTCGCGAGGTAAAGTTTCTCGGACACGTGGTGAACGAGAAGGGAATTCATGTCAATCCTTCCAAAATTGAAGCGATAAATAATTGGGAATCTCCTAAGACACCGACAAAAGTGCGACAATTTTTGGGATTAGCGGGTCATTATAGACGATTTATAGAGAATTTTTGGAAGATTGCTTAACCGCTAACATCCCTGACTCAAAAGGATAAAAAGTTTGATTGGGATGAAAAACAGGAAGCTGCATTTCAATTATTGAAAGACAAACTTTGTGACACGCCTATTTTATCTCTACCGGACGGTACCGATGACTTTGTTGTATATTGAGATGCGTCACATAAAGGTCTCGGTTGCGTGTTGATACAACGATACAAAGTCATAGCGTACGCGTCCTGAAAACTTAAGGTGCACGAGAAAAATTATACCACACACGACCTAGAACTAGGTGTGGTGGTATTCGCACTGAAAATCTGGCGTCACTACTTATATGGTACTCGGTGTACAATATTTACAAATCACAAGATTCTGCAACACATATTTGATCAGAAGGAATTAAATATGAGGCAACGAAGATGGGTTGAGCTATTAAACGATTACGATTTTGAAATAAAATATCATCCAGGCAAGGCGAACGTAGTGGCAGACGCCTTGAGTCGCAGGGAACAAGTGTAAACTCTAAGGGTTCGAGCCTTAGAAATGACCATACAAAATAACCTTACTTCTCAGATTCACAATGCGTAGCAAGAAGCACTTAAACCTGAGAACATACCAGCCGAATCACTCCGTGGAATGGAAAAAAAATTGGTACCAAAGGAGGATGGAACGTTATACTTTATGGGACGAATTTGAGTTCCATACTTTTGCGACCTACGAACGATTATTTTAGACGAAGCTCACAAGTCAAAGTACTCTATCAATCCTCGATCGGATAAGATGTACCAAGACTTAAAAAATTCTATTGGTGGCCTAACTTTAAAGGCGACATTGCTAATAATATCGAATAAATGTCTCATGTGCGCCAAGGTTAACGCCGAGTATCAAAAGCCTTCGGGACTACTGCAACAACCTGAAATTCCCATATGGAAATGGGAACAAATTTCAATGGAATTTATTACTAAGTTACCCAGGACCTCGAGAGGTCCCGACATGATTTGGTGATCATTGATCGACTGAAAATGTTCGCACACTTCCTGCCTATCCATGAGAAGGATAGCGCTGAAAAGCTCGCTGAGTTATATCTCAAGGAGGGTGTGGCTGTTGATGCATATGTCTATCGTCTACGTCATTGTATAACATCGAGTGTGTATTTAGAGCGTAAAGTTAAAATTTCCTATGTTGTAAGGACACTTCGCACGAAGTGAAACTTCGTACGAAGTGGTGATCACTTCATACGAAGTGGTACCAATTCGTACAAATTGGCTAGCTCTTGTGAGAAGTGTGTGTGCCTATAAATAGGTGTGTGCTCCTTTGAATGTTAGTATATTTTGCAACTCGGATGGCGGAGCTCTGTCCAACTATTTCAAGGAATTGTAACGTTTGATAATCAATGAAGCAGTGTTTAAATAGAAACAAACTTGTCTACAATGTCGCTTAAGCAAATGGATTCCACACGTTTACGTTAGGTTGCCAAATTAGTGCCTGAACAGATCCAACAACGTACCTACAAGTGGTATTAGAGCAGGAGAGGCCTAATTTGAAGACATTGGACTTATAACATCACATTTTCTATTCATTTCTTTCTATTTTTGAATTTTCTTGGACATTACAAGGATAAAATGGACTGATTTTCAAGTATAATACATAAAATCCATATTAGTAAAACCCTTGAAAAGATCAGATCATAAGACACACGTTTTCATGCCAAAAATCACCAAAATTTGGATCAATTCGCACGAACTGATCACCCTTCGTATGGAGTAAACATCCAATTCGTACAAAGTGAACAAACCAGTTCGTACGAAGTGAGTTTATACGAGATCAGTTTAATGCTAAAATTTTGTAAAAACAGTTTTCAGAAAATTTTTAAATGTTTGTAGCAAATAGATACCTTAAAGTTGTCGATTAAAAAGTCTTATTTTGCATCAAGCTTTTGAAAACCAATTTTTTTGACGAAAATGGAAGAAGTTCATTATGAAGAAGTTCTTGAAGAGTCTAATCATTGTCATTTTGATGAAAGAGAATTTTTACAAGCATATATGACTCCTGATGTTTTTAATGCTTTGTTTGGTAATCAGGAAAATTGTCAGAATACGCAAAGTGAAGAAGATATGATTGCAAAGAAAACTTATATGGATCAAAGAGACAAAGAAGAAGCATATTTTAGAGTTGAACAAAACAAGAAAGTTGAAAATGTCCAAGAAGAGGAAGTTGTGGTCGAAAGACAGTGCACAAAATGTCTCGAACCATGCAAGTCGTGCTTTGAGAAGGATGAGAATTATAAAGCGCTTAAATGTCATTATGATAAGTTGTTAAGAGATTTTAAAGACGCAAAAGAAGCTTATGATGTGTTGAGCAGAACATATAAACATTTAGAACAAATCAACTTAGAACAGGGCGCTACGATTGACATGTTAAAGACTACACTCATGAGTAAACAGATGGCAATAAATACCCATATTGATAAAATAGCCAAATTGAAAAGTGAGCTGGAAGCAATGAGAATATAGACTGAAAGGGTTGATAAAAAGTTAATCAATTACTCAACAGCTTCAAATGTCTTGGATCATATTCCCTCGAAGCCGACTGGAAAGATGAAAATGGAGAAGTTATTTATGACTTTCATAACAAAGGATTAGGTTACAATCGATGTCCACCTCCGATGTCGAACAGTTTTGCCATAAAAAATCCCGAGGGGGTGGAAGAGGCGCTGAACAAGAAACCAAAGACAGTAAAGACTGAACAAGAAGATCAGTTGCCTGACAACATCGATGTTACCTATTCAAAATCAGATGGAAATAATGGATCAGATGTGATTAAGAAAGTGGTTGAGAATGTTTTGGGACAAGAAAAAGATAAAAACATTTTTGAAAACACTCAACCGAAACATGAAAAAGCTTGTTTGAGTTCGCAATCTAGAAATGAGGAAAATTTTCATGATGCTTATATCAAAATATTAGAAAATAGTTCAAGTGATTATCCAAGTATTTTTATGTATAAAATGATTGGATCTGATGAACTACATTCTAATTCAGAATTTCCGATTCAAAAAGTGAACTTGAACAGAGTTGAAAATTTTTTCAAACTTGTTGAAATCAAAATTTCTGATATAAAAAGTTCAACAAAAGAATCAGAAGTTTTTGGACTCTAACAGAAATAAACCTTACTACTCCAAACCCAAAAATGTTTATTCAAATAACCAACAAAGTAATAACACTGGTGGAAAGGGTATGGGAATGGTAAGAAAAATAATAACAAGTTGAAAAACCAAAATATGTGAAGAAAATGACTTTTGTACCTGCAAATTCAGAAAACTCAAACGAAAGTCAATTCTTTAAACAATCTAATGAAGATTTTTTCAAAGAGCAACAAAGTAAACAGGTTAAGGAACCTTCTGTCATTGACAATAGGACATGCTTTAGATGTAACAAAATTGGTTACATTGCTAGAAAATGTCCACAAATTAATCCTAAACCTGTTCACGTTGTTAAGAAAAATTCTGAAGATTTGAAACAAAAATCATCATTAATGTTCATACCAACACATGTTTGGAGACAATGTTTAGATTCTGTCAAAAAAGAGAAACTAGTAACTACGAAATTTTCAAAATTCAAAATTGGTGAATCTGCGAATAGTAATAGACAAAAGGATTCTACATTGTATTTCAAGAAAACTTTAAATAAAAACCAAACATGGGTGATGAAAGAAAAGGTTGTAGGAAAAATGAAACAATCAGTGAAAATTGTAAGTTTAGATGACTTTTCAAAACTTGAGAAAGTCCAAAGTAAACCTGATTGTTAAAAGAAAATTAAAATTGAGGTTAAAAAAATAACACCTAAGACTAAAAAGACTTGGGTGTTACTATTCAACTAATTGTTTGAATTTTTGTACAGGAACTTTCGAGATAAAAGCAAATTACTAAGAGTGAAGTTCGGTGGCATATAATGAGACCAGGGCCGGGTTATCATGTTCTATATAAAGGCCATTTTTGAAATTCCAATAACGTTTACTTTAAAATTTTACAAATTTTTGAAGAAAATTTTTCAATCTCACAGAACCCTCATTGTTGAACAGAAAAAACTCATGGAAATAAATATTTCATAAACACAAAAGTGTCACAGTTTTTGTCATCGTGGGGGGGAGAGGGCTTAAAAGAAAATTTGTGAAGCAATAATGGATGGCGAATTGAAGTGATTTTATCAGTTGGCCTATATTTTTTCTATAAATAAAAAATACAAAAATAGGTTTTTGAATTTTAGGGGGAGAAAAAATTTTCAAAAAATCCAAAAACATGTTGAATGCAAAAAAGTACAAAAACATTGAAAAAGACAAAAAGAATTTTGTGTCAAAAAGGAAATGATAGTACATCAGTAGGCTATCATAATAAGCTAAGGAATTGTATGGTTTAAAAGGTTTAAACAAGTCTTACTGTGGATATGTCAGTAGGCTTTAAACGTTCCGTAGATTGTTTCCGGGATATAAACCTAAATTTATAACTTCTTAATTTGTGGATTAACATCTCTCGGATATATGGACTTGGTACTCTGAAATTTCATTTGAGAGATTGTCTGATTCTAAGATACAAGGTCTTTATAGATAATTGATATCTGGGGTATTGTACAAGTTCTTTTGATTTTGCGTAAGCAATGGCCTAGAACTTGTAGAATACTTTTGCATATAAAACCCAAAACTGCAGTAAATTGTAAGTATCGAAAGATCCAACAATTGTAGTACAAAAGATTCCATATTGGAACACTACCTTTAAAACGAGCCTTCATCTCTTTGTCTGTATGGTGGTACTAACCTGAGCTCTCAAGGTCTCGCATAACATAGATACATATATCAATTAAGCTATATTCACCTGTAAGATGAAATGTAGGGAATCTTGATACGGGAGTATCAACTGGGGTGGGAAACACAGTTAAGTTAAGTTTCTTAGTGCTATCCTAACATATCTTGGAACAATTGAGAAATGTGTTGAAGTTTAAAAGGACAAGTATACTGACAATCTAAGTGAATTTGTTTAAAACTTAAAGTCTTAAAAGGTCAACGGTACTGGTGATATGTTTCAAGAAACTGATATGATCCTCGAACACGAACTCGCAAAAATATGTCTGTAAATATGTTTGTACATAGTTAATGTTTGATATTCATTTCGTAAATCAAAAGGATTTTATTTTCTTCTTAGTTTCGACCACTGATGATGAAAAACTGATTTCCAAAATCTAGAGTTGCTGAATAAAATCTAAAAAATTGAAATCGTTCTGAAAAGTTTAAAAGTTCATTAATTTGAAACTTAAAATTTGAATAAATACGTCAATTTTGTTTTAAAATGTTTAATCAAGATCATTAATTTGAACTTGATACGTAAATTGGATATTCAAGGTCATTAATTTGGACTTGATTAACTGAGATGATATTATAACTGATAAGAAGTCTAAAATTTGAAATGTTTATGTTTAAAAAAATTCAAAGTTTGAAACTGAAATGTTTATTTGAATGTTTGAGGTACTTTGAAACAGAAAGTAGATTTTTAAGGGGAGCTGGATAAACATGTTGTTTAAAGATAAAAAAAGCTCAAAGAAAGGGGGAGCATGTTGATATAAGTTTTATCAAGACAAGCTTAAGAAAAGAGAATATGATTGAAAATGATATGAAGATCATGGATGATAAAGTTATTCAAGAAATAAAGATCAGAGAATATTAAAGACTTTGGAGATTGAAGAATGATGACTACGACAACAACCAAGGGGGAGACTGTTGATTCATATGTAAGTCATCTACGTCATCGTATAACATCGAGTCTGTATTTAGAGCGTAAAGTCGAAATTTCGTATGTTGTAAGGACACTTCGCACGAAGTGACACTTCCTACAAAGTGGCACCAATTCATACGGATTGGCTAGCTCTTGTGTGAAGTGTGTGTTCCTATAAAGAGGTGTGTGCTCATTTAAATGTTAGTATCTTTTGCAACTCGGACGCTGGAGCTTTGTCCAACTGTTTCCAGGAATTGTAACGTTTGATAATCAATGAAACAGTGTTTAAATAGAAACAAACTTGTCTACAAGGTCGCCTAAGCAAATGGATTCCGCACGTTTACGTTAGGTTGCTAAATTAATGCCTGAACAGATCCGACAACAGACCTACAGTGGCATGACACGGAGTTCCTATTCTTATCATATCGGACCGAGATGGTCGGTTCGTGTCAAGGATTTGGCAATCATTTCAAAAGGCCTTTGGATCATGACTGGATCTTAGCACGACCTTTCACCCTCAAACGGACGGCCAAAGTGAAAGGACGATACAAACTTTGGAGGATATGCTATGTGCTTGTGTGATGGATTTGGGTGGAAATTGGGATACTCACATGCCTTTAGTGGAGTTCTCATATAATAACAGTTATCACATAGCATCCAAACTGCCTCGTTTGAAGCCTTATACGGACAAAAATGTTGGTCACCGCTATGTTCGGTGGAGACCAAGGATAAACAACTCATTGATCCGGAATTAGTCTAGGAGACTACGGACAAGATCTTTTAGATACATGATCATATCAAGGCGGCTCGTGACCGATAAAGAGCTATGCCAACAAACGACGGAAACCACTATCTTTTGAAGTCGGAGACAAAAGTCCCTCCTTGGAAAGGAATAGCAAGATTTGGTAAACGTGGAAAGTTGAACCCACACTACATTGGACCATTTGAAATCCTGGAAAGGATTGGAACCGTCACTTATAAGTTGAAATTACCGAACAAACTCAGCAGCGTGCATGACACGTTCCATGTGTCTAATTTCAAGAAAAGTCTTACTCAAGAAACGGTTATGATCCCAGCGGATTAGATTCACATCGAAAACAAACTCCATTTCACTGAAGAACCCATTGAGGTTACGAACTGGAAGGTCCACAAGACACAGAGAAGTCGTATTAAACTGGTTAAAGTTCATTGGAACTCACGTCACCGCCCTGAGTATACGTGGGAACGTGAAGATCAAATTAAGTCTAAGTACCCTCATTTGTTCCAAGGCTCCCCTGCAAACAGTAACACAACTTGAATTTCAGGACGAAATTCTTTTAACGGGGGGAGAATGTGACACCCGGCAAAATAATGGTAATTTCCGTACAACTTAACTACTTAATTATACAATTAACTACGTTCGTTAAGACTTAATTAATGCATGATTAGGTCACGAAAAGTCTAGCCATCATAGGACATGGTTAAACATGTCACATAATGTCATAACATTCGTCACATCGTGAGAAAACCACAAACTATGTCCAAATATGTTGGCGAAGTGCTGAAAGCACTATACACCTGAACACACTATTCATGCCAGCAAGTTCAGAAAACTGTCCGAACGAGCAACGAATGGCATGAAAACAAATTACGGATGGAATATAAATAAAAATCCCTAATTAGGGACACCAAACACAAAAACACTTTAACTTTCCGGAAAATATGTGTCGTTAAAATTCGTCCGATCCGCGCTAAATTATAACAAAATAAATTGTCTAAAACACCGAAATTCAACATTTTAAGGGTCGTAGGACTTATATATAATATTATACACCATAAATAAGCTTGGGGATATCAACAAAATATCCTAAACATAAGCTTCCGACGATACCCCATAACTGGCACAACTTGTCCGATATTGGTCCGGCGAACTAGTAAGAAGCATTTTTACCATCCTAACACCTAAAGGGATCATCCATAGAACTAGTTAAGGCTATTTCATCCATTAAATAAGTCAGATAATGTTTCTGGTATTATAGTGCATCTTTCATACAATGTCCGAAAGTGACCTGACGACCGATCTAGTGATATTTTTACCACCCGAAACTAATACCAACCATTTATTGAATTAGTTAACAATGGTTTGGCATCCGGAACATAGTTATAACATTAATCCTACAAGAATTCCTTCCATTCCCTAAACTATCCACAATTACAATTTACAAATATATACATGTAAACTTTCAAAAAAATATATAAATACCAATACCCCTCCCCCCCTTTACGGTTTTGGTGGCCCCAAGGCCACCCCAACTTGGTAATTGCAACGAATGTGAGGCATGGTGTTATAAGATCTCATATTGACTTTTATGATAATCCAAAATCTTATAATATAACTTCATCACCTTACCTCCATTATTCACCAAACATTACAAACCTCCTCATTTCCCTTTCCTATTTTCGGCAGCCCCAAGCCCCCTAAACCCTCCTCTTTGATCCATTAAACTTACCATTATAAGCTTATGAAACCCATTTCAAGACCACTCAATAAAGGTGCAAGCATGGAGGACCATTAGGGCTTCATTTGGAGCTTAATCTCTTCTTAATCTTCACATTCATCACTTGCAAAGTTGTAAGACTTTTTTCACCCATTTCTAGTTTGTTATAATATGTATATTATTAATGTACATGTTAATCCTCTTGAACAAAACAATAATCAAGGATTAAACCCTAACCCCACCTTAAAAGTACACTAAATATGATGAATAGTATATTGATTATGCTATTATGTGTTAGATGATGCTTATACATATGTTGATCTTGTTAAAGTAGGAAGATTGTATGGATGATCTTATGTGATTTAGGCTAAGAATGATGATCTAAACATCCTTATGTTTAGATCATGATAAGATCATCACCCACATAATCCTTGAAGTTCATTTTAAACATGAAAATGGTTTATGGCTAAGATAACTTTTAAAATTGATCGCGTAAGACAACAACCGCTGCGGAAACATCGGGAGTCACGTTACAGGAAACTGTTTCACAACACATGGTATTTATAGTTTCGTTTTATTGAATTAATATGTTTCATTGTTTTGAAACAAACAAACAAATACAAACAATTGTCTTTCTAGTTTTAAGGTAAGCTAAGGCCCGAGTCCATCCTATGTGTAGCATGCGTAACAATCATCATATACTAGTACCTGAAACATATGTGAAAATAAACGTCAGCATAAAAATATCTGTGAGTAACATAGGTTTTTTGTGTCAAATTCATTGCTTTGTATTCATATTGCAATTCGTGAGTCGACGAGTATGAACCTTGAAAACAAAAAGTGTTTGATATTGCAATATATTTAACCAACTTAACAAGTTGATATAAGTAAAAGGAAACCTTGTAGCCATGAATCTTGAATAAAAACATTTATTTTGTAAAACCGAGTAAGAAATCGATTTAAATGAAAACATCGTATGGTCTATATCTTTAAGTGAAAATCATTGTGTGACATCGTTTAAAAACATTTGTCCAAGTGATTTGGGTAACGCTACGATATGTAATACGATAAAAGCACTTATATATAGGAAGTACCAACGACGTATCCACCATGCTTTTATCATATTACACTCGTCTCGTTATCTAAATCACTTACCTTAAACAAGTTGTCCATTCGTCCGTGTTATAAACCATTCGTTCGTGTTATAAACCATTCGTTCGTGTTATAAACCATTCGTCCGTGTTATAAACCATTCGTCTGTGTTTTAATTGTGAAAACTGTGGTCGTTCTTTAATGAACACATTCAAACCTGTGATGACTCGCCTAGACCACCAAAGGGTCTCTTTAAATCGACTAACAAACCACCAAAGGGTTTGTTAAAATACAGTTTCTGTCGTTCCCCAAACATCCCCACAAACACCGGGAATTTTGGTAATGGGATTGACAGTCCTATGGTACCATAACATACTACTGGTCGGCTTGGCCAAAGCTAATGAATGTCATTCGTGTTATGGATAATGCACCAACACGTTGTTCACATTATTGAAATCCTATTGTATATATAAATCATTCACTTTGTGTTTTGAGAACCTGAAAATGATTTAGCACATACGAGTCACCCCAAAACATTTGCAAAACGTAAAAGAGGGGAGTTATGTACTCACTTGGGATTGCGTATGTGTTCTTGATCAATGGAATAAACAAAGCTCAAGTGTGTCCTAATGTGTTGGATAATTATGTTAGTGTGCCGGGACTTAATCGGAGGATTCGGGTAGAATGATGGCTTATAAACCAAATGAGTGTTGGAACTCACGTGATATGTTTAATAAACGTAACATTCTAATTTGGAAAAGGATCCTAAGTGATTTTGACCCGTTATGACTCGTTAAAGTAGTTTACGCTACATTAACGGGTCATTAGCGTAATTATAAGTTCGGATGGTGAAATATGTCATATGATGAGTCTTACATGCTAAATCAAGTTTGGTTATGTTATAGCATCAGTTTAGAGGTCAAAACTTTGGTTACATATGCTTAAAATCAATTTATGTGCAAAAGGGTATTTTGGTCAATTTAAAAGATCATAAAAACAACTCATCTTATAACTAATCAAACCACAAGACCATAAGGTATAACCTCAGAGGGTTATTCGCTATACAATATGGTCTTAAAAATATGTTTGGTCGAATCCTAAGATTGACCAAACGGGTCATTTTTGAAAGTCAAAGCGGTAGTCAAACCGCTCGACTTACGACCCAAATAAAGCAATAAACTAGAAGTGCAAGTTAGGCATGTTAAAACATATCTAAGTCACTTATAAAACTGATTTGGTATCAAAACTTGGAGTTTTGATACCCAAAAATAGTTTCGTGGTAAAATGCACTTATGCGCATTTTTTACTTTTAATAAATAAAACTTTGACTTGCCACTTCGCCTAGTAAACGTGGTAATCAGAAGGTACAATCACAAGGGATTAATACCTTCGTGATTACGATCACATTGCAAAGTTCAATTGTACTTTGACTTGACCAAAATAGTCAGAACCGAAAGTCAAACAGGAAGCCAAACTTTTCCACTTTTACCTCAAAATAGCTAAAATAATGAAAGAACTAGGAAGAGTACTTAGTGTATTGAAGAACACTTTTGGAACTCAAGATAGGAGGCTTCCAAAGGCTGGAAACAAGCTCAAGAAGGATAGAAAGAAGAACTTCACACTTTGCTTTGAAGTGTTTTGAAGTGGTGTGAAAAAAAGGAAGAATCATCGGGTATTTATAGTATTTTAAGATCAAGGAGGTGATGACAAGTGTCCTCAAGTGTGGATTAGTGTCCAAACATGTGTCAACACAAAATTAAGTGTGGCAAAATGAGTGCTATGTGTCAAAAATTGGAGATAGGTGGCAAACTTGGTGAAGAAGCAAAATCTTTATTAATTTTTTGACATTTTTTGCCCTTGGACTTGTATTTTCACTTGTTTGCCATTTTTAACCCCTTTAACCTAACATTTAGGTTATATAAAGGTGTTAACACATGTGTAACTTGGATTTTGTCCGGAAATGTCTTAGATGTCGGTTCGTTCGGTTGTATGGTTACGCATTTCGCAAATAACGCACAACTCTTTATCGAACACAAAAATAAACGAAATTTCTCAATGATTGACATTTTTGCATTCTTATCAATAAAATACAAGAATTTATTGAGCACAAAAGTATTTGGATTTGTACAAATGGTTCGTATCTTGAATACGGACTAATAGAGTTTCATAGTTTTTTGAAAATAGTCCCTGGGCTTGTATAAGTGTGTTTTTGTCATACCTAACCCTTCAAAACATATATCTAAATTATATAAAGGGTATTTAGGGTATATGTAGCTTATTTCCTTGTTCTGGAGTGTACGCCACATTAAACTGATTACGTTTGAGTAACAATTTACATATTACTTTTTGAAAAGTCTTTGAGAGTTCGAAATCGTGCAAGGATTGAAAATGTGCAAATCTCACAGTCTCCCCTACTTTAGGAAATTTTTTCCCGAAATATAAGTAGAAGAAACTTGTGAGAATAGATGTGTATATTTCACTTTCATTTGATCCTCTCGTTCCCAAGTAAATTATGAGCCACGTTTGAATTCCCAGCGAACTTTAACAATCGGTATTCCTTTACGTTTGAGTTTCTTGACTTCACGGTCCAATATTTCCAGAGGTTTTTCACCAAAATGCATTGTGCTCTCAACGCGAATTTCATCAAGAGGAAAGTGGAGGTTTGTATCAGCTAAACACTTTTTTAGGTTGGACACGTGGAATGTTGGGTGAATATTCCCAAGTTCAGGAGGTAGCTCAAATCGGTAGGCCACCTTTCTAATTCTCTTAACGATCTTGAATGGTCCAACATATCGTGTTGCAAGTTTTCCTATCTTTCCAAATCTAACCACACCTTTCCAAGGGGATACCTTGAGTAGGACGTGATCACCAACTTGGAATTCCAATGGCTTGTGTCGCTTGTCCGCATAACTCTTTTGACGGCTTCTAGCTGTCAAAAGATTATCGTGAATTTTCTTGACTTTGTCTGTTGTTTCTAGAATGAGTTCAGGTCCAATGAGCTGAGCTTCACCGACTTCATTCCAGCAGACAGGTGAACGACATTTTCGACCATATAGAGCTTCGAAAGGAGCTATGTAAATTGTCAGAGTGGTAACTATTTTCGTAGTAGAATTCGATCAAAGGCAGATGCGAATTCCATGTATCATCCAAGTTAATCACATAAGCTCTAATTATATTCTCAAGTATTGGTATTGTTCTTTCGGCTTGTTTATCCGTTTGAGGATTATAAGCACTGCTTAGATTTAGTTTGGTTCCCATGGCAGATTGTATCGGTTTTTCAGAAATGAGATGAGAAATGAGTGTCACGATTTGTTATGGTGTTCAAAGGTGTAACACCCCAAATCACGTAAAACAACACGCGGCGGAAACACTTGGGGAGTCACGTTAACAGATTGTTCCAACAACACGTGGTAATTAATGTTTTGTTTTATTGAATTATCGAATCACATTGTCTTGGAATATCGGAAATGAAATACAATTAAATTGTCTTTCAAATTTTAAAATCGCTAAGGCCCGAGTCCATCTTATATATAGCATGCAGCCACAATCATCATGTAAATAAACCTGAAACATATGTGATAATAGGTACGTCAGCATAAAAATGTCTGTGAGTAACATAGGTTTTGTTATTCAGGTTCATGGCTTAGGATTTTTAAGAAGAGAACATATATTTTCAAAAATAGCCATGAATGCTCGCAAAAAGTTTAGTATTCAATATACTTTGCCTTTTATGATAAAAAGAGTTTGTAGTATATACGAGATACACTTTGGTTTTGAAATAACAATATATATAGTATATCAAACTATATACCTTAGCTTTGAAATTAGTTGAATTACTAGTATATTAAAATATACTTTTGAAAAGCTAGATTTGGTAGTATATAAAATGTACTTTGGTTTGAGAACAAGTGAATCGGTAGTATATCAATATATACTTTGGTAAACAATAAGAGTATCGATAGTATATCGAAATATACTTTTGTTTAAGAACAAGAGATTTGGTAGTATATCAAACTATACTTTGGAAAATAATACCACATTGATAACATATCAAACTATGCTTTGGAAGTATATCGAAATATACTTAATTGTGATTTGGTAGTATATCATACTATACTTTGGTTTAGGGAAATCAATAAAAGATAAGTTTTTATGGCTTAGTTAGAAAACCTTTGTAAAACATACATTGTGGTCGTTTAGCAATACATTCGAACCTGAGTATATCAAACTATACTTTGGTGACTATAGATTTACCACGAAGACAAAATCTATTTGGTTTAAACTTGGTTTCTGACATTCCATAAAACAGGAATGGGGTGTCAAATCCTATAGCGCTATATCATACTACCAATCGGCTTTATCATTGTTAGTGAATGTATAAAAGAATTACGCACCAACAATAGTCTCACAAACTTCAAGAATCGTTATTTAAGCCATGGATAGCAGTTTCAAATCGTTATCAGATATAGTACTATGTATAAGAAATCATATAGCATTGAAAAACGTGAAAATAGTGAATAGGAACATATGAATCACCCCAAAACATTTGAAAACGTAAAAGAGGGGACTATGTACTCACTTGGGGTTGCAAAATATCCTTGAATCAAAGATTAAACAAGCTCAAATGTCCGAGAAGTCAAACGTGTCCAAGAATCGGATAACTATGTAAATATCGGGACTTTAAAAGGAAGATTCGAATATAATGAAATCTTATAAACCAAAGGAGTGTTGGAACTCATATGAAATGGTTTAATAAAGTTAACATTCTGATTTGGAAAGACGTTATGACTCGTTAAGGTAGTTTATGCTCCTTTAACGGATCATTTACGTAAATACGTGTTCGGATGGTTAGATATGTCCTATAATAAGTCTTATATGCCAAAACATGTTTATTAATGTTGTAACATCAGTTTATATGTTAATATATTGATGACATATGCTTAAAATTGATTTATGCGCAAAAAGGGCGTTTTGGTCATTATTAAAGACATAATAAGCGACTTATCATAATACTAACCAAACGACGCGACCATAAGGTATAACCTTAGAGGGTTATTGTAGGAACGTCCACGATTAGCACAGGAACCTAACTTTATTATCTATTGTCTGATTAGGCGGGAGCTAATGACAAGTTAATCAAATAACAAGAATTACTCGTTTAATTGTTGTTTTCATTGATCTAAAGTTCAATACATTCGATATCCGGATCCGACAGAGCTTCGCCGTCTCTGTGCCAAAATATCTCTTTGTTACGAATGAAATCCCAAGGCACCTATATATAGTTGCTAAAGTTCGCTGGAGAAAAGCCTTAAGTTTGCCCGAACTTGACTTCTCACATGAAGTCTCAAGCGAACTTGACTAAACACTTACTTAAATACGCCTTGTTTCACCTATTCTATACAGATTCGATACAAGACTATTATTATGCACCAATAGACTCCCTCTTGGATATCTACTTTGTCTTGTTCGGTCTTCAGAAACTCTCATTTATTCCAGACTCGTTCTCGTGTAATGACAAAGGCAACAGACATATGCACCAACAGACTCCCCCTTGGATGTTGCCGCAGTCATCTACTTTCATAGACATCTTTGACATCCTTTAACAGTAATCATCTTCAAGTGACATAGTCTTCTTTGAATGTCTCGTAATCATCATACATCAAATAAGTTCCTGAGTCCTTATCTTTTTCCTTGAATAAGCATTAAACTTTATGATCTTCAAACGTTCTCTTTTCTTCAATTTAACTTGATAAAACTTTAATCTCAGCTCCCCCTTGCTGTGAGCTATGCTCCCCATAGCTTTGAGCTTTATCTTCAATCACGTTTCATCCTGCTCCCCCTAAAACTTTACTTCCTGTTTCAAAGTTTTTGGGAATTCAAATAAACATTTCAGATTCTGACTTTGAAATTTTGTACCTCTTGTATTACATACCACCTGTACAATACTTGTACTTCAAATTTTAATCTTCATTTTTCAGATATTTCAAGTTTAAATTAATGATCTTGAAAAACTTTACGTTGAAAACCTTCAACTTTCACATTTTATCATTTGATTTGTGAAAATCCACTTAGTTGATCAAGTCCACGTTAATGACCTTGATTAACCAAATATGTCAACCAAGTCCAAGTTAATGACCTTGGATAAACCCGTTGTGAACAACTGATATTATCTTCAATTTTAAAGATTCAAATTAATGAACTTTTTCTTACCAGACTTCAATGATCCGTTCTCCAACATTGGCTCATTGAAAATCTTTTTGGATTTAAAAAGTAAGCAAAGTATTTACAGAATTTTTAACAAGTAAAGTAAACTACGTACAAACATATTTACAGACATATTTTTGTGAATTTGCGTCTAAGGATCATATCAGTTTTATTGAGACATATCACCAGTACCATTGACCTTTTTGAGACTTTAAGTTTTAAACTCGTTTACCTAGATTGTCGATATATTTGTCCACTTAAACTTCATCACGTTTCTCAATTGTTCCAAGATATGCTAGGTAAGAATTATGAAAACTTGACTTAACTGTGTTTCCCATTTCTTGAATATACTCCCGAATCCAGATTCCCTAGATTTCATCTAACATGTGAGTATAGCATAATTGATATCTGTATTTGGGTTATGCGAGGCCTTGAGAGCTCAGGTTAGTACTGCCGTACAGACAAAGAGATGAAGGCTCGTCTTTCAGGTGTGTTCCACTTAAGGAATCTTTTCAGCATTGCAAATGATTAGATCTTTCGATTCTTTCAAGTTTTGCATGCTATTTGGGGTTTTTAACAAAAGCATTATAGAAGTTCTAGGCTATTGCTTCCGCAAAATCAGAAGAACTTGTATAATACCCCAGATATCAATCATCTATAAAGACCTCGTATCTCATAATCAGGCAACCCTTCAATCGAAATTTCGGAGTACTAAGTCCATATATCCGAGATATGTTAATCCACGAGATTAAGAGTTGAAAAATTTAGTTTAAATCCCGGAAACAATTTACTGAACTTGTAAAGCCTATCGACACATCCTCAGTAAGACTCGTTTATCACTTTTAAACATTACAATTCTTTAGCATGCTGTGATAGTCCACTGATGTACTATCATTTCCTTTTTGACAACAAATTCTTTTTGTCTTTTTTTTTTTTTGTACTTTTTCAATATTTTTTGAATTTTCAACATTTTCATATGGTTTTGATTTTCAACAAATTTTTAAATTTTCTTACTCCCCCTAAAATCAAAAACATATTTTTGGATTTTAGATATTAACAAATTCTATTCGAAAAGAAAAGAAAAAAAATGTAACAAACCAATGTGGATCCCGTGACCTCGTCGTCTGATCCTTTTTCTCAATCCTGTATCTGCAATTGTTTAACAAACAGTCATTAAACTCATTTACCACTTGTAAAAGTAGTTTGAACATATAAGACTTTGAAATCAGTTTTTCTTTTCAACGGTGTGGATTTTCATAATTTTGACTTTTTTTTCAAAATTTCTTCTTAACTACTCCCCCTAAAAATGACAAAGATTTTAACATTTTAAATAAGTTAAAAATTATGAAGCTCCTCAATCCTGAATCAACTTTGATAATCTGGATCTTGGAACTCCTGCACATGAAAGGATTTAGTTAAAAAGTTCAACCCAAGCCTTCTTGGTCTTGGCTTTTGGATATAACTCCTCATACACCTCTTCGTAATCACTTTCGTATGCTCTTTGATAAGCATATTCAACCTCACAACCTTCAAACTCACAATCAACTTTACTTTTATCTTTCTTGATTGATTTGACATTTTCGGTTTTTATCACAAACAACCTTCACTTTTTCAGGTGATTTCTTTTTAGCAATCCAAGCTTGAGAATTAACTCTAGCTTTCTTGATATAAAACCTAGAATCATTGTTTGACTTTGAATTCTCTCCTTTTTGAAAAATTGAATTTTCAAATTTTGATTCATTTTTAGGTTTTATTTCAATATTGGATTCAACCTTACGTTTCATTTCTTTGATGTCAACGTTTCTTTTTACAATCCTGATTTGATCATTTTCAGATTGCTTTTGTTTTACCTCTCTTGAAACTTCTTTTCTTCGGGGATACACATGCTTAGACTTCGGACATTTGCGAGCAATGTGACCAACTTCATTGCATTTGAAGCAGTCCGAGTGTCATGAACCTGTCCACTAGTGGGTTTTACTCCACTTGCAGACTTAGCCTTGTCCTGAAGTTCCTTTTCTTTCTTGAAATCATCGTTTGACTTCTTACCGATCAAGCATTCTTCTTGAACCGTGCTCGTTCCGTACACAAACTTTATGTTCTTACCTTTGTATTCCTGGAACGTTGACTTCTGATTCTTCTTCGGTTCATCTTCAGCTTCTTCCAAACCTAAACCTGCTCTCCTGTTCTCAGGAAAATCACCACCGTTTCTATGGTAGTTGTTAAAATTCCGTTTCGGTTTAGAATAAAACTTCTTTTCATTTTTCTCGAGATCAACTCATGAAACTTCCACAAGTTTAAACAGTTTATCGATTTGATCTTCTTTCACATTCTGAATCGGAAAGCTATAATTGAAATATAATCTATCAGATTCCTTAACCTTGTACATGACAATGTTAGGATCATCACTTAGATCATTTTCTGATGATGTATCGTCACTTTCAGATTGTGAACCAGAACTATTTGAACTCGAGTTGGCGCTTTTAAAGCTGCCGTTATCAGAATCATTTCCCAAACATTTTTTATCACATCTTTTATCACCATTATCATCATTAGATTTTGTAAAGTCTACGTCAATGTTCTCAGGCAATTTATCTTTCTTTTCTGAAAGAAGTAAAAGATTAAATGCCTTTTCAATATCATCATCTTTCTTGCAGCAGTAACTTGCAAGAAATGGTGGAGGAACACTTCCGTACACTTTACGCTTTGAATTATCAACATTTTTCTCTGACTTGATCGTAGGAAGAATGTGATCAATGACGCATGTGTTTGTGGTGTAACTTTTTAACAATTGTCTGACTCTTTCTGTTGCAATTTTCATTTCGTGAAACTCACGCTTTGTCTCAGCAATTGTATTCATGTACATGTTAATTGCCTTTTGTTTTTTCAATAACTGTGGCATTTAACATGGTGACAACGCTCGTTGAGTTCACTGTTAGCTCTTTCGACATGTTTATATTTCCCTGATATTTTATCATAAGCTTCTTTTATGGTTCTGTAATCATAATAAAGTTTTTATTATGTTCAGTCAATTCTCTTATGACTTTGACTTTATCCAGACAGGGTTCACAAGGACTTGCGCACTTTGTGCAAGGTTTTTCAATCTCCACAACTTTCACAACTTTCTTTTCAGACATGCTTACCTCTGCTTTTACCTTTTCAGCTTCTGCTTTCAACTCTTCTTGTTTTTGCATCTCAAGGTAAGCTATTCCTTCTTCCTCTGTTTGTTGTGTGTATCTTTCCTGAACTGCATCCTCCAGAACAGCTTCTTCCTCAGCTCTCTGCGTCAATGCTTCTTGAATAGCATTTTCGATAGCAGCATCCATAAATGATGTCTCAGATTCATTCACAACCTCTGCCATCATAGCAACACCAGTCTTCTTTTCGATGTATTTGTTCCAATCAAAACCATCATCTTCATGATTGGCAACAAAAGCTTGTTCAGCTTTCTTTGCATGTTTATCTTCAACTTCAACTTGTGTTCTATTCGAATATGATTTGTATTGCAGCGCTTTCTTGTAATATCCGTTACCGGTTCCAAAAGGGTTTTGGTTTCCACTAGCTTCTTGGTTATGGCATTCACGTTTGAATTGCCCTTTTTATCGACATCTGAAACAAGTAACTTTCGTTTTGTCGAAACCAAGTTTATTGTTTGAATTACCAATATCCCTTCCAGTGAGTGCTACAAATTTTGAAACTCTCTGGATAATCGATGCTAAGGACCATTTGATGTCCATCGGTTCCAACTCTTCCTCATCTACCTGATCGTGATCCTCAGCTGTCATTTCAGGATTTCCGATCTTTCCAGCAACAAGACTTTCATACGATTCTAGAACTGTAGCAAGAAGTGCTATGTGCTGTTTTGCAACTTTTTCAGGAAACACATTCTTTAAATCTACTACTATGTTGCATTTAAAAACATTTGAATTAGAAGTGGATTGGCTTGTCTGATGAGATTGACTTTGAGAAGAAGAATTTGAACCAACATATGAATAACCAGTGTTTGGAGAATACTGATTTTGTGACGAATGATCGGATGTATTCATGTTTGCACTAAATGCCGTTTGGATTTTTGGACTTTGAATTGGAGTATCTAGAACACCACCTTTGTAATAAACTCCGACATCCTGATCAACATTAGTGTTTTTGGATTTTGCAATCTTCATCAATTCCATTTCATGACCTTCAAGTTTGTTAATGAAAGATGACAACTTAAAATGTCTCCACGATGGACTATTCTTTAAAATCATCAGATACGTTGTCCATTCTCCTTCTGGAAGTGCATCGGCTAGCTTCTCAATTTGCTCTTCGTTAGTTCTCTTGATATCATGTCGTATCTGGACCATGAGGTGACAATATCTATCAATCATTTGCTTCATTGTCTCTCCTTTGATGATCGTGAAGGTCTCAAATTCTTTCTTTATCAAAGCCTTTTTACTTTTGATCATTTCATCACTTCCTTTGAATTTTTCGCAAAGAGAATTCCATAATTCTTGAGAAGTATCATATTCTGGTAATAATATCAAGATATCTTCTTTGACAGATTGTTGTATCAAGCTGATCATCTTCTTTTCAGCAACATATTTCTCTTTGTCAATCACTGAAAACTTGTTCAGTGGAAGATCTTGATCACGTTCATCTTTGGGCCATGTATAACCATCTTCAATCGCAACCCAGCTGTTGATTTAATTCGCTTGAATCCAATTAACAAACTTTTCTTTCCATCCCTCGAACTCGTCCATACTCTTCAACTTCGGTGGTTTCTGAGTTGTTCCCATTTCATTATCGAGGTTCATCTGATTAACCGCAATTGAATTTGATGTTGAGGCTTGAGCTACTCAAGCTGCAAACGCGTTATAGAAATCTTCCATTTTGAAAATTGAGACACGTACGCTGAAAACCACGTTAAAACTTTGAAAAATATTAGAACTACTACAAGTTCGGTCGAACTTGTGGTTGAAAGATGAAAATTTTCAGTTTTTATCACTTATACTCAAGTTCGGTCGAACTTGGTATTTCTTTTGAGAAAAAAATCACACTTCGAGTGGACTTGTGTAAGATTTCAAGACAAACACTTAAGTTCGGTCGAACTTAGGTAATATTTCAATGAGTTCGTCAAGTTCGGGCAAACTTGTGAATAAAATTCAACGAGATTCGATCAAGTGCGGTCGAACTTAACCAAAACTATTGAAATATCCTTCAAGTCCGAGCGAACTTCTCACAAAAATCTTGAAAATTCTATCAAGTTTGGTCGAACTTGATGTTAAGTTCGGCCATGACTTGCTCCAAAAACATGGTTTTTGCAACTTTTTGATGTCAAAACGTTTGAATTTGATGTCCAAACTTGTTATTAGTGTGTTTTACATGACATATTCAAAATTGAATAGAATTTGTCCGTGAATTCTTCATTTTTGTTCAAAAGTTAAGAAAAGTAGAAGAATGGAGATGAAATAGAGAGATTCTTATATTGATTTCAACAAATTCAAGTATCCAGGCTCTGATACCACTTGTAGGAACGTCCACGATTAGCACGGGAACCTAAATTTCTTATCTATTGTCCGATTAGGTGGAAACTAATGACAAGTTAATCAAATAACAAGAATTACTCGTTTAATTGTTGTTTTCATTGATCTACAGTTCAATACATTCGAGATCCGGATCTGACAGAGCTTCGCCGTCTCTATGCCAAAATATCTCCTTGTTACAAATGAAATCTCAAGGCATTTATATATAGTTGCTGAAGTTCGCTGGAAAAGAGCCTTAAGTTCGCCCGAACTTGAACTAGTCAAGTTCGGCCGAACTTGACTTCTCACATGAAGTCTCAAGCGAACTTGACTCAACACTTACTTAAATACGCCTTGTTTCACCTATTCTATACATACTCGATACAAGACTATTACATAGACATTCTGCACTAATAGACTCCCTCTTGGATATCTACTTTGTCTTGTTCAGTCTTCAGAAACTCTCGTTTATTCCAGACTCGTTCTCGTGTAATGACGAAGGCAACAGACATATGCACCGTTAGTTATTCCCTATACAACTGTGGTCACAAATATGTGTTTGGTCGGATCCTAAAATCGACAAAATGGGTCGGATTCAAAAGTCAAAGCGGTGGTCAATACCGCTCGACTTACGACCCTAAATAAACACTAAACTAAAAGTGACGAGTTAGACATGTCAAAACATGTCTAACTAAGTTACAAAAAAGTTTTGGTATCAAAACTTAGTTTTTTGATACCCGAAAAATAGTTCCGTCATAAAACGCACATTGCGCATTTTTTACGGAAACTTTGACTCGTCACCTCGACTAGTAAACGTGGTAATCAGTAGGTATGATCGCTAGGGATCATAACCTTTGTGATTACGATCACGTTGGAAAGTTCAATTGAACTTTGCTTTAACCAATTTATGGTCAAAGCCCAAAGTCAAACATTGTTTGACATTTAGCTTGAAATAGCTAAAAAAATTAAATAAACAAGACTAGGAGAGAGCACTTACTTGTGTTTGAAGAAGACTTGAAGAGTTCAAGAATGATGAATGCTCAGTTAGGAAGCCTCCAACAATGTGGTAGCCTCCAAGTAGAGTAAGGGAGAAGAAGAAGTGAATGAGCAAGTTGGAAGTGATGGATTATGCACCTATTTATAGTTGTGGATGATGCACAAGATCATTCCAAGTGTTAGGAGGCTTCAATAGATGATAACAAGTGTCCTAACATGTGTCTAGTAGTTTAGAAGCCCATGGTTTCGAATTGATGGGTTTTGGAAGCTTGGAGTGGCCATCAAGCAAAAATTACATAGCTGGCAGCCCCAACCTAAGTTACGGTCTGGCAACCGTAACCTGCGGTCGGGCTAGGCTGATCACACTTCACATGTTTCAAAAGTGTCAGACAGGCCCCTGCACTTGTTTTAAGGTGTTTTTTGACGCGTTTAACCCCCGTTAACCCAAAGTTTAGGCTTTATAAGGATGTTAAAGCATAGGGGACTTGAATTATGCCCAAAAATATCATGGATGTCGGTTCGTTCGGTTGTACGGTTGCTTTTTCGCTTAATTATGACGAACGCTTTAATTAACGGTGTAACGAAAGGTAGTTTTGCATTCCTATCACTAAAATACAAGATCTTAATGATTACAAAAATTTTTGGATGTGCGTACATGTTCCGGATAACGATATACGCGAATCGGCATAGTTTTGCAGAATTTCCAAAATAGCCCCTAAGCTTGAATAAACTAGTTTTTGCCATACCGAACCCTTCAAAACTTATTTCTAAGTTATGTAAACGATATTTAGGGTATGTTTCGCTTATGTCATTGTTCCAGAGTGTACGTCACGTTAAACTGATTACGTTTTCGTAACAGTTTACGTATAACTTCCAGAAAGGCTTTGAGGGGTCGAGATTGTACATGGACTATAACATATGAATGTCACATGTAACTATACAATTCCCGAGAATGAAACTAAAGATTTCATTGGATTTTAATTTGTTTGGAATTGTATGATGGTTGAAGTGGCACGAGTGTCACAGTCTCCCCTGCTTTTGGAAATTTCATCCCGAAATTTAATTTAGAGGAAACTTGTGAAAACAAATGTCAGTGTATCGCTTTCAAATGATCCTACGTTCCCTGAGCAAAACTCTGGGCCATGTTTGGACTCTCAGCGAGCATTGTTAGTCGTAGTCGTTTATTGTTTGTAGTAATGAGTACAGATTCGAAACTCTAAACTTCAGTCCAATAAGTAGGTGTATGACACCTTTGATTGTACCGAGCCTCTGAAGAGGGTTATGTAAATGTCAAAATGACATTCTTGTTTGTAGAAGAACTAAAAAGAGCGTGATCTTGAGTCTGATTTCCGCAAAATGAAAGGGAGAATGTTTATAGAGGTTTCCCATGAAGACTAGTACAGGAAACTTGTGTGTGCTCGAAATTGGAGTTGCAGAGTGAAAGATTAAAACAACATTGGTCAAGGTCCAGAACTTTTAGTAACTTAAATAACGCCACGCTTGCAATGTAATAAGGAACACTTAAATATAGGAAGTACCAGCAGCGTATCCACCATGCCCTCATTACATTGTTCTCGTTTCGTTATTCTTATTACTATAGGTTCTTACACATGACAAAACTTGTTGTAGTTTCTATGCACTGAATTATATAATTATGTATGCATCCATAATTACACAATCCCTTGCATAGTCCGCACAGTTCATTTTGTGATGTGCAGGGGAAAAATCAAACAAATAAACATATGATGACTCGTCTTAGACCACAAAAGTGCCTTTTTAATTAGATCAACGAATAATCTTTTTAAATAGACAATAAAGTCTTTTAACTAGATCATCACATGATCTCTTTAATTAGAATAGTACTTTGGAATCCAAAGGTCTAACTATTGCATAGAAAAGCCCTTAAGGATTGAAAATAGCACTTTGGATATCTTTCTAAGGACCTAACATATGAAGATATGGAAGGTTCTATAAGGATTTGGATAGTAATTGTTTTGAATCATATAACCGTTAACTTGTACATACGTATTAAAGCACACAAAGAATCCAATCAAGGACTCCGGATTGCACTTTAATCATCCACAAGAATCGAACTATGAATCTAGGAAGATCCTATAAGGATTTAGGATTTGTATAGCGAAAATGTTTTGGAAATCATGTACTAGATGTACTATGAAATCAAAGTATGTGTAATGTCATGAAAATACGAAAGTAGTCATAGGCACATCGACATATTGCATAAGACCAATTTAGGACTTATGAAAAGTACCCTTAGGTATCCAAGCAAGGATTTAAAGTGGTACTTCGAGTATTTGTTAAGAGTTATGACTTGTACCTTATACTTTGTTTCTTAGAAGAAACGTGTGCATAGGATTTTTGTGGAGATTGCGAAGGATCACAAAATAGAAGAAACTACGAGAGTAGTTTGATTTGCAAGGAATCATATCCTTGGTGTCAGTATTGTAGTGGTATGTCACACATACACGTAATCGTACTGGTTTTGTAAATAAATATAGAAATAAAAATATTATATATAAACCAACCGAAATGTTTCAAGATTTTTGGATATCACAAAGTGAAAATGTAAAAGTTTAAATGTTCACAGCCGCATCATCAATAGCACGAGTCTCGTTAGCATTTATGTTAAATGCTCATCCACGGGCTGGACTTGCATTAACAAGCTTCGGGCAATTGTTTAGATAGTGAGTAAGATCACCACAGTTGTAGCACGATCCAGGTGGATATGGTGCTTGAGCAGCAGCAGGGTTTGCGTTTACTTGATTTTGGGTGTTGGTAGCAAAACGACATGCATTGACCAAATATCCCAATCGTCCACAATGGGTACATTTGCGACATGGTGTTTGATTTAAATGATGGCGATTGCATTTGTTGCACAGAGGTGCGATGCCAACATAAGTTTTCTTTGCACGAGGTTGTGCTTGTTGGTTTGGAGCAACTTGATCGTTCTGAACAACTAATGCAAAGTTTCGTGAAGCCATACGCTTCTTTGATTTCTTAGAGGAGTCAGTCTGGTTTTCCTTTGGTTTTTCTTAGGTAGTCGTGTCCGATGGTTTCTTGTCGCCTTTACGGAAAAGTTTACCCTTCTTGATTTGAGATTCAGTTAGGGTAGCAGATAGCTCAATGGCCTGTCTAACTGTAGCGGGATTGCTACCAGTGACTATGCCCTGAATTGGGTCAGGGAGGCCATCAATGTATTTTTCAATTGCCTTATCCAAAGGCGTAACCATGGTAGGACATAACAGACTTAGTTCCTCATAACGATCAATGTAGGCTCGATGTTCACCACTATCTTGTTTAAGATCGTAGAATTCACAAGTGTCCTTTGCTCATGACGTGGGCAGAACTCTTTAATCATAAGAGCTCGAATTTCTTCCCATGTCTAAGATAGTGCTACATTAACACCTCTATCCCTCATGATCCCGTTCCACCATGTAAGTGCTCTCTTTTGAAAAACACTTGAAGCAAACTCTACTTTTCACTTGTTCGGACACTGAACATGGCGGAAAGTGCTTTCGATACTCTCAAACCATTGTAGGAGCCCAGTAGCTCCCTCAGACCCAGTGAAGTTGAGTGGTTTGGCCGAGTTGAATTGTTTAAAGTTGCACGGAGTAGGGGCATTGTTGTTGTTATTGTTTTGATAAGCTTGATTGAGTTGGGTCACATGGTTTGGGAGTACAGTAGCCATTTGCTGAGCGATTAAAGTTGCCATTTCGGCGTCTTGAGTAGTGTTGCGACGAGAAGGCATTCTAAAAGAGAAAGGGAATCACGAGAGAAATCGAGTGAGATTGATATTGGATAGTCGAAATGAATTGTTAAAAATATCGATGAAGTGTAAGGATTGTGATCATTTGTTCGTTACTTAAAACAAACAAACAACACAGTGATAAATCAAAGTAAATGGGTCTTTATAATGTATCGCGAAGACATGCTTTAGCCTATAAGTGAATACTCACCCCAAGAGTTCCCACGTAAGAGTGACTGGTCCTATAATGCGGATTTGTACGAACACTCTAGCATTAGACAGAAACCTCAGGGTACAGGCATCCACCCTTCTGGATTGCATGTGTTCACATTATTAAAGCCCAAATTTGACGAGATTTTGAAAACTTTGAAGGCGTAAAGCATAAAAACAAATCATCTAAGGAGAGATGATTTCTTGTGAAATTTTGGAAAAATTTTTACTTTCAAAAGATGTATCATGCTTTGTTTTTTGGTAATCACCTAAGGATAGGTGATGGTAGTGTATTAAGAATCTAAACGTAAGTTTACTTGCGTTAGGGTCCTAGGAAGGTTATAGACTAGGTCAAAGCATTACTAATAACCTAATTCACTATAACCAGTGCTCTAAACCAATCCGTAATACCCCAAATCACGTAAAACAACACACGACAGAAACACTTGGGGAGTCACGTTAACATATTGTTCCAACAACACGTGGTAATTAAAGTTTTGTTTTATTGAATTATCGAATTACATTGTCTTGGAATATCGGAAATGAAATACAATTAAATTGTCTTTCAAATTTTAAAGTCGCTAAGGCCCAAGTTCATCCTATATATAGCATGCAGAGACAATCATCATGTAAATAAACCTGAAACATATGTGAAAATAGGTACGTCAGCATAAAAATACCTTCGAGTAACATAGGTTTTGTTATTCAGATTCATGGCTTAGGGTTTTTAAGAAGAGAACATATATTTTCAAAAATAGCCATGAATGCTTGCAAAAAGTTTAGTATTTAATATACTTTGCCTTTTTGATAAAAAGAGTTTGTAGTATACAGGAGATATACTTTGGTTTGAAATAACAATATAGATATATATCAAACTATATATCTTAGTTTTGAAATTAGTTGAATTACTAGTATAATAAAATATACTTTTGAAAAGCTAGATTTGTTAGTATATAAAATGTACTTGGTTTGAGAACAAATGAATCGGTAGTATATCAAAATATACTTTGGTAAACAATAAGAGTATCGATAGTATATCGAAATATACTTTTGTTTAAGAACAACAGATTCGGTAGTATATCAAACTATACTTTGGTAAATAATGTCATATTGATAGCATATCAGACTATGCTTTGGAAGTATATCGAAATATACTAAATTGTGATTTGGTAGTATATCAAAATATACTTTGGTTTAGGGAAATCAATAAAAGATAAGTTTTCATGGCTTAGTTAGAAAACCTTTGTAAAACATACATTATGGTCGTTTAGCAACACATTCAAACCTGAGTATATCAAACTATACTTTGGTGACTATAGATTTACCACGAAGGCAAAATCTATTTGGTTTAAACTTGGTTTCTGACATTCTATACAACAGGAATGGGGTGTCAAATCCTATAGCGTTATATCGTACTACCAATCGGCTTGATCATTGTTAATGAATGTATAAAAGAATTACGCACCAACAATAGTCTCACAAACTTTGAAAATCGTTTTTTAAGCCATAGATAGCAGTTTCAAATCGTTATCGGATATAGTACTATGCAAAAGAAATCATATAGCTTTGAAAAACGTGAAAATAGTGAATAGGCACATATAAATCACCCCAAACATTTGGAAAATGTAAAAGAGGGGACTATGTACTCACTTGGGGTTGCAAAATATCCTTGAATCAAAGATTAAACAAGCTCAAATATCCGAGAAGTCAAACGTGTCCTAGAATCGGATAACTATGTAAATATCGGGACTTTAATCGGAAGATTCGGATAGAATGAAACCTTATAAATCAAATGAGTGTTGGAACTCATATGAAATGGTTTAATAAAGTTAACATTCTGATTTGGAAAGATTCCTAAGTGCTTTTGACCCGTTATGACTCGTTAAGGTAGTTTATGCTACTTTAACGGATCATTTATGTAAATACGTGTTCGGATGGTTAGATATGTCCTATGATAAGTCTTATTTGCCAAAACATGTTTATTAATGTTGTAACATCACTTTATATGTTAATACATTGATTGCATATGGTTAAAATTTATTTATGCGCAAAAAGGGCGTTTTGGTCATTATTAAATACATAATAAGCGACTTATCATAAAACTAACCAAACGACATGACCATAAGGTATAACCTTAGAGGGTTATTCCCTATACAACTATGGTCGCAAATATGTGTTTGGTCGGATCCTAAGGTCGACAAACGGGTCAGATTCGAAAGTCAAAGCGGTGGTCAATACCGCTCGACTTACTACCCTAAATAAGCACTAAACTAAAAGTGACGAGTTAGACATGTCTAAACATGTCTAACAAAGTTATAAAAAAGTTTTGGTATTATGTGAAATTAGGGTTCTAGTTTCTATGCAAATTATACTTCTGGTAGCAGTGAAGTCGTAGCAATTTCGTTTTGAATTGTGTTTGACCTACATAGCCACTTCACCTTTGAATGTTGATCAGTGTGTTCATTAATTTGATCTAAGAAAACTGAAACTTCTTCTTTGGGGTACATTTAAATTCCAGAGATAATTTTCTTTTAATTTGATCTAAGGCGCTTAAAAAGCGATGGCGCGAGATAAGCAGGGTACACTCACCATTTTTAGGGGTTTAAAACATGTTTTAGGATGGTTTAAAAGGCGCGTGCCTTAGGAAATTGTGGCGGCTGGAAAAACACCTCAATGATCACGTGCTTTCCGTTGCATTTGAAACTTACATCAGTATTTTTCAAGTTATAAATAATCAACCATTAAATTTTTTCAATTAAGAAACAAGTGACTCAAAGTTGGTGTTCATATTGTATATTGACATGTTTGTTTAGACATTCAATTTAGTTTCTAGGCAATCAATTGTTGATTTTAACATTCAACTTGATGTAGTTTGCAAGTCGTTATCTCTATTCGATTTGATGTAGTTTGCAAGTCGTTATCTCGATTGTTGATTTTAAAGTTTAATGTGATGTAAATTTGTAATCTTTGGAAAATTGTTTGATATTTAGGCAGTATTTATGGATGAACGATTCTTGCATTTGCTACATTGAAAGAGAGTTCTTACAACAAGTTTCGATCGAGAATGTAATGCAACATTTTCAAAAGATGAAACCTCGTAGGGAATAACTGTAGGTATGTTTTTTTATTCGTAAAGACTGTCTTATTTATGTTACGTGTTTTTAAATTTTATCATGACGATGTTTTTTTTCACTATCGTATCGTATTTATTATTACGTGATGAATCTTACCTGACCGGAACCATCGAACCGACCTGTATTTTTTTATTTCCGGGAATATTGTCACAACTGTGCCTTCAGTTGTCATTATCAAATCCCGAACAATTTCATAAGCAATAAAAACTTGTGTTTTATTCATTGAATTATGAAATTTATCCATAACAATTGCACAATATCAATCCTTATTCAAAATCGAGCTCTTAAACAATTTCTAGAAAGTTATACGTAAACCGTTACGTAAACGTAATCAGTTTAATGCAACATATATTCAGGAATATTGACATAAGCAAAACATACCCTAAATATCCTTTACATAACTTAGAAATACGTTTTGAAGGGTTTGGTATGTCAAAAACAAGACTATTCGATCACAAGGACTATTTACGACAGATTACGAAAGTTTGCCGATTCTCGTAGCGACGCTGATGTGCACAAAATGCAACATATAAATTACATCAAACGAGGCATAAAACCAACCCTTTTTCAGTACTAATGTTGGGAAAAAGCACGTTTCTTTTTTCCTTTTTAATTTATAGGACTAAAAGAGCTTAAACGAATAAAAGAAGCACATTAGCGGCAAAAACCAACACAAAATACACGAAGAAGAAATAAAGTGACATGCCCGGCCCCTCGGCAGCATCCCAAGAACAAAAACAAGAGAAACAGAAGCTGACCACGGGGCCGTGCCCAGCTCGCCACGCCCCATGCTCATCATCACCACGCCCCGTGCCCAGCTCACCACGCCCCGTGCCTAGCATCAAGCTCTGCAGAAAAAGACAAATTGTTTATTTCAAGCCACCATGGGTCGTGTCCAGCCCACCACGGGCCATGGTCAACTCTAAGATTCGCAAGTACATTGACCACGGGGCCGTGCTCGGTCACCATGGGGCGTGTTCGTACAAGACCTGACACCTGCAGTTAATAAAGGAAGAGAAATTGGTCACCACGGGGCCGTGCCCAACGGGCCCGGGGCCGTGGTCAGGGCTCTGTTCTGGATATAAATAGAGGTGCTTGGTTCCCTTCAAAAGGCATCCCTTGGCAAACCACTTTCTCTCCCACTTTGCCTACTATTTCTTAATGATCTCATTGATTTACTCATTCGTGTCTTTATGGTCTATAGAAAGCGCGTTAACTAACCCGATAGGGGGTTAGAAGTGTGGTTTGGTAAAATACTTGTCTCGTTCAGTGATAGATCCTGCGAGGACTTGGCTCAAACTTACTAGGACCTCCTTCAATGCCCCAAAGGTATTGGATGGTCGGGGTGCGAATAGTTTGAACCCCTCATATGTAAACTACTATCAATATTTTAAACCGGCTACTTGGGATTGTATCCCTGCTGACTCAAACCACTTATCCGAGGGTAACGTCACCTTCAAAAGAGGGGCCTACCACTTTTCGTATTAATAACTTATTTAATTATCTTCCAATATTCAGACCCTTTGGGATAGTATCACTGCTGCCTCAAACCACAGGGTTGAGGGTAACGTCACCTTCAAAAGAGGGGCCTACTACTATAACTAAGATAATCACTTAAAAAGTCCGAAAGTGCGAAAATCATCAAAGGATACATTAAAGATGAGTTGGATCAAAGTGATTCTATCTTGTCTATCTTTTCTTTCATTTTATTTATCTTCTTAGTTTTAGTTTTAATTTTATGTTTAAAAACTTTTATAAAAAATTTAGATTGATTAGACGTTAACGATAAACTGGTACTAAAAGCTCTTGTGTCCTTGGACGACCTCGGTATCTTACCAACACTATACTACGCTCACGATGGGTACACTCGCCCAAGTGTGTGCTTAGTGTTAGTACAATATCGTGTTTTATAAAATTTAAAACTTGACTAATGCATAAAATGAACTTAAAATGTTAATAAAAATATAATACGCTTAACGCACACCAAGTTTTTGGCGCCATTGCCGGGACACAAGGATTTTAGGAAAGCTTAAAATCGACGGCCTAATCATTTTTCAAAACATTTTCAAATCTGCCCGCTCGTTTTTTTTATTTTTAGGAATTTTTGGTTTTACAGTGAGCTGAACACTGGCCGTGCCCATTGGACACGCCCCCGTGTTGCAGGTTACTAAAACAATTTTTTTCAAACGCCCAGATATAGAATTTGACCACGGGCCGTGCCCACTGGACACGGGGCCGTAGTGACCTTCTCTTGTGATTGCCAGGATCGGACCCAACTTGTGAGCTTCCGGTCAGATTTGCTCAGCTAACAGAGGCGGAATTCATTGTTAGCTGATTGAACAAACAAAGAACAAGCGTGATGATTACTGTTAAACCGTCTGTATCTTGTATTGCTTAACTTCGTAAAGATTACAGACTAGAGCAGGGCTTCGTCTCTGATCAACAAAACAACATTTTTTAAACAAACATCCTAAGTCACCTATTTATAGGCAAGACATGACAGCACCAAGGTACTTAGGACCAAGGATTTTCGCAGGTAATTTTTGTGCTAAAATCTATACGAAATTTCGTGCGAAAATTCCACAACTATACAAACTAGTTTCTTTCAAAACATAACTTTTGATGCTGCGAAACCGTATCTATACAACAGACTCATCCTAGACGTAGGCAATAGACATATGTGCACCAACAGACTCCCTCGGATGTTGCCGTAGTGTTGGACAATCTTCATAACTGATCTTGATGAAGAATAGTCGTTCGATATCCTTTTCTGAGCAGTTGATAAGCCACATAGGATCCAAAACGCTGATCGCACGCCATAAGCCACAAATTCTCTATGCATAATCACGGTTTCAGATAGTCTTCAGACATATCCCATGATCCTTCATCAGGCTCTACACAGATAACAGCCTCCCCAGTACTTGAATCGTAGTGCCACCATTTGAAGATTTTGTAAAAATCTTGTTCCATCTTCTTCAAAGGAATATTCTTCATAACACATGGCCGTTTGACAATCAAAGTCACATCCTTTTCTTGCGTTACTGGATCGATCTTTGTGACTGTGCGTGGCTTTTGTAGTTTCCAGTAGTTGAAACCATGAGCAGCTTCAAACTTGATTAGCTTCCAAAGACGTTGATCATTTGGTCGTAACTTCATACTAAACGTCTTGGTCTGCACCAACTCTGTCACATCCCACTCAGGAAGAGTTCTTATATCACCCAGATGTTTAAAGTATTGAACTCCAAACTCACGTTTTAATACATACACATCCAGTTCCTCAATCCAATCCCAACTGATAATGTCACCCAGAGATGCATCAGGATCTCTGGTGAAGAAAGCTAATGGACGACAGAACTTTCTTTCTGGCAGCATTTCCTTAAACCACTTTTTCTTCATTTCTATGATCTCTTCTTTTGTTGGTGGTTTAGGAGCCATCCTATCTCTTACTGCCTCTTCCACTTTGCGCTTTAACAGATCATCGTTTACTTCAGATGTCATTTCAGCAAAGGTAGGAAACACATTTGTTCCTTCACCTGTATACGTTGCCGCTTCATTATCATCATCTGAATCCCAATGTTCAATGATCACTCTGTCATAATCGTTTGCCTTTGGGACGTCTTCAAAAACATAATCATTTGGCTCTGAGCTTGTGTTCTTCAATTATTCCTCAAAATCGAACTCAAATGAATCTTCTTTTAAGCCAAACCTTTCTTCAAATCAGCCTTTTAGTAGTTATGAACATACTCTCCTTCTTCGACATCGTGCTCAAGGTAGATGACTTTGGGCTTTGGCACTGTCTCATCAATTTCGTTTAATGACTCCCCCTGAACCTGTTCATCAGTTAGTTTATAAACAGAGTCACTCATGTACGCATCAACGATCATATTTTCATTATCAAACAAATTCAACACAGATTCGAATCCTTCCTTCTCTATCTGATCAAACGTTTCATCTACCATATCATCGATCTCCATTTCTAACTTCCTATGTGCTAACGCTTTTTCCTTTGTCATCGACTCTAACATCCCTTCGCCCTGAAGCGCAAACCTCTTACTTATATCAACAGCTGGATCATAGACGACTAACTCAGAAGATACTGGCATGGATTCAGCTTCCGGCGTAGATTGTTCAATCATAGGATCCAAAGAAATCACTGATTCAGGCTCGGGTTGGCTGAGAATAGGAATATCATCAATCTTGTGCTTTCCTTTTCCTTCAGCATTAGATAGGGCTTTAGAAGCTCGTTCCTTTTCCACAATTTTTTGCTTTGCTTTCTCTCTTTCTATCTTCTCAATCTCATCTGTCAGAGAGATGCCCAGAGTTCGAACCAGAATTTTCTTGATTAGATCAATCTGCCTGTTGTTCGATTCCCGTTCTGCCTCATATTCTTCCATTTTCTTGATCATCCTCTGATTTTCATTCTCATAGCTTCTGAGAGTTGCCTTCAGAATCTTTCTCTCATTTTCCAGCACTTTAATTCTTTCTTCGTAAACAGAGACTTGCTTAGCAACTTGAAAGAATTTCTCATTATCATTAGTGACTAACCTTAGAATCTCCCTGATGCTATCCCTGTCTGACTCAAACACCTTAATCTTCTTATCAGCATTCTTTAGCTTTGTTTCTAATTCTCTGAGTCTCCCAACATATACATCATCAGCTATGAGATTTTCTCCCCCTGGAATAGCACTATAATCAAAGAAAAAATCATCAAAGGTTGTGTCTGCTGGAGGATGTTGTTATGTAGGATGAGCCGACGATGTTGTCTGCGGCTGAGAAACAGCATGAGGAGTTCTAGCATGTTGTCGTGGAGGAGATCTAACAGGATGTTCAAACACTGGAGGAGAAGATTCAGTACATTTAGAGTGATCAACTGGTGGTTCAACTGACGGAGGAGGCTGAGTAGATGGAGGAGGAGATGGCGGACGATCAGAAGATGTTTCAACTGATGGAGAAACTGGAGTCTCAGCAGTCTTTGTTCTTCGCTGGATGTTCAAACACTGGAGGAGAAGATTCAGTACGTTTAGAGTGATCAACTGGAGGTTCAACTGACGGAGGAGGCTGAGTAGATGGAGGAGGAGATGGCGGACGATCAGAAGATGTTTCAACTGATGGAGCAACTAGAGTCTCAGCAGTCTTGGGTCTTAGCTTGATTCTAAGTTTCTTAGCAGTAGACTCTGGCTTTCTAGCTGCAGTATGCTTAACCCTCTTTCCAGTTTTCTTTTTTGCAGGCTTAACAACAATTAACTCTTCTTCGGTCTCAGATGGCTCATATGTAGTGTCGTCATCTCCTGTAGCCTTGAATTTCTTTTCCTCGGCCAACATTCTCTCTTTCTCTATTCTTTCATGTTCTTTCCTTTCTCTTTCTTTCTTTTCACCTTCCCTCCTATCTTCAGAATCAGTACTAGACGATGGCCCTTCATCATCACCCCCTGCTACTGTTTCAACACCAACCATTCCTTCTATTTCTTCAGCGGTTTCTTTGACAGACTCTTCAACATGTGTTGTGTCTGTAGTTTGCACTGTTTCTTCAACACATACATCTTCAATATCAGGTTCATCAATCAAACCTGTTCCCACACTTGGCTGTTTCTTTTTGCGTTTAGGAGCTGAGGAGGAAGTCTCTGATGCTTTCTTTCTTTTTGTAGTTGAGGAAGCAGAACCAGCTTTCTTTCTACCATAATGACCCTTCTCTCCTTCTCCTTTGATAAACTAAGTGCTTCGCTTCTCAATGAAATCTTCCATCATGTTCCACTCCTCACTTTCATCTCCACTACCTTCATTTCTCCATTTCCCATCTGGCGGAGCGACATAATCAGCCTTAACAAAAGTACCAAAGATAGGCTTAAATGCTTGAGCCTTTCCCCCTTTTTGGTAATTGCTGATGTTGTGGAGGTCCGACGGAGACATATGTTCTAGCTCCAATATATCATCCTTCTTCTTCTCGAGATTGGGGTGTAGGTGGTCGAGGATCATCTAAATAAATCTAGGACACTGTAAAAATTGACCCTTTCCCAAATTCATCACCATTTGATCAAAAATCATCTTACTGAAGTTGTAATGCTTGTTTAGAATAACTGCTACGATCATGCACATGTGATAATCTACGAGATCGTCCCAACCTCCTTTCCTGTGACTTAACGCTCGTGTAATGCAGTGAGCTAGAAATCTGTAAGGCAGTCCTAGCATGTTGATCTTGAAAGGAGCAGAGTTCACATAACCGTTGCTACCCATGCGATAAAAACATCCTTTGACGAACTTTTCTGTAAAGCCTGTAGGAAAGATTCTTTCGTCTCTTAGATGCAACACTGTTCGTATAAGATCTTCTGTGATTGTAATTGCCACATCATTCTTTCCGATTCTGACTGCTGACATAATAGCCCTTGGTTTGGCTTGTAACTCTGCTGCGCTCCAAAAACGGTCTACAGAAGATGCATAAGCGTTAGGCTTATGTGTGAGAGCATAATATACCGGTAGTCTTTCCAGAAAATCAATGTACTATGAAAAAGGAGCAAATTCAGGTACTTCTTTATCAATCAGGCAGCAGGAGTTGTGCATGGGGTGGAACTCATGTGCGGTTTTCTGTGAAACAGAGAGATATGAAAAATTTAGATAAAATTTCTCAGAAAACAAAAATCCTCACAATTTTCGTACGAAATGATGTTACAAATCTTTTCATCGTGCAAAAATTTATAAGCCAATTTAATCATTTCACCACAAAACAATTTTCGTGCGAAAATTTGAGATTTTCGCACGAAAATATCCTTCGTCCTCATCAGATTTAACATTTTGAACCGACTCAAAACACTTTTAATTTTTGTGATTTTCACGAAATTGATATGGAAACCTTGGTTAAATTAGCCGATTTTATCATTATTGAGTTCAATTTTAAGTTTTACTAGCTAGTTTATCATAGAATTACATGTTTAGTCTGTTTGAGTCCAAATAGTTCAAGTTTACGGTTCGATCTCGATATTATACCTTTGCCATTACAAGAGGTGTGCAAATCAACCTCCCTAACGTATAAAACAAGTCAGAAAGTGGGTAGAATGAGAGATAGAACGAAATCGCGTCAGAGAATCCGCACCAAACTGTTTACAGATTTTTGTATGAATACAACATCTCTCACTCTTATATATAGGCGCTGAGAATTTTCGTGCGAAAATTGGTTTGCCTATTCTTCCCAAATTTTCGTGCAAAAATATTTCAAAACTTCGAAATATTTTTCAACTTTCCATCTTTTTCATTTGTTTTAAGTTTTAATTATCAACACAATTGCCCAAGTCCAAGTTAATGACCTTGTTTAACTGTTTTGGCTACCAAGTCCAAGTTAATGACCTGGGGTGACCACGTTTTGACAAAAAACTTGTCATTTTCTCTTGAATTTTAAGTTTCAAGTTAATGAACTTATAAACGCTTTAAGCCAGACTTTATTTACAGATTAGCTCCTAGCCCGTAATTCTTTTAGATTTTCCTCTGCATTCTGTCGCTTTTTGACTTTGAAGATCTGTTTTCCATCACTGGCAGTCAAAAACTAAAGCAGAAACAGAAAATCTTTTTGAATCTTTGAATATCCTTAAACTAGAAACACTTAAAGCGATACGTACAACCATATTTACTGACATATTTTTGCGAGTTTGGTTAGAGGATCATATTAGTTTATTGAGACACATTACCAGTACCGTTGCTCTAGATAAAACTTAAGTTCTTAAACAGCTTTTCTTTAGATTGTCGGTATACTGATCCACTTAAACCTCTACACGTTTCTTAACTGCTTCAAGATATGTTAGGTAATTTTTAGAAACATGGCCTAATCTGTGTTTCCCACCTCAGAATATACTTCCGCATCGAGATTCCTTAGATTTCATCTCACAGGTAAATATATCTAACTGATATCTGTAGAGGGGTGAAATGCGAGACCTTGAGAGCTCAGGTTAGTACTTCCGTAAAGAGAAACAAATGAAGGCTCGACTTAGGTGGTGTTCCTTTTGGGAATCTTTTTATTTTTGTACTGCAGAATGTCGTATCTTTTTATGACATTTTTCTTCATTTTTTATGCAGCTTTGGGGTGAATAATGCGAAAGTATTATACAAGTTCTAGGCCATTGCTGATGCAAAATCAGAAGAACTCGTATAATACCCCAAATATCAACTAAATATAAAGACCCAGTATCTCAGAATCTGGCATTCTCTCAAATGAAATTTCGGGGTACCAAGCCCATATATCCGAGAGATGTTAAACAACAAATTTACCAATTTATCTATTTAGGTTAATATCCTGAAGAGCAGTTTACTGAACGTGCGAAGCCTACCGACACACCCTTAAAAAGACCTGTTTAGGCGCCTTTTAAACAATACATTTCTTTAGCGTACTGTAACGGTCCACTGATGTACTATCATCTCCTCTTATACACAAAACTCTTGTTGAATTTTTTAATGTTTTTGTATACTTCATGATTTTTCAATGTTTTGTATTTTTCACATCTTTTTTCTCCCTGAAATCAAAAACATATTTTTGGATTTTTGTTTTTAAAGAAAGGATGTAACCTATTTACAGGAAAACATTTGACTTACCTGTGAGGATCACATCACAACATCGTCATCCTCAAATTCAACCTCATAAATATCCCCTGATGTCACATTCTTTAAACCATTTAATTTTTAAAGATTTCGAAATCTTGCTCTATCAAAAGTTTTGGTGTAAAAATCTGCTTTTTGGTCATCAGTGTGGATTTTCTCAATTCGTACCAACTTTTTCTCGTGACAGTCACAGATAAAGTGGTATCGAATCTCGATATGTTTAGTGCGTGAGTGTTGACAAGGATTGACTGTGATATCAATAGCCGCCTTGTTATCTACGAATATGGGCGTATCAAGAAATTACAGACCGAAGTCTCTCATCTGTTGTTGTATCCACAGTATCTAAGAACAACAACTGGATGCTGAAACGTATTCAGCTTCACAAGTAGAGAGAGTGACCGCGGTCTGTTTCTTGCATTGCCATGTTACCAAACGTGTTCTGAAGAACTAGCAGCCGGCCATTGTAGATATAGCATTTTGCTTGCAGCAACCAAAATCAGAGTCAGAGTAACCCGCAAGGTTGAAATCGTCATAATGTGGATACCACAAGCCGGTGCTTGGGCATCCTTTCAAATAGCACATGATTCTTTTGACGATTAACAGATGCGATTCCTTCGGGCTTGACTGATATCTGGAGCAAAGGCATGTGGGGTACATGATATCTAGTCTTGAAGCTTTGAGATACATCAAGGATCCGATCATGGAGCGATATAATGTTTCATCAACTTTTTCTCCATACTCATCTGGACAAATGCCGTGGTTTGTGGCTAAAGGGTAGATGCTGGTTTAGTGCTTGTCATGTCAAATTTCTCTAACACGTCATGAACATACTTTGTATGGTGAATAAAAATACCATCTGGCAGTTGTTCAACCCGAAGCCCCAAGAAGAATTTCATCTCTCCCATAGCACTCATTTCAAACTTTTCTTTTATGACTTTCTCAAAGTCCTTACACAGCTGTTCATTTGTCGATCCAAAGATGATATCGTCCACATAGATTTGCACAATAATCAGATGTCCATCTACTTCCTTGGTAAAGAGGGTACTGTCTACTGTTCCTCTGGTGAATTGGTTAGCCAGAAGATGTTTGGAAAGCGTCTCATACCAGGCTCTCGGGGCCTGGTGTAAACCGTAAAGAGCTTTGTTCCGCAAGTAGACCTTATCTTTGTAATTGGATTGACAAACCCCTGTGGTTGGCCGACATATACCTCCTCTTTTACCTTACCGTACAGAAAGTAGACTTCACATCTAATTGGTACACTTTAAAACCTTTCCATGAGGCGAATGCCATGAATATGCGGATAGCTTCTAGACGTGCGACTAGCGCATAGACCTCGTTGTAGTCTATCCCTTCCTGCTGACGAAAACCTTGAACTACGAGCCGAGCTTTGTTGCGCACAACCACTCGTCTATCATCTCTTTTGCACTTGTAAACCCACCGAGTGTTTATCTTTTTCTGATTTGGTGGTAAGTAAACAAGTATCTAGACTCCTAGTTTTTGGAATTGCAATAATTCTTCCTGCATTGCTTCCACCCAACTTTCATCTTTAAGAGCATCTCTGAAGTTTCCTGGTTCTACCTGAGAAACAAAACAACTATGAGAAAATTTATTTTGAAGTGGAGCAATTTTAGAATAAAAGCAACTTAGATCCTTATAGATCTGATTTCGCGTTTTCACGCCAGCTTGCTGTTCTCCTATGATGTTGTCTGTCGGATGGTAGGAGAGTGATCTCGGCATTACTTCGCCTGGAACATTTACTAAGCTTTCTAAATTTGTGATATTCTGATCTGCAACTTGTTCTGAAGAAGTATCCTCATTTCTAGCACTGGTTTCGGCAGCTTGATTGTTAATATTACTTGTAGTCTCTTCTGATCCTTCATCGGAACTGGATCCCCATCCTCAAAGGTAGAATCTTGTTCATGTTATGCATTTGCTGGTTGAGAGGAAGATGGTTCTGCCGTATTCTGAAGTGGTGCAACAACTGGTTCTGGCTGAGTGTTGCTCAGACCTGCATCCGAGGAAGGTTTTGCTGTTGGAGAAATTACCAATGGCCCTGTTACTTGCTCTTGATTAGATATCTGATGTTGTTGAAATAGCAAGATGAGCTCTTCCTCGGATGGTTCTTTTGGCAGATCAAACGAGTTCCACAACCCTTTGTAATTGAACAACCAATGATTTCCAGGTTTTTGCATGGGCGATGTGTATATCTGGCAATCAACATGTTGAGCAACGACAACCTGATTCATGCTTGGTAGATAGACTCTTTTGTGGACTTGCATATCCTACGAAAAATCCTTCCAAAGATCTGGCTCCAAATTTTGTTGAGGAGTATAGGGGGCACTGAACTCATGATGAATACCTTTAGCATTGCAGAATTCGAGCATCTTGTTGTTCTTAAACTCAGTATCTGTCACACCCCGACTTGCAATCGAAGACAAAAATATGGGATGCAACAGACACCTCTGGTACAAGCACATTGTTTATAAAGACACTACATTTTATTGCTTACAAAATATTGATTACATACTACATGTATGTTATAACTGCGTGTTACAATGAACCACATAAGTCTTCTAAGCCACATGCGTCTATATCAGGGTTCGCCTACAAACATGTCTTGAACAACATACACGGATCAAACCAGTGTCAAGTTACCTGAAATGCATGTTACTTTAAAAAAGGTCAGCTAAACGCTACGTGAGTTCCACTGGTTTAATTGTTGTGCAACAATATGTGTTAACAAGTTCAATTGCACGGGTCACAGTCTTCGTCACAATGACGGTCATAGTCATAGTCGCAGATGGAATTACACGAGGACACAAGTGAAACCTGACTGTTTTACCCCGGGCCGTGTCATCCCAGACACTCCCGGACACCGGACCGTGTCACAAAGACACTCCCGGCCCACCAACTGCGCCACATGCAGTTCAACACCCCTTAGCAGTTATGCCTAACAACATAACCAAATTAGGACACGTGCAGACCTGGTTGCCGACCTTTCTGTTGGGTGCGGCCTAGGTTTGTCAGATCAATATCACTATTCACTACCCACGGCTTACGCTAATCACTTGTAGAGGGGAGGTAGTTCGTGTGTTAGATAATTCACATCATAAGTTGGTGCAATTAACACAGTTTCGTAACATGCCAATCATCTCAGAACCAGTATAACAGTTCATAAGTGGGAGAGTAAAACTCACTCCCAGGTTGGTGTAATCAACACAGTGCATAACATGCAAATCCCCAGAAAACAGTAAAACAATTTAAAAGTGGGGAAGTGAAACTCACTCCCAAATTGGGGCAAGGATCACAGTTTGTAACAAGTTTATGTGTTAGGGAAGTGAAAGTCCCTTCATAAGATTGTGTAATCAACACAGTTTGTAACATGTATTCCACCCCAAGTAAAAATAAAACAGTTAAAAGTGGGGTAGTGAACTCACAGTATGAGTTGTGATCTCAACGCAAGAGTGATCAAGCAACTGGACCAACTTTAATAATACCCATGAAAGTATGGACTCAAATTAGTATCTAAGTTGGTAATGGTTATAACTTGGATCTTGTCGGGAGTTTTTACTCCAGATTGAGTCTATAGGACACTGGTATGGTGGTGGACGTCAGGGTGGTATTAGTTTACAGTTTGGCTTCCGGACACCGGTTCGCGCGCCAGCCAAAGTTAGTAGTTTAACGTGTTCGGGTAATGGTACGGGAATACAGTAGTGCCAACACGTGGTTATTCAAGAATTATTAACTTTCCCTTAAGGGAGTTTGAGTGTTTGGGGGGTCTAAGTTGCCCAAATTTGAGTTTCCATTGTCACCGTCGGGAATTCTCCCGAATTGCCTTATGACACACCCAGGGTGCCTAATATACCCAGGAATCTCCCAGAATACTTCCGGTGTTCCAATTATACTATTTGCAGGGTTGGGTCAGTTCCCAGTTCCGACAGGTTCGCTATACGGTAAACTGCCGAAATTGCTTTAAAATAATCTGTTTTTAATTCCATAAATTCCCATTTAATATATATTTTATATAAAAATCTGTAAATTTTTATATAAATCAGTAAAAATTTGTAGAAATTATGGGAAAAATTTCTAGGAATTTATTTTGTTAATTTACTCATTTAAATAAATTATTTATAAAACAATTTTCAACCACATAATTCCAATTAAATACCATCAGTAGGTAAAAAATCCAAAAACATTCCAGAACACCTTATACATGTCCAGGAACTTCTTCGAAAATTTTGGGATTTTTCCGATTTCGTTTCGGTGCGTAGGCTACCGAAAACTCGCAAAAACGCGGATTTTTAACCCAAAATTAAACCTTAATCAATGGACTCCGAATTTTCCCAGATCATTCCCCATATGTTCTTTAGTGTCTCTGTAAAATTTGGTGATTTATTGAATTCGTCTGATATTTTTTCCGAAATTCTTTTGGTAAAACAGTTAAAAATTCACTAATGATCGTAGAAAATACCAAAAATTCTAAAATACTACGTGCCTTCCTGACAATAATTGACATCACCACACCAAATTTCAGCTCAATCCAAGTTACACGGACCAAGTTATAGGCAAAACAAGATTCTGCCTATGCTAGTTTCGGTTCTTGGATGTTATACCTAGCGATTCTGCCGATTCCAAGCGTTTATCTTAATTCCAGAAGTGTGTGAAGGCTATATTCAGTACCTACACACCAAGTACAATCCAAATATGCTAGAACTTAGATCAACCAAGCTTTAATTCACTGTTTTCGGTTAATCGAATAGTTAAGCGATTTTTGTCGAATAAGAGTTGATTAGGGTATCAAACCCCAATGATTAGTAACCATGGCTGCCATATAATACCAGGGATTTCATGTGCTGTTCATAGTCAACCCTAAAACATGTTTAAAACTCCAAAATTCATGGATTAAAAAGCGTTTTTCGGCTAGAAATCATGTTTAATCAAAGAAACGGACTTAGAATCATAAGTATCAAGGTTAATACCTTTGATTTAGTGAAGATCAGTGAAGAACTCAGCTGAATTAAGGTTCTTGAGAGCAGATTTTTGGGAGGTTTGGAGGAATTTTTTGTAATAAAATGAATTATATAATGAAAATTAACTAAAATATATATATATATATATATATATACATGGGGGGTGGGGCGCTTTGGAGGTAGATCCCAAGGGACACCCCGTGCTTTGTTTTGTGTGACAAAAGATGATGTTTATCTTTCGGATAAGTATAGGTTCATTTTTAGGTCCTGCGCGCGTTCTCGATTTGCGTAACGGACTCCGTTTTGCGCGTACTTAGTGTCAAAAGACTCGGTTTTAAAAATTATGCATAACCGTCTTAAATCCAAACCCAGTTACGTTTTAATCATAAAAGTCTTGTTTGACGCTCGTTTAAGTGTTTTTACGCTTGATCGATCGTTCCTTTCACATTCGGTTGCCTTATGTTATGCCCGGAACACATGCGTTTCCCCAACTAGGAGCTGCTTCGTTTTGCGTGCCTGGGCTTTGATTATTTTCAAACCTTATGTCACAGCCTATGGCACAAAACTAAGTTAAAGGTGTAATGCGCTGGAACTCGGAATCTTAAACAAGGCTACCGATAATCTAATGATCAACGTTAAAGGTGTAATGCGCTGTTAAACGTCAAGTCTCCGTTTAACACGTTGTTCAAGGCTAGGGATGCCAACCAGGCATCATTGGTCCTTAATAGTGTTATGTCAACCATGACGTGCTCTCGGATTCTTCCGAGACATTACAGATATCGCTAGGCATAACACAAGTCATATGTGTTTACTAATACTTATTCCCAGAGTCGTCAGTTCATTCACGACTTTGTCTTGTCATGTAGGTGACGCATAATGTCACTATAATGTTTTTGTTAATTACTAAGCATATACTTCCATTATAGTCGGTGTATCAATTTCCAAAATTCATATCATCACACATAATCGCAACAATATCATGATATATATATACCACGTCCGGTTACCACAGACTTGTACTAATCAAAGTTTATCGGGATTTTTCAAATTTGTCACAGTCTTCCCCGGTTAAAAGAATTTCGTCCTCGAAATTTCGTTTAGCAATCTATTGGAAAGCTCCGTATTTATATTCATGTCAGTCATCTGACAGACAAGTATGTTTTCATTTTTCGATTAGTATCATCATCGTATGGAGATGATAATGGTGCTACATAGTATCAGTGTAATTTGTCCATCCACAGTTCTTACGTATCGATAAGAGTAACGTCAGTCATCATTTCCAATTTGAAAGTGAGAGTGTTGTTGGACTCACAGTAGGATATGAGTTTCGTATTCAGCTTATAGCTTACTGCCATTATTACGTTTTCTTTGCATTCATTATCTTCACCATTCATACACCATAAGTTTCTTCGGCTAATACTACCCGACCACGAGAGTCCCTACTCTATGGTAGAGAAAGAGAAAGGCTTTTACGAGCCTACGGTTGCCATAAGGCAAGCATGTACACGAGTAACAACGAATCTGCACCCTCACATCAAACGGGTGCCCGAACTACTCACCAGTAGTCCAATCACGTTGTAAGGATATGGAATTCCTACAGTAATAATTCCAGTTTGCATTAAGTTTTGGGAGCTTGGCTCCAGCTTGTTGCACAACTATCTGTGTCTTTTCCCGAAGGAAACAACTTAGCAACTTCAATGACATCGGTGTGATTCTCCGAGAGATATCGTATAAAAATTCCCATATACCTGGAATGATAGGGTGTGCGCCCAATGTGGTTTTAATTCTAGTAGCACCACATCTAGAATACTACTATATCACGTGGTGTCTAACGATCACAAGTATCACTATGACGCCCCTACACATGGGATCGACATTGATCATAGACTTACGGGTAATTTGGTAAAAGATGACTAAGTAACGAGTCATCAGATCAAGGTTCCCCATTGACGGAGTACCCTTCAAAGGGTGGGAACATAGCCACACTCGACTATCATTACATAAGGATTACCTAATGTATAGGCGAATATAACCCATACTAGTCACAAGGTGGTTAATCACCACTTGACCGTGGTTTTTCGAGTCAAATTCGGACTTGGTAAGATCTGAACTGTATATCAGTATATAAAAGATATAATGCTTCCCCATGTTGGCACCTCCGCCAACTGAATCACCGCTTAAACGTTATGGTTTCATCGAATTTGTTCATGTCAAACCATCTTGGTTTAGATTGGGAAATTCGTGCGGTTTTATGAACCCATGGGCTGAAGCCCGAATTCATGGTCACTCTAATCCGATAGAGATAATTGACCACTGACTCTGATTTTTCCCGTTAGTCTCATATTCGTAATAATGTAAATAAAAAATGAAGACCCGGCCCCCGGGTTGGTCGAGACTAGGCTTGTTGAGTTTCTCGACCCCTTGGTCGTAGGATTAGTCCGTTTTGTTTCCCAATAGGGCACGGATGGAATACGTGCTGCTGGGAATGTAATAGCATAGATTGACAATTCCTCGACAATCTTTTGAAATAACAAAAGCAGTTTCAAGGAGGCTGAATGAAAACCGTAATCAATCGAGGTAAGCCTAGCACTCTGACGGCTAGGCTACGAATAGAGGTTATAAATGCCATTTCATATTCGGTCGGTGCATCCAACCAAGTACCGATCTACACTTTGGTCATTTAGTTTGACTTAGTATCGCACATCAAGTTATTTACAATTCAAGCATGTGTTAAGTCACTCTCCAAATTTGAAGAGTATTAGTTGTCATGTCAAAGTCTTATTCCTCCTTTAAGTATATATGACGTGCTTACTAACAGATTTCCCTCTGGATGGACATGATATCCGAGGAACGTATTCGGAAGATTCACTAGTCCCTTCATCTGGAATGGTTGGGACTACTAGATTTACGGGTTAGCTTTCCCCCCGGTGGGTTCAGCGCACAAAAGACACCAATTGTAATATTCGGACAACTCGTGACTATTCCTATTTCAAAGAAAGTTTGGTTTTGACTGTGTTCCTTCATACCTAGTAGTTCATGCTTTTCATAGTATGGCGCACTCCAGTGACACGTTTTGACCGCACATTTAAGCACTGCCCTTTTTTGGGTTAAGTCTAAGTGCAATTTTAGCAGTGGTATACTGACGGATATTATTACATATATGATAATGATGTTGGTTATACAGGTTGTGGATTCATGCGTACGACGAATTTTGTGTGATATGGGATGATTGAAAATGTGACATTAATGCATGTATATATATATATGTGTGTGTATATATATATATATGTATATATATATATTTTGTTTATAATAGAATGGTCCCGAAACTCTCACCACAAATGACCGAGGCATAAATCGAGTAAATGATAGCGCGCAGCTTCCGACAATCATCCCTACGATCGTAAATTTCACTCGTGGTACGAATACACAGGTACATATATATATATATATAGCATTATACTTACGATTTCTCCCGTTCTTATTTCCTTAAGTAACAAAAGAATTTCCGTCACTCGAAATTAGCGAAGAATTTGGTTTCTTAGTAACATCGTATCTCATGAATACTTATTTAAATTGATCAAAATAAAAATCAATTGAAGGTACCAACTAGTTGAGCGAAGACGAGGGTTGTTTCAATAATATTTCCCTGATCTAGAGAATTTAGTCCTCGTATACTCATGAGGACTAGCAACACTGTCTACCGAATAACTTTAGGTTACTCGCAAGAGTAGGGTATCGTTCACTTTGTATCCCATCGGTGAACGAAAGTTAGTGTATTCCATGTATCATCCTCCTACACATGTAGGAGACCTTACCAAATAACACCTTTACAAAGGTCCGAAGGGAATTTCAAACATCCCTTAGGAATTGTGAACAACATCGCGTATAAATATCTGGACTCCTCCAATGTTTCAAGGAAGACGAGAAGACATATGGTGTTCCCCAGGTATTATTATTATTATTGTAGAGTTGAGAAGTCAATATGTTCTATAGACATAAGTATCCGAGTTGACCCTACCCAGGACCACTCGTACAGTCACAGTAGTTATCGTGACGCGAGAAGCCTTAATCGCAAGGAATCAAAAGAACCATGTATCCACTTATGCGACTTCTAGCATGAATACACCGCCCTCATATTCGTAATGTTGGTTAAAGACTTAGTATAGCCATCACAAAAATATTACCCAAAAAGAATCAAAAGAACCGGTGGTCTAGAGTCTGCTGGTTTGGATAGGAGTTGTCCCATGGGTTAGTCATCGGATTACTGTACTCGAATACTACTCAAAGACGATCTCATCTTTCATCGGAACATATTTTTACTAAGTTACGCGAGACTGAAAACAAGGGATCATTTGATATATAAAAATTTCATACAATTCTTTTTAAATACCGCCCTTCAGATTTGATGCAAATATATATATATATATGAAATAATCGTTCGACGAAAATTCGCTTTGTGTCATTTATTTATTAAATGTTCATTAAGAGGTAGCTTCGTTATGGTCCCTCTGTCGTTCATTTACTACTTCTTCGAGTTACTGGGAATTTATCTTGTAGTAGTTAGAACTAAATCAATAGGATTCAAGGTTGTAAGTCACTTAGTCCTATCACCGAGACACCTGTCGTAGTTCCTGAGGAAGCCAACGTATCACAACATGGTTGAACATTGATTAAAAGCAGGGTGTATCACTCTAGGAGTTTATATGTACCGGACCTCAACACTTTCTAACAGTATTAGTAAGGAGAATTGAATTGATTTAAACCAGTGAGTTGGATTGTTTCATGATTATAGTTTTCCAACTTTGCACCGGTGTTATGTCATCCTCAACCGAAATTTACCAAATTGACACTTGGATTAGACCGCGGTTACATAGGAGTGTCATGTTAATATGAAGTATAAACCCTTACGAGGAATATCGGAAAAATTGTTCTCGCATTCCCAAGTCTTATCACCATCAGATCCGCATCCACATAATTCCTCACCAGCTTTGATTACATCAAATAAGTTTCTCCATTTATGTATTACCCCTAAATCCCCTTAGCTTATCAACAACGTTGTTAATTTCGGATCCTTATAAAGAATTAGTGATTGCATCATTAGCGAGCGACAGCTAATAATGGAAATATATGCTTCACTTAGTAATTTCATAGACAACGGTCGGTGTCACGAGTATAGGTTGTTTGTCGTATCGTAATGATTCCGAGTATATGACTATATGTTCTAGCAAATCCCGCCAAAAGAAATAACATACGCCGAATTGTCTTATCGATGACAGAAACATTGATACTTACCGCTAATCGATCATTGGGTCATCAATATGGGTAAGCTATCACCGACTATACCCAAATAGTTCAGTACGGAGTACTACAGAAGTGTAGTATCCCTAGAAATTGTGTCACGAGTTTAAGAAAAGAAAAGGATCGCTTAGGATTAATCCAGTGGTCGTTTATATGTCGACCCATACTACTTTTCAAGTAAAATTACTATAACCATGTATAGACATCGTGGTTACGACCACTATGGCGTCATCTATCACATCAAACAGGGTCGCAGTCTCAATACTGCATTTCCCAAAACATAACCGAACAAATCGCAACATGAAGCCCGTCTGCCCTGAGTAACGGTACCTTGATCATGTAGTCGGGTGTTTATATATAGGAAGTACTGTAACATATCCACCACACCCATATACCTGATCAATATTCCGTTCTCCATAATATTCGGGCCTCATACTATTTTCTGCAAATAACCAACTGAAATTCAAAACAATCGTTAATCGTAAAGAACACAATGTAACCAACGGTCACACGAAACGATGTTCCCCATCGCAAAGCGTTTCAAAGGAATCTGTATCATCACCAACTTTATATCCCAAGGAATCAAATGACAACAGGAAGGGTAACTTATTCACGCACCCCATGCATTTCCATGACCCGGAGATCGTCATATCCGGATATAATATATATCGAAACATGTGCTAATGAATACCGCTAAGTATTATGGTATCACACGACGTAAAAGCTAAAGCCAATATTGCAAGCCAAAGAGGAATCCAGTGGACAATCAAATGAATCGCGGATTCAAGGACGAAAAAGTTTCGTAAGATGTTCGAACTCTGCGATTGTATAACAATCGAATATGAAGCAACGATAAGCGAAGTAAGGATTCGTATACGTCTTTCCCGCTTATCAGAACGACTCACGCGTTCTTTCTGTATCTATGTTTACTTTAAAATACCATTCTGGTATGCAATCGTTGTCATAATAATTATAAGGATAGAGTTGGTGAAATCATATTGCACTAAAGGCTTGGGGTCTCACATCATAAAGTATAAGTAACCACTATAGAAGTGGTATGAATCCAACTCTAGTGTATCTTAAACAGGTGGTCAGTAGGAATGTGGAATGGACTGTAATACAGGTTTCTGCCTATTCCAAAGGCATATGTAGTAACGCATTATCCACCAATCCCAATTCATGTATTAATTTTCGCACAACCATTCACACACTATCACCCTGGCACACGTATGTATCATTCCACGTATTTAAGTGTGTTTATTACCTCGGCTTTCCCACCACTGCCTTGTATGAGCAAGTCTGTTATTACATTCCGGACCATAATAACCCACTTGCCCCAGAAGGCCATCCTGGTACTTGCAAATAGGGTACTTTACAGTGTTCACTAAGCATCTTTAGTTGAGGTTATTTTTTCCAATGATGTCGACTAAAGTCCGAGCCTGCAGTTATAGTCTAGGTTTCCTTAAAGGCACATAATTCTCTATAACCAATGGCTTTGATACCATCTTCTGTCACACCCCGACTTGCAGCGGAAGACAAAAATACGGGATGCAACAGACACCTCTGGTACAAGCACATTATTTATAAAGACACTACATTTTATTGCTTACAAAATGTTGATTACATACTACATGTATGTTACAACTGCGTATTCCCATGAACCACATAAGTCTTCTAAGCCACATGCGTCTATATCAGGGTTCGCCTACAAACATGTCTTGAACAACATACACGGATCACACCAGTCTCAAGTTACCTGAAGTGCATGTTAGTTTTAAAAAGGTCAGCTAAATGCTGTGTGAGTTCCACTGGTTTAATTGTTATGCAACAATATGTGTTAATAAGTTTAAATGCACGGGTCACAATCTTCGTCACAACGAAGGTCATAGTCATAGTCGCAGATGGAATTACACGAGGACACAAGTGAAACCTGACTGTTTTACCCCGTGCCGTGTCATCACAGACACTCCCGGCCACCAGACTGTGTCACAAAGACACTCCCGGCCCACCAACTGCGCCACGTGCAGTTCAACGCCCCTTAGCAGTTATGCCTAACAACATAACCAAACTAGGACACGTGCAGACCTGGTTGCCAACCTTTCTGTCGGGTGCAACCTGGGTTTGTCAGACCAATATCACTATTCACAGCCCACGGCTTACGCTAATCACTTGTAGAGGGGAGGTAGTTCGTGTGTTAGATAATTCACATCATAAGTTGGTGCAATTAACACAATTTCATAACATGCCAATCATCTCAGAACCAGTATCACAGTTCATAAGTGGGAGAGTAAAACTCACTCCCAGGTTGGTGTAATCAACACAGTTCATAACATGCAAGTCCCCAGAAAACAGTAAAATAGTTTCAAAGTGGGGAAGTGAAACTCACTCCCAAATTGAGGCAAGGATCACAGTTTGTAACAAGTTCATGTGTTAGCGAAGTGAAAGTCCTTTCATAAGTTTGTGTAACCAACACAGTTTGTAACATGCATTCCACCCCAAGTCAACAATAAAATAGTTAAAAGCGGGGTAGTGAACTCACAGTATGAGTAGTGATCTCAACGCTAGAGTGATCAAGCAACTGGACCAACTTTAATACTACCCATGCAAGTATGGACTCAAATTACTACCATGCAAGTATGGACTCAAATTAGGATCTGGTCGGGAGTTTTTACTCCGGAATGAGTCTATAGGACACTGGTATGGTGGTGGACGTCAGGGTAGTATTAGTTTACAGTTTGGGTTCCGGACACCGATTCGCATGCCAGCCAAAGTCAGTAGTTTAACGTGTTCGGGTAATGGTACGGTAATACCAGTAGTGCCAACACGTGGTTATTCATGTTGGTGCATAATGTCTATGTCTTAGTCTTATATCGAGTCTGTATTGTATAGAGCTTAATAGGCTAGGTATACGAAGTATTTATGTATGTTGTAGCCAAGTTCGCCCATAATGTGCATGTATAAGCATGTTCGGCCGAACTTTCATAGGCAAGTTCGGGGGAACTTGTGTTCCTAGGGCCGAACTTGTGCATCTATAAATACCTATCTAGCCTACTTAATTTGTAACTTTGGCATTTCAGAGGCGAAGCTCTGTCAGTTTGTAATCGCAACGTTTGATCTATAATACGACGTTTAACTGATTAAATCTTGTCTATTGGTAACACGACGTAATATTTCCACTATTATGGACGTTAGATATCAAATTTAGGTTCCTAAGCATCGAGGATGGGTCCTACAAGTGGTATCAGAGCTAGAACAACCTGATTTGATAGTATCAAGACAAGAACACTTCTATTTCTACTCCATTCTTCTTTTTTCTTAACTTTTGAACATAAAATGAAGAATTCATGGTCAAAATCTTTTGAATTTTGAATATATCATGTAAAATGCAACAAAGATAAACCCTTGAAAGATTGGAGACCAAATTCAATTGAATTCATGTCGAAATTTTGAAAAAATCATGTTTATGAAAATCCTAAGGATCGAACTTATTGGCCATGTTCGGCCGAACTTGCCCTAAAACATCAGTTTTCAAGTGATTTTTTAGTAAGTTCACCCGAACTTAGGTGGTTTTTGAGGAAATTTAAGTTAACTTCGCTCGAAGTTACTAAATTTTCACTGAATATACAGCAAGTTCGACCGAACTTGTGTAATATCTAAGAGATTTTAAGTAAGTTCGCCCGAACTTACCTAGCATTTCATCAAAATTCTGTTGATAAATTCGCTCGAAGTTCTGTTTGTTTGCACAAAGATTGTGTAAGTTCGACCGAAGATAAACAATATTTTTCAAAGCAAATCTAACAAGTTCGACCGAACTTGTTAGAAAATCCAAGAATTCTTCATTAGTTGCTACAAGTTCGACCGAACTTGTAGTAGGACTAATTATTTTCAAAGTTTTTGAACGTTTTCAGCGTACACATTTCGTGATTCACAATGGAAGATCAATTAAGAGCTTTTATGTCCAGAGCTAGTTCGTCAAATGCCAATGTGATCAATCAAGTCAAACTTGATAACGAAATGGGAACGACTGTCAAACCGCCCAAGCTGATGAGCATGGACGAATACGAAGCATGGAAAGAGAAATTTACCTACTGGGTTCAAGCCATGCACTTTGCTGGCTGGGCATCAATCGAAAGAGGCTACACTGTTCCGGTAGACGGGCATCATCAATTTTTGAGAAGTACAACTACTCGACAGTTCGGAAAGATGAATATATCGCCGAGAAAAAGATGATCAGTCTCATTCAACAGTCAGTCAAAGAAGATATTCTGATTCTATTACCAGAGAGTACTACAGCAAGAGAGCTTTGGTTGTCGTTACAGAAGAAATACCAAGGCAGTGCTGAAATGATAAAAAGCAAGAAAGCTTTCATTCTGAAAGAGTTCGATATCTTCAGCATGCTAAAGAATGAGACCATTAAGCAAATGATTGAGCGTTTCTGTCATCTCAAGTGCAAATGCAAAGACACGGTCTTGAGAAGGCGGAACAAGAATACGTCGACAAACTTGCTGACGCACTACCAGAGGGTGAACAATCAACTTATTTGATGGTTCTGAAGAATAGTGATAAGTGGGAATTCTTCAAGTTGTTAACATTTATTGATAAACTCGAAGGCCATGAAATGGAGCTTCGGAAGATAGCAAAGTCAAAGAACGCTAATGTTGTTCAAGACATCGGTTTGTACTACATAACCGGAATGCAAGATAACATTTCGAGTCCAAAAATTGGAACTGCTTTTAGTGTAAACATGAATGCTTCTCGACAAAATCAGAACCATTCATAGCCTCAGTATGACCAAAGTCCACAAAGTTCTTACTCGAGCACTGGTTCAAATTCAACTTATCAAAGCCAAGCAAATCAGAATCAACAGCAAAGTTCTGATCCGAATGTTTACAAATGCAATATCGCAGTAAATTTGAACAATGTTGTTACAGAACAATTTGCAAAACAATATATGTCACTTCTGGCTCCCGTCTTAGAGTCTTATGAATGTCTTATTGCCGGTAAAATCGGAAATCCCGAAATGACCGTAGAAGATTATGACCAGGTAGACGAGGAAGAGCTCAAACTAATGGACATCAAATGGTCATTAGCTTCGATCATCAGGAGAGTGACAAAGTTCGGTGCACTCATAGGCCGTGACATAGGAAACTCCACAAAAATTGGGTTTTGACAAATGCAAAGTCACATGCTTTAAATGCCGACAGAAGAAGCAACCGGAAATCAAAATCCTTTCGGAGGAGGAATTGAATATTACAAAAAGGCACTTCAATATAAACAATTTCCGAAGAAAACTCAGATTGAAATCCAAGAAAAATCTGACAATAGCACCACTGAGAAAGCTATGGTGTCATCTAGTGAAGATGATGGTTTTGATTGGAACTCTTACATTGGGAAAAAGACCGGAGTTGCTTTGATGGCGGATATAGTTGAAGATAATTCTGCAGAGGAAGCAGCGGCAGCAGCTGAATTAGCGGCAGCAGCAGAAGAAACAGCTTTCGTACAAGCTCTTCTGGAACAATATTTGCATCAACAGCAGGAAGAAGAGGAATATATCCATATGCAGAGACAAGGAATTTTATCCTCTAATTCTTGTGACAGTTTTGCAGGTCATTTTGATGGAAACTCCAAAGAACAAGTGGTTGAGGAGAAAAAAGATTGATGAAGTGATCATTGATGTCACTCAAGAAATGAAAGTCGAAAACCTCAAGGACATGGCAGATAAAGCTTTGATGACGAATCTAACCAAGGTAGGTCCAGAGGTAAAGGTTGTCGAGAAAGAAGTCGTCAAAGTACAAGTTGTAGAGGTTGAGAAACCTTGTACAAAATGTACTAAACCTTGTGTCGAATGTGCCGAAAAATCAAAGATCATCGCTGAAAACAATGTGCATAACGATTTGTTAAAATATGATTATCGCACAATGAAAGAAGCGTATGACAAAATGAAAAATGATTATGGCAAACTCGACAGAAATAACATTGAACAACATGATAATATAAGAATGTTGAGTGGTACAGTAATGGATAAACAAAGGGAAATTAACACCTATATTAACACCATTGCTGAAATCAAACAACAACTTCAAGACATGACAATCGAAACTGAAAGAGTTCGACAATTGTTAAGAAGTTATACCACCAACGCTTATGTTATCGATCACATTCTTCCGACAATCTCATCGGAAGAAAAACCTAAAAAGAAAGCGGGCAAAGAATATAGCAATGTTCCTCCACCCCTTTGCGAGAAATACTGTGTTAAATCTACAGACGGGATGGACAAGGCACTCAATGTTGAATTACTTTCTGAAAAGAAAGACAGTTGCCAGAGAACATTGATATAGTCTACGCTAAATCTGATGATGATAACAACGCTGTGGTTAACAAAGTGGTTGAAAATGTTTTAAGTGATTCTGATGACGGCAGCTTCAAAAGTGCCAACGCGAGTTCTAAGAATTCCGACTCACAGACTGAAGATGACGATAAGTCATCAGAGGATGATCTAAGTGACGATCCTAATTTTGTAATGTACAAACTTAAGGATTCGGATAGATTATATTTTGATGACAGTTTCCCGATTCAGAATGTGAAGGAAGAATTGCTAGACAAATTCTTTAAACTTGTGAAAGTCAGATCAGAGGAATTGTTAATCAATGAACGAAAATTCTATTCCAAACCTAAAAGAAAAAATCACCGAAGAAACGGTGGTGATCATCCGGAAAACCGGAGAGCGGGGTTGGGTTTAGAAGAGAAAATTGATGAATCTGTAAAGAAACCGTCACCATTTCATGAATATAAAAACAAAAACATGAATTTTGTATATAGGACGAGTACAGTTCATGAGGAGAATTTGATTGGTAAACAGTCAAATGATGAGTTTAAGAAGGAGAAAGAAATTCGAGATAAAGTCAAGGTTACAAGTGGTGCTAAAACATCAAGTGGGATAAAACCACCCATTAAAGGACATCCACTTGATAATCGGACATGTTTCAAGTGCAAAGAAATTGGTCATATGGCACGACAATGTCCGAAATCAAAACCAGTTTATCTTCGAAGAATAGAAGATTCAAATGTTGTTAAACCAAAGCAACCAGTTTTTGCAAAACATGTAAATATTTTGAAACAAAATGAATCAAAACCAGAAGTTAAACCAAAGTCTGAAAAGACTTTTGAAAATTCCATTTTCAAAAAAGGTGAAACTTCTAGGTCTATTGAAAACAAGTTTTACATCAAAAAGGCTAATATCAAATCTCAAACCTGGATTGCCAAGAAAAGTTCAACAACATCTTGTGTTGTTAAGTCTAAGCTAGTAAAGACTGACAACACAAAAGAATCAAAGTATGAAATCACTAAGTCTGAGCAGGTGAAGACTAGTGAGAATGTGAAAGAAGTTAAAACAGAAATCAAGAACGATAATGTCAAATCTGTAACAGATAATAAAAAAGTGAAATTTTCAAACATTAACATTGTTGAAACAGATGATGAATTTGATCTTGTTGACGTTAATGAGTTTGAATATGATTTTGATGATGATTATCAAGTAAAACCCAAGACCAAGAAGGCTTGGGTAGAGATTTTCACCTAATTTCTGAATTTTGCAGGGGCTCCAAAGATCCGTACTCTCAAAGTGGATTTTGGATAGTGGAGCATCCAGGCACATGACGGGAATGAAGGCATTGCTATTCGACATTAAAGATATCAATGGTGGATATGTTGGATTTGCAGGAAATCAAGGTGGAAGGATAGTCGCCGAGGGAAAACTCTCCAATGGCGTAGTTTCATTTGATCGCGTGAACTATATTCCAGAACTTGAGAACAATCTTCTGAGTATATCGCAGATTTGTGACAAGAAATTCACAGTTCATTTCAATGACAAAGAGTGTATTATCTTGAAGCCGGGATTCAAAATACCAGATGAGTGGATTCTGATGCGAGCACCTCGAGAGTGATTTATATGTTCTTGATATGGGTGTAGCTACCACTTCATCAAAATCAGCACAATGTTTTGTATCAAAGGCTACTGAAAAATATTCTATTCTTTGGCATCGTAAGATGGGGCTTATTCTTTTGCGAAAAATGAATTTCTTGGTTCATAATGATCTTGTAGAAGGCGTAAATCTTCGAAGTTTTCAGATGTCTGATCATTGCTTGGAATGCAAGAAGGGAAAGCAGATCAAGAAATCTCATCCGAAGAAAATTCTAAACTCAATCAAGTTGCCATTAGAGCGTCTCCACATGGACTTATTTAGTTCTGTAAATGTTCGAAGCATCTCAGGAGACTTATACTGCTTGGTCGTAAAAGATGACTATTCGAGATATTCGTGGGTATTCTTTGAAGAATCAAAAGACGAAACATTCAAGAACGTGGTTATTCTATTCAAGAAACTCGAGAATCTTTATCATCTGCTGGTCAGACGCATTAGAAGTGACAACGTAATAGAGTTTAAGAATAACAAAATGAAGGAATTCTGCAACACAAAAGGGATTTTACACGAGTTTAGTGCTCCGTATACTCCACAGCAAAACGGAGTAGCTGAACGGAAAAAACAGAACTTTGATTGAAACTGGAAGAACCATGCTTGCAGATTCTAAACTTCCTATCAGCTTCTGGAGTGAAGCGGTTGCTGCGGCTTGCTACACGCTAAACTGGGTTCTCACTATCAAACCAACAAAGAAAGCATGTTTCGAGATGATAAACCGAGGGAAGCAAACTTTGAAGTTCTTAGTATCATGTATCGTAATAGACCAAGACGGCAAATTCGGAGCTAAATCTCTTGAAGGTTTCTTGGTCGGATATGCGAGTCTGTTGAGAAGAATATATGTTCCTTCATTGAGAAAGGTTATTGAAGCACAACACATGGATTGTTTCAACTACACGGATCCTATTCACAACACATGGATTGTTTTAACTATCAAGACCTTTGGAAGTCATTTGACTTGCCCAAAGAACCAACGATGAAGAAGTTGCAGCGTTATATTATCTTCACCATTCAGCGAATCAAGAACAAATTGTTCGACCAATTGTGGTTAATCAACCCACGTTGGATCCATCTTCTTTTGGCGCAAGTTCAAACAATAGTGGTGTTCCGGCTGAAAATGTTTCTGAAACATTATCAACACCTTCTACTCTTCCAACAACTGCCTCTACTGAACCAGTGAATACAACAACGGAGCTCAGTATGCCTTAGAATCAAGATTCTGATTCAGATGAAGCATCAACATTTGATGCTGATGGGGAATCATCTTCTTCAGATGAAGAAGTGGAGCAGATAACAAGTCTTTTTAATCAATCTGCAGTCCCGAACAACAGAAATGAAGCTTCATCAAGCTCTCCAAACATTGAATTGGTTGTTGATCTCAACATCACGAATCAGCAAAACTCAGTAGATGTTCCAAGTGAAGAATTGCCGCGATCATATTCCTCTCATCCGTCAACAAATATTATCGGAGAACTTCAAACTGGTGTTAGAAATCGAGGGAAAATTAATAAAGCACTCAGTTGTTTCTACACACGCATTGCTACAACCCAGAACTATTGTTTCTATTCATGTTTCATCTCTCAGATTGAGCCTAAGACATTTACTGAAGCTTTAGCCGATGAAAACTGGGTACAAGCAATGCAAGAAGAATTATTGCAGTTTGAGAAGTTGGGTGTGTGGAAGCTTGATTTCCTACCAGAAAATCAGAAAGCAATTGATACAAAATGGGTCTTTAAGTGTAAACATGATGATAGAGGGGTTATTATTCGTAACAAAGCTAGGCTTGTTGTCAAGGGATTTCACTAGCAGGAAGGGATAGACTACAAGGAAGTCTATGCACCAGTGGCTCGATTGGAATCTATTCGAATTTTTCTAGCTTTCTCATCATGGAAAGGATTTAAAGTCTATCAATTGGATGTTAAATCGGCTTTTCTGTATGGCAACTTACGCGAGAAGGTGTACGTTGGACAACCACCAGGGTTTGTCGATCCACTTAACAAGAAGAAAGCGTACCTTCTAGATAAAGCTCTTTATGGACTACACCAAGCCCCGAGAGCTTAGTATGAGACGTTATCGCAACATCTTGTCGGAAACGGCTTTATCAGAGGAACTGTGGATAGTACTCTTTTCACCAGAGAAGTTGATGGCCATCTAATTATAGTTCAAATCTACGTTGACGACATCATCTTTGGATCTACAAATGATAGTCTCTGCAAGGAGTTTGAGGGAATCATGAAAAAGAAATTCGAAATATCCTCGATGGGCGAAATGAAGTTCTTTCTTGGTTTGCAAGTAGATCAGCTTCAGGATGGTATTTTCATTCATCAGACTAAGTATGTTCATGACATTTTGAAGAAGTTTGGAATGGAAAAATTGAAGCCTCTATCTACGCCTCTTGCTCTAAATCATGGCATTTGTCTTGAAGAGACTGGAGCCAAAGTTGACGAGACGCTATACAGATCGATAATTGGATCGCTGATGTATCTGACGGCATCGCGCCCAGATATTATGTATCCAACCTGCCTATGCGCCAGATATCAGTCAAGCCTGAGGATCTTACACATGCAGATTGTGAAGCGTATCTTCAGATATCTGAAAGGATGCCCAAGCACCGGCTTGTGGTACCCGAAGAACGACAATTTTGACCTCACAGAATATGCTGATTCCGATTTTGGTGTAGATAAGTTGAACTCAAAATCAACTACAGCGGGATGCCAGTTCTTCAGAATAAGAATGGTAACCTGGCAGTGTAAGAAACAGACTACGGTCGCCCTCTCTACCTGTGAAGTTGAGTATATCTCGGCCTCCAGCTGTTGTTCACAGATTCTGTGGATTCAACAGTAGACGAGAGACTATGGTCTGCAATTTCTAGACACTCCGCTGTATGTTGATAACAAGGCAGCCATCGATATAACTAAAAATCCGGTTCATCACTCAAGCACAAAACACATTAAAATTCGTTCTGATTTCATTCATGATTGCTACGAAAAGAAATTGGTACGAATAGAAAAAATCCACACCGACGAATAAAAGGCTGATTTTATACCAACATTCTGTCACGATAAATACTTGCGAGATAATGTATGAAAATTTGCTTTACAGTGCGGACACTGAGGTTGAATACGATCGACGTAGTTGCTGATCCACATGTTGTAATATTTTTCTCTTTGAATTTGGTTAAAACTAAAATCAAAAGAGTTTTTGATTAGGAGGAGAAATATTAGGAAAAATACAAAAACATTCGAAAAATTTTAAAAATCCAAAAACATTAAAAAAATTTCAAAATGTTCAAAAACACTGAAAAAGACAATTAGAATTTAGTGTCATAAAAGGAAATGATAGTACATCAATGGACTATCACAGTATGCTAAAGATATGTAAAGTTTAAAAGTGATAAGCGAGTCTTACTGTGGATGTGTCAATAGGCTTAACACGTTCAGTAAACTGTTTTCGAGATATAAACTAAATTTTACAACTGCTTAATTTTGTGGATTAACACATTTTGGATATATGGACTTAGTACTCCGAAATTTCATTTGAAAGATTGCCTGATTCTGAGGTACGAGGTCTTTATAGATAGTTGATATCTGGGGTATTATACAAGTTCTTCTGATTTTGTGGAAGCAATGGCCTAGAACTTCTATAATACTTTTTCTTTGAACCCCCAAATTGCATGCAATATTGAAAAGTATCGAAAGATATAATCATATGCAATGCTAAAAAAGATTCCTTAAGTGGAACACACCTTAAAGACGAGCCTTCATCTCTTTGTCTGTATGGTAGTACTAACCTAAGCTCTCAAAGTCTCGCACAACCCAGATACAGATATCAATTATGCTATATTCACCGGTACGATGAAATCAAGGGAATCTGGATACGGGAGTATATTCAAGAAGTGGGAACCACAAATAAGTCAAGTTTCATGAATTCTACCTTAACATATCTTGAAACAGTTGAAAAATGTCGTAAAGCTGAAGTGGACAAACATATCGACAATCTAGGTAAACGAGTTTAAAACTTAAAGTCTGTAGGTCAACGGTACTGGTGATATGTCTTACTCAACTGATATGATCCTTAGTCACGAATTCACAAAAAAAATATGTCTGTAAATATGTTTGTACATAGATTACATTGCTTATTTCATTGTATTTCAGCTTTACATATTAAAATCAAAAAGATTTTCGGTGTGTTTTAGCATAAACTTACAAAAATACAAAAAGATTTTATTTCTACATTGTTTTCAGCAAACCAATGTTGGAGAACGCATCTTCGAAGTCTGGTAAGGTGCTAGAACTGGTGGGAATCTCTTTGACAACGGGCTGGGAGCTAATCTGTTATTCTGAAAAGTCAAAACGATGAAAAGTTCATTAAATTGAAACTTTGATTTTGAAAATATCAACAGTTTGTTCGTAACGGGTCAAACCGGGGACATTAACTTGGACTTGGTCAACTGAGTAGATTTTCACAACTGGTAAAAAGTTGGAAATTTCAGTTTAAAAATGAAAAATGAAATGAAAAATTTAAAATTTTTGGTTTGGCAAGGTTGCCCGAACTTGCTAAACAATTCAGTGTTTAACAATCAGCAAGTTCGACCGAACTTGTAGATGGCTGATTGTTGTTTTTATAATAAGTTCGCTCGAACTTACTCTGGGCCTTCATGTTGGGCATAGCAAGTTCGCCCGAACTTGACTTGGTATAAATGCCAATCAAGTTCGGCCGAACTCATTTACCTGCTTTCAGAACCTCTTGAGAGAACTTGAGCTTTGAGAGAACTTAAGTGAAATTGGTATTTTCATACCGTTAGGCTGCCCGATTCTTGTTTGTTTTTGGGATCTGCACACCAATAACTATGACAGAGGTATTAATTTGGCTTTGAACCGTGTTTTGGCCTTAAACAAGTCTAATAGATCTGAAAACTTTAAAAACTGATAAATCTAGGAATTGTTGGTCAAAAATTGAACATAGATTCTTGATCTACACTTAAAATCGACCGCATAATTGTTTTTTATTGGTCTGAAACGATTGTTAGGATGCTTGAACAAGTTTGGTCTTTTGGAGAAGATGACAAGTTCGGCCGAACTTGTTGTCAAGTTCGACCGGACTTGTAAAAAATATGATTAAATGTTTTAGTTTCATGATTCGACTGAACTTGATTAATGAAATGATTTAATTCTTCATCTTCGACCGAACTTAGTAAGAGAACATTGTGAATATGTGATGATTACATGTTCGGGCGAAGTTGTTAAAATTAGAATGTATAACACCTAATTCAAGTTCGCCCGAACTTGAATAAAAGGGTTAGAAATTTTGTGATTTTTTTTTCCGAAAAACATGCTAATTGCTTTGCGTTATTTTTCAGGCACAGATTCCAGCGCGTGTTATCTCAGTTGAGTTTTCCAAAACTCACAATACATGCATTACGCTTGACAAGTCTATTTGTCCATCGCTGAAAGAATATGATAGTATCTTGAAGTTTCTCGAAGATAGTCCCATTCGTCGAGCAATTACGGAGCGCACAGTATCTTATCGATCTCATATTGTTCACTTCTGGATGAATGCGAGTCTTAGCGATGACGAGAAGACAATCTCTTCTACAGTGCAAGTTGGTGATGAACTCGAGCCGATCACAGTAACTAAAGATGATATCCGAAGGATTCTGGAGCTCAAAGATAATAAGGATGATCCGATACGTTTAGACGAGAAAATGGTTCGCGGATGCTTTTTCTGCATGGGCTATAAAGGAAAGTGTAAACAAGCCGACACTAAAGAAAGGGGAAGTGCCTAACCCCTACAAGCTTCTGATTCATGTGTTAATTCATACATTTAGCCATCGTAAAGCCTGTTTGGATGATGTACATGATTATTTGGCTAGCATGGCAACGACACTTATTTTGAAAAAGTCGTTCAACGTTTCGAAGTTAGTGCTCACTCACATGTCGAAGAACATGGAAGATTCAAGATTGTGTCTTTATCCGAGGTTTATACAGATGTTAATTGATGAGAAATATCCTAACATTGCTCGAGATCCGAATGACGTTCTTTATCTAGTTCGTCTCGACGAGACTACAGTGAAGAAGCTTATCAAGTTCCAGAGACAAGCTTCAGCTCCTGTTGCCAAGCCGGTATTCGGAGCCATTAAAGATTCTAACTATATTTCGCTGCCAGACAACAAATGGAGAAAAGATGGTAGCGACGACGAGAAAGAACTTAAACTGAGAAGGAGTGGTTTAAAGAATTCAAACAAAGGCAAGGAGCGAATGATTCTTAAAGGCATAAGCTGATAAGACTAAAAAGAAACATGGTGCAAAGAAAGTTGAAACTTTGCTTGTTGATGAGGAGGAACCTGAAAATGTTGAAGCAGTTGCTGGATCGAGCGCTGCAGTGGTTATTGAGAGTCAAGAAACTGTGAAAACGACTCAAGAAGATGTGATTTCTGCTACTTCTGAGAATGAAGAATCTGATAAAGAGCCAGAAAAGACTGAGGCAGAAATTAGAGCAGAAAATGAAAGGAAATTGGATGCAGATTTTGATCCTAACGCTGAAAAAGAATTTGACGAGGAGAGAACAAAGAAAAAGTCAAAGCGTACAAAGTCTCCAGCAATTGAAATATCAAAGAAGACGACATGGGTCACCTCATACCAAAGGGAAAAGAAAAGCTAAGAAAGCTCAGAAAGCTGTGAGCAAGAGGTATAAAAGCAAGGCGAAAAGCACAGAAGCTACACAAGAACCTTCTGGTGCTCAGGAGAAAGGAGCCACACAAGAACCTCCTCCACAAGAGCCTCCTGTTATTGTTCATGATGAAACAGAAAGGCTAGGAGTTACACAAGAACCTCCTGTGTCTGAATTTGTTGAAGTTCCTATCACTGAATCTCCTAGTGCTCTAAAGACTTCTGTTCCTGAAAGCTCTACTCCCAAGAAGTCAACACCGAAAGCTGCAACACCTAAAGATTCAACACCAAAGACACCAAGGGGAAGTATGTTTGGTGATATGCCACACGGTCGAATTAGTCTCGAAGACTTGGATGAGTTTTTCCCAGAAACTAATGCATGTTAGAAAAACGTGTGAAGGTATTGGAAGAGAAAGTTGCATAGAATGAGGTTGAAAAGGCTGAGCTTCTTAAGAAGGTGAATCAAGGTGAGGTTGAAAAGGAACTGCTTGATGATAAAATAAAGGTGTTGGAGAATGAACATGAATATTTCAAGGCAGTGATAGAAAGTCTGCAGGACGCCAATGAAAAACTACAGACAGAGATTGCAGAATTAAAGAAAATTCAAGCATTGAACGATCGAAGATTCAACAGATTGTAGAAAGTGTTAGCAAACAATCTGAACATTGATTTCATCACAGAATACGTTCATCTGGATCGTCAGGAAGCCAAAGAACGTGCTGAGAGAGAATTGGCTGAAGGTGGTAAAGAAAGCAGGTTAAAGGTGAAGCCCCTAAATCTACTACTGAGAAATCTTCTGATGTTCCTGAGAAACCAATTGAAGATATTTTGAAAGCTTCTGAGTCTGATATTCAAAAGGTTGACGAATCTGTCAAGCCTTCCGATTCTATCATTGTTACTGAAGAAAAAGACAATGAAGAAGCCGAAAAGGAAGATAAGAATGAAGAAGGATATGAGGATTGGAATGTTGGAGATGATGACGATGATTTTGATCAAGGTGGTGATGATTTTGATCAGGGAGGTACAGGTTTGAAGATCAATGAAGCCAAAGTATCTGATGAGTTTGATTTTTCTTACATGAATCGAATCGAATGGAAGATAAAGCCAGGGGGAGTCAGGGGAGAAAGGTTCGTCAGATGATATTGATTTGTTAGATGTTGATCGATCTTCGAAGCCTGTTTCTGCATTATCTACAAAGCCTTTGATGTTAATGTTGGAACACAATTTGAAGAAGGTGAGTTTGTACATAGTTACTCAAAGGAAGATCTTGCGAGGTTGGTTGAGGTTGAAGTTGAGAACTTAGAGTTTGATTTTGAAGAAGTCTTAAATGTTAACACATTTGAACCTAAAGAGTATCAATACGAAAGAAGGTTTAAAGCCGATGAGTATAATCGAGTTATTGTGGAAGATTGGTCTTCAGATGATGAATAAGATCAGAAAGCTAAGTACGTCGGTCAAAATTCAGAAAGTTTTCCTACTTTTGAAGAAATGTACAAACAGCTTGATGAAGTTATGATCAAGGATAAGATTGCTGAAGCGGTACGAGAAGGAAAAATTCCTAAGCCAATGACCAAAGAAGAGATAGCTGAAGTGAAAAAGTCCTGGCTCAAGGAGATGCCACGTGAACGTAAGTTTCAACGTCCACTAGCATTCTTCACCAGAAATAAAGATGTTTCTTTGGGATATATACTGAGTTGGGGTTGGTTTAAAGAGCTCAACGTATATGCAATCAAAAGAGAGTTTGGTGTTCAATACTTCAAATATCTTGCTGATTTCAAGACATTGCCGTATTGGGATATGGAAGAGTTATTACAAACAATGAATGTTACTTATCATATGAAGACAATTGATCAGTTGTTGTGGAAGATGATTAAGTACGAAGCTGATAAAGGTTGGAATCACTGGAAGTCGTTTATTCCAAGACGAAGAGTAAAAATCAATAAGGTTACAGGGGAAAAGGACATAACGTTAATTATGAAATGTCCTAGAGCCATGAGGAATATGCCACTTATGCTGATCGAACAGAACTTCTATCCTTTGTTCAAGTGGTGGCAGATAGATCTAGCTACTTGTGAAGCAGTGATTGTGTTAAAGTTTGAAGATCACCTTGATATTGCTAAAGAACGAGTTGAAGTGATGGGTCATCAGGGTATGAGAGGTTTGTGGAGGACAATAAGGATTCTAGATCCTATGTGATTGGTTAACTGCTCGAGAGAAGATATAAAATGCCTTTTCTACAGCAAGATTGTATTTGAAGAAAGAGAAAAGGTACAGGCGATGCAGTATCAGAAAGTTGTTAATGTTTGCTATGCACACGAAGTAAATTTTTCTAAAATGTGCCAAACGAAGTGGAAGGATCTGGAGAGAGTTGAATTTCTTAAAGAAGAAACCAGAAGTGAGGCGATCAAAGAAAGAATGGAAAAAATGGTAAGGCAAAGTTCGCCAAGAATGGCTTACTTTAAAAGACCACCGCCAACTGATCAGACGCCGGATCCGAAACAAGAGAGACGACAGAAGCCTTTCAAGAACTTCTTTGGTCGTGTGCGTTAACGTTTATATGAAGACAAAGTTTTGAAGACTGATAAAAGACGAAGACAATATCCAAGAGGGAGTCTGTTGGTGCATAATGTCTATGTCTTAGTCTTATATTGAGTCTGTATTATATAGAGTTGAATAGGATAGGTATACGAAGTATTTATGTATGTTGTAGCCAAGTTCGCCCATAATGTGCATGTATAAGCATGTTCGGCCGAACTTGCATAGGCAAGTTCAGGCGAACTTGTGTTCCTAGGGCCGAACTTGTGCATCTATAAATACCTAGCTAGCCTACTTCATTTGTAACTTTGGCATTTAAGAGGCGAAGCTATGTAAGTTTGTAATCTCAACGTTTGATCTATAAAACTGACGTGTAATTGATTAAATCTTGTCTATTGGTAACACGACGTAATATTTCCGCTATTATGGACATTAGATATCAAATTTAGGTTCCTAAGCATCAAGGATCGGTCTTAAAATTCAAGAATGATTAACTTTTCCTGAAGGGAGTTTGAGTGTTTGGGGGGTCTAAGTTGCCCAAATTTGAGTTTCCATTTTCACCGTCGGGAATTCTCCCGAATTGCCTTAGGACAGACCCAGGGTGCCTAATTTACCCGGGAATCTTCCGGAATACTTCCGGTGTTCCAATTATAGTATTTGTCAGGTTGGGTCAGTTCCCAGTTCCGGCAGGTTCGCTATACGGTAAACTGCCGAAATTGCTTTAAAATAATCTGTTTCTAATTCAATAAATTCCCATTTAATCTATATTTTATATAAAATATGTAAATTTTTATATAAATCAGTAAAAATCTGTAGATTATGGGAAAAATTTCTGGGAATTTATTTTGTTAATTTACTCATTTAAATAAATTATTTTATAAAACTATTTTCAACCACATGATCCCAATTAAATACCATCATTAGCTAAAAAATCCAAAAAAATTCCAGAACACCTTATACATATCCAGGAACTTCTCAGAAAATTTTTGGATTTTTCCGATTTCATTTTGGTGCATTCCCGGCTACCGAAAACTCGCAAAAATGTGGATTTTTAACCCAAATAAAAACTCAACCAATGGACTACGAATTTTCCCAGATCATTCCTCATATGTTCCTTAGTGTCTTTGTTAAATTTGGTGATTTATTGAATTCGGTTAATATTTTTTCCGAAATTCTTTTGGTAAAATAGTTAAAAATTCACCAAAAATCGTAGAAAACTCCAAAAATTCTAAACTTTTACGTAGACCTTCCTGACAATACCTCAATCACCACACCAAATTTCAGCTCAATCAAAGTTACGCGGACCAAGTTATGGTTCTTGGATGTTATACCTAGCGATTCTTCCGATTCCAAGCGTTTATCTTAATCCCAGAAGTGTGTGAAGATTATATTCAGTACCTACACACCAAGTACAATCCAAATATGCTAGAACTTTTATCAACCAAGCTTTAATTCAGTGTTTTTTGGTTAATAGAATAGTTAAGCGATTTTTGTCGAATAAGAGTTGATTAGGGTATCAAACCCTAATGATTAGTAACCATGGCTGTCATATAACACCAGGCATTTCATGTGGTGTTCATATTCAGCCCTAAAACTTGTTTAAAACTCCAAAATTCATGGATGAAAAAGCGTTTTCGGCTAGAAATCGCGTTTAATCGAAGAAACGGACTTAGAATCATAAGTATCAAGGTTAATAGCTTTGATTTAGTGAAGATTAGTGAAGAACTCAGCTGAATTAAGGTTCTTGAGAGCAAATTTTTGGGAGGTTTGGAGGAATTTTTGTAACAAAATGAATTATCAAATGAAATTTAAATAAAAAAATATATATACATGGGGGGTTGGGGCGGTTTGGAGGTGGGTCCCAAGGGACACCTCGTGCTTCTTGTGTGTGACAAAAGATGATGTTTATCTTTCGGATAAGTATAGGTTCGTTTTCGGGTCCTGCGCGCCTTCTCGATTTGCGTAACGGACTCCGTTTTGCGCGTACTTAGTGTCAAAAGACTCGGTTTTAAAAATTATGCAAAACCGTCTTAAAATCCGAACCCAGTTACATTTTAATCATAAAAGTCTTGTTTAACACTCGTTTAAGTGTTTTTAAGCTTGATCGATCGTTCCTTGCACATTCGGTTGCCTTATGTTATGCCCGGAACGAATGCGTTTCCCCAACCGGGAGTTGCTTCGTTTTGCGTGCCCGGGCTTTGATTATTTTCAAACCTTATGTCACAGTCTATGGCACAAAACTAAGTTATTCCTGGAACCCGGAATCTTAAACAAGGCTACCGATAATCTAATGATCAACGTTAAACGTGTAATGCGCTGTTAAACGTCGAGTCTCTGTTTAACACGTTGTTCAAGGCTAGGGATGCCAACCACGCATCATTGGTCCTTAATAGTGTCATGTTAACCATGACGTGCTCTCGGATTCTTCCGAGACATTACAGATATCGCTAGGCATAGCACACAAGTCATGTGTGTTTACAAATACTTATTCCCAGAGTCGGCAGTTTATTCACGAGTTTGTCTTGTCATGTAGGTACGCATAATGTCACTGTAATGTTTTTGTTAATTCCTAAGCATATACTTCCATTATAGTCGGTGTATCAATTTCCAGAATTCGTATCATCACACATAATCGCAACAATATCATGATATATATACCACGTCCGGTTACCACGGACTTGTACTAATCAAAGTTTACCGTGATTTTTCACAGTTGTCACAGTATCGTTGACACTTCTGATTCTCTTTATAGACATATGGTAAAGTTTTTTAATCTTTTGAAACAAGATTATCAAATTTTCGAATGTTTCATTCTTGCTTTCTTGAAAGAAGACCCATGAGAACCTTGAAAAGTCATCAGTTACGACAAGGCAGTATATCTCCAGTGATACTTTTCATATTAACAAGCCCAAAGAGATCCATGTGTAGCCTTTCCAGTGGAAGCTTGATAGAATTAAGAAGCTTTATGGGTTGTGATTTCTTATATTTCTTCCCCTTTTTGCAGCTAAGACAATCATCAGATAAGTGAAAATTCTTAAGATTCACACTAGATTGTTGTGCACCAAAAAATTCATCTTCCTTTGGTGAATGTGACCCATCTTCCTATGCCATAGAATTGATTCCTTTTCAGTAGCTTTTGATACAAAACACTGTTCTTCCTTTGAAGTAGTGGATGCGACGCTCATGTCGATGACATATAAATCGTTTTCTCGTGGAGCGCGCATGAGGATCCACTCCTCAGGAATTTTAAAACCAGGCTTAAGAATAAGACACTCTTTGTCGTTGAAATGAGTTGTGAACTTTTTATCACAGATATGTGAAATGCTCAAAAGATTGTTCTCGAGTTCAGCAATGTAGTTTACTTTGTCAAAGGATACCACTCCATTTGTCAGAATTCCTTCTCCCACGATCCTGCCGCCCTACGTTCCGTCAAACCTAACATATCCTCCCCTGATGGCTTTTACGTTGTACAGCAAAGCCAACATCCATGTCATGTGCCTAGAAGCTCCACTGTCCATAATCCACTTTGAAATGATTCACCTTGGAAGCCCCTGCACACATGAAAAACATATTACTTAAACAGAGAGACCAAGCCCTTTCAGTCTTGGGTGGGATTACAATGTTGACTTTTGGAACATTGGCAACTTTGACATCTTTCTTAATCTCAACCCATTGTCCAGTCTTAGATTCATTCTTTCTTTTGTTTTTACTGGAACATTGGTTGATTTTGGGGTTACATGAGATGTTTTAGCTTTAGCTACCCAGGTTTGTGCTTTTAAAAATGCCTTTTTGTTATAGAGATTAGATTCTTTCTTTTCATTTTTCCTTGATGTTTCACCAACTTCATATTTTGAAATGATTTCAGTTCTTGGTTCTTCATCAGGACTGGAATTATCTTTTCTCTTTAAAATCTTTGTTGGCACAAACTCTGGACCCTTTTGCTTTTCAACTACCGTAAACCTCTTTTGTTTATGAACAGGTTTTGTACGATTTTGAGAACATTGTCGTGCAATTGCCCAACTTTGTTAAATCTGTAGCAAGTTCTACTGTCGTTTCCAACAGTGTGTTCCAAAGCTTGTTCATGAAGTTCCTTTTCTTTCTTAAACTAATCGTTGGTTTGTTTGTTAATGACTTCTTTTTCTTCAACAGTGTTAGTTCCAAAAAACAAACTCAACTTTCTTTGTAAGATTTGTCCTTCGGGATTTGTTATTTCTTTTCTTCTCAAACCCTAACCCATCCCTTTTGTTTTTAGGATAACCTCTACCTCTTGGATAAATGATTTTGTTAGACTTCTTTGGTTTTGAATAGAAACTATCAACTTGTTTTTCAAGATCAGATGTGTTAACTTCAATGAGTTTAAAGAATTTGTCAACACGGTCGAAGTTAACATTCTGGACTGGAAATTATTCATCAGTGTATAGTTTATCTGATCCTTTCAGTTTGTAAATAACTACATTAGGATCATCATTTAAACTATTGTTTGATGCTGTAATAAATTTTTCATGAAAACTTTTCTCACTTCCAGAGGGTGAACTTGACTCTGATTTCTCATTGTTTGACTAAGCACTTGCATAAATTGTTCTATCAGACTCATTTTCAAAAACATTTTCAATTACATTGGTTACCACCTTGGATTCACACTCCTTCTCAGATTTGGAATATGTTACGTCAAGATTTTCAGGCAGCTCGTTACTCCTTTCACTGAGTAAGTTTAAGTTCAGCGCCTTATTCACCCCGTCAGGATGTTTCTTAGCATAGCTATTCGACATAGGGGGTGGAAAATGATCATAAAATTTTCCAAGATTTTTATCATTCTTCTTACCTTCTTTGGTATTTTATGCTTTTGGAAGAATGTGATCAAGAACATACATGTTGGTAGAAAAACTGATCAATAATTTGTTAACCCTTTCAGATTCAATTTTAGTTTTCTCCAGCTCACTTTTTAGCTCAACAATTGTTTTAATGTGCACATTAATGACCATTTGTTTGTCCATCACAGTTGCTTTGAGCATTGGAAGTGTTTTGTCATCTTCTTTAACAGCTTTCTCATACTATCGAATGGTCCTGCTGAGTTTATCATATGATTCTTTTACGGTGTTATAGTCACATGACAACTTATGATTTTAGGTTTTGAGTTCTTTAAAAGATTTATCTTTCTCAGCACATTGTTTACACGCTATTTCACATTTTAAGCATGGGCTGACCATTTTGACAGTTTTAACTTCGATTGTTTCAATTACTGTTTCAACCTTTTCTACCTGTCCTTCCACACTGACTACCTGTTTGGTATTCGCCATGAGTGCTCTGTTGGCAGTGTCTGTTAAGCTCTCCAGTGTTACAGGCATTGTTACATCAATTACTTCCATACACTTTGTCTTTGTCCCGTCAGGGTTTTTTCCTTTATGACCAGAATAAAAGCTACCTGCAAATGTTTTCAGAACTGTATCAAACAAACAAGGTTTAGGAGTACCTCTGAGACATTCCTCTTCATCAGCCGAGGATCTGAAGTAGTCTGCTAAAACTTCTTCCATTTCTTTTTCTGAGACTTCTTCCGATGATTCAGTCTCTTCCAGAATTTCGGCAACAAGAGCAAGGCTTTCCTTTTTGGAGATGAAGTTATCCCAATTGAACCCTTCATCTTCTTGTGTGACCACCAAAGCTTTATCATTAGAGTTTGAAGCTCCGTCTTCGGTCTGTACCATTCTCTTCTCTGGTTGTGGTTGATGATAGATTGCCTTTTTTGTAATCATCATCACCGAATGGATTATGATTGCCTTTTACTTCTCGGTTTGGACATTCACGTTTGAAGTGTCCTTTCTCCCTCCATTTGAAGCATGTAACTTTGGATTTATCAAATCCTAATTTTCCATCAAGGCCTCTTAAATCATCTCTTCCTGTTATTTCCATAAAACGCTGAGCTCTTCGAACCAATGATGCCATGCACCACATAATGTCAATCAATTCCATCTCTTCAAACTCTGCACGAACAACCACTACTTCCGAATAGACGTTTGCTTGAAGCTTGGTTATCACATGCAAACGAACTTTAATCAGTTTTGAATTGGAACCCAATCCATATTGGATTTGGGTTGACCAGATTCATCTACATAAGAAGCATTAGACCATTCACAGTCTAGTTTATCACCAAACAGTTTCAAAATTTCTTCTGAATCATCCAAAACCTTAGCTTTCCAAACTTGCTTCGATTTTGCAACTGTTTGATAAACAACTTTCTTTTCTACCGTTTTCTTTTCTGTCTTCAGATTTGTATCTGATGAACACATTTCACTTGAAGTTTTCAACTTTGAGTGTTATGAAACGATTCTCCAGAACTTGCATCAGAATTAATCGCCATATCTGAAAACATAATCCTTTTCAAATACTCTTTCACTTTCTTTCTTTTCTTTCTCAGTTTATCTTTCTGCCCTTGTGATAATTTCACTTTTTATTCTTTGGGCTTCTCTTCTGTTTTTACTATCTTCTTCGTAGCTTTTCTGTTCTCCCCCTGAAATATATCCAACGATCCTCTCCTCGGATTTATCGGACAATTTCTTGAAATATGCCTTTGATTTGACAATTATAGCATCGTTTCCTACCAAATCTCTTTCTTGGCCAGTTTACAGCAATGTGTCCATTTAATCCACAGTTTGCAGCATGTAAGTTTGGATTTATCAAATCCTAATTTTCCATCAAGGCCTCTTAAATCATCTCTTCCTGTTATTTCCATAAAACACTGAGCTCTTCGAACCAATGATGCCATGCACCACATAATGTCAATCAATTCCATCTCTTCAAACTCTGCATGAACAACCACTACTTCCGAGTAGACGTTTGCTTGAAGCTTGGTTATCACATGCAAACGAACTTTAATCAGTTTTGAATTGGAACCCAATCCATATTGGATTTGGGTTGACTAGATTCATCCACATAAGAAACATTAGACCATTCACAGTCTCGTTTGTCACCAAACAGTTTCAAAATTTCTTCTGAATCATCCAAAACCTTAGCTTTCCAAACTTGCTTCGATTATGCAACTGTTTGATAAACAACTTTCTTTTCTACGGTTTTCTTTTCTGTCTTCAGATTTATATCTGATGAACACTTTTCACTTGAAGTTTTACAACTTTGAGTGTTATGAAACGATTCTCCAGAACTTGCATCAGAATTAATCGCCATATCCGAAAACAAAATCCTTTTCAAATACTCTTTCGCTTTTTTTCTTTTCTTTCTCAGTTTATCTTTCTGCCCTTGTGATAATTTCACTTTTCGTTCTTTGGGCTTCTCTTCTGTTTTTACTATCTTCTTCGTAGCTTTTCTATTCTCCCCCTGAAATATATCCAACGATCCTCTCCTCGGATTTATCGGACAATTTCCAGAAATATGACCTTTGATTTGACAATTATAGCTTGGTTTCGTACCAAATCTCTTTCTTGGGCAGTTTACAGCAATGTGTCCATTTACTCCACAGTTGTACCGTACCGATCTTCTTTCCAATCTTCTTTATCAAACCATACACTCAAATCATAACATTGATTTGATGTGTAGTAGTCATCTTTCTTGCTTCTTCGGTAAACTTGATTTGACTTTGAAGCATTGTGGTCCGACCTGCACCCCTTATTTTCAAATTTTTGTGACTTTAGATTTTCAATTTATTTTTTATTTTTTATAATGATTGGATGATTGAACTGATGATCTTTTATTATTAATTTGAAAATTTTTATAATTTTTACATTTTGTTTTTGTTCTCCATTCTACTTATAAGGTTTTTGTGTTGAGCATTCACCCTTTTTAGTAGATTGTGAAGCAGTTTCTCGAAATTTTTCTTTATGTTTCAAAAGTATTTCATTTTTATCATTTTCATCATTAGTATCATCATCACAATCTTCAATTATGACATCGTCATAATTTATAACATTATCACTTATTAAAATCTCCTCTTTAGTGTTTTTATTTATATTGATCGGTTTTGGACATATATGATAAAGCATTAATGATGTCACACCCTCAATTTCCACTTGCGGAGTTTTACCGCGAGGCGTGTGAACAAACCAGAATATGAGACACTAGTACGTTGAACGACTCTATATGATTTGATTATACGTTTTCCAAAATCATTTGTTTAACCATTCATTGTAGATTTTATATTGCCTTAGTTAGTTTCTAATGTTTAGCGGAAGCATTAGTTGTTATGGTTGAGCGGAAGCATAAAAATAAGTAGAGAAACGGGCGCCAACACAAACGCCAAAACAAATGAAAAACCCGAAACAATGTTTGTAAATGAGACTCGATAAAAGGTGTCTTGATCAATGCAAGTGAGTGTACCTAGAGCTCCTAGCGTCCTGAGAAACATGTAAAGAAACAAGTGTCAACATTAAAGAAGAGTGAGTTCACAGGTTTTCAAAAGTTCATTTGTTCGGTTACAAGTTTGTTTTCCCCGTTATCCCTTACCCGGGATAACGATTTGGTTCCATAATTCCCAACCCGGAATAATACTGATGTTCCGTTATTCCAAACCCGGAATAATAAAGTTGTTGTTTCCATTATCCCTAACCCGGGATAATATAGTTGTTGTTTCCTTTATCCCTAACCCGGGATAATATAGTTGTTGTTTCCATTATCCCTAACCCGGGATAATATAGTTGATTCGTAATTAAGTTCAATGTTAATATATAGGTAGCTAGCCTAAAGTTATGTCACGTAAGTGTTCGCGATCGAAGCTGACTGTTGTGCCTCCGTGTTGCCAGGCCTATCACTGACCATGGCGAAAGTTAGGCCAAATTATTCACCCGTTGACCATACCCGGTCGGCTAGCGCGACTAGCTCGGATGGGGCTTGTCGGGCCCAGTAGTACTACCTATAATTTCCCCGCTATTTAAACCCAATACTAACGATCTGAGAGATTGTCGAGGACTTGTGTGATATAGCTGCTTAGTGACCATAACGTACATTAACATTAACTTAGTTACCGAATAGTTAAGTGACGTTAATTTCGTATAACGTAAAGAGATAGAGTTGTAGAGTGTATACATGTTTCTCCCCCTGTTGTTTAAAACCGGATAAAGTTAGGGGCCGTGAACTCACCTTTAGTTGCTCGGTTAGTGTAAGACAGAAGTTGAAATGATGGGACCGCTAATTGCGTCCTAACAAGTCAATTGATTTCAAGTTAGTGTGTGAACACACCAATACAAATCCTACACATAATTAACGCACAAAGCAGTACACACAATCACAATTCCTATCACTCAAACATGCATGCAAGTATCCTCATGTGAACATAGTGATCAAAACGATTTATCATGTACACAAAATCAATTCATACAACACTTTGGTACATACATTCGCAAGTTATCAAGTTTCAGCTCATATACTCATAATCAGGCTGTTTTCAAGGATTTTTATAAAATAGTTCCAACATTCCAACAATTCCAATTATTTTACAGAAGGTGACAACTATACTGTAGAATTTTATATAAATTTTTCAAGTCCTAACACTTTACCAATTTTTTCGTAAATATTAATATACTAGGCTGCAGTCAGATTCGCCGCTTTCTGACTGCAGTCCACGGAAGAATTTATTTTAAAATCACTGTTCATCCAATTAACAAAATTCCAGTGGGAGTTGCCCGGAAATTTCCATACCTAGTTTCTGTACAAATTTCATGATTCGACTCCCTACAGATTATTAAATCCAACTCGATAAACAACTAACAAAATTTCAGGATTTTCACAGCTTTAGTTACTGAACTTAATTGGCCACTTAAAAATATCAAACGACTTCAGAAAAATATGAATCCAGTGCCATTAGATTCGTTATTTAAAACTCTACGTTTTAGACTTCAGAAAATCCGTTTTTCGACAACTAATGACCGAGTTACAGCCAGTTGAAGTCGGCTGTAACCATCATTCAGCAGCCTGATTCAGCACTTTATCACAAACTAACTCGCTTAAACCGTTTATATATTGAACATATGCGATCAAGAACAGATTTTTCCAATCATATATCATTATATATATCATATCCATGCAAACCCTAATCAAAATCTCTAGTTTTTATCGATCAAAAACAACACACTTGCAAACTATGATTTCCGAAAACAACATACATGCAAACTATGATAAATCAGCCGATTAATCAACATAACACTACCTTCAAACATATAAATCCGAATATGATCTTGCAAACAATGATAAATCCTAACCTTTAATAACAAGATTAATGAGCCGAGACTTGGATGGGAATGGATTCGGCTTGAAGGTAGATCGCGACCGAGAAGGGAGGCTTGTTTGCGACCGAGAAGAGATGTAGGGGCTGATCTCGATCGAGATGATGAAGGAAAAGGCTGCCGTCGGCTGTTTTCTCACTAGGGTTTTTGTGTTTTTGTTTTGTGAAGAAAGGCTCATGCATGTATGTGTATATATAGCGCAAAAGGTGAAAGGGAAAAGGGAGGGGTTGCGGTTGGGTGTGTGCTCGCGGCCGAAGGGTTTGGGTGGGTTGGTTTGGGTCTAACACTTGGTCCTCAAGTTTAGATGAACTACTTGAGTCGTAGGGCAATGAGGCCGGCTCGTGTCGCGGTTCGGTTCGATTCGACTATATATTTACTATATATATTTCATAACTAAAACAAATCACGAAATCGAACATCACACAATAATTCACCAACTTATAAACGTTTAATACACATAGCACGTAATTCATTTGACAAGTTCACGAAATTATCGTAATTATTTCGAGTGTGCAATTTAAGTCTCCGAACCAAATTAACGTAGGAACAAATAACCGTGAAGTAGTGCGTTTAAGATATCTGAAAAACCGGGATGTCACATTATCTCCATGTTGAAAGAATTTTCGTCCCGAAAATTGATTAAACGCGGTTTAGAATGCAGCGTACATGTTTAGAGTGCCACGCACAAAGGTTTAGTTCGTTAACAATAGTATGCGAAATTACAAGAGATTCCCAAGTGTCATGCATAAGGATTTAGTTAACAATGGTACGCGAAATTATGAGAAATTCCCATGTTGTCACATCATCCCCATGTTGAAAGAATTTTCGTCCCGAAAATTTAGTTACTGGTATTGTTAGTTTGCTGCTCAGCTGCAAAGAGGTGTGGGTATTTGCTTTTCATTTGGTCCTCTCTTTCCCACGTGAACTCCGGTCTACGCTTAGAGTCCCAACGAACCTTAACGATCGGAATCTTACTGTGCCTTCGAGTCTTGATTCTCACGATCCATGATCTCACCGATCCATGATCTCGATAGGTTGTTCCACAAAGTGCAGTTGTTCATCCACTTGGATCTCATCCAACGGAATGACTAGGGTTTCATCTGATAGACACTTCTTCAGATTTGACACGTGAAAAACGTTGTGAACTCCACTGAGTTCGGCAGGAAGGTCTAATTGATAAGCTACGGGTCCAATACGTTTCAAGATCACAAACGGACCTACGTACCGTGGTTTTAGTTTGCCTCGTTTTCCAAAGCGGATTACACCCTTCCAGGGTGACACCTTCAGTAGGACGCGGTCGCCTACTTGAAATTCGAGCAGTTTGTGTCGTTGATCAGCGTAGCTTTTCTGTCGGTCTCGTGCCGCCGCCATGAGGTTTCTGATTTGTACAATCTTTTCAGTAGCCTCAAGTATCAACTCAGGGCCTGTGAGTTGACTGTCACCGACTTCTGCCCAACAGACCGGTGATCTACATTTACGACCGTATAATGCCTCAAACGGTGCTGCCGAAATACTCGTATGGTAACTGTTGTTATACGAGAATTCCACTAAAGGCAGGTGGATTTCCCAACTATTTCCAAAGTCTACTACGCATGCCCTAAGCATGTCTTCCAAGGTCTGTATGGTCCTTTCTCTTTGACCATCAGTCTGAGGGTGATAAGCTGTGCTCATATCTAAGCGTGTGCCCAACGCTTTCTGAAGTGACTGCCAAAAGTTGGACGTGAAGCGAGCATCTCTGTCTGAGATGATGGACGTTGGCACTCCGTGCCGAGAAACTACTTCCTTAATGTAGATGCGAGTCAACTTCTCCATCTTATCTGTTTCTTTAATAGCTAGGAAGTGTGCGGACTTAGTTAAACGATCCACAATCACCCAGATGGTATCGCAACCACCCAAAGTTCGTGGGAGTTTAGTGATGAAATACATCGAGATCTGATCTCATTTCCACACTGGGATCTCAGGTTGTTGGAGTAGTCCCGATGGCTTTTGATACTCTACCTTGACTTTTGCACAATCAAACACTTACTCACGTAGGTGGCTATATCAGCTTTCGTGTTGGGCCACCAATACGCAGCTTTAAGGTCTTGATACATCTTATCCGAACCAGGATGGACAGAGTATCGGGATTTGTGAGCTTCGTCCATGACTAGCTCTCTGAGGTTTCCGCAGAGAGGTACCCATATGCGATTCATGAAATACCGGGCTCCATTGGGTTTTACTTCCCAATCGCGTTCCATTTTTCCCACCGATTCGGCCTTGATGTTTTCTTCCTTAACTGCTTCTAACTGCGCGTCGCGTATCTGTTCGGGTAACCCCGAATGAATAGTGAGCTGTAGTGCTCGTACCCGACGAGGTTTCAAGTGTTCCTTCCTACTGAGGGCGTCAGCTACCACGTTAGCTTTACCCGGGTGATACCGAATGCCACACTCATAATCGTTTAAGAGTTCGACCCAGCGACGCTGTCGCATGTTCAACTCCTTCTGATCAAAGATGTGTTGAAGGCTCTTGTGGTCTGTAGAGATTGTGCACTTCGTTTCATAGAGGTAGTGTCTCCAAATCTTAAGTGCAAACACTACTGCTCCCAATTCCAGGTCATGTGTTGTGTAGTTTTTCTCGTGAACCTTCAATTGTCGGGACGCATACGCGATGACCTTGTCGCGTTGCATGAGTACGCATCCCAACCCCTGAATGGAAGCATCACAATATACTACAAAGTCATCTGTCCCTTCCGGCAAGGACAGAATGGGTGCACTGCAAAGTTTCTGCTTTAGCAATTGAAATGCCGCTTCCTGCTTGTCACCCCAAACATACTTGATGCCTTTCTGGGTGAGGGTAGTAAGCGGTTGCGCGATCTTTGAAAATCCCTCGATGAAACGTCTGTAGTAACCAGCCAAACCCAAAAATTGGCGGATCTCCGTCGGTGTCCTGGGTGCTTCCCAGTTTTTGATAGCTTCAATCTTGGCAAGGTCGACGTGGATACCCTTTTCATTTACGATATGCCCGAGAAACTGAACTTCCCGAATCCAGAAATCACACTTCGAAAGCTTGGCATATAGTTTCTCCTGTTGAAGTAATCCTAGCAGTAATCGTAGATGTTCATCATGTTCTTCTTCACTTTTAGAGTAGATGAGTATGTCATCGATGAACACAATGACAAACTTGTCGAGGTATGGTTTACACACACGGTTCATGAGGTCCATGAACACCGCGGGTGCGTTGGTGAGACCGAAGGGCATGACTAAGAACTCATAATGGCCATACCGAGTACGAAATGCCGTCTTAGCGATATCCTCCTCCCTGACGCGTAACGGATGGTAACCGGACCGTAGATCAATCTTGGAGTAGTAGCTTGACCCTTGCAGTTGGTCGAAGAGGTCGTGGATGCGAGGTAACGGGTATCGGTTCTTGACAGTAACCTTGTTGAGTTCCCTGTAGTCGATGCACATGCGGAAGGTACCGTCTTTCTTCTTGACAAAAAGAACTGGAGCTCCCCATGGCGAAGCGCTTGGTCGGATAAATCCTTTTTCTAACAGCTCCTGAAGTTGGGTAGACAGCTCCTGCAGCTCGACTGGAGCTAGGCGGTATGGAGCCTTGGCGATAGGAGTTGCATGGTTCGCCAATTCGATTTCAAACTCCAATTGTCGATGGGGTGGAAGACCAGGTAATTCCTCTGGGAATACATCGGAAAAATCACGGACGACAGGGATGTCTTCTATACGTTTCTCGTCCTTAGGCTGTTCGGTAACCAGTGCGAGTAAAGCGAAGGAGTTCTTTCTCCGAAGATACTTCTGCGCTTGCATTTAAGAGATGATGTTTGTGACGGCGCCTGCCTTCTCGCCTTGCACCGTCAAGATTTCGTCGTTAGAGAGCGGAATACGGATAGATTTTTCGAAGCAGAGAACTTCAGCTCGGACGTCGGATAGCCAGTCCATTCCGACTACCACGTCAAAACTTCCCAGGGTAGTTGTCATCAGATCAATGGTAAAGGTGTGACCCGCGAGTTTGAGTTGACAGCCAGATACTATATGGGTCACATCTACGGATTTACCATCGGCTAGTTCTATGATATAAGGGGTCTCTAAGGGTTTAGGTGTGCGATTTAGGTTCTTCCTAAAAGACTCAGATATAAAACTCCTATCCGCACCCGTATCAAAAAGCACAGTAGCAAAATGTTCATTAAGGGGAAACTTACCGGTGACCACGTTCGAGTCGTTTCTGGCCTCCCCGCGGCCCAGCGTAAATGCGCGACCTTTGGCACCTCCTGTGCCACCATTTCCATTATTGTTGTTGTGGTTATTGTGGTTGTGGTTGTTCCCACCATTGTTGTTGTTGTTACGCAGCTGTGGGCAGTCTCTTTTGAAGTGGGCAGTGCTACCACACTGATAGCATCCCCGGTTAACACCCTGTTGTTGGCCCTGGGGTTGATTTTTGGTTTTGTCGAGACATGATTTCCCCGCGACAATCCTTTGCCGCATGTCCCACCTTGCCACATCGTTGGCAGCGATTCCCGGCACAAGGGTCGTGATGATGAAGATTACAGCGATTGCACTGCTGCTTTCGACCTACATAGCCGCATGCGTTCTGGTTGTTGTTGGCGGGTTGATTTTGGTGACCCCGGTGGCTGTTGTAATGATTGAACCTTTTCTGGTTCCCCTGTTGTGGCTAGGATGACGAAGACTGTCGAACAGACGAGTCTTCAAACTTTCTTTTATTATCAGGGGCAACTTCAGTTGTACCCCGAGTTGGCAACTTCTTCTGTTCCACCGCCTTGTCGGTGAGTTTGTGCGCCAACCTGATTGCTTGATGTTCGGTTGCAGGGTTGCTAGCCATCACCATACCCTGAATCTCCGGGACCAGACCCCCAAGGTAGAACTCGAGTCGTTTCTCAACAGTGTTGGCCAGATCGGGACATAGAAATACCAAGTCGTGATGTTTCGCTGTGTGTGCTTCGATTTCAGATCCCACCATCTTGTGGTTCCATAATGTCTGCTCCAATTGTTGAACTATGTCTCGCGGACAGTACTCTTCTTTGATTAGGGCCTTAAACTCGGCCCAGGCCATTGCATTTGTAGCAATAAGTCCACGCGTTTGGACTTGTGCATTCCACCAAGTTAGTGCCCCATCTTCCAATGTTGAGGCTGCATACTTGACCTTGTTGGCCTCCAGACAGTTGCACATTTCAAATACTGATTCAGATTTTTCGATCCAGCGCACCAATCCTATGGGTCCTTCTGCCCCCGTGAATTTGCTTGGCTTCGCGTCGAGGAACATCTTGTAGGGGTTAAGACCCCTCCTGCTGCTGGTGGGTTTTGAACACCTGCCAGAGCAGCATTCACGTGTTCTTGGATCATTGCGGCTAATTCTTAAGGCGTCATGTTAAGATTTCCGCGACGTCCAGTTGCCATTTTAGATCTAAGTAGAAAAGAAATAGACTGAAGGAAAGTAAATAAAATAAGCGAGACGTGTCAGTCTTCTACGTCTCCATCCCCCAAATCGCTATCGTTGCCGTCATCCTCCGCGGTGTTTCCAGCTTCTACAGCTGGGTCTTCCTCCTCTGGATCCTCTACCGGCATTGGAGGGACCGGTGCTGGGGCAGATACTGGTGCAGGTGCCTGATTTTGTTCCAGTTCTTGAATTCTCCAGCTAGACTCAAGAACTCTGTCCTCTAGCCAGTCAGCCCTTAGCTGCTAAGCACGAAGATCTCTGGCTAAGGTGTTACGAGCTATCTTACTCGTATGTTGCTCTTCCTCGAGCGATTCAGTTTTACCTGTCAATTGTCGTATCATCCATCCCTGTGCTAGGATGGTTTCATGCATTCTTTCTAGTTGTTCTTGTTGCGTTCTTATCATATCTCTAAGTAGGTTGTTCCCTACTTCTAATGAGTTAACCGGTTCGACCGTCACAGCGATGGTCGGGCGTGAGGACGACTCCTCCCCTAGAGCGAGTCTTTTCCTAGCAGCTGAGCGTGTCTCCACGCCATGAGGTGGTGAGGGTTCGACTATGGGTGCCTTCCCCGGCGCCCTTGGTTGTCGAGATTTGTCGAATGATGATGATGACATTGCCTGATGGGTTGTGTGGTTAGTTATGAGTTGCATTCGTTTCTCACTATGCATTCATATTCTACATAACACAGTTGTGGTACATCACATAACAAGATATAACAGTTCGGTGCCAAACTAAGTCTAGTGTCGTGTAATCAGCTATAGTTTAGGTCTACTTCTAATGCAAACCTGGTTCTCTATAGCTAGAGGCTCTGATACCAATCTGTCACACCCTCAATTTCCACTTGCGGAGTTTTACCGCGAGGCGTGTGAACAAACCAGAATCTGAGACACTAGTACGTTGAACGACTCTATATGATTTGATAATACGTTTTCCAAAATCATTTGTTTAACCATTCATTGTAGATTTTATATTGCCTTAGTTAGTTTCTAATGTTTAGCGGAAGCATTAGTTGTTATGGTTGAGCGGAAGCATAAAAATAAGTAGAGAAACGGGCGCCAACACAAACGCCAAAACAAATGAAAAACCTGAAACAATGTTTGTAAATGAGACTCGATAAAAGGTGTCTTGATCAATGCAAGTGAGTGCACCTAGAGCTCCTAGCGTCCGGAGAAACATGTAAAGAAACAAGTGTCAACATTAAAGAAGAGTGAGTTCACAGGTTTTCAAAAGTTCATTTGTTCGGTTACAAGTTTGTTTTCCCCGTTATCCCTTACCCGGGATAACGATTTGGTTCCATTATTCCCAACCCGGAATAATACTGATGTTCCATTATTCCAAACCCGGAATAATAAAGTTGTTGTTTCCATTATCCCTAACCCGGGATAATATAGTTGTTGTTTCCTTTATCCCTAACCCGGGATAATATAGTTGTTGTTTCCATTATCCCTAACCCGGGATAATATAGTTGATTCGTAATTAAGTTCAATGTTAATATATAGGTAGCTAGCCTAAAGTTATGTCACGTAAGTGTTCGCGATCGAAGCTGACTGTTGTGCCTCCGTGTTGCCAGGCCTATCACTGACCATGGCGAAAGTTAGGCCAAATTATTCACCCGTTGACCATACCCGGTCGGCTAGCGCGACTAGCTCGGATGGGGCTTGTCGGGCCCAGTAGTACTACCTATAATTTCCCCGCTATTTAAACCCAATACTAACGATCCGAGAGATTGTCGAGGACTTGTGTGATATAGCTGCTTAGTGACCATAACGTACATTAACATTAACTTAGTTACCGAATAGTTAAGTGACGTTAATTTCGTATAACGTAAAGAGATAGAGTTGTAGAGTGTATACATGTTTCTCCCCCTGTTGTTTAAAACCGGATAAAGTTAGGGGCCGTGAACTCACCTTTAGTTGCTCGGTTAGTGTAAGACAGAAGTTGAAATGATGGGACCGCTAATTGCGTCCTAACAAGTCAATTGATTTCAAGTTAGTGTGTGAACACACCAATACAAATCCTACACATAATTAACGCACAAAGCAGTACACACAATCACAATTCCTATCACTCAAACATGCATGCAAGTATCCTCATATGAACATAGTGATCAAAACGATTTATCATGTACACAAAATCAATTCATACAACACTTTGGTACATACATTCGCAAGTTATCAAGTTTCAGCTCATATACTCATAATCAGGCTGTTTTCAAGGATTTTTATAAAATAGTTCCAACATTCCAACAATTCCAATTATTTTACAGAAGGTGACAACTATACTGTAGAATTTTATATAAATTTTTCAAGTCCTAACACTTTACCAATTATTCGTAAATATTAATATACTAGGCTGCAGTCAGATTCGTCGCTTTCTGACTGCAGTCCACGGAAGAATTTATTTAAAAATCACTGTTCGTCCAATTAACAAAATTCCAGTGGGAGTTGCCCGGAAATTTCCATACCTAGTTGCTGTACAAATTTCATGATTCGACTCCCTACAGATTATTAAATCCAACTCGATAAACAACTAACAAAATTTCAGGATTTTCACAGCTTTAGTTACTGAACTTAATTAGCCACTTAAAAATATCAAACGACTTCAGAAAAATATGAATCCAGTGCCATTAGATTCGTTATTTAAAACTCTACATTTTAGACTTCAGAAAATCCGTTTTTCGACAACTAATGACCGAGTTACAGCCAGTTGAAGCCGGCTGTAACCATCATTCAGCAGCCTGATTCAGCACTTTATCACAAACTAACTCGCTTAAACCGTTTATATATTGAACATATGCGATCAAGAACAGATTTTTCCAATCATATATCATTATATATATCATATCCATGCAAACCCTAATCAAAATCTCTAGTTTTTATCGATCAAAAACAACACACTTGCAAACTATGATTTCCGAAAACAACATACATGCAAACTATGATAAATCAGCTGATTAATCAACATAACACTACCTTCAAACATATAAATCCGAATATGATCTTGCAAACAATGATAAATCCTAACCTTTAATAACAAGATTAATGAGCCGAGACTTGGATGGGAATGGATTCGGCTTGAGGTAGATCGCGACCGAGAAGGGAGGCTTGTTTGCGACCGAGAAGAGATGTAGGGGCTGATCTCGATCGAGATGATGAAGGAAAAGGCTGCCGTCGGCTATTTTCTCACTAGGGTTTTTGTGTTTTTGTTTTGTGAAGAAAGGCTCATGCATGTATGTGTATATATAGCGCAAAAGGTGAAAGGGAAAAGGGAGGGGTTGCGGTTGGGTGTGTGCTCGCGGCCGAAGGGTTTGGGTGGGTTGGTTTGTGTCTAACACTTGGTCCTCAAGTTTAGATGAACTACTTGAGTCGTAGGGCAATGAGGCCGGCTCGTGTCGCGGTTCGGTTCGATTCGACTATATATTTACTATATATATTTCATAACTAAAACAAATCACGAAATCGAACATCACACAATAATTCACCAACTTATAAACGTTTAATACACATAGCACATAATTCATTTGACAAGTTCACGAAATTATCGTAATTATTTCGAGTGTGCAATTTAAGTCTCCGAACCAAATTAACGTAGGAACAAATAACCGTGTAGTAGTGCGTTTAAGATATCTGAAAAACCGGGATGTCACAAATGACGAGGTCACAAAACCGTTCAACTTCTTTTCAAAATCTGATACCAACTTGTGATTTCTAGGATCGGACCCAACTTGTGAGCTTCCGGTCAGATTTGCTCAGCTAACAGAGGTGGAATTCATTGTTAGCTGATTGAACAAACAATGAACAAGCGTGATGATTACTGTTAAACCATCTGTATCTTGTATTGATTAACTTCGTAAAGATTACAGACTCGAGTAGGGCTTCGCCTCTGATCAACAAAACAACATTTTATAAACAAACATCCTAAGTCACCTATTTATAGGCAAGACATGACAGCACCAAGGTACTTAGGACCAAGGATTTTCGCACGAAATTTTCGTGCGAAAATCTATACGAATTTTCGTTCGAAAATTCCACAACTATACAAACTAGTTTCTTTCAAAAAATAACTTTTGACGCTGCGAAACCCTATCTATACAACAGACTCGTCCCAGACGTAGGCAATAGACATATGTGCACCAACATATGTTTTTGTTTAAATTTTTATTTTCTGGCTCCGAGACTCTATAATCTACTGAGTATTTCCTCATGGATCAATACTCGGGAGATTACACTCACTACTACATAGAGGATGATTATGAGGAAGAATAATGTACCATTTGCGGCAACCCTCATTCGGTACAAAATTGTGACCTTTTCCAACCATCCGCCTCATATAGCTATTAGGAGGAACCAAGGTTTGAACTTCTAAAAACAAGCTTTGATTGGGACACCTATCCTTCTCATTTCGTCACACCACCGACTATCCTTCCCGAAGCCGAAAGAATAATAGAAACTCTTAAAACTCTTGAGCGTTTAATAATAGAATCCCGAGAAAGGGAAGAGGTTGTTTGTGCTAAGGAGGTAATAATCGAAGAAGTAAAAATGGAAGAACAAATAAGTGAAAAACCAACGCACGAGCCAAACAAAGAAGAAGGTAAGTCCAAAAAAGATAACTCTGAAAAAAAGTCAAAGTTTTAAGAAATTAACATTTTGTCACCTTCCTTTGAAAATCATTGTTTGGTACCAACTCATGCTAAGTTTTTAAAAGAGTTAAACACTAACACTAAAATCGACGAAATGGTTAACATTAAATGTAAGAACGTCCACGATTAGCAGTGGAACCTATATTTGTTATCTATTGTCCGATTAGGCGGAAACTATAACCAAATAACAAGAATTACTCATTTAAATGTTGTTTTCATTGATCTAAAGTTCAATACATTCGAGAACCGAATCCGACAGAGGTTCGCCATCTCTGTGCCAAAATCTCTCCACCTTACAAATGAAATCCAAAGGCACCTATTTATAGATGCACAAGTTCGCTGGTGAGGGAACTTGTTCGGGCGAACTTGACTTCTCACACACCATGACCAGCAAACTTGGCTCCAAACTCACTTAAATACGCCTCATTTCTAACAGATTAAGTCTTATTCACTCAGACTCGATACATAATGACGTAGGCAACAGACATATGCACCAACAGACTCCCCCTTGGATGTTGCCGCAGTCATTTTAACTTTTACAATCTTCTGAGTCTTTTGATCTTTAGTTTTTGAATAAACTTTATCATCTTGATCTTTATATCCTCTTTCTCTTTCTTGAGCTTTGTCTTAATAAAACTTTTAATCATCATGCTCCCCCTTGCTTTAAGCTTTAGTCTCAGACTCCCCTTTGCTTTGATCTTTAGACTTGAAAACTCCCCCTAGCTTTGAGCTTTCTGAAAACTTTGGACAGTGTTTTATCCAGCTCCCCCTCAAACTTTACTACTGGTCTAAATAAATTCTGACATTCAAATAAACATTTTAGATTCACTGTTTTGAAATTTTGTGCTATCAACATTTCAAACTTTAATCTTCACTTCAATCTTTTCAAAAACGTTAATTGATTCAAGTTCAAATTAATGACCTTGAATACATTTTACATTTAAAACCTTCAATATTCTCATTTTTATTATTTGATTTGTAAAAATCCACTTAGTTGATCAAGTCCAAGTTAATGACATTGATTAACCAAATATATCAACCAAGTCCAAATTAATGACCTCGGTTTGGAAAACCGTTATGAACCATCTGAATTTAAAGTTTCAAATAAACTTTTAATCATTCACCAGATTTTCTTACCAGACTTCGAAGACCCGTTCTCCAAAATTGGTTCGTTGAAACTAATGTAGAAACAATATATTTTTATATTTTAGAAAGTTTATATTAAAACACACTAAAAATCTTTTAATTTTTATCTTGAAAAGCAAGTAAAGTATTTACAGAACTTTTAACAAGTAAAGTAAATTATGTACAAACATATTTACAGACATATTTTTGTGAATTCGTGTCTAAGGATCATATAAGTTGTTTGAGACATATCACCAGTACCGTTGACCTTCTGATGACTTTAAGTTTTAAACTCGTTTACCTAGATTGTCGATATGTTTGTCCACTTAAACTTTACCATGTTTCTCAATTATTCCAAGATATGGTAAGATATGAATTATGAAAACCTAACTTAACTATGGTTCCCACTTCTTGAATATACTCCCGAATCCAGATTCCCTAGATTCCATCTTACAGGTGAATATAGCGTAATTGATATCTGTATCTGGGTTAATGCGAGACCTTGAGAGCTCAGGTTAGTACTACCGTACAGTCAAAGAGATGAAGGCTCGTCTTAAGGTGTGTTCCACTAAAGGAATCTTTTAAGCATTGCAAATGATTAGATCTTTCGATTCTTTTCAATTTTGCATGCTAATTTGGGGTTTTTCAGCAAAAGCATTATAGAAGTTCTAGGCTATTGCTTCCGCAAAATCAGAAGAACTTTTATAATACCCCAGATATCAATCATCTATAAAGAACTCGTATCTTAGAATCAGGCAACCCTTCAATCGAACTTTCGGAGTACTAAGTCCATATATCCAACATGTGTTAATCCACAAGATTAAGCAGTTGTAAACTTTAGTTTATTTACCGGAAAGCAATTTACTGAACGTATAAAGTCTATCGACACATCCAGAGTAAGACTTGTTTATCACTTTTAAAATTTACAATTCTTTAGCATATTGTGATAGTCCACTAATGTACTATGATTTCCTTTTTGACAACCAAATTCTTTTTGATAGCATGTGCAGCACTGGGCCGTGGCCACCCACCACGCCCCCGTGCCCAGAGCTCTGAAGAAAATCCTTTAGTCAGGTAACTGACCACGGGTCATGCCCAATGGACACGCCCCGTGGTCAACCTTCTATAACTTCTTTTTACTTGCAATCTGACCACGACGCCGTGCCCAGTTCACCACAGCCCGTGTCCAGCTGCCCAGTAACATAAAAACTTGTTTTTAACCTACTTTTGCACATTATAATCAACTAAAAACTTATTTTTGACACATTGTGGACAATGTGTAATTTAAGTGTAGGGGGGGTCCTAAAACCTTGAATTTTGTGAGTCCTAAAAACAAGCCTTACACAAAACTCACATTGGAACCACTAATCACCCCAAATCTTTTCAAAATTTTTATTTTTTTACTTGTCTTGGTCTAAGTTTGGGAAACATAAGTTGTAAAAACTATGTTTTTACTAATTTAAAACTGCCAGCGTCGTGATAAAAGAAACCGATTAAGATAAGTACAAAAAACGGGCATAACAAATCTTTGTAAAAATTTGATTATATATACACTTTTACACTATACCCTTTTCCCACAAAAAGTGAGTTTTGAGCCTCTAGCGAGCATACAAATACATACCTATAACTAATTGCTCAATTTTTTGTTTCTTGTGTCAATAGCCTGTTTGGTTCTTACAAATCTAGAACTCGGCAAAGCAATACGTTCCAAATCCTTACCGACACAAATCCAAGTAAGTAATGATGGAGGCATTAGGACTATAACCCACTTTTCTTTCTTTCTAAACCATTGTGTTTCCTTTTCATCCCTTACCAAAAATATCCCCTTAGTAAACCCCCTTTGAGCCTTAACCATTTCGTTTCTAAACCCGCAAAAATACAAACCTTTCCAAAAACAGTCACCCACATCTATAAAACCATTTTATTTTCACACCCCTCATTTTCGTAAAAAGTTCGGTTATAAAATTACAAAGTATGGCATCGTTTCAACTTTATTCAAAAAAAAGAGAAAAATAAAAGAAAAGAAAAACACTTGATTAAAGTTTTTTTTTTCTAAGCCACAAAAGAATTCTAAAAACCGACACTTTTTACATTTTTCACCATTTCTACCCAAAATCAGCTACCCAAGCCAAAACCTACCCCTTTTGAAGCCCTCTTGATATTTATGAGGAATAAAACGTCAAAAAGGAGGAGGTTTGATTGTTTGTCAAGCCTATGGTAGGAGTAAGCTCCACATCGGGTCCGAGCGTTTCTACTTAAATATCTTCGGCCGAGAGTTGAGTGAACAATTGTGAGGTGGGTAAATATGTATATAACTAAATAGAATTTTATAAAGGCGTGTTATGCCCAAAATAAATAATTTTTCTTAAAATGTGTTTTAAATAAATCATAACGAATAAGATTGTAAATAAAATAAAAACAAAATAAATTTAGAACTTGGATTCCCGACACTCTAAAGATAAGCTCAAAACTTCTATTCTACCTATTCCATTTGGGAGTGTAAGCCGCATTTAGGAGTTTTGCTTGAGGACAAGCAAAGATTCAAGTGTGGGGGTATTTGATGTGCACAAAATGTAACATATAAATTACATCAAACGAGGCATAAAACCAACCCTTTTTCAGTACTAATGTTGAAAAAAGCACGTTTCTTTGTTCCTTTTTAATTTACAGGACTAAAAGAGCTTAAACGAATAAAAGAAACAAATTAGCGGCTAAAACCAACACAAAATACACGAAGAAGAAATAACGTGACATGCCCGGCCCCTCGGCAGCATCCCAAGAACAAAAACAAGAGAAGCGGAAGCTGACCACGGGGTCGTGCGCAACTCGCCACGCCCCGTGCCCAGCTCACCACGCCTCGTGCCCAACATCAAGCCCAGAAAAAGACAAATTGTTTATATCAGGCCACCACGGGTCATGTCCAGCCCACCACGGGCCATGGTCAATTCTAAGATTCGCAAAATCTTGATAGTACAACAAGTACATTGACCCGGGGCCGTGATCGGTCACCATGGGGCGTGTTCGTACAAGACCTGACACCTTCAGTTAATAAAGGAAGAGAAATTGGTCACCACGGGGTCGTGCCTAACGGGCCCGGGGCCGTGGTCAGGGCTCTGTTCTAGATATAAATAGAGGTGCTTGGTTCCCTTCAAAAGGCATCCCTTGGCAAACCACTTCTCTCCCACTTTGCCACCACTCCACCACCACTACAACACCAATACCCACAACCATCATCCATCTATCATCTTTAGAGTGTGTAGTAGTCTTGGGATTCAAGATTGATTGTAAGGGTTTTTGTCAAACATTGGTCATGCTTGGCTAATATCTTACATCACTTGGTGAAGACAAGTTTTTAATGTATTACTTTTGGTTTTTAATCTTTTGGCACTTTTTATTTAGATAAGTATTAATGACTTTAATAACTAGTTTCTTATGTTGAAAGTGAATTTTTCTACTATTTCTTCATGATGTCATTGATTTGCTCATTCGTGACTTTACGGTCTATATAAAGTGCGTTAACTAACCCGATATGGGGTTAGAAGGGTGGTTTGGTAAAATTCTTGTCTCGTTCAGTGTATAGATCCTGCGAGGACTTGGCTCAAACTTACTATGACCTCCTTCAATGCCCCAAAGGTATTGGATGGCGGGGGTGCGAATAGTTTAAAGCCCTCATATGTAAACTACTATTAATATGTTAAACTGGCTACTTGGGATTGTATCCGTGCTGACTCAAACCACTTAGCCGAGAGTAACGTCACCTTCAAAAGAGGGCCTACCACTTTTCGCATTAAAACTTATTTAATTATTTTCCAATATTCCGACCCTTTGGGATTGTATCCCTGCTGACTCATATCACTGGGTTGAGGGTAACGTCACCTTCAAAAGAGGGGCCTACTGCTATAACTAAGATAATCTATTAAAAAGTCCGAAAGTCCAAAAATCATCAAAGGATACATTAAAGATGAGTTGGATCTAAGTGATTCTATCTTGTCTATCTTTTCTTTCATTTTATTTATCTTCTTTTTTTTAGTTTTAATTTTATGTTTAAAAACTTTTATAAAAAATTTAGATTGATTAGACGTTGACGATAAACCAGTACTAAAAGCTCTTGTGTCCTTGGACGACCTCGGTATCTTACCAACACTATATTACGCTCACGATGGGTGCACTCGCGCAAGTGTGTGTTTAGTGTTAGTACAATATCGTGTTTTATAAATTTAAAGCTCTTGTGTCCTTGGACGACCTCGGTATCTTACCAACACTATATTACGCTCACGATGGATGCACTTGCCCAAGTGTGTGTTTAGTGTTAGTACAATATCGTGTTTTATAAATTTAAAGCTCTTGTATCCTTGGACGACCTCGGTATCTTACCAACACTATATTACGCTCACGATGGATGCACTTTCTCAAGTGTGTGTTTTGTGTTAGTACAATATCATGTTTTATAAATTTAAAACTTGACTAATGCGTAAAATGAACTTAAAATGTTAATAAAAATATAATACGCTTAACAAACACTCCGGAACAAGGTCATAAGCTAAACATACCTTAAATACTCTTTACATAACTTAGAAATAAGTTTTGAGGGCTTCGGTATGGAAAAAAACATGCTTATGCAACTTCAGGGGCTATTTTGCAAAAGATGCGAAAGTACGCCAGTTCGCATATTTCTTAATCCGGAACATGTAGGCACATCCATAAATTTTTGTTATTATTACAATCTTTTATTTTAGTGATTGGAATGTAAAAATATCATTCGTTGCGCATTTACGGTCATTTGCGCGTTCGTTACGATTCGCAACCGTACAACCAACGAACCGACAGCCGGGACATTTTTGGACTTATTTCAAGTTCCTTGTGCTTTAACGTCCTTACAGAGCTTAAAAATGTGGTTAACGGGTGTTAGAAGTGCCAAAACGCGACAAAACGAGTGCAATGGCTTGTTCTACAAATTTTTGAAACTTTGTGCCAGTAAGGGCGGATGCGGACTGCATCTAAAAGTCCATACGGTCCGCATCCAGGTGCCAGAATAGCAGAATGGTGGCAGCTCCTTGTTAACTCCCTTGGACACCAAGCAAAACGATTTTTGCCACTTCTCACCTGTAAATGACACTTATTAAACACCTCCTACGATCATGACAACTCAATGGACACTTGTGACGATTTTGTGGCTTCAAGAACACTATAAAAATTCACCAAAGTTGGCCATTTGTCTTTGCTCATCTTCTTCCTTCTCTCTTGCTCTACTTGGAGGCTACCACATTGTTTGATGCTTCCTATGTCACACCCCGACCCGCAGCGGAATAAGAGTCGGGGCATAATTGGGTTATCACCAAAGCTCATGATATTTACTAATATGTTTCATATTTATTAAAGTCAAAATTACATTCCCAAATATCCAAACATGTCCATACAATACAAAGAAAATAAACCAAACAAAACAATTCCAAACTCTAAATCATTTTATTCTTCTAGTCCAATCCTAAGTGTTTCTTGCTGCAGCTGGTTCACCTGTATCATGTGTAAAAATGGGGGTTTTTGGGTCAACATAAGTTGGCGAGTGAACCTTGTTAGATAAACATTTATTATTGATTTTCTTGTTAGTTTATCAATGAAAAATTGTGCATAATCATGAATGAGCAAATGTAAATAATCAAGCAGTAGCAATTGCAATCACAACTATAACATACAGTAACATATGATAGCATACATTAACATACCAACATAATACAATAAATAACATGAATGAAACTGTGCGATCAAGGCTCAATCAAAAGGAGCCGATCGTATTGCATGTACTGAAAATGATAAATGTCTGTGCGATCAAGGCTCAATCAAACGGAGCCGATCGTATGTGGGCACGCCAGGTTCACGCTCATAATGTAATGGGGAACATGCTCAACGCTCATAATGTAATGGGGAGCGGCGGCCTATGAAATTGCATATACTGAAAATAATAAATTGAATCTAACAATAACCACACAAACAGTTGAAACAAGCTGAATACACATTTGTTCATGATATGTTGTATGCACAATGATTTAAATATAATATATAGCAAGACACATGATACACCCCAAAACGTGATTAAAACGGGGAATTTGTAAAGATTCACTCTCATTGGGTGCGTTTGATTGGAGATGGTGAGATGCGCACGAGTTGTAAAAGCGGAACAACGAGAATTTACTAACCTAAATAATAACGGAAAATATAGTAAATGAGTGGATTTTATTAATAATTTTAATAAGATTTTTAGATACATTTTTGTGAGTTTAAGGCTATTTCCTATCTTTAAAAACATTATTTTTAAGTATTTTTAATTGATTTTTAAATTAAATTAAATAAATAAAAAATATAATAATATGTTGACTTTTTGCGACCGTTGACCGTTGACCGTTTGACTTGTTGACCGATTTATTGTGTAATTGTATTGCGCTAGGTGAGGCTCGAACCCGAGACCTCCCGTACGCGTGCACGCAGCTCTACCAACTGAGCTACGTGTCTAACCCGAAATAATTCTGTTTTTAATTATACTTATATATTAATTCAATTATCCAAAATTCTTTTAATTTCAAAAACATTTTAATTCATCGAACCGGTGCCACTAACAGGTCTCGAACCCGGGACCTGTGCTTTAACGTTACACACAGCCCACTGCTGAACTGTGTGTCTAACTTGGTTAATATACAAATTTTATTATACTTAACAACTAACGGAGTTAACCCGGTTCAGTCTTAAACAAAAAGGCATTTTATTACTGCGAGGGTGCGTGTGTCAAGAATCGAACTCGGGACGTATGCGTGTTTTTGTTCGCACACAGTCCACCGCTGGACTGTGTGTCTAACCCGTTCAAAATACCAGTTTTAATTATTCTTATAATGTTATCGCAGTTCATCTTCTTCGTTAGATTTTACAGGCAGTAGATTACAACGTTATATCTTGTTTAGTTCGATAGATAAACATTGTACAAACTAATATGAAATGGCAGAAACGATAATTAGAAGTAAACATACCGATGAACGGTTTATTTCAGAATTCCGGCAAGGTGTCGGTCTCTGTTTTTGTGCACTTCAACTGAACAAGACAATTAACCGTTTTGATTAGCTAATCATGGAATTGAAGTGATAAACAAACGTTAACAGAGTGTTTGAATGTCCTTACCGATTCACAGATGAAAATAGAGATTTCCAGAACTTTTCCGGTGAACTGGTATTATCCGATAGTAGCGTCTGAATTCGATTTCAAGTGAAAGGTTTGAGTTAGAAATAGCTTAACAATTGTTAAACTACGATGGTATTGAAGGACTTACCGTTTTGAGGAAGAATACGGTTTTCCGGCGAACTTGCAGAATTTTCCGGCGAGTAAAATAAACTTCTCCGGTGGACTGTAAAGTGTGCGGAAATGTAATTGGAGGTTTGTGGAATGTTTCTGAGTCGCGAGAAGCTCTTTGATTACAGTAATTCGGATTATTGAGTAGCTTCGGTTATAAAACTCATCATCATCAGAATTCAAGTCAATTCAAGTCTGAATTGATTAGAATTGTCGGTGCATCGGTTATAAACCTGAATTCGCGATTATTCAAACGTTTTAGACGGTTGAATAGCCGATTTCGGTTTTCAGTTGGCGCAACCGGTTCATCTAGGTTTGTATATAAGACTCATTTGTTTCCTAGAGTTGACAGAAAACAAACAAGTGGCGGAGTGGTTATGCGTGTGAGTGTTAAGTCTTTGAAGTTACAACCCGGCTGACCCGGGTTCGAGTCCCGGCAGCCCCAATTTATTTTTAATCACTTTATTTATACTTTTTATCAATTATAACTTTTATGGTTTAGTTTGTTTATTAATTATGTATCATTAAAAATTAAAATAAACATAAATAGGCAACGAACATTTATAACTGAATATTCGATTACAAACGGAGCGGGTTTGGTAAAACCCGTTTTCGACAAATGTTACAGTATCCCCTACTTTTAGGAATTTCGTCTCGAAATTTAAGTAGTAGAAGTAGTAGGAAAAAGATGCGGGTATTTTTCACGCATTGAGTCTTCACGTTCCCAAGTAAACTCAGGTCCCCGTTTCGACTCCCAGCGTACCCTAACAATTGGAATGCGACTCCGTCGTAAACGTTTCTCCCCGAAGTCCATGATTTCTACTGGTCTTTCAATAAAATGCATAGATTCATCAATCTGAATATCTTCCAGAGCAATGTGGAGGTTTTCATCAGCGAGGCACTTCTTCAAGTTAGATACGTGGAATGTGGGATGAATCCTGTTGAGTTCTTCTGGTAGATCAAGTTTGTATGCTACAGGTCCTAATCTTTCGAGTATCTTGAAAGGTCCTACGTAGCGTGGTGCTAGCTTGCCTTTTTGACCAAAACGAACTACTCCCTTCCACGGTGATACTTTTAGAAGTACATGATCACCAATGTTAAACTCTAAAGGCTTCTGTCGTTTGTCTGCATAACTCTTTTGACGACTCTGAGCCGCTAGAAGATTGTTTCGAATTTGATGGATTTGTCTGTGGTTTCTTGAATCAATTCCGGACCAGTGATTTGAGCTTCCCCAATTTCGTGCCAACATACTGGAGATCGGCACTTATGACCATATAAGGCTTCAAAAGGTGCCATGCCGATGCTTGAATGATAGCTGTTGTTGTACGAAAATTCTACTAATGGTAGATGAGCATCCCAATTTCCCTTGAAGTCTATAACACATGCTCGAAGCATATCTTCAAGAGTTTGAATGGTGCGTTCAGATTGACCATCAGTTTGAGGATGATAGGTGGTACTGAGATCTAATAGCGTACCCATAGCGGCTTGTACTGCTTGCCATGTTCGTGAAGTGAAACGACCATCACGATCAGAAATAATGCGTAACGATACCCCATGTCGGCTTACGATTTCGCTGATATAAATACGAGCAAGCTTTTCGTCCTTGAAATCTTCGCGGATAGGAATAAAGTGAGCTGATTTTGTAAGTCGGTCAATTATTACCCATATAGTGTCATACCCACCAGAAGTGCGAGGCAACCCGGTAATGAAGTCCATGGTTATATTTTCCCACTTCCATACAGGTATTTCAGGTTGGACCAGAAGTCCTGAGGGTCTTTGGTGTTCAGCTTTCACCTTGGAACATGTAAGGCACTTAGAAACAAAAACAGCAATATCCTTTTTCATTCCAGGCCACCAATAGGTATATCGTAGGTCTTGATACATCTTATCGGCTCCTCGGTGTATAGAGTATCGCGTGTTGTGAGCTTCCTTCATAAGAATTTCACGAAGATTGTTGTGGTTAGGAATCCATATACGATCTAGATGGTACAGAATACCGTCAGATTTAGTTTCAATTTTAAGTTCAGCTCCACACGACATCCCCTTTCGTACATCATCTTCCGTTACTGAAACATGTTGGGCTTCTCGAATTTGATCTTTAATGTCAGTTATGATTTGCGAACATAGAAGACGAATGGAGTTCGCATAACCCTTTCGACTAAGTGCATCGGCCACCACATTTGCTTTGCCAGGGTGGTATCGAATTTCACAGTCGTAGTCATTTAGAAGTTCGACCCATCTTCGTTGCCTCATGTTTAACTCCTTTTGATTGAAGATATGTTAAAGACTCTTGTGGTCAGTGTATATTTCACACTTAGTACCATAGAGATAATGTCTCCATATCTTAAGAGCGAACACAACGGCTCCAAGTTCTAGGTCATGGGTGGTGTTGTTCTTCTCATGTGTCTTGAGTTGTCTCGAGGCATAAGCTATAACTTTTCCTCTTTGCATTAGAACGCAGCCTAATCCTTGCCCTGACGCGTCGCAATAGACCACGAAATCATCACAACCTTCAGGAAGAGTGAGGATTGGTGCATCACAGAGTTTTTGTTTAAGGGTTTGGAAGGCTTCTTCTTGCTTGGGTCCCCATATGAAAGGTTTTCCCTTATGAGTTAAAGCCGTGAGTGGTACAACAATGCGTGAGAAGTTTGAAATTAATCGACGATAATAACCAGCCAAACCAAGAAAAGATCTTACTTCAGTTAGTGTACGTGGCGCTTGCCATTCTTGTACCGCTTTGATCTTTGAGGGGTCGACATGTATTCCCTTGTCAATGACTACATGTCCAAGGAATTGCACCTCTTTTAACCAGAATTCGCATTTGGAGAATTTGCCGTAAAGCTTTTCATTCTCTAGAAGTGTAAGGATGAGTCGAAGATGTCGCTCATGATCAGTTTTAGATTTTGAATAAATAAGAATGTCGTCGATGAAGACTATAATAAATCGATCAAGATAAGGTTTGCAGACTCTATTCATTAGGTCCATGAAGACTGCTGGAGCGTTTGTTAAACCAAATAGCATGACCATGAATTCATAATGGCCATAACGAGTTCGAAATGCGGTCTTTGGGACGTCCTCTTCATGTACTCTAAGTTGATGATAACCAGATCGAAGGTCGATTTTGGAAAAGTAGCTGGCACCTTGAAGTTGGTCAAGAATATCATCAATGCAAGGTAAGGGATAGCGATTCTTGATTGTTAATTTGTTGAGCTCTCTGTAGTCGATGCACATACGAAACGATCCATCTTTCTTCTTTACAAAAAGGACAGGTGCACCCCAAGGCGATGAACTAGGACGTATGAATCCCTTGTCAGTCAACTCTTGTAATTGACGGGCTAGCTCTTGCATTTCAGAGGGGGCTAACCTATAAGGAGACTTTGCAACTGGTGTAGCACCAGGTATAAGATCAATACGGAATTCAACTTCTCTAACTGGAGGAAGTCCTGAAATGTCATCAGGAAAAACTTGCGGGAAATCTTTTACTACTGGGATGTCTTCAAGTTTCTTCTCCATGGTTCCCTTGTTGATGATATGAGCTAAAAACGCGACATAATTTTTGCGAAGATATTTTTGGGCTTGAAGACAAGACATTAAGCTGAGCCCCTTCGACGAGGTTTCTCTAAAGATTCGAAGAGTCTGACCGTTTGAAAGAGGAATACGTATAAATTTTTCGCGACATACAACTTCTGCCTGATGTTGACTGAGCCAGTCCATACCAATTATGATATCAAAACTTCCCAGCTTCATAGGAATAAGGTCGACTGAGAAATCGTGGTCGTTTAAGGTGAGTGTACAGTTGCGTATAATAGAGTTTAATGAAACTGGTTTCCCGTCAGCAACTTCTACCGTTACGGATTCCATGAGCTTATCCCGATTTTGGTTTAAGATATGTTCAAATTCTAAGGACACAAAACTTCTATCCGCACCAGTATCAAATAACATAGATGCATATTTACCATTTATAAGGAACGTACCGTTAACCACATTGCCGTCAGCTCTAGCCTGATTAGCGTTGATATTGAAAGCTCTTCCTCTTGCAGGTGGAGGAGCTTGGTTCGCTTGATTCACCGGGTTGGCTTGGGCCTGAGCATGAATAATGTTTACCAACCTTGGACATGTGTTTCTGAAATGGCTTGGGTCTCCGCAATTGTAGCAAGCCCGCATAGGTTGACCCATAGGATAATTGGGTTGTAATATGTTTGGGCTAAATGTTGGGTAGGTGGTAATAGTAGGTGTTGTTGGGCTTGACCCATTATTTGCTGGTGGGTTTGGGTTGAAGGCTGGTGGCGGTTCGTTCGCTGAGGCATGCGGCAGGTTTGAACAGTATGACCTGCGCGACCACAGCTGGTGCAATGTTGGCAAGGATAATCAGGAGAATGGTGATATTGGCAACGGTTGCATTTTGGTAAAGGGCCACAGTATGGTCTTTTGTATGGTGCAGGTGAAGGAGCGACTTGGGTAATGGGTGCAGCAGGAATAGGGGAGTTAGTTTGTGTAACAGCGAAGTTTCTGGTGTTGCGCTTCCTCTTGTTAACAAACTTAGAGGAGGAGACAGAGTGGTTTGAAGTTTGACCCTCAACAGGGGCTTTCTTTTTCTCTTCTTTAAACTTCCCGTTGCGAATTCGATTCTCGGTCAGTTCAGTCGTTAGCTCCATAGCAGCTTCAAGTGTTACCGGTGAAATGCTGAGAACTGAATCTTGAATTTTCGAGGGAAGTCCTCGAATATAATGCTCGATCAAACGATAAGTTGGGGTAAACAAATTTGGAACCATTTGGTTCAACTCTAAGAACCTCTTGTTATAGGTGGTGTGATCTCCCTCCTTCTTCTTTAAAGAATGAAATTCGTCCTCCAACTTTTTAATTTCACTCCTAGGACAGAAACGCCTAGTCATGATTTCCCTTAACTCCTCCCAAGTTAAGGCGATTGCATCATCAATTCCCCTCTTCCCTTTTTCAGTATTCCACCAAGTGAGAGCTACCCCAAATAGTCTCCCGGTGGCGTATCGAACCTTGCGATCCTCAGGACAATCGCAGTTGAGGAAGGTGTTTTCCATTTCCTCGAACCAATGGAGGAGAGCAGTGACACCTTCGGTCCCTTCAAATTTAGGAGGATCACAAGATTTGAAATGTTTGTATGAGCACTTGCTGGTAGGAGGGTTGCCGATGTTCTGGTCATTCTGTTGGGGAGGATTAGTGGGATTTGTGGCGAGAACTTGTTGTACTTGGACCACAATGTCAGGCAGTATCGTGGCCATTTGTTTCGCGATTTGTGTGGCCAAGCGTTCCTGAGACCTTTCTGATCTTTTACCCCCTCGTTGTTGTCTGGACGACATCTACAGGAACATACATAAGAAGATTGTGAGTTTATGGAGTCTTTTTAGGTGTCATGTGTCTTTAAGAAAAATGAAAATAACATAAATATCAATAATGCAACTACATCCATAGGATGTCTTGGGTTTGCTCATGTTGAGCCTCAAATGTCCCCCATACCTTCACCTGTATAGTCATGTGGGCCCCCATGACTATTGGCTTGGTAGGATTCACATTAGTATTGGCGATTTAACACTCGCATCACCCGAATGCAAACCACAAAATATGTTTACGAGATGTATGGTCGGAATGTGTCCAGGTGTAGACACAGTGACAACTCAAAGTGGGGTTAGTTCACACGACGTTTGGTATAGCATGCTTTGGCCTAATAGGTACTTCGTACTCTCATCGTTAGTCCCCAGGTAAGCAAACTGGTCCTTTATTTTGGATTTATACGAATGCCAGCCTAGACAGGACGTTTTGACTACCGGTACTGGTACCCTTCCAGTTACTACATGCCCGTCATGAGAACTCACTTTGATGAGATTTGAAAACACAAAAATCATTGTAAAAGCAATCATGATGTGGTGTGTGCTTTCATGGATATGATATGTTATGAGAATATGATTCATGATAGGCATTATATGATAATATATACTTATGAACATGCTTGCATAACATTGAATGTAACATTTAACATAAAACATATAGACATCATGAAATTTGGCATGTAACACACAAAAATCTTATAAATGTCTAATCAACTATAGTATAGGCTCTAAGGGTCTAATAACCTATCCTATATCCCTATAGTCATGGCTATGATACCAATCTGTCACACCCCGACCCGCAGCAGAATAAGAGTCGGGGCATAATTGGGTTATCACCAAAGCTCATGATATTTACTAATATGTTTCATATTTATTAAAGTCAAAATTACATTCCCAAATATCCAAACATGTCCATACAATACAAAGAAAATAAACCAAACAAAACAATTCCAAACTCTAAATCATTTTATTCTTCTAGTCCAATCCTAAGTGTTTCTTGCTGCAGCTGGTTCACCTGTATCATGTGTAAAAATGGGGGTTTTTGGGTCAACATAAGTTGGCGAGTGAACCTTGTTAGATAAACATTTATTATTGATTTTCTTGTTAATTTATCAATGAAAAATTGTGCATAATCATGAATGAGCAAATGTAAATAATCAAGCAGTAGCAATTGCAATCACAACTATAACATACAGTAACATATGATAGCATACATTAACATACCAACATCATACAATAAATAACTTGAATGAAACTGTGCGATCAAGGCTCAATCAAACGAAGCCGATCGTATTGCATGTACTGAAAATGATAAATGTCTGTGCGATCAAGGCTCAATCAAACGGAGCCGATCGTATGTGGGCACGCCAGGTTCACGCTCATAATATAATGGGGAACATGCTCAACGCTCATAATGTAATGGGGAGCGGCGGCCTATGAAATTGCATGTACTGAAAATAATAAATTGAATCTAACAATAACCACACAAACAGTTGAAACAAGCTGAATACACATTTGTTCATGATATGTTGTATGCACAATGATTTAAATATAATATATAGCAAGACACATGATACACTCCAAAACGTGATTAAAACGGGTAATTTTGTAAAGATTCACTCACATTGGGTGCGTTTGATTGGAGATGGTGAGATGCGCACGAGTTGTAAAAGTGGAACAACGAGAATTTACTAACCTAAATAATAACGGAAAATATAGTAAATGAGTGGATTTTATTAATAATTTTAATAAGATTTTTAGATACATTTTTGTGAGTTTAAGGCTATTTCCTATCTTTAAAAACATTATTTTTAAGTATTTTTAATTGATTTTTAAATTAAATTAAATAAATAAAAAATATATAAATATGTTAACTTTTTGCGACCGTTGACCGTTGACCGTTTGACTTATTGACCGATTTATTGTGTAATTGTATTGCGCTAGGTGAGGCTCGAACCCGAGACCTCCCGTACGCGTGCACGCAGCTCTACCAACTGAGCTACGTGTCTAACCCGAAATAATTTTGTTTTTAGTTATACTTATATATTAATTCAATTTATCGAAAATTCTTTTAATTTCAAAAATATTTTAATTCATCGAACCAGTGCCACTAACAGGTCTCGAACCCGGGACCTGTGCTTTAACGTTACACACAGTCCACCGCTGGACTGTGTGTCTAACTTGGTTAATATACAAATTTTATTATACTTAACAACTAACGGAGTTAACCCGGTTCAGTCTTAAACAAAAAGGCATTTTATTACTACGAGGGTGCGTGTGTCAAGAATCGAACTCGGGACGTATGCGTGTTTTTGTTCGCACACAGTCCACCGCTGGACTGTGTGTCTAACCCGTTCAAAATACCAGTTTTAATTATTCTTATAATGTTATCGTAGTTCATCTTCTTCGTTAGATTTTACAGGCAGTAGATTACACCGTTATATCTTGTTTAGTTCGATAGATAAACATTGTACAAACTAATATGAAATGGCAGAAACGATAATTAGAAGTAAACATACCGATGAACGGTTTATTTCAGAATTCCGGCAAGGTGTCGGTCTCTGTTTTTGTGCACTTCAACTGAACAAGACAAATAACCGTTTTGATTAGCTAATCGTGGAATTGAAGTGATAAACAAACATTAACAGAGTGTTTGAATGTCCTTACCGATTCTCAGATGAAAATAGAGATTTCCAGAACTTTTCCGGTGAACTGGTATTATCCGATAGTAGCGTCTGAATTCGATTTCAAGTGAAAGGTTTGAGTTAGAAATAGCTTAACAATTGTTAGACTACGACGGTATTGAAGGACTTACCGTTTTGAGGAAGAATACGGTTTTCCGGCGAACTTGCAGAATTTTCCGGCGAGTAAATAAACTTCTCCGGTGGACTGTAAAGTGTGCGGAAATGTAATTGGAGGTTTGTGGAATGTTTCTGAGTCGCGAGAAGCTCTTTGATTATAGTGATTCGGATTATTGAGTAGCTTCGGTTATAAAACTCATCATCATCAGAATTCAAGTCAATTCAAGTCTGAATTGATTAGAATTGTCGGTGCATCGGTTATAAACCTGAATTCGCGATTATTCAAACGTTTTAGACGGTTGAATAGCCGATTTCGGTTTTCAGTTGGCGCAACCGGTTCATCTAGGTTTGTATATAAGACTCATTTGTTTCCTAGAGTTGACAGAAAACAAACAAGTGGCGGAGTGGTTATGCGTGTGAGTGTTAAGTCTTTGAAGTTACAACCCGGCTGACCCGGGTTCGAGTCCCGGCAGCCCCAATTTATTTTTAATCACTTTATTTATACTTTTTAGCAATTATAACTTTTATGGTTTAGTTTGTTTATTAATTATGTACCATTAAAAATTAAAATAAACATAAATAGGCAACGAACATTTATAACTGAATATTCGATTACAAACGGAGCGGGTTTGGTAAAACCCGTTTTCGACAATTGTTACATCCTAACTAAGCATTCTCCATGCTTGAGTTCTTCAAAGTGTTCTTCAAACACAAGTAAGTGCTCTCTCTTAGTGTTGTTTATTTCTTTTAGGAGTAAACTGCCATTCTGGTCCCTGAGGTAGTTTGCCAGTTTAGTCCAAATCTCAAACCTTTTGCATCTGGGTCCCAGTGGTTTCAATTTTGTTGCCATTTTGGTCCAAAAGCAAAATCAGATCAGATTTCTAAAAAATAAACCTTGTTTTTTGTCCTTTGCTGAAGGGCATTTTGGTCCTTTTCTGAAATTTAGAAGGCTGCAAGGTGTCAAGAATATGAACAAGCTAATCAAGAAGCTTCATCTCGTTCCAATTGCAATCATCATATGACATAATCTCGGTTGGAAAAACGAGGTTGATAGAAATCATTTGTTGGATTCTTGATAATGCTACAATAGAAGATTCACGCAAAATCTCAACTATAAAACCATCCGAGACTGTCATGCAGTTGCCGATAAGAACCCTAAACGAATGAACCGAAACTTCAACCAAATTATCAGTTTTTAAATCTCCTATAGACCGTACTTTACCGTTTGAATTAGATCGTGTACTCTTTACAAACTGAATCGCATTTATCCCATCTTTTAATCTGAAGAAAGTAACCAATCATTCTAGGCTAGCAATACCCTGAAAAACAAATTCGATAACAAGTGCAGAAATTGCACCTGTTGTTTTAGCAGCTTTTGAAAACGTTGGGTTTTCGTTAGACACTGAATCAGGAGAAATTTGTAATTGACCACGAGAAGCTTTTCGAGGAGAAAAAACATGAACTAGCGTAGAGAGAGAGAGAGAGAAAGAGAGAGAGAGACTGGGGTGTTTAGAGAGAGAGAATGCAGATTGTAGAAAAGGACCAAAATGCCCTTCAGAAAAGGACAAACAAGAAGGTTTATTTTTTAAAAATCTAAACTTGAAGGTCCGTTGTACAGATCGTTCAAGCACTAATCTGACAAACCTAAGGTAAACGTGCGGAATCTGTTTGCATAGGCGACAATGGATACACTCATTTGTTTCTATTTAATCACCGTTTCATTAATATTCAACGTTACAGATCCTGGAAACACTTGGACAGAGCTTCGTCTCTGTCGTGACAAAATCTCTGAATATTACAAATGAAATGTCAAGTCTCCTATTTATAGGAGAACAAGTTCGCTGGTAGAGATGCAAGTTCGAGCGAACTTGTTTAGTCAAGTTCGGCCGAACTTGACTACAAGATACCAGTTTCAAGCGAACTTGACCCTTTATATACATAAACTTCGACATTTCGCTCCTAAATACTGACTCGATATTATATGATGACGTAGGCAACAGACATATGCATCAACAGACTCCCCCTTGGAAGTTGCCGTAGTCATCATTCTTCAAATAAGTTCCTCAGTCTTTAATGTTCTCTTGATCTTTATTTCTTGAATAACTTTATCATCCATGCTCCCCCTTACTTTAAGCTTTTTGTTATCTTAAATCAACATGTTTATCTAGCTCCCCCTCAAATGATGCTCCGAATCTCTAAGATTTGACGATTAAGAACAATCACACGTATCCACACACAAACAGTTTCTTAAAAGTCTTGTTGTCCGGCTCACATTCAACATTATTAGGTTTCCATGGAGATATGAGAAAAAAATCTTTTTGGATTTTTTAATATTGAATGCAGAAATGTAAACATACTAAAATGTAATATTTACTGTTTGTATTTTTGTGAGAAAACGTGCTAGAGGATCATATTAGTTTTTGAGACATATCACCAGTACCATTGACCTTTTAATGACTTTATGTTTTAAACTTGTTTACCTAGATTGTCGATATATTTGTCCACTTAAACTTTAACACATTTCTCAATTGTTCCAAGATATGTTAGTTAGAATTATGAAACTTGACTTAACTGCGGTTCCCACTTCTTGAATATACTCCCGTATCAAGATTCACTAGATTTCATCTTACAGGTGAATATAGCATAATTGATATATGTATCTGGGTTGTGCAAGTCCTTGAGAGCTCAGGTTAGTACTACCTTACAGACAAAGAGATGAAGTCTCGACTTTGAGGTGTGTTCCAATTAAGGAATCTTTTAATAACTGCAATTGATTAGATCTTTTGATACTTTTCAAGTTTCCCTGCAGTTTGGGGGTTTATAGCAAAAGTATTATAGAAGTTCTAGGCTATTGCTTCCGCAAAATCAGAAGAACTTGTATAATACCCCAGATATCAACTATCTATAAAGACCTCGTATCTCATAATCAGGCAATCTCTCAAACGAAATTTCGGAGTACTAAGTCCATATATCCAAGATATGTTAATCCACAAGTTTAAGCAGTTGTAAAATTTAGTTTATATCCCTGAAACAATTGACTGAACGTGTAAAGCCTATCGACACATCCATAGTAAGACTTGTTTATAATTTTTAAACTTTACAAATATTTAGCGTACTGTGATAGTCCACTGATGTACTATCATTTCCTTTTTGCGCACAAGTAATCTCATTTTTCGTTTTTCAATGTTTTTGATATTTTAAGATTTTCTATTGTTTTTGGCTTTTTCAATCATTTTATCTATCTAAAATGATTTTGAAACGATGTTTTTCAATTTTACAATAATTTTTTTACAATTTTTAAAAATTTGTCTCCCCCTAAAATTGAAAACATCTTATTAAAATCGAAAATAAGAATCTTCTATTTTAACCATTTATATGACTTTTTACGAATGTAAACGTGAGACTACCATTTTGTTTGTGTGGAATATCACTCCTGTCTCTTGTCTCTCTGTACGAACAACCACTGCTTCTGAAATGACCTTTGGCTTGAAGCTTGGTTATCTTGCACATTCAAACAAACTTTAATCAGTTTTGAATTGGAACCCAATCCATTCTAGATTTAGGTTTACCAAAATCATTAACATCTAAAGTAAACAAACATTCACACTTTTTTTGGTATTCAAACAGTTTGATAGAAACTTTATTTGAAAATTTTACTTTCTTTGATTTTTTAACTGTTTGAATTCTCCAATTTTCTCCAATGCTCTATCTTTTGTCCTCAGATTTGTATCTGATGAATTCGTTTTACTTTACTGTGAGTAAAATGATTCATTAGAACTTTTATATGATTTAGACGTATCCGAGGACAAAATCTTTTCCAAATACTCTCTATCTTTTTTTCTCTTTTTTCTCAATATGTCTTTTTGTCCTTGTGATAACTTGACTTTTTGTTCTTTGGGCTTCTACAGTTTCTCATTTTTCTTCTCTGTTTTCTTTTCCTCTGGTCTTTTCTCCCCCTGAGATCTAACCGATCTTCTTTTCAGATTAGTCGGACAATCCCTGGAAATATGACCTTTGATTCCATTTATAGCATCTTCTCGTATCAAATCTCTTTTCAGGCAGTTAACAGCAATGTGTTCACAAAATCTACAGTTGTAACACACTCTGTTATCGTACCAATCTCTCCATTCAGACCGAACACCCAAATCAGCACATGGATTTGACGTGTAGTAGTCATCTTTCCTGCTTCTTCTGTAAATTGATTTGACTTTGAAGCACTGTGGTCCGACCTGCACCATTATTCTCAATTTTTTGTGAGTTTTTATAATGATTGGATGACCGTACCGATGAGCTTTTATTTTTGTTTTGAAAATTTTTAGAATTTTGTTTTTCATGATGTTTTTGTTCTTCATTCTGCTTAGAAAGTTTTTGTGATGAGCATTCACCCTTTTCAGCAGATTGTAGAACAGTTTCTTGAAATTTTTCTTTTAGTTTCAAAAATATTTCATTTTTATCATTTATCATTTTCATCATCGGTATTATCATCACAATCCTCAATTATGACAACGTCATAATTTGTGACATTGTCACTTATTGGAATTTTCTTTTTATTATCATTGATCGGTTTTGGACATATATGTTCTAACTCTAATGGGGAAGTCACAAACCATTTCAATAATTTTGCTAAATTAGCAGCTTTATTTTTAACAGTCTCAACTTCTTTTTCAAGTTGAGCAATTTTCTCAATATGAGAATTTATTGCTTTTTGATTTTCTATATTTAATTTTTCAAAAACAATTTTTTCATTTTTAAACATTTTTATTTCATTTTGAAAATCTACTACCATTTGTACTTTTTCATTTTCTAAAATTTTTATTTTATTTTCAAAAATTTCTCATTTTCTTTTAATTTTTTATTTTCTAATGTCAAACTCTTTAGGTCATTCAAGAGTTTGACATTGTCTAATCTTGATTTATCACATTTTGAGCACATAATTCAGAACTTGAAACCTCATTTGTAGACATTCTTGAACTTTGTTCTTCACAGTTCTTCGCAATCATACTTCTTTCTCTCTTAAACTGATCATTTGAACTTTGTGCTTCCCGATCATTTCCTTGATCACTAACACGATCAGACTTCTTCTTGATTAGCAGCTTCTTGTTCTTAATCATCTCAGCTCTTTCCAAATATTTAGCCCCCAGAAATTTCCACAAATCTTGTGCAGTTTTGTACTCTGGTAACACAACCAAGATATCTTCTTTTATCGATTTCTGTAACGAGGTTAGAATTTTCTTCTCATGGGCATATGCAGCATTCAGTTGAGTTGTAAACTTTGATACTGAAAGCTCAGCTCCATGTTCATCGACTGGCCATTTAAATCAAGTTTGAATAGCAGCCTAACCATAGAGATGATTTGCTCGTACCCAGTCCTCGAATTTTTCATTCCAGGCTTCATACTCATCTATACTCATCAACATTGGTGGCTTCATGAACTCCATTTCGTCTTCCAAAGTTATCTTTCGTTCAAAAACACTTGACAAATGATTAGCTAACAAAAAATTTTAGCAAAAACTGACGTTTTAATCGACAATCGGTACGTTAAAAACGTTTAAATTTTTTTGCAAAAACCGTTTTTACCAGATTAGAGCTTTAAACTCGTCTTGTCAATACGATTCTAACGATATATAATGTCCGAGACGTTTTTTTTAGAAACCCTAGACAAGTTTGGGCGAACTTGTAATAGCTTGTGAGACAAGTTCGGGCGAACTTGAGCTAACAAACAATCAGATTTAACAAGTTCGGTCGAACTTGTATGAAAGTTCAGAAAAATTTCACCTTTAACCAAGTTCGGGCTAACTTGTAAGAATTTTATACAAGTTCGGGCGAACTTGTTTAAAATCAACAAAAATTGATGAATTTAAGACAAGTTCGGGCGAACTTGTAATAGCTTGTGAGACAAGTTCGGGCGAACTTGTGCTAACAAACAATCAAATTTAACAAGTTCGGTCGAACTTGTATGAAAGTTTAGAAAAATTTCACCTTTAACCAAGTTCGGGCGAACTTGTATGAAAATCACTGAAAATTTCAACAAGTTCGGGCGAACTTGTAAGAATTTTATACAAGTTCGGGCGAACTTGTATGAAATTTATACAAGTTCGGGCGAACTTGTATGAAAATGAATGAAAATTTCAACAAATAAAAACTGATGAATTTAAGCCAAGTTCGGGTGAACTTGAGGTATAAGTTCAAGAGAACTTGAGTTTTCAAACATGGTTTTTTTAAATATTCGACATGAATTCGTTTGTTTTAAGCTCTGGTCTTCTCAAGGGTTTTACTATTATGGATTTTACGTATTATACTTGAAAATCAATCCATTTTGTCTGTGAATTGTCCAAGAAAAGTAAAAAAAAAATGAAAGAACAGAGTAGAAGATGAGATGTTTTATGTCCAATGTCTTCAAATTAGGCCAATCCTACTCTGATACCACTTTCCGTTGTACAGATCGTTTGGGAACTAATCTGACAAACCTAAGGTAAACGTGTAGAATCCGTTTGCATAGGCGAAAATGGATACACTCATTGGTTTCTATTTAATTACCGTTTCATTAATATTCAATGTTACAGATCCTGGAAACACTTGGACAGAGCTTCACCTCTGTCGTGACAAAATCTCTGAATATTACAAATGAAATGTCAAGACTCCTATTTATAGGAGAACAAGTTCGCTGGTGGAGATGCAAGTTCGAGCGAACTTGCTTAGTCAAGTTCGGCCGAACTTGACTACAACATACCATTTTAAAGCGAACGTGACCCTTTATATACAGAAACTTCAACAATTCGCTCCTAAATACTGACTCAATATTATATGATGACGTAGGCAACAAACATATGCATCAACAAAACTGACTTTGCTTTTGGACCAAAATGGCAACAAAATTGAAACCACAGGGACCCAGATGCAAAAGATTTGAGATTTGGACGAAAGTGGCAAAACTGACTAAACCTCAGGGACCAAAAGGGTAGTTTACTCTTTCTTTTAGCTTATTTGAACTAAAAGTCAAACAGTTTGATTTCTGTTTGACTTTCAGCTTTGAGCATTAATTGGTCAAGTCAAAGTCCAATTGGACTTTGCAACGTGATCGTAATCACGATGGTTATGATCCATAGCAATCATGCCTACTGATTACCACGTTTACTAGTCGAAGTGACGAGTCAAAGTTTAAGTCAAAATACGCATTATGTACATTTTACGACGGAACAGAACTATTTTCGGGTATCAAAACACTTTGTTTTGATACCAAAACACTTTCATAACTTAGTTAGACATGTTTTGAGATGTCTAACTCGTCACTTTTAGTTTAGTACTTTATTAGGGTCGTAAGTCGAGCGGTCTTGACCACCGCTTTGACTTTCGAATCCGACCCGTTTGGTCTTGACCAAACACTTAGTTGTGACCATAAATGATCCGTTAACGTAGCGTAAACTACCTTAACTAGTCATTATGGGTAAAAAGCACTTAGGATCCTTTCCAAAGCAGGATGTAAACTTTATTAAACCATTTCATATGAGTTCCAATACTCATTTGGTTTATGAGGCATCATTTTATCCAAATCCTCCGATTAAAGTCCCGATATTAACATAAGTAAAATATTATATTAGTACATACGTAAATTCAGGAACTCTTGAGCTTTGGTTTATCTTCTTGTATAAGGATATTCTTGCAACCTCAAGTGAGTGCATAATCCCCCTTTTACGTTTTATAAATGTTTTAGGGTGATACACATGTGCATATAACTACTTTCATGTTTTCCTGACATTATACATGCTTTGATTACATAGTACATATAGTACATGATTTCAATTGCATTTTGCTTCGTATGTTGACTTAGCATGCTTAGCACATTGATTTCAAGGATCCTTTTTGCTTCATATCTTGACTTAGCATATCTAGCACCTTGAATTCATGAACACTTTACTAGTACATGGTTGACAAAGACATTTTACATGACATGCTTACATTGATTATGAAATTTTGGTATGTTGAACGAAACAAAATACATTCATAAACATTACCCCGCCGACCGGTAGTATGTCATGGTACCATAGGTTTCATAACCTCATTCCCGCTTCCTAGTTTGTTTAGAAGTATCCATTGGGGAATGACAGAATCCGATGAACAATTGATAAACCTTTGTCCTTATAAGGGTTTATCCGACAGATGACAAAGCTTGAATGTATTCGAATAACAAACCACATAAATGTTTATATCAATTAAAGTAATGGTTTTCAAAATATAACTTTTGATTTGAACGTTTGTTTATTCAAAGACATTGTTTTGTACACGACATTCGGTTACACAAGACATTTGGTTATACATGACGCTATTACATGTGGTTTGAGTAAAGACTTTTTACTTGCCATATAAGACATTGGATATTACTTGACATTGTTACACATGACATTAGTTTATACATAACACTTGGTTTACACTAGACATTGTTTAATACATAACATCTGGTTTGCACAATGACATTGATTTATACATGACATAATTTTCACAAGGCATTGTTTTACATATAACATATTTTATACAAGGACATGATACTTTTTATAAAAAGACACGCCACATTTCATACAAAGACATGACTACTTTTACAAAAGACATATTTTTGTTATTAAGTTAACCATGCATCATTCTTTTAAATCATTTGATTTTCTTTTGATTTTACAAAAGAAACCATTTTTACAAAGGTTCATTGGCTATTTTTAGTTAAACATTTATTTTAACAAATCAAAGCCATGAATCCTCATCAACAAAAACCTATGTTACACACAGCCATTTTTATGTTGACGAACCTATTTTCACATGCGTTTCAGGTGCTTCTGTTCAGTTTGAGCATGCCTCACATAGGACGGACTTGGCTTTAGTGACTTTAAAATATGAAAGACAATTTTTTTTGTATTTTATTTATGTTATTCCAAGACATTGTAAGTTAATATTCAATAAAACAAAACTTTAAGTACCATGTGTTGTGAAACAATTTGTAACGTGACTCCCCAAGTGTTTCCGCCGCGTGTTGTTGTATATTATGCGATTTGGGGTGTTACATATTGGTATCAGAGCCAATGGTTATAGGGAATTAGGTTATTAGTAATGCTTTGACCTAGACTATAACCTTCCTAGGACCCTAACGCGAGTAAACTTGCGTTTAGATTTTAAAACAATACCATCACCTATTCTTAGGTGATTACCAAAACAATTTTACAAATTACAAATTCATTTTGAAAATCAATCATCTGTCCTTAGATGATTTGTTTTTGGCTGTATGCCTTTAAAGCTTTCAAAATCTCGTCAAAGTTTGGGTTTTTATTAATGTGAACACGTGCAATCTGGAAGGGTGGGTGCCTGTACCTAGAGTTTTCTGTCTAAGGATTACAGTGTTCGTACAAATTATCGGAGAACTCTTGGGGTGAGTGTTCACTTATAGGCTAAAGCATGTCTTCATGATACTTTATAAAGACCCATTTACTTTTATTAGTCACTGTGTCATTTGTTAGTTTTAAGTAACAAACAAATGATTGCAATCCTTATATGTCGTTGATATTTTGTTAACTCTTCTGTTTATTCAATATAAATCTCACACATTTCTCTCATGTGTCCTTTGTTTTAGAATGCCTCCTTGTCGCAACACTGCTCAAGAGGCCAAAATGGCGGCTTTAATTGAGCAACAAATGGCTGCTATACTTCCGAACCTTGTGACCCAACTAAATCAAGCATACAATAACAATAACAACAACGCACCTGCTAGTGCAACTATAAACAATTTTGTTGAGTTAAACTGCTCAAGTTTTCTGGGCCAAAGGGAGCTACTGGGCTCCTACAATGGTTCGAAAGTATCGAAAGCACTTTTCATTATGTGCAATGTCCTAATGAATGCAAGGTAGAGTTTCCTTCGGGTGTCTTTAAAAAGAGAGTGCTTACATGGTGGAATGGTGTGAAAAGGCTCAAACGTGGGAAGAGCTTCGAGCTCTTATGGTGAAAGACTTTTGCCCACATCACGAGCAAAGGGCACTCGAGAATGAGTTCCATGATCTTAAACAAGATAGTGGATAACATCGTGCCTACACTGATCGATATGAGGAGTCAAGTTTATTGTGTCCTGCGATGGTTACGCCTTTGGACAAGGCAATCGAAAAGTACATTGAAGGCCTGCCTGACCCTGTTCAGGGCATTGTTACTGGTAGCAACCCTACCACCATTCGACAGGCTATTGAACTCTCAACTACCCTGACTGAATCTCAAATCAGAAAGGGTAAACTTTTCCGGAAAGGCAACAAGGAACAAGCTGCTAAAACCACACAAGAGAAACCCAAAGAAACCAAAGTTGAACCCTCAAAAAGGTCAAAGAAGCGTAAGGCTTCACAAAACCTTACTGTGGTTACTCGACCCAACCAAGCTGCTCCCAACCAACCAGCACAACCCCCTTCTAGAAAACCATACAGAGGAACTGCACCTCTGTGCAATCAATGTAACCTTCATCATCATGCCAATGTACAATGCCACAAATGTTTAAATTGTGGACTTATTGGTCACACAACTACTGTTTGCCGAGTTGCTGCTACACAAAACCAAGTTGTTAACAACTCTGCTCAGGGACGTGCTCCTAACGCTATGTTAACGAGCCTCGTGCCAACAATGATGCAGTTATAAAAGAACTAGAAGTTTACATTTAGATTTCTGATGTTATCCAAAACTCTTTTAGTTATTATGTAATAACATTTCAATTATAAACTAATGTGCTTGTATGTGTAATGTGTGTCAAGATATCAAATTACTAAACTCTTCTTCTTTACGAAATTGAACAAACTCTCTTAATACATCTCAAATATGATCGCACATTCTTTACCAAACCTATGAACACGTCTATCCATGTAAAATGTACAGTCTTGTTGGCTGGCGTGAAACACGAGACGCACGTATTATTTCAATTGTCGAAACAAAGCATTTTTCTTTGACCATGTCCATAATCTATCACTTGGCAAGATAAGCTATGCAGACTATGCAACTAGTTAAGTAATTATGGGTGCACACATAATTATGAAACTCGATGCATGGAAACCATAGTAAGTCCTGTTAAGTGTGATAACATAAAATCTAGAGTGATTAGATAACGAGGCGATATAATATCATAAGAACATGGTGGATACGCCGCTAGTACTTCCTATATATAAGTGTTCTTATTGTATTATCCGTCGTAGCGTTATCCAAATCACTTGAGGATTTTATGTAAACCCAGACCCATATGTATCAACTTAAACAACAATCAAAAGCCATATATATTCATTTCCTTTTCTGCTGAAGTATCCATTGAGGAAAAATGAACTAGCTACTCATTTTTCACTTCTGCAGAGATATCCATTGGGAAATGAATAATTCATTCAAAATCCACATTCATTTTTCGTTTCTAATGAAGTATCCATCGAGGAAAACGAATTATCCATTCGTTTTCGCTTCTGAAGAATAGGAAAATGAATGAATTCATTCCACTTCTAATGAAGTATCCATTGAGGAAAATGAATTATCCATTCATTTTTGCTTCAGAAGAAATACCATTTGGGGAATGAATAATCCTGTCCTGAACTTTCATTCCACTTCTGCCGAAGTATCCATTGGAAAATGAATTATCCATTCATTTTCGCTTCCAAAGAAGTATCCATTGGGAATTGAATAATCTATTCAACAATCCTTTCTGACGAAGTATCCATTGGAAAATGAATTATCCATTCATTTTCACTTCCGAATAAATATCCATCTGGGAAATGAATAATTTATTCAACAATCCTTCATTTCCACTTCTGACGAAGTATCCGTTGGAAAAAGAATTATCCATTCATTTTTGCTTTCAAAGAAATATCCATCGGGGAAATGAATAATCTATTCAACAATCCTTCATTTCCACTTTTGACGAAGAATCCATTGGAAACTAATTATCCATTCTTTTTCGCTTCCGAAGAAATACCCATCGGTGAAATGAATAATCTATTCAACAATCCTTCATTTCCACTTCTGACGAAGTATCCATTAGAAAAAGAATTATCCATTCATTTTCGCTTCCCAAGAAATATCCATCGTGGAAATGAAAAATCTATTCAACAATCCTTATTTCCATTTCTGACGAAGTATCCATAGGAAAATGAATTATCCATTCATTTTTGCTTCTGTAGAAATATCCATCAGGAAATGAATTATCCATTCGTAATCCTTCATTTCCATTTCCGATGAAGTATCCATTGGAAAATGAATTATCCATTCATTTTCGCATTCGAAGAAGCATCCATGGAGAAATGAAACACAAGCTAAATCCTTATAGAACCTTCTATCTCAATAGTCAGATTCTTAAAGGATACTCACAGTACTATTGGTCGATTTGGTTTTACCATAAATCAAATCCCTCATCTCCACTTTCTGCATTAATCAAGAAAGTATCTATTAGGAGATAAGCATCACAGGTATAACAGCCTATTCCTACTTCCTACATTATCTGAGGAAGTATCCACTAGGGAATGATAAAGTTATGCCTTACATGGAGATCATTGATGGTTATTCTATATAAATAGATGAAACCCTAGATTCCACGCTAAACAATTGCTTGATACAACTTATGCAAACGGATTCCTACAAATAAATTTCGGTACGAAATTTCCTAAAGTAGGGGAGACTGTGACAACTATGCCTTCAGTTGTCATTATCAAATCCTGAAAAATTTCATAAGAAATAAAAACTTGTGTTTTATTCATTGAATTATGAAATTTATCCGTAACAATTGCACAATATCAATCCTTGTTCAAAATCGAGCTCTTAAACAATTTCTAGAAAGTTATACATAAACGTAATCAGTTTAATGCAACGTATATTCCGGAATAGTGACATAGGCAAAACATACCCTAAATATCCTTTACATAACTTAGAAATAAGTTTTGAAGGGTATGGTATGTCAAAAACAAGCCTATTCGATCACATGGACTATTTACCACAAACTACGAAAGTCTGCCGATTCTCGTAGCGACGCACACTCCGGAACAAGGTCATAAGCTAAACATACCTTAATTACTCTTTACATAACTTAGAAATAAGTTTTGAGGGCTTTGATATGCCAAAGACATGCTTATGCAACTTCAGGGGCTATTTTGCAAAAGCTGTGAAAGTACGCCGATTCGCGTATTTCTTAATCCGGAACATGTACGCACATCCAAAAATTTTCTAATCATTAAAATCTTATATTTTAGTGATAGGAATGCAAAAATATCATTCGTTGCACATTTATGGTCATTTGCACGTTCATTACAATTTTCATCGTAATTAACCGAAAACCGCAACCGTACGACCGAATGAACTGACACCCGGCATATTTTTGGACTTATTTCAAGTTCCCTATACTTTAACATCCTTATAGACTTAAAAAATGTGGTTAACGGGTGTTAGAAGTGCCAAAACGCGATGAAACGAATGTAGGGGCCTGTTCTGCCAATTTCTGAAACTTTGTGCCAGCAAGGGTGGATGCGGACCGCATCCAAAAGTCCATACGGTCTGTATCCAGGTGCTAGAACAGAATGGTGGCAGCTACTTTTTAACTCCCTTGGACACCAAGCAAAACGATTTTTGCCACTTCGCACCTGTAAATGACACTCGTTAAACACCTCCTAAGATCACGACAACTCAATGGACACTTATGATGATCTTGTGGCTTCAAGAACACTATAAAAAGCCACCAAAGTTGGTCAATTTTCTTTGCTCATCTTCTTCTTCCTTCTCTCTTGCTCTACTTGGAGGCTACCACATTGTTCGATGCTTCCTAACTGAGCATTCTTCATCCTTGAGCTCGTCAAAATGATCTTCAAACACAAGTAAGTGCTCTCTCTTAGTCTTGTTTATTTCTTTTATCTTATTTGAGCTAAAAGTCAAACAGTTTGACTTCAGCTTTGATCATTAATTGTTCAAGTCAAAGTCCAATTGGACTTTACAACGTAATCGTAATCACGATGGTTATGATCCATAGCAATCATGCCTACTGATTACCATGTTTACTAGTCGAAGTGACGAGTCAAAGTTTCGGCCAAAATGCGCATTATGTGCATTTTACGATTTCGGGTACCAAAACACTTCTATAACTTAGTTAGACATGTCAAACATGTCTAACTCGTCACTTTTAGTTTAGTGCTTGATTAGGGTCGTAAGTCGAGCGATCTTGACAACCGCTTTGACTTTTGAATCCGACCCGTTTGGTCGATCTTAGGATCCGACCAAACACTTATTTGTGACAATAAATGTATAGGGAATAACCTTCTAAGGTTACACCTTATGGTGACATCGTTTGGTTAGTATTATGTTAAGTCCCCTATTATGCCTTTATAAATGACTAAAATGCCCTTTTGGCGCATAAGTCAATATTAAGCATATGTAAGCAACAATTTGACATATAAACTGATGTTGCATCCATATTAGACTTATTTTGACATCAAACACTTATCATAACACATATCTAGCCATCCGAACTCATATTTACGTAAATGATCCGTTAAAGTAGCGTAAAGTACCTTAACGAGTCATTATGGGTCAAAAGCACTTAGGATCCTTTCCAAATCAGAATGTAAACTTTATTAAACCATTTCATATGATTTACAATACTCATTTGGTTTATGAGGCATCACTTTATCCAAATCCTCTGATTAAAGTCCCGATATTAACATAAGTAATCCGACATTAGGACATACGTAAATTCTTGGACTCTTGAGCTTTGGTTTATCTTCTTGTATAAGGATATTCTTGCAACCACAAGTGAGTGCATAGTCCCCCATTTTATGTTTTATAAATGTTTTGGGTGATACACATGTGCATATAACTACTTTCATGTTTTCCTGACATTATAAATGCTTTGATTACATAGTACATATAGTACATGATTTCAATTGCATTTTGCTTTGTATGTTGACTTAGCTGTAGGTCCCCTATCCCGTATGGATCATCACAAAACTGATAATCTACCAAGGGTGTGGAATCCCCTTGATAAACCGAATGAACAGAAACAAGAAACAAGATGAAGAACTCTCAACAAATTCACAAATTGATCTTATGTGATTATCAAACCAAAACGTTTACAACCACTCAAGATCTCACGAATTCGTCCAAGCCCCTCTCTTTACGAATTCTCTCTCAATCCTAGAGTCTCTAATAAAATGTCTCTAGTGTGTAACATAAACCCTAAAGCATAAAATTGTTTATATACACACAGCCATATGCGAACTAGGCTAGGCCCACATACATAACTACAAACTCGAACTGGACTAAAACTAAACTTGGACTTGATTGGACTTCATAACAAACTCGAATTCTTTAAGTCATCATGATCCAATCTCGTTTAATATCCAAAGACCAAGCCAAAGCTGTTGTCACATTCATGCACCAACATTAGCATGCTTAGCACATTGATTTCAAGGATCCTTTTTGCTTCATATGTTGGCTTCATATCTAGCACCTTGATTTCCTGAACACTTTACTAGTACATGGTTTACAAAGACATTTTACATGACATGCTTACATTGATTATGACATTTTGGTAGGTTGAACGAAAGAAAATACATTCATAAACATTACCCTGCCGACCGGTAGTATGTCATGGTACCATAGGTTTCATAACCTCATTCCCGCTTCCTAGTTTGTTTGGAAGTATCAATTGGGAATGAGAATCCGATGAACAATTGATAAACCTTGGTCCTTATAAGGGTTTATCCGACAGATGACAAAGCTTGAATGTATTCGAATAACAAACCACATAAATGTTTATATCAATAAAAGTAATGGTTTTCAAAACATAACTTTTGATTTGAATGTTTGTTTATTCAAAGACATTGTTTGTACATGACATTCGGTTACACAAGACATTTGGTAATACATGACACTGTTACATGTGGTTTGAGTAAAGACTTTTTACTTGCCATATAAGACATTAGATATTACTTGACATTTTTACACATGACATTAGTTTATACATAACACTTGGTTTACACTAGACATTGTTTAATACATAACATCTAGTTTGCACAATGACATTGATTTATACATGACACTTGGTTTATACAAAGACATGACATATTTTTCACAAGGCATTGTTTTACATATAAGATATTTTATACAAGGGCATGCTACTTTTTGTACAAAGACACGACACATTTCATACAAAGACATGACTACTTTTTACAAAAGACATATTTTGGTTATTTAGTTAACCATGCATCATTCTTTTAAATCATTTGATTTTCATATGATTTTAAAAAAGAAACCATTTTTACAAAGGTTCAGTGGCTACTTTTAGTTAACATTTATTTTAACAAATCAAAGCCATGAATCCTCATCAACAAAAACCTATATTACTCACATGCATTTTTATGCTGACGTACCTATTTTCACATGTGTTTCAGGTGCTTCTGTTTGGTTTGGGCATGCCTCACATAGGACGGACTTGGCTTTAGTGACTTTAAAATATGAAAGACAATTTTTTGTATTTTATTTATGTTATTCCAAGACACTGTAAGTTAATATTCAATAAAACAAAACTTTAAGTCTCATGTGTTGTGAAATAATTTGTAACGTGACTCCCCAAGTGTTTCCGCCGCGTGTTGTTGTATATTACGCGATTTGGGGTGTTACACATATGATATTTGAACATTTAAAAAGTGAACCCCTTGAAAAAAATTCATGGATCTGCCACTGATTTTAACTTGTGCCTTGTTCTTTGTTTTTCGGAGGAATAGAGTACATGTGATTTTCGTAGAGATCGCGAACGATCTCAAAAATTGAAGAAACCACGATAGTGGTTTGATTTGAAAGGAACCATATCCTTGGTGTTGGGATTGTAACGGTATGTCCACATACATGTACTCATACTAGTTTTGTAAGTAAAATGGGAACACGTTTCTTTATAAAACAACCAAAGTGTTTCAAAGTTGTTGGATAATAAACAGAAAACATAAAAGTTTAAGTGTTTATTTTGACATTAGTGCAAGCCTTGACATTGCCAGTGTTAACCTTGTGCCCATGCATTAAGTCGTCTTTTCCAGCCCAAGTCAATTGTAGTGATTAGGATTGTTGATGCACTTTGTGTCCGTCACTGTTCGAATAGACTAGATAGAGCGTGCGTTGAATATTGTATAGGTTATAAACGAACACACGACCAAGGTACGAACTGAAACGGTGTAAAATGTGTCACTTCGTACGAAGTAGTACTTCGTAGGAAGTGGAAATGCCTAGTTCGTACGAATTGGCAATGCCAACTTCGTATGAATTACAAAGACTCAGTTCGTACGAATTACCTAGCATGTCTATATATAGTGGTGTGTGTTCATTTGTGAAAAAGTTTTTGCACTCCCAGAATGGGAGGTGCTGCAGGATTCTCTCCAGGAACTCCGACAGCCTGACAAGATGTATACTCTTTCGGTATGAATGAATAACATATAATATCCGCTGCAATCTTCTTCTACTCCTTTCTCAATAACATTCTATTGAAATTGACACGTTATAACTTCCGTCAAGAACCGCCTGATCACCGACCAACAACTAGTATCAGAGCTACGGTTATCACCTACGCTCAAGAATTTTGGACATTTATGGACTTATGAGGGGTTTTAGACGTAAAACATCATATAAACGGACAATCCACAGAAAAAAAGTAAATTAAACGGATAGGATTGTTAGAAAACCATTTTCGACCAGATCTATGGTGGAATCATCTTGAAATTAGAAGAAATAAAGATTCCGGATCGAAAAACGTAACTAGAATCACTTTGTGTGTGCTATAATTCATATGAAGTGAAGACCTTATTTGTACAAGTGGCTCTATTCGTATGAACTAGGGAGCTAATTTGTACGAAGTAGGGGGTAGTTCGTACGAAGTCATGAAAAAATTTTGTTGATCGTATTGAGCATGTTCGGGGACACTTTAGAGCTTTGGAGTACTGATTAGGTGATATGGTCGCAAATTTTGAAGATAATAGGAGAGTCATTGATACCTGTGCAGAATGTTGATCATTTGGTGTCGTGACTAGTAATGGGCGTAAATGTTAATTATGCATTTGTTGAAAACTAATTTTTCCATATTTGAGGGGGAATTTCAGTGAAAAAATTTGGTACGGTCAGAATTTTCAAAGGATCTCGAAAGTTTCACATTATATGAATATTTCGGCATTTTTGAAATTCGTCACTCTGCTACAGTATCCGGGTGGTTACTGATTGCAGATTACCAGGGTAATACAGAGGATCTCGATTCATTTGTAAAGAGATCAAGTTGATGTCCAGTTGAGCTTGAATCAACATGTTGAGGTTCGAAGACAGGGGTGCTAGATTCAAAAACAGGATCTAACGTCTCACTTTGAGGGATCTCAAACATTGGGCCTTTCCCTTTTCCCTGAGCTTTAGAAGCAGCTTTAGCAATTCTTTCTTGATCAGCGATTCTTTCTCTCGCTTCCTCTTTTTCTATCTCTCCAACTTCTTCAGCAAAGTTTATACCCAGCTTTTTGATCACTGCAGAAGCTCCATCTATCTGTTGTTTCTCAACCTTTCATCATCATACTCAGACATTTACTTACGAAGACATTCATTCTCTGTTTGGTAGCAATGAAGCACAGCCTCCAAGCTACTTCTTTCATCTTCCAATGATTTAATTCTTTCTTCATGTGCTTTCAGTAGTTTTTCCATATCGTCAACTTTTTCACTACTATTAACAAGAAATTTCAGTAGTGCTCCCAACCTCTCCTTATCTTCCTCTAGGAACTTTATCCTCGCTTCATGTTCCTTAATTTGACTTTCTTACTCTCCAATCCTACCTTCATACACAACATGAGCAGAATATGCTTCACCTCCTGGAATTGATCCAATATCAAACTCAAACCCTTCAAACCTTGTTTCTTCTGTTGCATGTGTTGGATGAGAACACGATTGGGCTACAGTTGTGATGTGGGAGGTGTTGTAATGATGGGTGGATGAGGAGGAGAGGGCATAGGAGGTAGTGATGTGGTAGGTTGAGGTGGTGGAGATGGAGGTTGTTGTGGAGAGATAGGTTGTGGGGAAGGCTGTGGTGGTGGTGATGGTGGTTGTCTTTGAGGAGATGTGTGTGTAGGCTGTACAGTTGGAGGAATTCGAGGAATAACAGTCTTGAGAGTTGGAGCAGCTGTGTCCGCAACAGTTGGCTTTATCTTCAATCGAAACTTTGGCCTTGTAGAAGAACTCTTAGACTTTGATGCAGCTTTAGGTGTAGCTTTCTTTATATGCTTAGCTTATTTCCTTGCCGGCTTTACCACTGATATCGCTTCCTCGGATTCAGACGGCTCATATAGAACATCATCATTTCCCTGAGCCTTCTTCTCACATTCCTCCTTTCGTTTGCGCTCTTCCTCTTCGCGCTTTCTTTTATTCTCTAACTCTCTCTCTTTTCTTCCAGCCCTAGCATCCTCAGAATGCGTGCTAGAGGACGGGGAGCCCTCATCATCACCGTCTCCCCCTTCAGCTCCTGCATAACCTGTTTTTCAACACCAGCAGTGGTATCCTCAACAGTTTCATCGACAGTTTCAACTTAAGCAGACTCTGTTGCTGGATTTTCTTCAATGTCAGGTTCATCAACTAAACCAATGCTCAGTAGAACGTTTCTCTTTGTGCCCCTTTTTTCTTTTTCGATTCTTCTTCTTTAGTATTCCATGTGCTGCGCTTTGATTCATAGTTTTCTAGCAATTTCAGCTCATCAGCTTCAACACCACTCGTTTCTTTTCTCCATTTCCCTGGTGGTGGCGCAACATAGTTTCTATCGACAATTGCTCTGAAAACAGGTATGTTTCTTGCACTGCCATGTTACCAAATGGGTTTCAAAGAACTGACAACCAGTCGTTGTAGATTTGGAGTTAAGCTTGCAGCAACCGAAAATCAGAATCTGGGTAACCCGCAAGATTGAAGTTGTCGTCTCATGGATACCACAAGCCAGTGCTTGGGCATCCTTTCAGATAGCGCATTATCCTCTTGACGATCAGCAAGTGAGAATCTTTTGGATTAGACTAATACCGAGCGCATAGGCAGATAGGATACATGATATCTGGTCGTGAAGCTATGAGATACATCAATGAACAGATCATGGAGCGATGTAATGTTTCGTCAACGTTTACTCCATTAGGATCTAGATTGTTGCTGTGGATTGGTGGCTAGTGGAGTTGATGCTGGTGATGTTCTCATCATGTCAAATCTCTCCAACACATCGTGAACATAAATTGTCTGATGGATAAAGATTCCGTCAGGTAATTGATCGACCTGAAGTCCTAGAAAGAAGTTCACCCGTAGCACTCATTTTGAGTTTTCGTTTCATGACATTCTCAAAGTCTTTACATAACGATTCATCGAATGATCCAAAGATGATATCATCCACATAAATTTGCACAACGATTAGATGATCATCTACTTCCTTGGTAAAGAGAGTATTGTCTATTGTTCCTCTGGTGAAGACGTTCTCCAGAAGATACTTTGAGAGTGTTTCATACCAGGCTCTTGGGGCCTGGTGTAAATCGTAGAGTGCTTTGTTTAGCAAGTAGAACTTATCTTTATGTTTCGGATCGGTAAACCCCGGTGGTTGACCAACATATACTTCTTCTTTGACTTTACCGTATAGAAAAGCATATTACACATCCAACTAGTACACTTTGAAACCTTTCCATGACGCAAAGGCCAGGAAAATGCGGATAGCTTCCAGGCAAGCGACTGGGGTATATACTTATGTGTAGTCTATCCCTTCTTGTTGAGAAAACCCTTGAACTACGAGACGAGCTTTGTTTCTTACTATCTGACCTCTGTCGTCTCGCATGCATTTGAAAACCCACCGAGTATCGATTTTTCTTTGGTTGTTAGGTAGATCGAAAAGTTTCTAAACTCCATGCTTTGCAAATTGTTGTAATTCTTCCTGCATGACTTCTATCCAGCATTCTTCTTTGAGAGCATCTTTGTACTTTTTTGGCTCAACCTGCGAAGTAAAACAACTGTGTGAAAAGGTATCTTCAAGTGGAGAAACTTTGGTGTAAAAACAACTAAGATCCATATTGATCTAGTGTCTCGTTTTAACCCCGGTCAGCAAATCCCCAATAATGTTTTCTGACGGATGATAGGTGTAAGATCTCGGCATCACTTCGCTTCGAACATTCACTGTGCTCTGCAAATTAGTGATATTTTGTTTGGCACTTGTTTTGGAGGAATGGCATTATTCACAGCACTGGATTCAGCAACTTGATTGATGATTAAACTTTGAACTTCCTCTGTTCCTTCATCAGAACGGGATCCTCCCCTGTCGTAAGTAGTCTCTCTGTCAGAGTCAGAGTCGGAGTTGTCTGATGGCACAAGAGGAGGTGTATCAGTGTTTGTATTTGGATCAGCTACAGGATCTTGCTGGGTATTGCTCGGACCTGCTTCGGAATTATTTGATGTAACCTGAGGTTCAGTAACCACAACTGGTCGTGAAACCGTTTCTTGATTTGAATCTTGGTACTGTTAATATAACATGGCAAGTTCTTCTTCGTTAGGTTCTTCCGGTAAATCAAATGAATCCCACAATCCCTCATAATTGAACAACCATGGGTCTCCCGGTCTTTGATTTGGCATTGTATATCTCTGGCAATCAACATGCTGAGCTAAGATAACCTGGTTTAAGCTTAGCAAATATACTCTCCGCAGTGGACTAGCATATCCCACGAAAAAACCTTCTAGAGATACCGGACCAAATTTTCCATCTTTGTTGATAATTGTGCATGGTGATCCAAATGGTTCTAAAAACTCCATATTTGGTTTTCGTTGATTGAGCAGCTCAAAACACGTTTTGTTGTGACCCTTGACTGTTGTAACCCTATTTAGGGTGTAACATGCATTGGCAACTGCTTCACTCCAAAAACTTATCGGTAACTTCGAATCAGCAAGCATTGTTCGTGTAGTTTCTATGAGGGTGTGATTCTTCCTTTCAGCTTCTCCATTTTGTTAAGGAGTATAGGGGGCACTGAACTCATGAAGAATGCCTTTTGCGATGCTGAACTCGAGCATTTTGTTATTCTTGAACTCTGTACCGTTATCACTTCATATTCTTTTGATTGGCACATGGTACAGGTTCTCCAGCTTTCTGAATATGATCATAAGATTCTCAAACGTTTCATCCTTGCTTTCCTGAAATACTACCCAAGAGAATCTTGAATAATCATTTGTGACAACTAGACAGTATAGTTCCCCTAAAATGCTTTTCACGTTCACTGGTCCAAACAGATCTTATGCAGTCTTTCTAATGGTAGCTTGATAGAATTCAACAAATTTCTCGGGTGTGAATTCTTGTGTCGCTTCCCCTTCTTGCAACTCAGACAGTCGTCATTCATATGAAAATTTTTGAGATTAACACCCTCTACCAAGTTGTTGTGCACAAGATAATTCATCTTTCTTAGGTGTATGTGACCCATGTTTCTGTGCCATAAGATTGACTCTTTCTCAATTGCCTTTGTAACAAAACATTGTTGAGTATTCGATGTAGTGGATGTGACGCTCATGTCTAAGACATAGAGATCATTTTCTCGTGGAGCGCGCATGAGGATCCACTCCTCGGGAATTTTGAATATGTGCTTAAGAATAATGCACTCCTTATCAGTTAATGTGTAGTGAACTTCTTATCACAGATATGCAAGGTGCTCAGTAGATTGTTCTCCAGCTCAGCGATGTAATCCACTTTATCGAATGACACAATACCATTTGTCCGAATTCTTTCACCAACAATCTGACCACCCTGTGTTCCCGTAAAACCCACATATCCTCCTTTGATTGACCTTAGATCATACAGCAATGCCAACATCCCTGTCATGTGCCTTGAAGCTACGCTGTCCATGATCCACTTTGATATAATAGATCTAGAAAGCCCCTGCACAAATGAAACATATTACTTAAAGAGCGAGACCCAAGCCCTTTCGGTCTTGAGTGGGATTGCAATGTCAACCTTTGGAACATATGCGGTTTTGATTTCTTTCTTAACCTCAAACCTCTGTCCAGTCTTTGATTATGTTTTATCTTTTGGTTTGACTGGGACAATGGTTTTTTTTGTGATCACGGGAGATGCTTTTGCTTTGGCGACCCAAGTTTGTGCCTTTGAATACGCCTTTTTGATGTACAATTTTGATTCCTTCTATTCATTTTGCTTTGATGATTTACGAACCTCATAGTTTGAAAAGTTTGCAGTTGTTGGTTTCACATTAAAATTGGAATCATTGTTTTTTTTTATATCATTGTAGGCACAAACTCCGGACCCTTTTTCTTCACATCTTCTGTGATTCTGCTGTGTCCATGAACAGGTTTTGGATAGTTTTGAGAACATTGTCGTGCGATATGCCCAACTTTATTACATTTGTAGCACATCCTACTGTCGTTTCCAACAGATTGTTCCAAAGCGTGGAGTTCCTTTTCCTTTTTAAATTCATTGTTGGTTTGTTTATTAATAGTTTCTTTCACATTAACATCGTTACTTCCAAAAACAAACTCAGCTTTCTTCTGAAATTCTAGTTTTTGAAATTTTTGGTTCTTCCTTTTTGTTTCAAAACCAAAACCTTTTCTCTTGTTTTCAGGATAATCCCTTCCCCTTTGATGATAATCGTTAAAAGCTCTTTTTGGTTTTGAGTAGTAAGTAGCATCGTTTTTGTCAATGTCAGAGATGCTAACTTCTACTAGCTTAAACAATTTTTCAACTTGATCAACATTCACATTCTGGAATGGAAATTCTTTGTCGGAATATAGTTTATCTGATCCATTCATTTTGTAAACAATTAAATTTGGATCGTCAATTAAACTATTTTCTAAAGATGAATCGTGGTTCATTTGTGAACTATTATCATTTACAGATTGTGTACATGATTCAGAACTTTCAAGGCTGGAGTTAGCACTTTCAAAATCTATGCTTTCTGACTCATTTTCCAAAACATTTTTAACCACTTTGTTCACGATTTCAGACTCACATTCCCTTTCTGATTTTTTATAAGTTACGTCGATGATTTCAGAATCACATTCCTTTTTCTTTTCAGTACACAATTTTAAGTTGAGTGCCTTTTCTACCCCATCTGGTTTCTTCTTTGCATAGCTGTTCCACATAGGTGGAGGACCACGTTTGTAACTTAAAACTTTTTCTTTGATTTTATCATTTTGTTTGTGATCAATTTTTAGCAGAATGTGATCAATGACATAATAACTGGTTGAATAACTTATTAACAATTTGTTAACCCATTCTGTTTCAATCTTTATTTTCTCCAGTTCACTTTTTAGCTCGGTAATTGTATTTAGATGAGTGTTTATGGCCATTTGTTTGTCCACCACAGTTGCCTTGAGCATTAAAAGTGTTTTGTCATCTTCTCTTGATCACTTGTTCATACTGTCGAATGGTCTTACTCAATTTATCATATGCTTCTTTTATTGTATTGTAATCATACGACAAATTATTAGAGTAAGTTTTAAGTTCTTTAAAAGATTTATCATTATCAGCACATTCCTTGCATGCTTCGTTACACCTTAAGCACGAAGTTACCACTTCGACAGTTTGAGCTTGGATTGCTTCTTTAACCGACTCTTTTACCATTTCAACCCTTTCTACCTGCTCTTCCACACTAACTATCTCTTTTAAGTTAGCCGTTAGAGCTGTAGGACCGATCCTCGATGCTAAGGAACCTAAATTTGATATCTAACGCCCATAATAGCGGAAATATTACGTCGTGTTTACCAATAGACAAGAATTAATGAGTTTAACATCAGTTTTATTGATCAAACGTCAAGAGTACAAACTGACAGAGCTTCGCCTCCAAAATGCCAAAGTTACAAATGAGGAGCACTAGCTAGCTATTTATAGAACTTCAAGTTCGCCTGAGGAGGACCTAAGTTCGCCCGAACTTGCCTTAGCAAGTTCGGCCGAACTTGGCTACACATAACTATGATGAGCGAACTTGACTCAAACGTACATAAATACTACTTTCAGCTAGCCTATTCAGCTTCATTCTATACAGACTCGATATAAGACTAAGACATAGACATTATGCACCAACTGACTCCCCCTTAGATATAGTCTTCGTCTTGTATTAGTCTTCAAACTCTGTCTTCATATAAACTTTAACGCACACGACCGAAGAAGTTCTTACACGGCTTCTTCTGTCGCTCTTGCTTAAGATCCAGCGTCTGGTCTGTAGGAGGCACTTTGTTCAAATGCTGAAATCCCCTAATACTTGCCTTTCTTGTTCTTTCATTAATCGCTTCAAGACCCTTCTCCTCTTTTAGAAACTCTACTTTTTCTAGATCTCTCTACTTTGTTTGCCACATCTTTCCTGAATTAACTTCGCGTGCATAGCAAACATTCACCACTTTCTGAAACTGCATCGCTTGTACCTTTTCACGTTCTTCAAACACAATCTTGTTGTAGAACAAGGTTTTAATATCTTCTCTTGAGCAGTTAACCAACCACATAGGATCAAGAATCCTGATTGTCCTCCATAACCCCCTCGTGCCCTGAAAACCAAGTATTTCAACTCGTTCTTTCGTGATGTCCAAATGTTCTTCAAACTTTAAAACAATAACTGCTTCGCAGGTCGATGGATCTATCTGCCACCACTTGAACAATGGATAGAAGTTTTGCTCAATCGGCATCAGTGGCATGTTTCTCATTGCCCTCGGTCGCTTCATTATCAATGTGATGTCTTTTTCACCCGTCTTTGTATTTGTCTTGATTCTGCGACCAGGAATAAATGGCTTCCAATATATGCATCCTTTCACTGCTTCAAACTTTATCAATTTCCACAACAATTGATCAACCACCTTCATGTGATATGTAACATTAACTGTCTGAACTAACTCTTCCACATCCCAATAAGGTAATGTCTTGAAATCAGAAAGATACTTGAAGTATTGCACTCCAAATTCTCTTTTGATTGCATATACGTTAAGTTCTTTAAACCAACCCCAACTCAATATATCTCCCAAAGAAACGTCTTTGTCTCTAGTAAAGAATGCTAGAGGACGTCGAAACTTACGTTCGCGAGGCATCTCTTTAAACCAGGACTTCTTCGCTTGAGCAATTTCTTCTTTAGTCATTGGCTTTGGTACTTTTCCTTCACATAAAGATTCTTCAATCTTTCTTTAAGCATGTCTTCGTCTAACTGCTTATACATCTCCTCAAATGTAGGAAAACATTCAGAATTAGGACCGACGTATTTTGCAGTTTGATCTGTCTCATCATCAGAAGACCAATCTTCCACTATCACTCTATTATACTCATCAGCCTCAAATCTTCTAACATACTGGTAATCATTTGGCTCGAAAGTGTTAACATTCAACACATCCTCTTCAAAATCAAATTCTAGATCTGCAGCATCAACTTCAACTAACTTTGCAAGATCTTCCTTAGTAGAGTTGTGTATAAATTCACCTTCCTCCATGTTATGTTCTAACCTCAACAATAAAGGCTTCGTGGGTACTATAACAACTGGCTTAGCAAATCTTTCAGCATTCAACAAATCAATCTCATCAGTTGGCCCTTTCTGCCCTGACTCCCCCTCACTTTTATCATCTATTCTGTTCGATTCATCATCCATTAGCGAGGAAAAATCAAACTCACTTGAGACTTTAGCTTCAGTGATTCTAATACCAACACCACCCTGATCATCATCATCGTCATCATCTGCTACATTCCAATCCTCATATTCAGAATCATCTTTCTTTTCCTCATCTTCTTTATCCTCATCTTCAGCTTCTTCATCATTCTTTTCTTCAGAAGCAATGATAGGATCAGAAGGCTTGACAGATTCGCCAACCTTTGGAATATCGAACTCAGAAGCTTTAACCACATCATCAGACTTCTCTGCAGCTTCAGAAGATTTAGGGACTTCACCCTCAATATTCTTTCCTTTACCACTCACTGCTAGTTCTTTCTCAGACCTTTCTTTGGCTTCTTGTTGATCCAGACGATCATATTCTTTGATGAAATCTATTCCCAGAGAGTTAGATAAAACTTTCTGCAACCTGGTGAATCTTCTATCATTTAGGGCTTGAATTGTCTTCAAATCAGCTATTTCTATCTGCAGCTTCTCATTTGCATCTTGCAGACTCTCAATCAAAGCTTTAAAGTATTCACGTTCATTTTCCAACACTTTAACTTTGTCGTCCAATATCTCTTTTTCAACATAGCTTGATTCACCTTCTTTACTAACTCTACTTTCTCTTCTTCATTCTTGGCAACTTTCTTTTCTAACACCTTCACACGTTTTTCCAGAAGTTCAACATTCGTCTCTGGAAAGAAATCGTTTAAATCTTGCAGACTAATCAGATCACTATGTATATCACCAAATATATTAGGCCCTGAAGACTTTGGTGTTGACTTTGGAGTAGCAGCCTTTGGTGTTGACTTCCTTGGTGTAGAAATTTCAAGATTTGAAGTCGCTGGAGCAACAGGCGATTGAATAACATGTACTTCCACAAAACTAGACACAGGAGGTTCTTGTGTAGCTCCTGGCCTTTCAGCTTCCGATGAAACGATCACAGGAGGTTCTTGTGTGACTCCTGGACGTTTAGTTTCACTTGTATCAACAACAGGAGGTTCTTGTGTAACTCCTTTTTCCTGTGCGCCTGAAGGTTCTTGTGTAATTTCTGCGCTTCTCAATGTTCCTTTGTATCTTTTGCTGACTGCTTTTTGAACTTTCTTCTTTTTTTTGCCCTTTGTTTGAGGAGACCATGTAGTCTTTATCGAAGAAATAGCAGACTTTACACGTTTAGCTTTCTTCTTTGGTCTTTCCTCATCTGAATCTTTCTCAAGATTTAAATCAGCGTCCATTTCTTTCTCTTTTTCTGCTCTAATCTCAGCTTCAGATTTTTCTGGTTCTTTTACTGGTTCTTTGTCAGAATCATCATCTTGTTCAAAAGTAGCAGATTTTACATCATCTTGTGTAACTTTCTCAGTCTCTTGACTTTCAATAACTACTGCTGCACTTGAACCTGCTTTAGTTTGAACATTCTTAGGTTCATCTTCATCAACAAGCATAGTTTCAATTTTCCTTGCAGCTCGTTTCTTTTTCGGCTTTTCAACCTCGGCCTTTAAGAACCATTCACTTCTAGCTTTCGGCTTGAAGTTTTGAACCATTCTTTTTCAGCATTAAGCTCTTTCTCATCACCACTGCCATCATTTCTCCATCAATTATCAGGCGGTGCCACAAAATTCTCATTAACTATTGCCCCGAAAACTGGCTTTGCAACAGGAGCTGATGCTTGTTTCTAAAACTTGATTAGCTTCTTCATTGTTGTATCGTCGAGGTGACTTAAGTACAACACATCATTTGGATTTCGTGCTATAGTAGTGAACGCCTCGTCTATCAACATTTGCACAAAGGAACCTTGGATAAGGACACAACCTCGTACCCTCCATTTCTTTGACATATGCGTAAATACAAGCTTCGAATAATTGAACGGCTTCTTCAGAATAAGCGTCGTTGCCATACAGGCCATATAATCTTGCACGTCATCGAGGCCCGCCTTGCGGTGACTAAAAGTATGGATAATAGCGGGCATCAGGAGCTTGTAGGGGTTTGCCACTTCCCCTTTCTTCAAAGTTGGTTTGTTCACACTCCCCTTATAACCCATTCGAAAGAAACACCATCTAACCATCTTTTCATCGAGGAATATTGGATCATCCTTGTCGTCGTTGAATCGCAAGATTCTGCGAATATCATCTTCGGTAACAGTGATTTCCTTAACTTCATTTCCAACTTGCATAGATGACATAATAATCTTCTTATCGTCACTAAGCTTCGCGTTCGTCCAGAAATGGTACGTATGAGATCTATAAGAAACTGTGCGCTCATTAATCGCTCGATGAATAGGACAGTCTTTGAGAAACTTCAGGATACTATCGTACTCCTTCAGTGATGGACATACATCTTTGTCGAGCATGATACACGTATTATGGAACTTGGAAAAGTCCATAGTAATAACTCGCTGTGCCTGAAAAATAATGCAAAACAATTAGTACGCTTATCGAGAAAAGATTTCAAAATTTTTCTAACATTTTCTTCAAGTTCGGGCGAACTTGAAGAGTGTATAACATTCTGAGTTAATCAGTTCGCCTGAATATGTAATACACATGTTCAAATATCAAAGTAAAAGTTCGGGCGAACTTACATATTACAAGGATTCAGATTTCAAATGATAAGTTCTGTTTCAAGCTAAGTTCGGTCGAACATGTACTCTTAACAACTTTTCAAAATTCACAACTAAGTTCGGTCGAACTTCAAACTTAACATTTTATTCAGATTGATTAGCAAGTCCGGTCAAACTTGATAACAAGTTCGGCCGAACTTGTCATCATCTACAACCATTCAAACCTGTTAATCACAAAACATTTCATCTACAACCATTTACAAATTCCAACGATTTTCATGGTCGGTTTTAGTTGTTAATCATGATTTTAAGTTCAATTTGGGTCAAAACAACCTATAACTAACATTTTTTTAAGTTTTCAATTCTAGATTCATCAGTTAAGGTTTAAATCTCGGTTCAAACTCTAAATCAATACCTCAGACATTGTCGTTGGTGTGCTAATCACCAAAAACAATAGAATTTTGGGCAGTATAACGGTATGATTATGACAAAAACACAAGATCGCTCGAAGGTCAGTAAGTTCGCTCAGGAGTTTGTTTGCTGGTGAATGAGTTCGGCCGAACTTGCTCGGTACTTATACCATTGCAAGTTCGGGCGAACTTACAAGCCCATTAAACAAGGCCGAGTCAAGTTCGGGCGGACTTACCTTTAAACAATTCAGCCATCAATTAGCAAGTTCGGTCGAACTTGCTACAAAATTAATCTTTGTTCAGATTGACAAGTTAGGCCGAACTTGCCAAACCCAAATTCAAACTTGTTTCAAAATTTTCAATTTAACCCCTGAACTTTCCAACCTTTACCAGTTATTAACATCCACTCAGTTAACCAAGTCCAAGCTAATGACCATGGTTAACTGATTTGCCTGCGAGTCCAAATTAATGACCCCGGTTTGACCCGTTACGAACAAACTTTTGAATTTTCAAAATCAAAGTTTCAAATTAATGAACTTTTTATCATATTGACTTTTCAGATTTTACAGATTAGCTCTCAGCCCATTGTCAAAGAGATTCCCACCAGTTCTAGCATCTTACCAGACTTCGAAGATCCGTTCTCCAACATTGGTTTGCTGAAAACAATGTAGAATTAAAATCTTTTTGTATTTTTGCAAATTTATGCTAAAACACACCGGAAATCTTTTTGATTTTAATCTGTAAAGCTGATAAACTATGTAGAGGACAAAGTAAACTATATACAAACATATTTACAGACAATTTTTTGTGAATTTGTGTCTAAAGGATCATATTAGTTAATTGAGACATATCACCAGTACCGTTGACCTTTAGATGACTTTAAGCTTTAAACTCGTTTACCTAGATTGTCGATATGTTTGTCTACTTAAACATTACCACATTTCTCAACTGTTTCAGTATATGTTTAGGTATGAATTATGAAACTTGACTTATCTGTGGTTCCCACTTCTTGAATATACTTCCGTATCAAGATTCCCTAGATTTCATCTTACAGGTGAATATAGCGTAATTGATATCTGTATCTGGGTAATGCGAGACCTTGAGAGCTCAGGTTAGTACTACCGTACAGACAAAGAGATGAAGGCTCGTCATAAGGTTTGTTCCCCTTAAGGAATTTTTTCAGCACTACAAATGATTATATCTTTCGATACTTTTCAAGTTTTGCATGCAGTTTAGGTTTTATAGCAAAAGCATTATAGAAGTTCTAGGCTATTGTTTCTGCAAAATCAGAAGAACTTGTATGATACCCCAGATACCAACTATCTATAAAAACCCCGTATCTCAGAATCAGGCAATCTCTCAAATGAAATTTCGGAGTACTAAGTCCATATATCCAAGATGTGTTAATCCACAATATTAAGCAGTTGTTAAATTTAGTTTATATCTCGAAAACAGTTTACTGAATGTGTTAAGCCTATCGACACATCCACAGTAAGACTCTTTTATTACTTTTAAACTTTACATTTCTTTAGCATACGGTGATAGTCCACTGATGTACTATCATTTCCTTTTTGTGACATCGAATTCTTTTTGTCTTTTTTAATGTTTTTGTACATTTTTTTAAAATTTTCATATGTTTTTGTATTTTCCCAAATATTTCTCCCCCTAAAATCAAAAACATATTTTTGGAGGTTAGATTTTTAAGAAATACTAAACTAGAAAGATATTTACAAACCATACAAACTAATGCGGATTACTTGAATTCGTCATCCGATCCGTATTCAACCTCAGCTTCCGCACCTGTAAGCAAATTTTTAATACTGTTAAGTCGCATTAGATATTTAAATCTTGTTAATGGAAATGCTTTGGTATAAAAATCAGCCCTTTGTTCGTCGGTGTGGATTTTTTCTATTCGAACCAATTTTTTTCGTAACAGTCACGAATGAAATGGTATCGAATTTCAATGTGTTTTGTACGTGAGTGATGAACCGGATTTTTAGTTATATCAATGGCTGCTTTGTTATTTACAAATAAAGGCGTGTCAAGAAATTGTAGACCATAATCCCTCATCTGTTGCTGAATCCAGAGGATTTGAGAGCAACAGCTGGAAGCAGAAATGTATTCCGCTTCACAGGTTGAGAGAGAGACTGTGGTCTATTTCTTACACTGCCACGTTACCAAACGTGTGCCAAAGAACTGGCATCCTGCAGTTGTAGATTTCGAGTTCAACTTGTCCACTCCGAAGTCCGAGTCAGCGTATCCAGTGAGATCAAAATTGTCATTCTTGGGTACCACAGGCTGGTGCTTGGGCAACCTTTCAAGTAACGGAGGATTCGCTTGACTATTTGAATGTGTGACATTCGAGGACTTGACTGATATCTCGCACATAAGCATGTAGGATACATGATGTCCGGGCGCGATGCCGTTAGATACATCAATGAACCTATCATCGATCGATACAGTGTTTCGTCAACTTTCGTTCCCATCTCGTCTATGGAAATTCCATGGTTCAGTGCCAGCGGTGTCGAAAGCGGCTTCGAGATGTCCATTTCAAACTTTTGGAGAATGTCGTAAACATACTTAGTCTGATGAATGAATATCCCGTCTGGAAGCTGATCCACTTGAAGATCTAAGAAGAACTTCATTTCGCCCATCGAGGACATCTCAAATTTCTTCTTCATGATGTAACATTTGTCAAAAATGGGTTTCCAAAACCCGCTCCGTTTTGTAATCGAATATCAAGTTATAAATGTCACGTTGTGTATTTATGGTTATTTTGATTTTTAATGATACATAATTAATAAACAAACTAAACTATAAAAATTATTTTTGATAAAAAGTGAAAACAAAATAAATAAAAATAAAATGTTGCTGCCGGGACTCGAACCCGGGTCAGCCGGAATTTAAACCCAAAGACTTAACGCTCACACACACATCACCACTCCGCCACTTGTTTGTTTTCTGTCAACTTAGGGAAACAAATAACTCTTATACACAAACCTAGTTAAACCGGTTGCGCCAACTGAGAAACCGAAATCGGCAATTCAACCGTCTAATCGTTTGATTAATCGCACATTCAGGTTTATAACCGATGCACCGACGATTTTAATCAATTCGGATTTGAATGAACTTAAATTTTTATCATCATCGGTTTTTATAACCGAAAATGATCAAAGTCCAAATTACTTCAATCAAGACCCCTCTCTCGACTCAGAAACATCATACAAACATTTCATTTCACTTTCGTCACCCATTCGGTCCATCAGAAAGCTTAAATCAACTCGCCGGAAAATTCTGCAAGTTCGCCAGAAAACCGTATTTGTCCTCAAATCGGTAAGTTCTTCAATACCATCATAGTCTAACAGTTGTTAAGCCATTTCTAACTCAAACCCTCCAATTTAAATAAAATTCAGACGTCGTCATTGGATAATTTCTGCTCGCCGGAAAACTTCTGAAAATCCGTATCTTCGCCTGTGAAACGGTAAGGACCTTCAAACACACTGATAACGTTTGTTTAGCACTTCAATTTCATGATTAGCTAATCAAAATGATTAATTGAATTGCTCAGTTGAAGTCCTTAAAAACAGAGACCGACGCCTTGCCGGAACTCTGTAATCAATCGTTCACCGGTATGTTTTTCCTCTAATTATCATCCCTGCTATCTCTTATCAGTCTGGGTAATGCTTAACAATCGAAGTAACAAGATTTAATGGTGTAATTTGCTGTCGGGAAAATGCAACGAAGAAGATGAACTTTGATAATACTATAAGTATAATTAAAATTGGTATTTTAAACGGGTTAGACACACAATCCAGCGGTGGACTGTGTGCAAATAATACGCATACGTCACGAGTTCGATCCCTGATACACGCACCCTCTAAGTAATAAAATGCCTTTTTGATTAAAGCTGAACCGGGTTAAACCCGTTAGTTGTTAAGTATAATAAAAACCGAGATATTAACCAGGTTAGACACACATTCCAGCGGTGGACTGTGTGCAACACTAAGTCGCACGTCACGCGTTCGAGTCTGGTTAACGGCACCGGTTCGATGATTTAAAATCTTTTTCTGAAAACAAATGAATTTTGAATAAATCGAATTAGTATATAAATATAATTAAAAACAAGATTATTTCGGGTTAGACACGTAGCTCAGTTGGTAGAGCTGCGTGCACGCGTACGGGAGGTCTCGGGTTCGAGTCTCACCCAGCGCATACTTGCACACTGACCGAACCGGTCAACAGGTCAACAAGTCAACGGTCAACGGTCAACGCAAAAATAAACAATTTTTTTATATTTGTATTTATTTAATTTAATTTAAAAATCAATTAAAAATACTTAAAAATAATATTTTTAAAGATGGAAAATAGCCTTAAACTCACAAAAATATATCTAAAAATTCCATTAAAATCCACTTATTTATTATATTTTTCCGTTATTATTTAGGTTAGTAGTTCTCGTTGTTCAACTCTCCCAACTCGTGCGCATCTCATCATCTCCATTCAAACGCACCCAATGTGAGTGAATCTTTACAAATTCCCCGTTTTAATCACGTTTTGGGGTGTATCATGTGTCTTGCTATATATTATATTTAAATCATTGTGCATACCTTATATGATGAACATGTGTATTCAGTTTGTTTCAACTGTTGTGTTGTTATCGTTAGATGCAATTTATTATTTTCAGTACATGCAATTTCATAGGCCGCCGCTCCCCATTACATTATGAGCGTCGAGCATGTTCCCCATTACATTATGAGCGTGAACCTGGTGTGCCCACATACGATCGGCTCCGTTTGATTGAGCCTTGATCGCACAGACATTTTTCATTTTCAGTACATGCAATACGATCGGCTCCGTTTGATTGAGCCTTGATCGCAGAGTTTCATTCATGTTATTTATCGTATGATGTTGGTATGTTAATGTATGCTATCATGTGTTATTGTATGTTATAGTTGTGATTGCTATTGCTACTGCTTGGTTATTTACATTTGCTCATTTATGATTATGCACAATTTTTCATTGATAAACTGATAAGTAAATCAATAATAAATGTTTATCTAACAAGGTTCACTCGCCAACTTATGTTGACCAAAAACCCCCATTTTTACACATGATACAGGTGAACCAGCTGCAACAAGAAACACTTAGGATTGGACTAGAAGAATAAAATGATTTAGAGTTTGGGATTGTTTTGCTTGGTTTATTTTCTTTGTATTGTATGGACATGTTTGGATATTTGGGAATGTAATTTTGACTTTAATAAATATGAAACATATTAGTAAATATCATGAGCTTTGGTGATAACCCAATTATGCCCCGACTCTTATTCTGCTGTGGGTCGGGGTGTGACAGATTGGTATCAGAGCCATGACTATAGGGATATAGGATAGGTTATTAGACCCTTAGAGCCTATACTATAGTTGATTAGAAACTTATAAGATTTTTGTGTGTTACATGCCAAATTTCATGATGTTTATATGTTTTATGTTAAATGTTACATTTAATGTTATGCAAGCATGTTCATAAGTATATATTATCATATAATGCCTATCATGAATCATATACTCATAACATATCACATCCATGAAAGCACACACCACATCATGATTGCTTTTACAATGATTTTTGTGTTTTCAAATCTCATCAAAGTGAGTTCTCATGACGGGCGTGTAGTAACTGGAAGGGTACCAGTACCGGTAGTCGGAACGTCCTGTCTAGGCTGGCATTCGTATAAATCCAAAATAAAGGACCAATTTGCCTACCTGGGGACTAACGATGAGAGTACGAAGTACCTATTAGGCCAAAGCATGCTATACCAAACGTCGTGTGAGCTAACCCCACTTTGAGTTGTCATTGTGTCTACACCTTGACACATTCCGACCATACATCTCGTAAACATATTTTGTGGTTTGCATTCGGGTGATGCAAGTGTTAAATCGCCAATACTAATGTGAATCCTACTAAGCCAATAGCCATGGGGGCCCACATGACTATATAGGTGAAGGTATAGGGGACATTTGAGGCCCAACATGAGCAAACCCAAGACATCCTATGGATGTAGTTGCATTATTGATATTTATGTTATTTTCATTTTTCATAAAGACACATGACACCTAAAAAGACTCCATAAACTCACAATCTTCTTATGTATGTTCCTGTAGATGTCGTCCAGACAACAACGAAGGGGTAAAAGATCCGGAAGGTCTCAGGAATGCTTGGCCACACACATCGCGAAACAAATGGCCACGATACTGCCTGACATTGTTGTCCAAGTACAACAAGCTCTCGCCACAAATCCCACTAATCCTCCCCAACAACATGACCAGAACATCGACAACCCTCCTACCAGCAAGTGCTCATACAAAGATTTCAAGTCTTGTGATCCTCCTAAATTTGAAGGGACTGAAGGTGTCACTGCTCTCCTCCATTGGTTCGAGGAAATGGAAAACACCTTTCTCAACTGCGATTGTCCTGAGGATCGCAAGGTTCGATACGCCACCGGGAGACTATTTGGAGTAGCTCTCACTTGTTGGAATACTGAAAAAGGGAAGAGGGGTATTGATGATGCAATGGCCTTAACTTGGGAGGAGTTAAGGGAAATCATGACCAGGCGTTTCTGTCCTAGGAGTGAAATTAAAAAGTTGGAGGACGAATTTCATTCTTTAAAACAGAAAGAGGGGATCACACCACCTATAACAAGAGGTTCTTAGAGTTGAACCAAATGGTCCTAAATTTGTTTACCCCAACTTATCGTTTGATCGAACATTATATTCGAGGACTTCCCTCGAAAATTCAAGATTCAGTTCTCAGCATTTCACCGGTAAAACTTGAAGCTGCTATGGAGCTAGCAACTGAACTGACCGAGAATTGAATTCGCAATGGGAAGTTTAAAGAAGAGAAAAAGAAAGCCCCTGTTGAGGGTCAAACTTCAAACCATTCCATCTCCTCCTCTAAGTTTGCTAACAAGAGGAAGCGCAACACCAGAAACTTCGCCGTTACACAAACCAACCTCCCAATTCCTGCTACACCCATTACCCAAGTCGCTCCTTCACCTGCACCATACAAAAGACCTTACTCTGGCCCGTTACCAAAATGCAACCGTTGCCAATATCACCATTCTCCTGATTATCCCTGCCAGCATTGCACCGGCTGTGGTCGCGCAGGTCATACTATTCAAACATGCCGCATGCCCCAGCGAACGAACCGCCACCAGCCTTCAACCCAAACCCACCAACAATTAATGGGTCAAGCTCAACAACCCCTACTATTTCCACCCACCCAACATTTAGCCCAAACATATTACCAACCCAATTATCCTATGGGTCAACCTATGCGGGCTTGCTACAATTGCGGAGACCCAAGCCATTTCAAAAACACCTGTCCATGGTAGGTAAACATTATTCATGCTCAGGCCCAAGCCAACCTGGTGAATCAAGCGAATCAAGCTCCTCCACCTGCGAGAGGAAGAGCTTTCAATATCAACTCTAATCAGCTAGAGCTGACGGCAACGTGGTTAACGGTACGTTCCTTATAAATGGTAGATATGCCTCTATGTTATTTGATACTGGTGCGGATAGAAGTTTTGTGTCCTTAGAATTTGAACCTATCTTAAATCAAAATCGGGAAAGCTCATGGAATCCATAACGGTAGAAGTTGCTGACGGGAAACCAGTTTCATTAAACTCTATTATACGCAACTGTACACTCACTTTAAACGACCACGATTTCTCAGTCGACCTTATTCCTATGAAGCTGGGAAGTTTTGATATCATAATTGGTATGGACTGGCTCAGTCAACATCAGGCAGAAGTTGTATGTCGCGAAAAATTTATACGTACTCCTCTTTCAAATGGTCAGACTCTTCGAATCCTTGGAGAAACCTCGTCGAAGGGGCTCAGCTTAATGTCTTGTCTTCAAGCCCAAAAATATCTTCGCAAAAATTATGTCGCGTTTTTAGCTCATATCATCAACAAGGGAACCCTGGAGAAGAAACTTGAAGACATCCCGGTAGTAAAAGACTTCCCGCAAGTTTTTCCTGATGACATTTCAGGACTTCCTCCAGTTAGAGAAGTCGAATTCCGTATTGATCTTATACCTGGTGCTACACCAGTTGCAAAGTCTCCTTATAGGTTAGCCCCCTCTTAAATGCAAGAGCTAGCCAGTCAATTACAAGAGTTGACTAACAAGGGATTCATACGTCCCAGCTCATCGCATTGGGGTGCACCTGTCCTTTTTGTAAAGAAGAAAGATGGATCGTTTAGTATGTGCATCGACTATAGAGAGCTCAACAAATTAACAATCAAGAATCGCTATCCATTACCTCGCATTGATGATCTTCTTAACCAACTTCAAGGTGCCAACTACTTTTCCAAAATCGACCTTCGATTTGGTTATCATCAACTTAGAGTACATGAAGAAGACGTCCCAAAGACCGCATTCCGAACTCGTTATGGTCATTATGAATTCATGGTCATGCCATTTGGTTTAACCAATGCTCCAGCAGTCTTCATGGACCTAATGAATAGAGTCTGCAAACCATATCTTGATCGATTTGTTATATTCTTCATCGACGACATTCTTATTTATTCAAAGTCTAAGTCTGATCATGAGCGTCATCTTCGACTCATCCTTACACTTCTAGAGAATGAAAAGCTTTATGTGAAATTCTCCAAATGCGAATTTTGGTTAAAAGAGGTGCAATTCCTCGGACATGTAGTCAATGACAAGGGAATACACGTCGACCCCTCAAAGATCAAAGCGGTACAAGAATGGCAAGCTCCACGTACACCAACTGAAGTAAGATCTTTTCTTGGTCTAGCTGGTTATTATCGTCGTTTCATTTCAAACTTCTCTCGCATTGCTGTACCACTCACGGCTTTAACTCATAAGGGAAAACCTTTCATATGGGGACCCAAGCAAGAAGAAGCCTTCCAAACTCTTAAACAAAAACTTTGTGATGCACCAATCCTCACTCTTCCTGAAGGTTGTGATGATTTTGTGGTCTATTGCGACGCGTCAGGGCAAGGATTAGGCTGCGTTCTAATGCAAAGAGTAAAAGTTATAGCTTATGCTTCGAGACAACTCAAGACGCATGAGAAGAACTACACCACCCATGACCTAGAACTTGGAGCCGTTGTGTTCGCTCTTAAGATATGGAGACATTATCTCTATGGTACTAAGTGTGAAATATCCACTGACCACAAGAGTCTTCAACATATCTTCAACCAAAAGGAGTTAAACATGAGGCAACGAAGATGGGTCTAACTTCTAAATGACTATGACTGTGAAATTCGGTACCACCCTGGCAAAGCAAATGTGGTGGCTGATGCACTTAGTCGAAAGGGTTATGCGAACTCCATTCGTCTTCTATGTTCGCAAATCATAACTGACATTAAAGACCAAATTCGAGAAGCCCAACATGTTTCAGTTACGGAAGATGATGTACGAAAGGAGATGTCCTGTGGAGCTGAACTTAAAATTGAAACTAAAGCTGACGGTATTCTGTACTACCTAGATCGTATCTGGATTCCTAACCACAACAATCTTCGTGAAATTCTTATGAAGGAAGCTCACAAAACGCGATACTCTATACACCCAGGAGCCGATAAGATGTATCAAGACCTACGATATACCTATTGGTGGCCTGGAATGAAAAAGGATATTGCTGTTTTTGTTTCTAAGTGCCTTACATGTTCCAAGGTGAAAGCTGAACACCAAAGACCCTCAGGACTTCTGGTCCAACCTGAAATACCTGTATGGAAGTGGGAAAATATAACCATGGATTTCATTACCGGGTTACCTCGCACTTCTGGTGGGTATGACACTATATGGGTAATAATTGACCGACTTACAAAATCAGCTCACTTTATTCCTATCCGCGAAGATTTCAAGAACGAAAAGCTTGCTCGTATTTATATCAGCGAAATCGTAAGCCGACATGGGTACCGTTAAGCATTATTTCTGATCGTGATGGTCGTTTCACTTCACGAACATGGCAAGCAGTACAAGCCGCTATGGGTACGCGATTAGATCTCAGTACCGCCTATCATCCTCAAACTGATGGTTAATCTGAACACACAATCCAAACTCTTGAAGATATGCTTCGCGCATGTGTTATAGACTTCAAGGGAAATTGGGACGCTCATCTACCATTAGTAGAATTTTCGTACAACAACAGCTATCATTCAAGTATCGGCATGGCACCTTTTGAAGCCTTATATGGTCGTAAGTGCCGATCTCCTGTATGTTGGCACGAAATTGGGGAAGCTCAAATCACTGGTCCAGAATTGATCCAAGAAACCACAGACAAGATCCATCAAATCCGAAACAATCTTCTAGCGGCCCAAAGTCGTCAAAAGAGTTATGCAGATAAACGACGGAAGCCTTTAGAGTTTAACATTGGTGATCATGTACTTCTAAAAGTATCACCGTGGGAGGGAGTAGTTCGTTTTGGTCAAAAATGCAAGCTAGCACCACGCTACGTAGGACCTTTCAAGATACTCGAAAGAGTAGGTCCTGTAGCATACAAGCTTGATCTACCAGAAGAACTCAACAGGATTCATCCCACATTCCACGTATCAAACTTGAAGAAGTGCCTCGCTGATGAAAACCTCCACATTCCTCTGGAAGATATTCAGATTGATGAATCTATGCATTTTATTGAAAGACCAGTAGAAATCATGGACTTCGGGGAGAAACGTCTACGACGGAGTCGCATTCCAATTGTTAGGGTTCGCTAGGAGTCGAAACGGGACCTGAGTTTACTTGGGAACGTGAAGACTCAATGCGCGAAAATACCCGCATCTTTTTCCTACTACTTCTACTACTTAAATTTCGGGACGAAATTCCTAAAAGTAGGGGATACTGTAACATTTGTCAAAAACGGGTTTCCAAAACCCGCTCCGTTTTGTAATCGAATATCAAGTTATAAATGTCACGTTGTGTATTTATGGTTATTTTGATTTTTAATGATACATAATTAATAAACAAACTAAACTATAAAAATTATTTTTGATAAAAAGTGAAAACAAAATAAATAAAAATAAAATGTTGCTGCCAGGACTCGAACCCGGGTCAGCCGGAATTTAAACCCAAAGACTTAACGCTCACACACATCACCACTACGCCACTTGTTTGTTTTCTGTCAACTTAGGGAAACAAATAACTCTTATACACAAACCTGGTTAAACCGGTTGCGCCAACTGAGAAACCGAAATCGGCAATTCAACCGTCTAATCGTTTGATTAATCGCACATTCAGGTTTATAACCGATGCACCGACGATTTAATTCAATTCGGATTTGAATGAACTTCAATTTTTATCATCATCGGTTTTTATAACCGAAAATAATCAAAGTCCAAATTACTTCAATCAAGACCCCTCTCGCGACTCAGAAACATCATACAAACATTCCATTTCACTTTCATCACCCATTCGGTCCATCAGAAAGCTTAAATCAACTCGCCGGAAAATTCTGCAAGTTCGCCGGAAAACCGTATTTGTCCTCAAATCGGTAAGTTCTTCAATACCATCATAGTCTAACAGTTGTTAAGCCATTTCTAACTCAAACCCTCCAATTTAAATCAAATTCAGACGTCGTCATCGGATAATTTCTGCTCGCCGGAAAACTTCTGAAAATCCGTATCTTCACCTGTGAAACGGTAAGGACCTTCAAACACACTGATAACGTTTGTTTAGCACTTCAATTTCATGATTAGCTAATCAAAATGATTAATTGAATTGCTCAGTTGAAGTCCTTAAAAACAGAGACCGACGCCTTGCCGGAACTCTGTAATCAATCGTTCACCGGTATGTTTTTCCTCTAATTATCATCCCTGCTATCTCTTATCAGTCTGGGTAATGCTTAACAATCGAATTAACAAGATTTAATGGTGTAATCTGCTGTCGGTAAAATGCAACGAAGAAGATGAACTTTGATAATACTATAAGTATAATTAAAATTGGTATTTTAAACGGGTTAGACACACAGTCCAGCGGTGGACTATGTGCAAATAATACGCACACGTCACGAGTTCGATCCCTGATACACGCACCCTCTAAGTAATAAAATGCCTTTTTGATTAAAGCTGAACCGGGTTAAACCCGTTAGTTGTTAAGTATAATAAAAACCGAGAGATTAACCAGGTTAGACACACAGTCCAGCGGTGGACTGTGTGCAACACTAAGTCGCACGTCACGCGTTCGAGGCTGGTTAACAGCACCGGTTCGATGATTTAAAATCTTTTTCTAAAAACAAATGAATTTTGAATAAATCGAATTAGTATATAAATATAATTAAAAACAAGATTATTTCGGGTTAGACACGTAGCTCAGTTGGTAGAGCTGCGTGCACGCGTACGGGAGGTCTTGGGTTCGAGTCTCACCCAGCGCATACTTGCACACTGACCGAACCGGTCAACAGGTCAACAAGTCAACGGTCAACGGTCAACGCAAAAAAAACAATTTTTTTATATTTTTATTTATTTAATTTAATTTAAAAATCAATTAAAAATACTTAAAAATAATATTTTTAAAGATAGAAAATAGCCTTAAACTCACAAAAATATATCTAAAAATTCCATTAAAATCCTTAATAAAATCCACTCATTTATTATATTTTTCCGTTATTATTTAGGTTAGTAGTTCTCGTTGTTCAACTCTCCCGACTCGTGCGCATCTCATCATCTCCATTCAAACGCACCCAATGTGAGTGAATCTTTACAAATTCCTCGTTTTAATCACGTTTTGGGGTGTATCATGTGTCTTGCTATATATTATATTTAAATCATTGTGCATACCTCATATGGTGAACATGTGTATTCAGTTTGTTTCAACTGTTGTGTGGTTATCGTTAGATGCAATTTATTATTTTCAGTACATGCAATTTCATAGGCCGCGGCTCCCCATTACATTATGAGCGTTGAGCATGTTCCCCATTACATTATGAGCGTGAACCTGGCGTGCCCACATACGATCGGCTCTGTTTGATTGAGCCTTGATCGCACAGACATTTTTCATTTTCCGTACATGCAATACGATCGGCTCCGTTTGATTGAGCCTTGATCGCACAGTTTCATTCATGTTATTTATCGTATGATGTTGGTATGTTAATGTATGCTATCATGTGTTATTGTATGTTATAGCTGTGATTGCTATTGCTATTGCTTGGTTATTTACATTTGCTCATTTATGATTATGCACAATTTTTCATTGATAAACTGATAAGTAAATCAATAATAAATGTTTATCTAACAAGGTTCACTCGCCAACTTATGTTGACCCAAAAACCCCCAATTTTACACATGATACAGGTGAACCAGCTGCAGCAAGAAACACTTAGGATTGGACTAGAAGAATAAAATGATTTAGAGTTTGGGATTGTTTTGCTTGGTTTATTTTCTTTGTATTGTATGGACATGTTTGGATATTTGGGAATGTAATTTTGACTTTAATAAATATGAAACATATTAGTAAATATCATGAGCTTTGGTGATAACCCAATTATGCCCCGACTCTTATTCCGCTGCGGGTCGGGGTGTGACACATGATCTTTTCGAACTCTTTGCACAGACTGTCATCCGTAGAACCAAAAATGATGTCGTCCACATAGATTTGTACTATAATCAGATGTGATCCAACTTCTCTGTTAAACAAAGTGCTGTCCATTGTGCCTCATGTAAAGCCATTTCCGACGAGATGTTGCGATAACGTCTCGTGCCAAGCTCTCGGGGCTTGGTGTAAACCGCATAAGGCTTTGTCCAGGAGATATGCTTTGTTCTTGTTCAGTGGATCGACAATCCCTGGTGGTTGGCCGACATACACTTGTTCACGAAGTTTACCGTAGAGAAATGCAGATTTTACGTCCAACTGGTACACCTTAAATCCTTTCCAAGCTGCGAACGCTAGGAAAATGCGGATAGATTCTAATCGCGCAACCGATGCATATACCTCCGTATAATCTATACCTTCCTGCTGGTGGAATCCCTTGACAACCAGCCGAGCTTTGTTTCTGACTATAACCCCCTGATCGTCCCTTTTACACTTGAAGACCCACTTTGTATCAATAGCTTTCTACTTCGGTGGCAAGTCTACAAGCTTCCAAACACCCAACTTCTCGAACTGAAAAGTTCCTCTTGCATTGCTATCACCCAATTCTCGTTAGCCAGAGCCTCATTAACTGTCTTTGGCTATATTTGAGAAATGAAACATGTGTAGTAGCAGTAGTTCTAAGTTGGTGCAACTCGGGTGTAGAAACAACTAAGTGCTTTGTTGATTTGATTTCGTGTACGCACACCAGTTTGTAGTTATCCTATGATATTCGTTGAAGGATGGTACGAATATGATCGCGACATTTCTTCTGTTGGAACATCAACTGAGCTTTACTGATTTGAAACAATCAGATCACTGTTCACATCAACATTAGGAATACTTGTTGAGGCAACGTTCTGATTTCTTGGACTAGCAGATTGATTCAACAAGCTAGACATCTGCTCAACTTCTTCGTCCGATGAAGTTTCATCATCAGCATCAAATTTCGGTATTTCATCTGAGTCAGAATTCTGATTTTGAGGCGTACTGGGCAGTGTTGTGTTTTTTGGTTCATTAGAAGCATTCACTGGATGTGTAGCAGGTGTTACTTCTGCTTCAGAAGTATTTTCAACTTGAACACCACTGCTATTGCTTGGACTTGCTCCGGAAGATGAAGAATCCAACGTGGGTTGATTAACCACAAATAGTCTAATGATTTGTTCTTGATTCGCTGACTGGTGAAGATAATATAACGCTGCAACTTCTTCGTCAGACGGTTCATCTGGCAAATCGAATGATTTCCAAAGGTCTTGATAATTAAACAGCCACGCGTCACCTCTCCTTTGAATAGGATCCGTATAGTTGAAACAATCCACGTGCTGTGCTTCAATAACCTTTCTCAATGAAGGAACATATACTCTTCTTAGGGACTCGCATATGCTACAAAGGAACCTCAAGAGATTTAGCTCCGAATTTTCCATCTTGGTCGATTACAGTGAATGGCGCACCAAAAGGTTCTAAGAACTTTAAATTTGGCTTCCGTCGGTTTATCATCTCAAAACATGTTTTCTTTATTGGTTTGACAATGAGAACTCTGTTTAGCGTGTAGCAAGCCGCAGCGACTGCTTCACTCTAGAAGCTGATTGGAAGTTTAGAATCTGCAAGCATGGTTCTCGCAGTTTCAATCAACGTTCTTTTTTCCGTTCAGCTACTTCGTTTTGCTGTGGAGTATAGGGAGCACTAAATTCGTGTAGTATCCCTTTGCGTTGCATATTCCTTCACTTTGTTATTCTTAAACTCTGTGCCGTTGTCACTTCTAATGCGTCTGACCAGCATATGATAAAGATTCTCGAGTTTCTTGAATAGAATAACTAAGTTCTCGAACGTTTCGTCTTTTGATTCCTGAAAGAATACCCATGAATATCTTGAATAGTCATCTGTCACGACCAAGCAATATAAGTCTCCTGAGATGCTTCGAACATTTACAGGACCAAATAAGTCCATGTGGACACGTTCTAATGGCAACTTTATTGAGTTCAGAATTTTCTTCGGATGAGATTTCTTGATCTGCTTTCCCTTTTTACAATCTAAGCAGTGATCAGACATATGAAAACTCTGAAGATTTACACCTTCTACAAGATCATTATGAACCAAGTAATTCATTTTTCTTAAATCAATATGCCCCATCTTACGATGTCAAAGAATAGAATCCTTTTCAGTAGCCTTTGTCATAAAACATTGCACTGATTTTGGTGAAGTGGTAGCGACGCCCATATCAAGAACATATAGATCATTCTCTCGAGGTGCTCGCATCAGAATCCACTCATCTGGTATTTGGAATCCCGGCTTCAAGATAATACACTCTTTGTCACTGAAATGCACCGTGAACTTCTTGTCACAAATTTGCGATATGCTCAGAAAATTATTTTCCAACTCTGCAATATAATTCACGCGATCGAATGAAACGACGCCATTGGAGAGTTTTCCCTCGGCGACTATCCTTCCAACATATCCACCATTGATAGCTTTTATGTTGAATAGCAACGCTTTCATTCCCGTCATATGCCTGGACGGTCCACTATCCAAAATCCACTTAGAAAGTACGGATCACTGGAGCCCCTGCACATTTCAACAATCTATTTAAAAAGCGAGACCCAAGCCTTTTTGGTCTTGGTTTGAATTGGATAACCATCATCAAAATCAAACTCACACTCATCAGCATAATCGAGTCCACACTCATCTGCATAATCAAATTCACATTCATCATCTGGATTTTCTATGATGTTTATGTTTGAAAACTTTACTGTCTTTTTATCTTTTGAATTGTTACCACTTGTAGTTTTGACATTTTCAGATGTGGTTTCAATTATGATTTCAAATTTTGATTCTTTCATGCTATCACTAGTCCTAACAAGCTCAGACTTAGGGATCCCAGATGTTGTTGACCGTTTCTTTGCAATCCAGGCTTGAGATTTTATGTAAGCCTTCTTGATGTAAAACTTGTTTTCATTAGCTTTTGAAGACTCACCTTTTTTGAAACTTGAATTCTCAAATTTCTTTTCAAAAACTGATTTCATTTCATCTTTGTTAACATTTCTTTTTAGAATTTTTATTTGCCCAAACTCGGGTTGCTTAGGTTTCAAAACATTTGAACTTTCTTTCCTTCGAAGATAAGCCGGCTTTGATTTCGGACATTGGCGTGCAATATGACCAATTTCGTTGCACTTGATACAAGTCCGAGAATCATGTGGATGTCCTTTAGTGGGTTTTACACCACTTGTTTTGGCACCACTTGCAATTTTGGCTTTATCTCGAAGTTCTTTCTGTTTCTTGAACTCATCGTTTGATTGTTTCCCGATCAAACTTTCCTCATGAACCGTGTTCGTCCCATATACAAAATTCATGTTTTTATTCTTATACTCATGAAATGGTGACGTTTTCTTTTTAGGTTCATCTGATTCTTCTAATCCCAACCCAGCTCTCCGGTTTTCCAGATGATCATCACCATTACTTCGGTAGTTATTTCTTTTAGGTTTGGAATAGAATTTCTTTTCAATGATCTCGAGATCATCTGATGTGCCTTTCACGAGTTTAAAGAATTTTTCTAACAATTCTTCCTTCACGTTCTGAATTGGAAAACTGTCATCAAAGTATAATCAATCAGATTCCTTAATCTTGTACATTACAACATTAGGATCATCACATAGATCATTCTCCGATGATGTATCGTCATCTTCAGATTGTGAATCAGAATTCTTTGAACTCGTGTCAGTGCTTTTAAAGCTGCCTTCATCAGAATCGTTCAAAACATTTTCAACAACTTTTTTAACCACAACATTGTCATCATCTGTTTTAGTATAGATTACATCAATGTTCTCTGGCAACTTAGTTTTCTTTTCAAATAATAACTCAATATTGAGTGCCTTATCCATCCCATCAGCGGATTTGCGACAATACTTCTCGCATAGGGGTGGAGGAACGTCGCTGTATTCTTTACCAATTTTCTTTTTAGGTTTCTCTTCCAATGGAATTGTTGGAAGAATGTGATCAATGACATATGCGTTACAAGTATAACTTCTCAAAAGTTGTAGAACACGCTTTGTTTCAATTTCATGTCCTAGAGTTGTTGCTTAGTTACAGCAATGGTATTAATATAGATGTTAATCGCTTTTTGCTTATCCATTACTGTTCCTTTCAACATCCTTATTGTATCATGTTGTTCGATATTATTTCTATCAAGCCTTCCATAATCATTTTTTATTTTATCATACACTTCCTTCATTGTGCGATAATCGTATTTCAAAAGTTCATTATGCACATTGTTTTCACCGATGATCTTTGATTTTTCGGCATATTCAGAACATGGTTCGGTACATTTTGTAAAAGGTTTCTCAACCTCAACAACTTGTACTTTGACACTTTCATTTACCTCTGGACCTACCTTGGTTAGATTTGCCATTAACGCTTTGTCGGCAATATCCTTGAGGTTTTCGGCATTCACTTCTTGAGTAACATCAATGACTACTTCATCAGTTGATTTCTTCTCGGAATTTGTTCCTGAGAACTTCCATCAAAATGACATGCAAAATTATCACATGAATTAGGAGATAAAATTCCTTTCTTCTGCAAGTGGATATACTCCTCTTCTTCACATTGTTGTTGCAGATATTGTTCCAGCAGAATATTCTCCATAGCTGCTGCTTCTTCTGCAGAAGTATCCACAACAATTTCAGCCATTAATGCAACTCCGGTCTTTTTACCGATGTAGGAGTTCCAGTCAAAACCGTCATCTTCGTTTGATGCAACCATAGCCTTCTCAGTATTACTGCTATTCGGTTTCTCTTGAATTTTAACCTGAGTCTTTTTCGGGAAAGGCTTGTACTGAAGTGACTTCTTGTAATACTCGCTGCCTCCTCCGAATGGACTTTGATTTCCCGTTGCTTCAGGGTTTTTACACTCTCTATTAAAATGTCCCTTTTGACGACATCTGAAGCACGTCACTTTTGTCTTGTCGAAACCCAGTTTATTGCTAGAATTTCTGTTCTCTCGGCCTGTTAACGCAACAAACTTGGTAACCCTTCAGATAATCGAAGCTAAACTCCACTTAATATCCATCAACTCGAGTTCTTCTTCATCCACTTGGTCATAATCTTATGGCGTCATTTCGGGATTTCCAATTTTACCGGCTACAAGACTTTCGTATGAATCCAGAACAGTGGCAAGAAGCGACATATGTTCTTTAGCGACTTATTCTGAAACAACATTATTCAAATTCATTGCGATGTTGCACTTATATACATTCGAATCAAAATTTTTTATTGATTCTGATTTGCTTAACTTTGATAAGATGAATTTGAACCAGTGTTTGAAAACGAGCTTTGTGGACTCTGATCAAAATGAGGCTGTGATTGTTTCTGATTCTGTGGAGAATTGTTCGAAGAGTTCAAACTTGCATTGAATCTTTGGGCTTGAAATATTATCTTGTATTCCTTTCTTGTAGTACAAACCAACATCTTGAACTACATTAGCATTATTTGACTTTTCAATCTTCAAGAGTTCCATTTCATGGACTTCGAGTTTATCGATAAATGTTGACAGCTTGAAGAATTCCCATTTATCGCTTTCCTTTAGAACCATTAGATAAGTAGTCCACTCTCCATCTGGTAGAGCATCTGCAAGCTAATCGATGTACTCTTGTTCCGTCTTCTCGAGACCGTGTTTTCACATTTGGACTTTAAGATGACAGAAGCGTTCAATCATCTGCTTCATGGTCTCACCCTTCAGCATGTTGAAGATATCGAACTCTTTCATAATGAGCGCCTTCTTGCTCTTGATCATCTCCGTGCTTCCTTGATACTTCTTCTGAAGAGAAAGCCAAAGATCTCTTGCAGTTGTGTATTCTGGTAGCAAGACGATAATATCTTCTTTAACAGAATGTTGGATAAGACTGATCATCTTTTTCTCAGCAATATATTCTTCTTTCTGTACAGTCATGTAATTGTACTTTTCCAACACTTGCTGGTGTTCATCCACTGGAACAGTGTAACCTCTTTCAATCGACACCCAACATGCAAAGTGCATGGCTTGAATCCAATATGTAAATTTCTCTTTCCATGCTTCATACTCGTCCATGCTCATTAGCTTGGGCGGTTTAACAGTCGTGCCCATTTCGTTATCAAGATTGACTTGATGGATCACGTTGGCATTTGACGAACTAGCTCCAGACATAAAAGCTCTTTGAATATCATCCATCATGAATAACGAGACGTGTACACTGAAAATACTCAAAAACTTTTGAAAATGTTAGTTCTACTACAAGTTCGGTCGAACTTGTAGTTGAAATGAAGAATTCTTTGAGATTATCACAAGTTCGGTCGAACTTGTGAGTTGATTTGCAAATTTCTTTATACTGAACTTCGGTCGAACTTATGACTATTTAAAAAATAAACCAGAGTGAACTTCGAGCGAACTTGCCAAGTAAATTTGATGAGAAACTAGCAAGTTTGGGCGAACTTAGCTAAAAAAATTCTTGAATTTTATCAAGTTCGGTCGAACTTGACAAAATATCAATAGATTTCTAGCAACTTCGAGCGAACTTATCTCTAATTCCTTCAAAAATGCCTCAAGTTCGAGCGAACTTGGTAAAAAATCACTGAAAAAGTGAGTTTTTAGCACAAGTTCGGCCAAACTTGGCTAACAAGTTCGATCAACTTGGTTTTGTCAACCATGGTTTTCTCAAAATTTTGACATCAATTTGAATGAATTTGGTCTCCAATCTTTCAGGGGTTTATCTTTGTTGTATTTTACATGATATATTAAAGATTTTGACCGTGAATTCTTCATTTTTGATGAAAAAGTTAAGAAAAATAGAAGAATGGAGATGAAATAGAAGTGTTCTTGTCTTGATACTATCAAATCAGGCTGTTCTAGCTCTGATACCACTTGTAGGACCGATCCTCGATGCTAAGGAACCTAAATTTGACATATAACGTCCATAATAGCGGAAATATTACGTCGTGTTTACCAATAGACAAGAATTAATCAGTTTAACATCAGTTTTATTGATCAAACGTCAAGTGTACAAACTGACGGAGCTTCGCCTCCAAAATGTCAAAGTTACAAATGAGGAGCACTAGCTAGCTATTTATAGAACATCAAGTTCGCCTGAGGAGGACCTAAGTTCGGCCGAACTTGCCTTAGCAAGTTCGGCCGAACTTGGCTATACATGACTATGATGAGCGAACTTGACTCAAACTTACATAAATACTACTTTTAGCTAGCCTATTCAGCTCTATTCTATACAGACTCGGTATAAGACTAAGACATAGACATTATGCACTAACAAGAGCTTTGTTGGAAATGTCAGTCAGATTCTCCACTGTCATAGGCTTTGTTACGTCAATTGCTTCCATACATTATGGCTTTGTCTCATCTTTGCTCTCGTTTGTGGCTTGAATCAAAGTAACCTGCAAGTGTCTGAAGAACATGAATAGGAAAAATATGTTTAATAGTACCTTTAAAAAGTTCTTCTTCTTCTGAAGATGATCTATAATAATCAGCAGGAACTTCTTCCATATCTGCCTCTGTGTCACCTTCTGCTATTGATTCAGATTCCTCAACGATTTCTGCTACCAGTGCAAGGCTTTCGTTCTTTGTGATGAAGTTATTCCAGTTGAAGCCTTTGTCTTCTTGTGTGACTACAAGTGCTTTATCTTTTGAATTTGACGAACCGTCTTAAATCTGCACCATCCCTATTCTTTTGTAAGGCTGAGGTCGATGGTAAATGTATTTCTTGTAGTAATCATCGGGAAACGGATTGTTATTGCCTTTGACTTCATGATTTGGACATTCTCTTTTGAAGTGTCCTTTTTCTTGACGTTTGAAACATGTAACTTTGGATTTATCGAAACCTAGTTTTCCATCAAGACCTCTCAAATCGTCTCTCCCTGTGATTTCCATAAAGCGTTAAGCTCTACGGACAACCGATGCCATACCCCACATGATGTCTATCAACTCCATTTCTTCTGGATCAATCTGATCATAGTCTTCTTTGGTCATTTCCAAATTCCCAATTCTCCCGGCTTCTAAGCATTCATAAGATTCCAGCACTGTTGCAAGCAACACCATGTGTTGTTTTGCAGATTGCTCATTGAAGTCTTTTGCATTCTCGAGACATACTGCAATATTACACTGTAAGATTCGCTGGTTGGATTGGATTGATTCTGATGGCTGTTTTGAGATTGATTGGAGTTTGGAGACGATTGTTTCCCTTGTGAAAAATTTGGATTGAAGGAGGAAGAAGACTGGAATCAACTTGACTGATTAGAAGATGGGCTTGTGTTAATGTTGGCACTGAAAGTTGTTTAAATTTTAGGGCTCCAAGCATTTGCAATTGTGTTCCCTTTGTAGTATCGATTCACATCATGTTGCACATGTGCCTTTTTGCTCTAGCAAATTTTTGCATTTCTAGTTCATGCCCTTCTAGTTTCTCAATGAATCTTGGCTGAATGAAGGTATCGTATTCTGCACCATTTTTTAGGATGGTCAGATATGTGGACCTTCACCTTCAGGTAGCGAATCTACCAACTTATCAACTAACTCTTCATTTGTCTTAACGATTCCCATCCGCTTCATCTGAACTACCAAGTGGCAGTATTTTTCTATTAGCTGCTTCATAATTTCGCCCTTGATGAGATTGAATACTTCAAATTCTTTGTTCAGCAATGCTTTCTTTCCCTTTCTGAGTTGGGTTCTTCCTTGTGATCTTAAGCGTAAGGCAAGCCATAACGATTGAGCATCATCGTCATATTGTAAGAGAACCAGAATGTCTTCCTTTATCACTTGTTGAAGAAGATTCATCATTTTCTTTTCATTAATGTACTTTTCTCTTTCAGTGTCAGTCAATTGGGCTAGTGTCTTTTCAAGACCAAGTTCGCCGACAGGTGCTTGATATTTAGTTTCAATTGCAAACCAGCATTGAAATTGTTCACTTGAACCTAATTTTTAAACCTTTCACTCCAACTTTCGTAATCTTCCAAATTCATAAGTTTCGGAGGCTTTGTCGTTGTTCCATTTCATTTTCTAGGTTCATATTCTGAGTTGCGGAAGTAGTAACTGCTTGTGTGGCAAACGCGTTATGAAATTCTTCGTTTTCCATTTTATTGAAAATTTACGAAAGCTAATTTAATGACTTAGCATGATTTTTAAGAAAATTATGAATTACCTAACTCGTATGGACGAGTATGCGTATGATTGAGCTGTGCAAATGATCGTTCGTATGGATGACAAAAGTTGACTCGTTCGGAAAATACAGATTTGGTGTGGGTAAAGATTCGTACGGATGACTGGTCGTACGAGTGATATCTCTACTTGTACGAGTAGCTTAAGTCACAAACTTGACGTTTTTCACAATTTTCGACATAATTTTGGTTGATTTCAGGTCTGGTTTCAGGGATTCGTTATTACTGATTTTAACAAGTCATACTAAAATCCTAGTCCAAGTTGTCCATGAATTCATCTAGATCTGAGTGATATATCAAGAAGGAGTAGAAATAGAGTTCTTCAATGGTTGAATATGGATCTTTGATGAATGAAACTTGCTGTTTGATGGCTGAAACTTGTTGTTTGTCCTCAAATCAGGCCTCAAGGCTCTGATACCACTTATGAGGTGAGGATCGGTGCTACCTCGACGAGCTCCCGGACGGATCTGACTCGGATAGTAGAGGCGGAATTCATTGCTAACGATTTTGACAAACAACAAAGTGATATACTGCTTAAACGTCTCTTCCTTGTATTGATAAACGTGAAACGATTACAGACAAGTAAACAATTGGACAGGGCTTCGCCACACTCACCAAAAATAGCTCACTATCTAAGAACCCAAGTCACCTATTTATAGGCTGACATGACTCGCACAAAAGAGACTTGGCTGACTCGTACGAGTGGTCATCCGTAAGAGTGACCAATCATGTCACTCGTACGGGGGAGACGGTCACTCGTATGAGTGAAGTACAAAACGTAATCTAACTTACATATTTGACTATACAAAGCCCTATTACATGACTGTCTCATCCTAGGCGTAGGCAATAGACATTATACATCAACACCCCGGGCCTTTTATAAACTTATTTTAAAAAGCTGTTCATTTATCTTTATTTTAATATTAGGTTTATTTAATTAAATCCTAATGTTTGTTGGGTTAGCTTTTACCACTAATGGTATTTTACCCCTCATCCTAGTTAATTTTGCGTATTTACCCTACTTGTCAGTGCACAGTTTACCATCAAAAATAGCGAGTCACTCTCTAGCCACTCAATCATATGAATATGTCAACATATTTATTCTGCATTAATCCTCTTAAGAAAAGCACACAAAATAAGTATAAGCACAATTCTGACCTTGACAACTCACTTTTGTACCCCATTATTTGGGTATACCAACAATTTTTTTTTTACTGTGACCACCTCACGTCATGCTTAAGTTTGTATCAACATTTCATCTTCGAGGATTTCCTTTTAAAAACATTGTCTTGCACCTATTAGTGCCAAAACTTGTTTTGTTAGTAAAACTATTTTTCAAATTTTTATCGCTAATTCTTTACGTTTGTTAAAATTGTTGTTATTAACTAAAACCAAGTTTTAGTTCAACATTTTCTTTTTAATTTGGGTCAATTAGTTGCATCAAGAAATTGACAATCAGTTGTTTTCTCTTTACCGGTTTCATTTGCGGGGAATCATAACTGGTTCCCACGCTTTAACCCAATCGACCAATATGCCTTTTTTTTTTTAAAATTACCTTATAAGCTATTTCTTTAGACATTCATCTCTTAATATATGGCCTCCAAGGGCCATTTCGTTTTTTTATTAGTGACCCGAATGTCACATTCGTCTTGTAGTTTTACCATTATTTACGACTCGAAGGTCGTGATAATCTGCTAGATCACCTTTTCTCCCGTATTATTTTCTAAATGTGCTTGGTGTTAATGCACCCCTTTTTAGGTTTTCAAAATCATTATTTTTTCAGGTCTCAAGACCATTCGGGTCTCGTGACCCTTTATAACTTTCGTTCTCATTTTACTTTATCACACAAGGCCTTTTAGACCATGAGTGCCAAAATTATTATTCTTTCTTTTACACGGTAGTTTTAAACAATTAAAACCCGGTTATCCGGAGTTTCTTCGGTTTAATCAGTTTTCTGAATTCGATGGCCCCAATTTAACTGTTTTTTTTGGTCTTGTTTCTCCTATGTTATATATAACGTGCCTTGGATTCATCCGAGGCATAATCAATATCAGTTTGTTAATCGTGTAAGTTGGGTAATTCAAATTAGGATTTACCTTGGATTGTGTTGATGAACTATGTTTGTTGCCTACGTCATCGAATCATATCAAGTCTGTAATAGGATCAAAATGTTAGTTCTGTGTATGTATTGTTTTATTTGGTACAAAGGTGGATTATCAATTTCGTATGAAGGTAGTTTAATCACCCTCGTACGAAGGTGATGTTCAAGTTCGTATGAAGGTAAAAGTCTAAGTCCGCACGAACTACAATGTCTATAAATAGGTTCATGTGGTCATTGTGTCCGGTGGTTTTTGGTGAACGATACGGCGAAGCCCAGTCGAATTTGTTTCAGGCTGTAAACGTTTGAATATTAATGAAACTGTAAAGTTGAAAAGTAATCTTAATACTGTCACTAATCTAAAATGACTTTCGCGCATTTTGGACTAGGATAAACAAATTAGGACCTGAGCTTATTGTATGATAGTAGATCCTCACAAGTGATAGCAGAGCTTGGAGGCATAATTTGAATACAATATACAAGATTTAGCCTTTGAAGACTTCTCTTCTTCTCATTTTTCTCATTTTTATCATTTTTCAAAGATTTAACAGTCGAAATGGACTGATTTTTTCGAGGAATACGTAAAATCTACTTCTAACAAACCCTTGAAAGAATTGGACCTAAAATCAATTAGATTCATGGTAAAATCAAGAAAAAACATGAAATTTGAAAACTCATCTTCACACGAAGTGAATACCTTCGTACGAAGATAATTTTCTTTACCTTCGTAAGAACATCAAAATTCAGTTGTTTTTGAAAGTTTACTTCGCACGAAGGTGTAATTTCGCACTAAAAGTCATCTTCGCACAGGAATCTTACTTTGCACCAAAGTTTTTTTTGAAGAAAATTGTTTACAAAATGGAGAATGAGTTTTATAATTCTTGTGCTACAACTTCCACGTTGATTGCTCGAAATCTGCACATAGATAACCTAATGGGAACAATGTCAAAGCCACCCAAGCTTATGAGTTTGGAAGATAACGGATGACATGAACTTTTCGTTAACTGGGTTCAAGCAAATTATTTGGAATGTTGGTACTTAATTGAGGAAGAACATAAACATCCGATTGGAGAAAAATGGTTTAGAAAAATCTATAACACAGTTCACTACAAATGAAAAAGATAAATTTGTTAAAGAGAAGAAGATGCTCAATATTCTACAACAAGCAATAAGAGAAGAAATTCGCACGCTTCTCCAACATAATGGAAGTGCACAATCCATGTGGAACGCACAAATAGTAAAGTTTCAAGGTAGTGCACAGATGATGAAAAATAAAACGACACTACTCAAGAAAGAGTTAGACATATTCACAGCCTTTAGAGGAGAAATGATGAAACAAGTTATTGAAAGATACTTTCATCTGGTTGTGGAAATGAAACGTTTAGGTATAAGAAAAAGAAGATAAAGAGTTGGCTGACAAGTTAGCCGACACATTACCTCAGGGAGGGAGAATGGTCGACTTATTTAACAATTTTGAAATATAGTTCTGTAACACTCTATCCCATTTATACTGACTATCTGAAATATTCGTTTAGGTCCTAGATTTTTTTAAACTTAAAGCTTACGCATTAGGGTTAATCATAATCTAGACGAACCAACTTAATGAGTTATTACACAATTAGATTACAGTCAAAGATGATAAGGTTTTATACACAAAACTTTGTCAAGCGTGATCATATTTTATCTTTTTTGTGAAGATGTTCCCAAGGAGGTAGCGGTTTAAGAGTGTTTGGTTCTTTACGTGCTTGATCATCCGCCCGGTACCAGCCCTTATATAAACCTGCCATAAACACCAAAACAATTAGTCTTCATATACACCAAAACAATTGTTATGTATATTCATGTTTCCTTAGCTACAGTTTTATGTAATTATCTTATAATCTTTGCCACGAAATTTGTAGTTTTACTGTTAATATTGGTGCTGGATTATCATACCTGAGAACAACCTGATGGGAAGGTAATTTTGAAAAACCTTGCTATGATTATAACTTATCTACATTCAGTGACCACTCCTATTCAAAGTGAAGGTCATACTTGTGCATTATGGCATCCATTGAGTAGTTCCAGGGTAGGTAATCTTAATCTTGAATTATAATATTAACGGTACTTTAAATTAACCGGTTAAAGATCTTACACATTGTAATTTATTTCAAGTTTGTATCTAAATTAGTACAACTAATCTCTCCATAGACTCTTCAAGATAGAATTTTGTGTGTTTTATGTCATATGTTAGTTTATATAATGATTGTGTTTGATAAAGATTAGTTATGGCTTATTTCATAAGGAAAACATGACTAATCTGTTTCTTAAAAAAACAATTGAGTTGAGCCAATCCACAAGTTGCATTTCCTGAAATACTTAATATTTCTTCGTTTCCTCTACCAACGGATTTGTTTCCAATTTAGACGTACTTCAGTCCAGTTTTAGTCCAATTTTAGTGCCTGAGTATGCATGCACCTGGACTGAGGCTTTCGCCTCACTTGCATTTGATCACTATGGTTGCCTTGCATTTGATAACTATGGTTGCCTTGTGTGTGTTCGAGGCACAAATCACATTAGCAAACAACTGGTATTCAATCAAATGACTGGGTCCACTAGGACAAGATTAGCCTTGTGATCTTGAAAGGAAAGAAAAGAGGACAAAAAAGGATTAGTTGATAATCATCAAACACTGCTTAGTTGATGAAGAAAATGCCTCAGATGTTGCAGATTACATAAAGAAGAAGTGAGAGAAAAAGATGAACAAAGACGACGCCACAACTAAGAGAACATAGGTAATTCGAACGCTCTAATTTTAAATTTAAACTTGAAGTTGTCTTTGACTTTAAAGCCCGGATATTTGACTTTTCAAGAAAAAGATCTAGAAATAAATAAATTAGTTTTGATGGTTATAATTATAGATTTGAGCCAAGTGATCAAAGGTGGCAAAATGGATGTGTTGGCCAACGGTTCTAATAGGGTTTAGATGAAACAGTAACTTTCAGTATGAGATGGTTTGACCTGAAACTCTTTAGTGTGTCAAATATGATTATAAAAATCATATTAAATTATTAATGCTTTATGACTTTGGAAGTTTACAGATTATAAATGCATTAATGATTGAAATTAAGTAGGCTTGCTATATTGATCAATGAAGATAAACGGGTTAAAACATCTATTCAAATGTAAAATGTTACATGTTGAATAACATTATTTAAAACAGTTAATTTCATTTTGATCCTCATTCATTAGTATAAAACTTTAGAAGTGCACAAAAATAGGGCTAGTGGGTCGACCAAATCACTTGTGTCCATTGCGATGCGTATATAAAAGTTAATGTGTTTTGACATGATGTTTTTGACCTATTTTAAATTTGCCCGTTTTGAAACCTCTTCTTGATCAAATTAGTTTGGTGGTGTATATATCATATCCCCTAATATAAACATAGGAAGGGGGTTACTGGCCTAACCTATCGATTCGAACCGTTTGACTATTTGAACTGCCCGATCCTCCCATTTACAGCCTCTAGGATGATGCAAAGTTCAGTGAAATTGGTAGCGAAAGTAATCGGTCGTGTAGTGTGTTCATTGAATTTTTGCAACATTATTGTTTCAGGCAGCCATTTTTGAGGAATTGGAAAGTCGTTTGAAGTTATAACTAGGTAGGTTGTGTTCAGGGTGAAGCCACACTTTTTTTTTGTTTTATAGGTTAAACCTATACTATGTAAAATGGAGGTGTAATGCGACACCTTTTTTTGTTTTATATGTTAAACCTATACTATGAAAATCAAGTGACCTCAAATTTTTTGAATATAAACAACTTGCTCGAGCCCAAGAAGCTCGCGGTTGATAACCTTATGAAAATCATAAGCAATACTATGAAAATTAAGTGACCTTATATTTTTAGAATATGAGTAACTTGCTTGAGCCCGGGAAGCTCCTGGGTGATAACCTAATTTATAAACACGAATCATAAGCAATTAATAAGTTAATAACCTTATTATATGTTCACAACTCGTGATTAAGATTATGAAAAGTTTATAACTCTTCTATAACCAAGACATTTAATATGTCATACTTTTTGTATGATTTTAATTGTGTATAATCGTCAATTTCTTGTTGTTTCTTTGATTTGGTTTCACATCCCTCGTAGGTAATGAAGTGTAAGGATAGTCACAATGGCATACCAAGGAGGAGGTACCATGAAGTCGACCTCCATCAACATAGTGAATATGTATAAATGTGAGTGCTAGGATCGGACCCAACTTGTGAGCTTCCTGTCAGACTTGCTCAGCTAATAGAGGCAGAATTCATTGTTAGCTGATTGAACAAACAAAGAACAAGTGATGATGATTACTCTTTAACCGTCTATTTCGTATATTGATAAACTTCGTAACGATTACACACTCGAGCAGGGCTTCGCCTCTGATCACCAAAAACAACATGCTAGACAAACATCCTAAGTCACCTATTTATAGGCAAGACTTGACAGCACTAGGGACTAGGACACTGGATTTTCGCATGAAATTTTCGTGCGACAATCCTTACAGATTCTCGTACGAAAATACTAACAGTTATACAAAACTTTCAAAAACAAACTTCTGACGTTGCGAAACCCTATCTATACAATAGACTCGTCCTAGAAGTAGGCAATAGACATATGTGCAGCAACAGACTCCCCTTGGATGTTTCCGCAGTCTTGGACAGTCTTCAAAACTTTTCGGCAAAGATCTTTAAACAATTTGACTTGATTATCCAAAGAATCGTTTGTGTGGCCTCCGACGCTCCTCTGAAGCAATGGGAGTTTGATCTGTAGGAGGAGGTCGATTGTACGTGTTCCCAAACTTGAATCTTTCACGGGTAGCCAGCTTTCGTCTTGCCTCGATTCTTTCTTCATTCTGATCTTTCTTTTTCTACTCTTTATCTTCAAGCTTTCTCCATGAAGTGTTCCAGTCTTTACCTGAATTAAGATTGTTAGCATAACAAACATTCACAATCTTCTGGAACTGCATGGCCTGCTCTTTATCTTTTTATTCATAACTGATCTTGATGAAGAATAAGCATTCGATATCTTTCTCCGAGCAATTTACTAGCCACATCAGATCCAACACTCTGATCACACGCCACAACCCATAAATTCTCTTATGCATGATCACGGTTTCAGATAGATCTTCAGACCTATCCCATGACTCTTCATCAGGCTCGACACAAATAACAGCCTCTCCATTACTTGAATCATAGTGCCACCACTTAAAGATTTTGTAAAAATCTTGTTCCATTTTCTTCGAAGGCATATTCTTTATAACACGCGGCCTTTTGGCAATCAAAGTCACATCTTTTTCTTTCGTAACTGGATCGATCTTTTTGACGGTTTGTTGCTTGTGAGGTTTCCAGTAGTTGAAACCATGTTCAGCTTCACTTAATTAGCTTCCATATACGTTGATCATTTGGTCGTAGCTTTATGCTAAACGTCTTGGTCTGTACCAACTCTTTCACATCCCATTCTGGCAAAGTCTTTATATCACCCAATCTTCTGACGTATTGAACTCCATACTCGCGTTTCAAAGCATACACATCTAGTTCCTCAATCCATCCCCAACTGATAATGTCACCCAGAGATGCATCAGGGTCTCTGGTGAAGAAAGCTAATGGACGACAGAACTTTCTTTCTAGCGGCATTTCCTTGAACCACTTCTTCTTCATTTCAATGATCTCCTCTTTGGTTGGTGGTTTAGGAGTCGTTCCATCTTTCACTACTTCAGCTACATTTTGCTTTAGCATATCTTCGTTCATCTCAGCAGTCATTTCATCAAGGGTAGGAAACACATCTGTTCCCTCACCTGTATACCTTGTCGCTTCATTATCATTATCTGAATCCCAATCTTCAATGATGACTCTATCATAATCATTTGCTTGAGGGATATCTTCAAAAACATAGTCATTCGGCTCTGATCTTGTGTTCTTTAATTCCTCTTCAAAGTCGAACTCAAATGAATCTTCTTGTAAGCCAAATAATTATGCAAGATCAGCCTTTGAGTAGTTATGAATACACTCTCCTTCTTCAACATCGTGCTCAAGGTAGATGACTTTGGGTTTAGGCAATGACTCATCAACTTCAATCGATGACTCCCCCTGAACCTGTTCATCTGTTAGTTCAAAAGTAGAGTCGTTCATGTAAGCACCAACAGACATATTTTCATTATCAAATAAGTTTGCTACATATACGAATCCTTCCTTCTCTAAATGATCATATGTTCCGTCTATCATTTCATCAATCTCCTTCTCTAATTCCCTTTGTGCTATCACCTTTTCTTTCGTCATCGACTCTAAGATTCCTTCCCCCTGAAGCACAAACCTCTTGCTTTCATCAACGGTTGGATCATAGATGACTATCTCAGAAGATACTGGCGCGGATTCAGCTTCCGGCGCAGATTGTTGGATCACAGGATCCGACGAAACCACAGTTTCCTGCACATGCGAGCTAGAGGCAGGAATATCATCAATCTTTTCTTTTCTTCTACCCTCGGCATCTGATAAAGCTTTGGAAGCTTGTTCTCTATCTGCCACCCTTTGTCTTGCCTCTTCTCTCTCGATCTTCTCAATCTCATCAGTGAGAGAGATCCCCAAAGTTCGAACTAAAATCTTCTTCATGAGCTCTACCTGCCTGTTGTTTGACTCACGTTCAGCCTCATACTCTTCCATCTTTTGATTATTCTCTGATTCTCAGTCTCATAGCTTTGGAGAGTTGCGTTTAGAGTCTCTCTTTCTTTTCCAGCACCTTAATCCTTTCTTCATAAACGGTAACTTTCTGTGAAGCTTGAAAGTATCTCTCGCTATCATCAGTAACAAACCTCAAGATCTCCCTGATGTTGTATCTATCTGATTCAAGAATCTTAATCTTTTCATCAGCACCCTTTAACTTTTCTTCCAACTCATTGAGCCTTCCAACATAAACGTCATCAGCTATGAAATTCTCTCCCCCTGGAATAGCACCATACTCAAAGAAATAGTCATCGAAGGCTGTGTCAACTGGAGGATGTTGTTGTGAAGGATGAGCTGATGAAGTTGCCTGTGCTTGAGAAGAAGAAGGAGGAGAACCAACAGTCTGTCGTGGAGGAGATACAGTTGCAGGTTCAAACACCGGAGGAGGAGATGGAACTGGAATCTCTATAGCAGTGTGTTGAGGAGGAGGAGAGACATGTTGAGCAGACACACTTGGTGTTTCAATAACCGGAGGATGCTGAGATGTTGGAGGAGGAGATGGAGGACGTTCAGAAGTTGTTTCAGCCATTGGAGCAACAGGAGCCTCAGTAGGCTTGGTTTTTAACTTGATCCTTAGCCTTTTGGCAGTAGACTTTGGTATTAGAGCTGCAGCACGCTTTTCTCTTTTACCAGCTTTCTTATTTGCAGGCTTGAGAACAAAGATATCCTCTTCGGCTTCAGACGGCTCATAAGTAGTGTCATCATCACCTGTAGCCTTTTGTTTCTTTTCTTCGGCCAACTTCCTCTCTCTTTCTATCCTCTCTAGTTCTTTTCTTTCTCTTTCTCGCTCTCTCCTTCCCTCCTGTCTTCGGAGTCAGTACTTGATGATGGCCCTTCATCATCACCACCACCTGCTGCCGTTTCAACACCAACCATACCATCTATTTTTTCTGTAGTTTCTCTGATAGACTGTTCATGAGTTGCTTCCTCGGTGCGCACAGTTTCTTCTACAATTACCGGCTCAACATCAGGTTCATCAATCAACCTGTACCAACACTTGCTGGTTTCTTTTGACGCTTGGGTGCTGAAGAGGAAGTCTCTGAAGCTTTCTTTCTCTTTGTAGTAGAAGAGGTAGATCCAGCTTTCTTCTTTCCATAATAGCCCTTCTCACCATCGCCTTTAACTACCATATATTTCGCTTCTTAATGAAATCTTCCATCATATCTGCTTCCTCACTTTCATCACCGCTGCCCTCATTCCTCCATTTTCCATCTGGCGGAGCAACATAATCAGCCTTGACAAATGTTCCGAAGCTGGGCTTAAATGTCGGAGCCTTTCCACCTTTGCGGTAGTTGTTGATGTTGTGGAGGTCAGACGAAGACATGTGCTCCAACTCCAATCTATCATCCTTCTTTTTCTTGAGATTGGGGTGAAGGTGGTCAAGAATCATCTGAACGAATCTAGGGTATTGCAAGAAACAACCTTTACCCAAGTTTATCACCATCTGATCAAAAATCATCTTGCTGAAATTGTAAGGCTTGTTCAAAATCACCGCCACGATCATGCACGTGTGATAATCTACCAAATCGTCCAGTGACTTAAGGAACATGTGATGCAGTAAGCAAGAAATCTGCAGGGCAGACCTAGCTTGTTAATATTGTAAGGAGCAGAGTTCACATAACCGTTGTAGCCCATTCTTTAAAAGCAGCCTTTGACGAACTTTTCTGTAAACCCTGTAGGAAAATCACTTTCATCCCTAAAATGCAGCACTGTTCGTATAAGATCTTCAGTAATCGTAATTTCCACATCATTCTTTCCAACTTTAACTGCTGATGTGATAGCCCTTGAATCGGGTTTTAACTCTGCTGCCGCCCAAAAAGGTCGACGTGAGAAGCATAAACGTCATGCTTATGTGTTAGGGCAAATATACTGGCAGCCTTTCAAGAAAATCAGTATACTGTGAGAATGGAGTAAACTCTGGTACTTCTTTATCGATTAAGCAGCAGGACTTGTGCATTGGGTGGAATTCATATGTGGTTTTCGGTGAAACAGAGAGACATGAAAAGTTAGATAAAAATTTTCAACACCTTAAAATTTTCTAAATTTTCTTACGAAAATTGACACTTCAAGATTTTTCTAGATTTTCGTGCAAAAATAGAGATCCCAATTTATCACTTTATCTACTGAATTTTCGTGCGAAAATATAAGATTTTCGTACGAAATCTTCATCGTCTTCAACAGTTAGCAATTTTCAAGCCGACTAAAAACACTTGCAATTTTTTACTTTTTCTTGAAATTGAAACGGTAAACCTTAGTTAAACTTGCCGATTTTAACATTGGAGACATCTATTTTAAGTTTTACCGGCTAGTTTATCCTAGATCTACGTTTTAGTCTATTTAAGGTCCGAAGTAGTCCAAATTCACGGTTCAATCTCGGTGAATACCTTAGCCATTTCAAAGGTGTGCAAATCTACCTCCCTAATGTGTCAGATATGTCGAAACGAGAATGAAATGAAGGATTAGAGCACAATCACTGCAGAGAATCCGCACCAAAGATCTAACAGTTTTCATGCAGATTCTGTTCAACTCTCACTTATATATAGGTCATTAATTTTCGTGCGAAAATTTGGCCTTGTGATGTTTAGCCAAATTTTCGTGCGAAAATCTCAATTATCGTGCGAAAAATTGTTGACCCCTTGAACTTTTCTCAACTTTCCAACTTTTTCGTTTGTTTTCAGTTTAATTATCCACACGGTTATCCAAGTCCAAGTTAATGACCTTGTTTAACTGTTTTGGCTACCAAGTCCAAGTTAATGACCTTGGTTGTCCACCTTTTGACCAAAACTGATATTATTCTTAGATTTTAAGTCTCAAATTAATGAACTTTTTAACATTTCAAACTAGAGTTTGTTTCCAGATTAGCTCCTAGCCCGTAATTCAAACAACTATCTTCTGTATTATGTCGCTTTTGACTTTGAAGATCGGTTTTCCATCACCGGTAGTAAAAAATTAAAGAACAAACAGAAAATATTTTTGAATTTCTGGATGTATCTAAACTAGAAATACTTAAAGCAATATGTACAAACATATTTACATACATATTTTTGCGAGTTTGTGTTAGCGGATCATATCAGTTTATCGAGACACATTATCAGTACCGTTGCTCTAGATAAAACTTTAAGTTCTTTAAACAGATTTTCTTCAGATTGTCAGTATACAGATCTACTTAAACCTCTACACGTTTCTCAACTGCTTCAAGATATGTTAGGTAATTTTTAGCACCTAATCTGTGTTTCCCACCTCAGAATATACTACCGCATTGAGATTCCCTAGATTTCATCTCACATGTGAGTATATCTAACTGTTACCTGTATAGGGGTGAAATGTGAAACCTTGAGAGCTCAGGTTAGTACTTCCGTACAGAGAAAGAGATTAAGGCTCGACTTTAGGTGGTGTTCCTCTTGGGAATCTTTTAATTTTTGTACTGCAGAATGTCGTATCTTTTTATGACATTTTCCTTCATTTTTATGCAGCTTTTGGGGGTGAATAATGCGAAAGTATTATAGGCCATTGCTGATGCAAAATCAGAAGAACTCATATAATACCCCAGATATCAACTAAATATAAAGACCTAGTATCTCAGAATCTGGCATTCTCTCAAACGAAATTTCGGGGTACCAAGCCCATATATTCGAGAGATGTTAAACCACAGATTTACCAGTTTATCTATTTAGGTTTGTATCCTGATAGCAGTTTACTAAACGTGTGAAGCCTACTGGCACATCCTTAGAAAGACCTGTTTAGACACTTTTAAACAATACATTTCTTTAGCGTACTGTAATGATCCACTGATGTACTATCATCTTCTCTTATACACAAAACTCTTTTTTGAATTTTTTTATATTTTTGTATTTTTCATTATTTTTTCAATGTTTTTGTATTTTTCACAACTTTTTCTCTCCCTAAAATCAAAAACATATTTTTGGATTTTTGTTTTTAAGAAAGCATGTAAACTATATACGGAAAAACGTTTGCCTTACCAGTGAGGATCACGTCCCAACATCGTCATCCTCAAATTCAACCTCATAAATATCCTCTGATGACAGATTCTTTAAACCATTTAGTTTTGAAAGATTTCGAAATCTTGCTCTGTCAAATGCTTTGGTGTAAAATCTGCTTTTTGGTCATCAGTGTGGATTTTCTCAATTCGTACGAACTTTTTCTCTTGACAGTCACGGATAAAGTAGTATCGAATCTCGATATGTTTAGTGCGTGAGTGTTGACAAGGATTGACAGTGATATCAATAGCTGCCTTGTTATCTATGAATATGGGCGTATCAAGAAATTGCAAACCATAGTCTCTCATCTGTTGTTGTATCCACATTATCTGGGAACAACAACCGGATGCTGAAACGTATTCAGCTTCGCAAGTAGAGAGAGCGACCGTGGTCTGTTTCTTGCATTGCCACGTTACCAAACGTGTTCCGAAGAACTGGCATCCTGCCGTTGTAGATTTAGCGTTCTGCTTGCAGCAACCAAAATCAGAATCCGAGTAACCCGTAAGATTGAAATCATCGTGATGTGGATACCACAAGCCGGTGCTTGGGCATCCTTTCAAGTAAATCATGATTCTTTTGGCGATCAACAGATGTAATTCCTTCGGGCTTGACTGATATCTGGCGCAAAGGCATGTGGGCTACATGATATCTGGTCTTGAAGCTGTGAGATACATCAAGGATCCGATCATGGAGCGATATAATGTTTCATCAACTTTTTCTCCATAGTCGTCTGGACAAATGTCGTGGTTTGTGGCTAAAGGGGTAGATGCGGGTTTAGTTCCTGTCATGTCAAATTTCTCCAACACGTCATGGACATACTTCGTCTGGTGAATGAAAATACCGTCTGGCAGTTGTTCAACTTGAAGCCCCAAAAAGAATTTCATCTCTCCTATAGCGCTCATTTCTAATTTTCTTTCCTGACTTTCTCGAAGTCCTTACACAGCTATTCATTTGTCGATCCAAAGATGATATCGTCCACACAACCATAGGGTGTTATACGAAAACATACATGTTCTAGAACGTGGTGCACAATAATCAGATGTCCATCCACTTCCTTGGTAAAAAAAGGTGTTGTCTACTGTTCCTCTGGTGAATTGGTTTGCCAGAAGGTGTTTGGAAAGCGTTTCGTACCAGGCTCTCGGGGCCTGGTGTAAACCGTAAAGTTCTTTGTTTAGCAAGTAGACCTTATCTTTGTGAATCGGATCGGAAAACCCTGGTGGTTGGCCGACATAAACCTCCTCTTTTATTTTACTGTACAGGAAAGCAGACTTCACGTCCAATTGGTACACTTTGAAACCATTCCATGAGGCGAAAGCCAGGAAAATGCGGATAGCTTCTAGACGTGCGACTGGGGCATAGACGTCGTTTAGTATATCCCTTCCTGTTGACCAAAACCTTGAACTACTAGCCGAGCTTTGTTGCAAACAACGACACCTCTATCATCTCTTTTGCACTTGTAAACCCACCGAGTGCTTATCATTTTCTGCTTTGGTGGTAGGTCAACAAGCTCCCAGACTCCAAGTTTTTGGAACTACAATAATTCTTCCTGCATTGCTTCCACCCAACTTTCATCTTTAAGAGCATCTCTAAAGTTTCCTATCTACCTGAGAAACAAAACAACTATGAGAAAATTTATTTTAGAGTGGAGCAACTTTGGAATAAAAGCAACTTAGATCCTTATTGATCTGATTTCGCGTTTTCACGCCAGCTTGCAGTTCTCCAATGATGTTATCTATTGGATGGTAGGAGATTGATATCGGCATAACTTCCCCTAGAACATTCACTAAGCTTTCTAAGTTTGTGACATTCTTTTCTGCAACATGTTCTGAAGAAGTAGCCTCATTCCTCGCACTGTTCTCAGCAGCTTGATTGTTAAGATAACTTGAAATCTCTTCTGATCCTTCATCGGAACTGGAATCCCCATTATCAAAGGTAGGATCTTGTTCAGGTTCTGCATCTGCTGGCTAAGGGGAAGATGGTTCTGCAATACTCTGAACTCGCTAAACAACTGGTTCTGACTGAATGTTGCTCGGACTTGTTTCTGAGGAAGAGGTTGTTGTTGGAGAAATAACCAACGGCCCTGTTACTTTCTCTTGATTAGATATCTGATGTTGTTGGAATAGCAAGATGAGTTCTTCCTCAGATGGTTCTTCAAGCAGATCAAATGAATTCCACAACTCGTCGTAATTGAACAACCAAGGATCTCCAGGTTTTTGGGTGTTGTGTATCTCTGGAAATCAACATGTTGAGCAACAATAACCTGATTCAAGCTTGGTAGATAGACTCTCTTTTGCGGACATGCATATCCTACGAAAAATCCTTCCAAAGATCTGGCTCCGAATTTTCCTTCCGGGTCCAATACGGTATACGGTGATCCAAAAGGTTCCAAAAACTCTAGATTAGGTTTTCGCTGGTTAAGAAGTTCCAAGCATGTCTTTTTATGCTTCTTGACAGTCATTACGCAGTTAAGGGTGTAACATGCAGATGCAACAGCTTCGCTCCAAAAGCTAATAGGTAACTTTGAATCAGCAAGCATCGTGCTTGCAGTTTCGATGAGTGTTCTGTTCTTTCGTTCAGCTACTCCATTTTCTTGAGGAGTGTAGGGGGAACTGAACTCATTATGAATACCCTTAGCATTGTAGAATTCGAGCATATTGTTGTTCTCAAACTCAGTATCGTTGTCACTTCTGATTCTCTTGATAGGCAAATGGTAAAGGTTCTCAATCTTTCGAAACAAGATCATCAAATTATCGAACGTTTCATTCTTGCTTTCTTGAAAGAAAACCCATGAGAATCTTGAGAAGTCATCGGTTACGACCAGGCAGTATTGATCTCCTGTAATACTTTTCACATTAACAGGCCCAAAAAGATCCTTGTCTAGCCTTTCTAGTGGAAGCTTGATTGACAGGCCCAAAAAGATCCATGTCTAGCCTTTCTAGTGGAAGCTTGATTGAATTGAGAAGCTTTATGGGGTGTGACTTCTTGTGCTGCTTCCCCTTTTTGCAGCCGATACAGTCATCTGACAGATGGAAGTTTTTGAGATTCACTCCTTCCACTAGATTGTTGTGCACCAGAAAGTTCATTTTTCTAAGATGAATGTGACCCATCTTCCTATGCCATAGAATAGATTCCTTTTCAGTGGCCTTTGATACAAAACACTGCCCTTCCTTTGAAGTATTGGATGTGACGCTCATGTCTAAGACATATAGATCATTTTCTCGCGGAGCGCGCATGAGGATCCACTCCTCAGGAATAACGAAACCTGGTTTGAGAATGAGGCATTCCTTGTCATTGAAGTGTGTTGTGAACTTCTTATCACAAATCTGTGAAATGCTCAACAAATTGTTCTCAAGCTCAGGGATGTAGTTTACTTTGTCGAAGGATACTACTCCATTTGTCAAAATTCCTTCTCCCACGATCTTGCGGCCCTGTGTTTCGGCGAACCCAACATATCCTCCCCTGATGGCTTTTATGTTGTACAGCAAAGCCAACTTCCCTGTCATGTGTCTAGAAGCTCCACTATCCATGATCCACTTTGAAACAATTGACCTTGGAAGCCCCTGCACACATGAAAAACATATTACTTAAAGAGAGAGACCCATGCCCTTTCGGTCTTGGGTGGGATGACAATGTCGACCTTTTGCAACTTTGGTTTCTTTCTTAATCTAAACCCATTGTCCAATCTTTGATTTAGTCTTTTCTTTTGATTTGAGTGGGACATTGGTTGATTTTGTGGTCACAGAAAATGTTTTTGGTTTGGCGACCCAGGTTTGTGCCTTTGAAAATGTCTTTTTGATGTAGAGATTAGATTCTTTCTTTTCATTTTTCTTTGATGTTTCTCCAACTTCATACTTTGAAATGATTTCAGTCGTTGGTTCATTATTAGAATTGGAAGTATCTTTTCTCTTTAAAACTTTTGTCGGCACAAACTCTGGACCCTTTTTCTTTTCATCAACTGTGAACCTTCTTTGTTCATGAACAGGTTTTGGACAATGTTGAAAACATTGTGTCGCAATATGCCCAACTTTGTTACAACTGTAACAAGTTCTATTGTCGTTTCCGACTGTGTGTTCCAAACTCTGTTCACAAACTCTTTTTCTTTCTTAAACTCTTCGTTGGTTTGTTTGTTAATGACTTCTTTTTCTTCAACAGTATTTGTTCCAAAAACAAATTCAACTTTCTTTGTGAAAACGGGTTTTCGTGATTTGTTATTTCGCTTCTTTTCAAACCCTAACCCATCCCTTTTGTTTTCAGGATAATTTCTACCTCTTGGATGAATGTTTTTGTTGGATTTCTTTGGCTTTGAGTAGAAACCAGCAACATTCTTCTCAAATTCAGATATTTCAACTTCAATGAGTTTAAAGAATTTATCGACACAGTCAAAGTTTACATTCTGGACTGGAAATTCTTCATGAGTATATAGTTTATCTGATCATTTCAGTTTGTAGATAACTACATTAGGATCATCATTTAAACTATTGTTTGATGCTGTAATAAATTTTTCATGAAAACTTTTCTCACTTCCAGAAGGTGAACTTGACTCTGATTTCTCATTGTTTGACTCAGCACTCTCGTAAATTGTGCTATCAGACTCATTTTCAAAAACATTTTCAAACACTTTGTTTACCAGGCAGCTCGTTACTCTTTTCAGTGAGAAGTTTTAAATTCAGCGCCTTATCCACTCCGCCAGGATGTTTCTTAGCATAGCTATTCCACATAGGAGGTGGAACATGATCGTAATATTTTCCAAGACTTTTATCACTTTTCTTACCATCTTTGCTGCCTTCTGGTTTTGGCAGAATGTGATCAAGGACATACATGCTGGTAGAGTAACTGATTAACAATTTGTTAACCCTTTCTGTTTCAATTCTAGTTTTCTCTAGCTCAGTTTTCAGCTCAGCAATTGTGTTAATATGAAGATTAATGGCCATTTGTTTGTCCATCACAGTTGCTTTGAGCATTGAAAGGTTTTGCCATCTTCTTTGACAGATTTATCATACTGTTGAATGTCCTGTTGAGTTTATCATATGATTCTTTTACGGTGTTGTAATCGTATGACAGTTTATCATTGTATGTTTTAAGTTCTTTAAAAGCTTTCTCTTTCTCAGCACATTGCTCACATGCTTCTGCACATTTAAGCATGGACTGACCAATTCAACAGTTTGAGCTTTGATTGTTTCTTTAGCTGTTTCAACCTTTTCAACCTGTATTTCAACACTGACTACCTCATTTGTGTTGGCCATGAGCGCTTTGTTGGCAATATCGGTTAAGCTCTCCAGTGTTACAGACTTGTCTACATCAATCACCTCCATACACTCAGACTTTGTCTCCTTAGGACTTTCCTCCTTGTGACCAGAATCGAAGCTACCTGCAAAAGTTTTAAGAATTGTGTCAAATAAACAGGGTTTTGGGGTACCTCTGATACATTCTTCTTCTTCCGCTGAGGATCTGAAGTAGTCTGCCAAAACCTCTTCCATTTCTTCTTCTGTAACTTCTTTAGATGATTTTGGTTCTTCAATGATTTCAGCAACAAGAGCAAGACTTTCATTTTTGGAAATGAAGTTGTTCCAGTTGAACCCCTCATCTTCCTATGTGACAACAAGAGCTTTGTCTTTTGAGTTTGAAGGTCCATCCTCGATCTGCACCATTCGTTTCTCTGGCTGTGGACGATGATAAATCGCCTTTTTTTAATAATCATCACCGAACGGATTATGATTGCCCTTTACTTCTCGGTTTGGATATTCACGCTTGAAGTGCCCATTCTCCATGCAATTGAAGCAAGTGACTTTGGATTTATCGAATCCTAATTTTCTGTCAAGGCCTCTCAAATCATCTCTTCATGTAATTTCCATGAACCGCTGTGCTCTTCGAACCACTGATGCCATGCAGCACATAATGTCAATCAATTCCATTTCTTCTGGCTCGATTTGGTCGTAATCTTCTTTGGTCATTTCTGGATTTCCGATTCTTCTAGCTACAAGACTTTCATAGGATTCCATAACTGCTGCAAGTAGCACCATGTGTTGCTTAGTTGTCTGCTCATTGAAGTCTTGAACGTTCTGGAGATTCACTGCGATGTTACATTGCTGGATTCTCTGGTTAGAATTGGATTGATTTTGCTGATTGCTTTGTGGTTGACTGGAGCTCTAAGACGATTGTTGTCCTTGGTGATTGTTTAGATTGAAGGAAGCAAACGTTTGGAATCCACTTTACTTGTTTGATGCTGGACAGGCATTTGAGTTGGCACTGCAAGCAGTTTGGATCTTGGGACTCTGAACAGGAGTGTTTGGGTTTCCTTTGTAGTATAGACTCACGTCCTGTTGCGAGTTTGATTTCTTGCCTTTTGCCATTTTTTGCATTTCAAGCTCGTGCCCTTCCAATTTTTCGATGAATCTTGGTAAACTTAGACTGTCATACTCTGCCCCATTCTTTAGGATGGTTAGATATGTTGACCATTCCCCTTCAGGCAAAGAATCTGCCAGCTTTTCGACTAGTTCTTCATTCGTTTTGACAATTCCCATACGCGTTATTTGTACTACGAGGTGGCAGTATCGTTTGATGAGCTGCTTCATGATTTCGCCTGGAAGAACATTGAACACTTTAAATTCTTTGTTCAGTAATGCCTTCTTTCCTTTTCTCACCTGAGTACTTCCTTGCGCTCTTAATCGTAAAGCTAGCCACAGCGACTGAGCGTCGTCTTCGTGCTGTAAAAGAACCAAGATATCCTCCTTTATGGCTTGCTGGAGGAGATTCATCATCTTATTTTCATTAACGTATTTTTCTCGATCTTCTTCCGTCAAACAAGCTAACGTCTTCTCAATTCCAAGTTCATTCAAAGGCGCTTGGTATTTGTTCTCGAGTGCAAACCAGCAGTTTAAGTTTGTTGCTTGAACCCAGTTTATGAATCGCTCACTCCAACTCTCGTAATCTTGATGTTCATTAGTTTTGGAGGCTTTGTTGTGGTTCCCATTTCATTTTCTAGATTCATGTTCTGAGCCGCTACGGAAGCTGTAACTGCCTGTGTGGCAAACGCGTTATGGAATTCTTCTTCACCTGACATCTTGATAATACTTCTAACAGAAAATAGATTAGAACAGGTTAACTTGAAACTGACTGAAAATTTTTGACGGAACAAAAAATTTTCGTACGAAATATTACTCTGGATTTTCATGCGAAAACTGAATTTTCGTGCGAGAATTTAATTTGGTGCGAAAGTTTTGTTCTTTGTTAGTTCAGAATTTTCAAATGTTAATTTCTTGATTTTCGTGCGAAATCTATTTATTTCGTGCGAAAATACTTGTCTGCTTCGAACACTTGTTCACAATATCACGTTTTTGGCAATTTCAAGCATGATTTTGATGATTTTAGGTTTGTATGTTTCAGTGAACCGACTAGAGTTGATTTTAACATGTTATACTAATAACCTAGTCCAAATTGTCCATGAAATCCTTCAGATCTAGAATAAGTTCCAAGAAAGAGTAGAAGAAGAGTTTCCAATGGATTAATCTTGAACTTTGAAGGTTGAATCCAGCTGAAACTTGGTTGTTTGTTCATAAATCTGACCTCAAGGCTCCGATACCACTTGTGAGTGCTAGGATCGGACCCAACTTGTGAGCTTCCAGTCAGACTTGCTCAGCTAACAGAGGCGGAATTCATTGTTAGCTGATTCAACAAACAAAGAACATGTAACACCCCAAAATGTCGCAGCGGAAACAAAAACGTAATGGTGACGGAAGTTGGTGCCCATAAATATCTTAGTGGACGATGCATCGTTAATTTTGGACATATTACTTAATTAAAACTTTGTTTACAAATTTAAACATAAACCACAACCATAACATATGTAGTTGTCTTGATCCTTATGGACCTTAACACAGTCGGTCCCAAATAAGTTTAGAAGTATCCAAAGATTATTATTAAACAAACATGCATCACAACCAAAAGATACGCCAAAGATTCCTGAAGCCATGCTCAAGTACCTGAAGAACACGTTAAAAATCAAGTGTCAACACGTTCAAATTTAAAACAAGGAAAACTTTCTAATTATGTGTTTATTATCAAAACATCCAAATAATATTTTCGAAAGTTAATTTAATTCTAATTATGTGTTTATTATCAAAACATCCAAATAATATTTTCGAAAGTTAATTTATTTCCTTAATAAAATCCATGAGTCGACACATCTCAAGCGTTTCCCCGAAACCTCCCCACTAAGCATCTTCCCAAGTTTTACATATTAAATTTATTACATCAAATGTTCAGACTCGTATGTTTGCAAGACAATACGAACTATATATTGACATTAAGGGTATAATCAACGCTAGACAATAACAGAATATAAATTCGTCGTTTGACATGACACGAAGCTACCGGTCGTGACGGGGTTGTCAACCCCATAGATCTATCAACAATTCCACGCAATCCATATTAATGATTAAATGGCTAAGTTTGTGCAAAGTGCCCGCAATGGGTCACCCAAGGTGCCAACCTTATGAACAATATATATATCCTACTAAAATAATAAAATTTAATATAACACGTTGTACGAATCCCCGACGTCCCCACCGAAAGGTAAACCTAATCCCGATACTTACTCTCTTGAGACCGAGCCAATTCGTTACAACTTCAGATTTAAACATTGTAAATCCACACGGTCGTTCTATCCCATAACGCCGTAAAATCCCCGTTTCATCCCCGAAACGCATTTATATCCAAAACTATGTTTTTCTCCAAAAAAACATATCATATAATTTCCAAATCATATTTCCACGAAAATATATTTATAGTTTAATTAAAGGCATATTTTATACCAAAACGTATACTTATCCTTTTTAACGCGTGTTCTTCCCCCAAAACATATACTAAAACAGTAAAAAGAGGGGGTTTAGTGACACTCACCTTTGGGTGCGTATTTAAAATAGCGCGATCCCACAATTCGATTCTACACGTCCTAACATACGTAGGCATGATTTAATAATCAATATATGTTACAAAATTCCTAAGTTTCTCCAATACTTAGAATTTTCACATAACTTTGAGATTTTCTCGAAAAGTTATTATTTTTTATTTTGTTGGCATATTAATATATATATGAGTTCATATATATATATATATATTAAGATTTTGCGACTTTATCGACTTTATTGGTGACCTTAATGTTTTATCCGATACACTCCCGTTTATAAATACTATATATCTATGATTTGCGCGTCGTAATATATATGCATAAACATGCACATATTCACAATATCATAACACGCGAAAACTCATTAACTTATTCACTTTATCATTTTTAAAGCATGTAACCATGAAATAACTCACTAAGTTAACCTATGTATCAATTTTCATGCTCGACAAATAAGTTGCACATTTTAACGTGATTTCGCTGATTCTACCGTTTAAACATACAAGCGTACATGCATAGTCTTAATTTCCGCTATCATGTCATCACTTATCATATTATAATATATACATATTTAAATCATATAACACATTTAAACACATAAGGTTCATCCATTAACAACCCATTCTAGTGTATGTTGAAAAATGTGTATTTTAGCGATTCGGTAACGTTTTCGGGCGTCGGAAGCCACGTATGACTAACCAAACACCAAATAATCTTAATATAAGTTAAAATACTTATATTTATATAAAAAATATCAGTTTATTTACTGATCTAAAACAGTTTCTTAAAAACCTCGTAAAAAGGCGATTTTTACCGTTTTTACCGCATAGTTTTGCGTCAAACGTTATCCTAACCATCCGAACTCGAAACGACTTCATTTAACACAATACATGTTATATAGTGAATAAAATGATGGTTATAATCAGATTAGTGAAGTTTTTGTGTAAGGCACATAAATCATGCGATTTCATGTATTTTACAACACTTTTAAGCATATAGTACAACATGCAAAGCTAGTAAACTTTATACCAAAGTCCATGCTATTTCTCACTTCAAATAACATTATTTTTAGTGTTTATAACCTGATTAAAATCATCTTTATCAAATCACCTTTTAATCACCATTTTATGGCCATATGTTCACATGCATGCATATGTACAAGCATCTAATGCATGTACATCATATCATCATCATCTTGCATGAACTTAAATACTTCCAACATATATTTAATTCATGTTCAAACATTCAAGAACACCATCATGCACATGATCATCATTCAATCATTTATCATAAATGCAAGACATATATACACATTCTTACATTTCTAAATTTATTAACATCAAAGATTTACATGCATGCATATTTACATATATATACACGGCCACATATATATACATACATACATACATGCTCCCAAAAGTTCACTTAATGCATTCATCTTTTCAAATCACATAACTTTCATATGAAAACTTCTAAACATGCATTCATCAAATCGTCATGAACATCATCAATAAAAAACATTCAAAATCAAAACTCACTCTCATATGTATATACATACATACCTACGGCCCTACATACTTACACACACTTATCCATTTTCATTTTCATTGGAAAGCCATTTGCTATTGTTTTTAAGTTAGTGTTTATATCCAAGAATAAGAGAAACTTCCATGGCCATCATCATTACTATGAATCAAGAACAAGGTTTGAAAAACAATATGTTATACCTTCAAGATTTTTAGTGGGTTTTGATGAAAATGGTGGTATGGAGCTTGCACCTTCTTGTAAACACCTTTAAAAACTCCTTTAGATATTCAAATGGACTTGAAACAAGATTGCATGAATATGGATCTTCAAGATCCTCAAAAATTTTGAAATTGTTGTGTGTGTGTGTGTGTGTTTCGGCCGAGAATCAAGAGAGAGAGAGATAAGGATTTTGTTGGATGATGTATGGGTTAAATGGAGTGTGCATGTATTAGAAATGATTGTCTTAGCTTCCCAAGGTCCACACTTGTCAATTTAGAAGCAAAATCAAAAAGTTGGGCAGCCCCTAATGCCGCCACCTTGTCCTCCCTCTCACACAATCTCATATATATACACATATATAGGTTATTTACTGGTATTTAACTGGATACCAGGTGTTTTATCTAGCGTTTTAATCACGTTTTAACGTGTTTTAAATTATTTTCAACGCTCTATAAAAATAAACACACCAAAATATTATTAATCAATATTTTATTTGCCGGGAACAGTTACGTTGTCGGTAATTGGCAGTATGCGCGCTGTGTTAAAAATAAACTTGTCATTCTATAAAAAGGATTCTATTCAATTCGCAAAATAAGGATTTTAAGCGTTTTAATTTATTTTTATCATTCTATAAAAATAAACTCGTCAAATTATTACTATAATAATCATTTGTTGCCCTGACTGGCTGTGTTGACAGTATTTTGTCAGATACGCGCAGTACGCGCTTAAACTCGAAAAATAGAGTTTCTTAGCGTTTTAAATAATTTTTCCTCATGATTATGATTAAACATATTATTTAACTCATAACGGACTATTTTTGGGATTTTAACATTATCAGACGGTCACTGACGTTGGTTTCGCATTTTAACCGTTACGCGATAAGCTTTTATCTTATTATTGCCAACGTAATTTTTATCAAACTTTGGATTTTCCAACACATAAAAACCATATATAAACATCATAAATAATCAAATACGGCCTTTTATTCATTCATGACACGTTTTACATTTGTACGGGACAGCCTAAATAACCGGGTGTCACAGTCTCCCCCTGTTTAAGGAATTTCGTCCCCAAAATTCTTACACTACAGGTTTCGTTTTAGCACTAGGTTTAAAGAGATGCTGATATTTTCGTTGCATCTGGTCCTTTCGTTCCCATGTGAATTCGGGTCAACGCTTGGAATTCCAGCGAACCTTAACCAACTTAATCCGACTCCTTCTAAGTTTCTGAATCTTCTCATCCAGAACATCAACCGGTTCCTCGATAAATCTCAATTTATTGTCTACTTGAACCTTATGAGGGGGTATAATTAGTGTCTCATCCGACAAACAATTTCTCAGGTTGGAAACATGAAACACATCATGAACTCCATTCAAATCCTCTGGAAGCTTAAGCCTATACGCGACTGATCCAACTCCAGATGCGATTTTGAAAGGACCTATATACCGTGGGCTTAGCTTTCCCCCTTCCAAAATCTCACAATACCTTTCCAAGGTGACACTTTCAGCAGAACACGATCTCCGACTTGAAACTGCAACGGTTTCCTTCGGTAGTCTGCATAACTTTTATGTCGATCGGCGGCAGCTTTCAACCTTTCCTGATCTGGACAACCTTATCGGTGGTTTCCTGGATAAGCTCAGGTCCGGTTAGTTGCCTTTCGCCAACTTTAGCCCAGCACAAGGGCGATCGACATTTCCTTCCGTACAAAGCTTCAAACGGAGCGGCTTTGATACTAGCATGGTAACTATTGTTGTAAGAAAATTCTGCCAATGGCAAATGAGTATCCAAACTTCCACCAAAATCAATCACACACGCTCTCAACATATCCTCTAACGTCTGAATGTTTCTCTCACTTTGACCAACCGTTTGAGGATGATACGCAGTAGTCATGTCCAAATGAGAACCAGCGACTCCTAAAGAGATCGCAAAAATCTGGAGTCAAATCGTCCATCTCTATCGGAGATAATTGACACAAGCACTCCACGTCGGGCTACAATCTCGTTGAGGTACAACTGCGATATATATTTTGTCTTGTCTGTTTCCTTAACGGCTAGAAAATGAGCAGACTTTGTTAAGCGATCCACAATTACCCATATGGTGTCATGTCCACGTGATGTACGGGGTAATTTGGTAATAAAGTCCATAGCAAGATGCTCCCACTTCCATTTAGGAATCTCTGGTTGCTGCAGAAGCCTAGACGGCCTCTGATGTTCGCCTTAACCTTCGAGCATATCAGACATTTACTTACATACACCGCAATATCTCTCTTCATATTCGGCCACAAATATAACTCCTTGATATCCTGATACATCTTGGTAGAAGCTAGGTGAATCGAATATCTGGACTTATGATCCTCGTTCATAACTAGTTCACGTAGGTTATCTCTAAGCGGAACCTACTTCATCAGCTTTTGGTATCAGTTCACATTCCAAACCTCTCAAGCCTTCTCTACTCAGGTTCTCATATTTTAAAGCTTCTCGCTGTGCATTACGAATTCGATCGGTCAAATTCGTTTGTATGTTCAAACCCAAAGCACGAACGCGCAGATGCTTTTCCCGCTCTTTCCTACGAGCGCGTCAGCAACAACGTTTGCTTTTCCCGGGTGATAACGAATATCACACTCGTAATTATTGAGTAACTCTACCCAACGCCGTTGTCGCATGTTGAGTTCTTCTGATCAAAGATATGCTGGAGGCTCTTATGGTCTGTGTAAATCGTACACTTCGTGCTATACAGATAATGTCTCCAAATCTTTAAAGAGAACACACAACAACTCCCAACTCTAAATCATGAGTTGTGTAGTTCTTCTCATGCACTTTCAGTTGTCTGGATGCATAGGCTATCACTTTGTCCTTCTGCATAAGCACGCAACCAAGGCCCAAATGTGACGCATCATAGTATACAACAAAACCGTCATTTCCCTCTGGCAGGGATAAAATAGGTGCACTACACAATTTCTCCTTCAACATCCGAAAAGCTATCTCCTGCTTTTCCTTCCAATCAAATTTCTTATCCTTCTGGGTCAATAGCGTTAATGGCTGTGCTATTCTAGAAAAATTCTCAATGAATCTTCTATAATACCCAGCAAGTCCTAAGAATTGTCGCACCTCTGACGGAGTCTTCGGCGCTTCCCAATTCTTAATCGCCTTAATCTTCAACAGGTCCACATGTATACCTTTCTCATTTATGACATGACCGAGGAAATGCACCTCTCGAATCCAAAATTCACATTTAGAGAACTTGGCATACAACTTCTCTCTCTTTAGCAGCTCCGGAATCATCTTCAAATGTTGCTCATGATCTTCTTTGGTTCGCGAATAGATTAGTATATCGTCAATGAATACTATCACGAATTTGTCCAAATAGGGTTTGCATACCCTGTTCATGAGATCCATGAACACTGCAGGTGCGTTAGTTAAGCCAAAAGGCATGACTAAGAACTCATAATGGCCATAACATGTTCTAAAAGCAGTCTTCGGAACATCTTCCTCAATAATCTTCAACTGGTGATAACCTGAACGCAGGTCTATCTTTGAGTAGTTGCTTGATCCTTGAAGCTGGTCGAATAAATCATCGATTCTTGGTAACGGGTACCGATTCTTGATAGTCAGCTTGTTCAACTCTCTGTAATCAATACACATTCTGAAAGAACCATCTTTCTTCTTTACGAACAACACAGGTGCTCCCCAAGGCGAAAAGCTTGGTCGTATGAAACCTTTGTCCAATAGCTCTAGAAGCTGATTTGACAATTCTTTCATTTCTGACGGCGCTAATCTGTAAGGAGATTTTGCAATTGGTGCAGCACCAGGTACAAGATCAATCTTCAACTCGATTTGTCTCGTAGGTAATCCATGCAAGTCTTCAAGGAAAACTTCCGGATAATCGTGAACTACATGAATTTCTTCAATCTTCCCACTTTCAGCATTCGTATCCACTACGTTAACTAAGAACGCATGATAGCCCTTACGCAACATCTTGTGCGTCTTCATAATACTAACCACTTTTGATACTCGACCCGATCGGTCTCCACGAATAACTAAAGCTTCACCACCACCAGGACGAGGTATCCGCACTTGTTTCTCCGAACAAATGATCTCAGCTCCGTTCTTGGATAGCCAATCCATCCCAACGACTACATCAAAACTACCCAGCTCCACTAGTAATAGATCGATACTAAAACTATAATCACATAACCGAATTCTACAACCACGAATGACTTCGCTAGTCTCTATCAATTTTCCATTTGCTAATTCTATCGTGTACTTTTTACTTAGCTTACTTGTTTGAGAACACAGAGACGGTTCAAAGTTTTTCGAAACAAAACTCAAGTCAGCACCAGTATCAAATACTACGAACGCAGAATAGTCATTGATTAAGAATGTACCAGTAACCACTGGAGGATCATCATGTGCTTTCCCAGCATTCAGCTGAAAAGCTCTGCCCCAAGCACTCTGATTCTTCAACGATGGACAATTTCGCTTGATATGTCCTTGCTTTCCACATTCATAGCAGCCCTCAAGCTTGACTCCCTCCGACGTACTCTTAGCGTCGCGAGTAACATGGCCAGTTCGACCACATCTGGCACACTTTCCCTACTCATCACCATGAGTCTTCTTTGTTGAACCACTTCCGCCATCCCTGGCATTATCCTTCCTGGAATCACTAGCACTAGCCACATATGCATTCCCCGAATCACGTTTCTTCTCACGCTTCACATCGGAATCGTTCCTAGAGCTTTCAGATCTTCGCTTCCGCGAATCCCTAGATCTAGGCTTAGAACGCTCAGATCGGTCAGATTTCCCATATGCCTTGACCTTTCCTAACGACTTCCCAGTCTCCTCTTTCCTGTTAAGGTTACTTTTGCGAGCAGCATCATCCTCTAATGATTTCGCTAGAGTAGTAGCTTCCAGATAGGTAGTGGGCTTCGCAGACGTAACCATACTACGAATTTGTGGCGACAATCCCCATATATACCTTTCTACCTTAACGTACTCAGGAGTGACCATTCGTGGAACCAATCTAGCCAGATCATTGAACCGAGACGTATAAGCTCTGACGTTCAGGCCTTCCATGGTCAAATTCCAGAAGTCAGTCTCGATCTTCTGCATCTCACTACGCGGGCAGTATTCCTTTAGAAGCATTTCTTTTAGTTCAGTCCAGGTAAGACCGTAGGCCGCATCTTCGCCCAAAACTTGAACTTCAGTGTTCCACCAGGATAAAGCTTCATCTCGAAATGAACATGAAGCATACCTCACCCTTTGATCAGTAGCACAACCGCTGATGGCCATCACGGATTCCATTTTCTCGATCCATCTGGTGATTTCAAGAGGCCCTTCAGCACCGGTAAACGATCGTGGGTTACAGCCCTGAAATGTTTTATACGTACATCCATGCACTGTTCACAAGGTTAATGAAAAATCAAGATTACTCACTGATTATATCATAACACAGGAACTACTAAAACTTTTCCGATCATTATATTACCTTGCTGGTTTCCAATCTGCACACCACCATCACCATGCCCCAGAGCACCACGTCCACGTCCTTGCTCAAAATTCTGGTTAGCTTCACGCTGTTCCAAGGCAGTATTAACGTGTTGGGCTATGAGTTGTGCCAACTCTTCTGGGGTGGTAGGTAGTTCAGTACCCTGTCTCGCTTTTGGCGGCATCTTGTCGTTTCTATTATTGCAATAATAATATCAACATAAGACATTGTTTAAATATTTCAATCATTACATAATAGTGGACTAAATAATACATATGCATCCACATAATAATGAGAATAATTTAACCAAAAGAGAACCCATAACATTGATATTTATCACGGAAATTACAAAGCTTGTTCATAGTACAATGACTAACTAAAATGTAGTTTGGCATAATCAACCACCAATAACAAGTCTAGATGAAATTTCCTCCTAAATATCCAAAAATTTGGCATGCAAAACAATATAAGGGTTTATCAAAGAGACATACAAAACAAACAAACAACACAAATGACAAACAACCAACAATCACTTCTTCAATCCCGCGAACTCAAGAAGCCTCCTCACAAGCTCCTCCAAGTCAGCTATCCTCCAGTGCATTTGATCCATTGAACTGTCATCCAAGTCCTTTAGCTCATCAAACCAGTCCATTTGCCCCTCAAGATCCTTCACTTTTCCCCTAATCGCCTCCAGATCTCCGCGCATGGTCCCAACTGACGGTCGCAGTGAGAGCATCGGTCAACCCACACTCCTTTCTGCTTCTTCGAAGCAGATGCAGTCTCAGCTCTGGAAGTTGAAGCGATGTCTCTAGCTGGTCGTATCCTCTTCCTACGTCGAAAGTATACCAACAGGGGGTGCAGTAGGAGCGCGTGACTCGATCGATAGAAATGACGACTCGGTAACAATAGGTGGAGGGATCTCAGTAGTGGGCTCAGCAACGACAGCAGACGAGACGACCAATGGCTCTAATGGCTGAGCCGTAACAATGGTAGCGTCTACTGCTGGTGCAACACTATAAGATCCTCCGATCAACGGAACACCTCTACCCACATCATCGATAACTGGCACGGTACCTGACGATTGCCCAGTCTCGTAAATCAAGGGTGGAGCATCATCATCATCGTCTTCGATCCAACCATTGCTTGTAAAAGCATAACGAGGGTCAACCTGGCTTGCAAACGCAGCAGGGTTAACATGGAAGGACGATGCAAATCCTGCCGCATCAACAAACTGTGGAATCGTAGGGGGTACCTCTGGTAAAACGGATCTAGGTGAAGTCTCGAATTCTGCCTCGCTCTCAGAGTCAGTAATCTCGATAACCTCGTGCTCGTGCGACATCTGTGACATATATAACCGTACAAAGTAAGTGTGTGTTCAAATAAAAAATAACACATACGGCCCAATAAACAGATTAACACGTATGCATAATAACACGCAATGGTCCTCATAAATGATAAAAATCCCTGTTTATTTAAAATTTTTGCTTCGCGAATTTTGGACTTATATCTCAAAATTCTTTGGTTGAAGTCTAGAGTTTTCCCTGAAAACATCTAGTTCGCTAACAACCATTGGCTCTGATACCAACTTCTGTAACACCCCAAAGACGTCGCAGCGGAAATACAAATGTAATGGTGACGGAAGTTGGTGCCCATAAATATCTTAGTGGACGATGCATCGTTAATTTTGGACATATTACTTAATTAAAACTTTGTTTACAAATTTAAACATAAACCACAACCATAACATAGTTAAGTTTTCTTGATCCTTATGGATCTTAATACAGTCAGTCCCAAATAAGTTTTAAAAGTGTCCAAAGTTTATTATTAAACAAACATGCATCACAAGCACAAGATACGCCAAAGATTCCCGAAGCCATGCTCAAGTACCTAAAGAACACATTAAAAATCAAGTGTCAACACAAAGGAGTGTGTGCTCACATATTCAAATTTAAAACAAGGAAAATATTCTAATTATGTGTTTATTATCAAAACATCCAAATAATATTTTCGAAAGTTAATTTATTTTCTTATTAAAATCCATGAGTCAGCCGTCGCAAGCATTTCCCCAAAACCTCCCCACTAAGCATCTTCCCAAGTTTTACATATTAAATTTATTGCATCAAATGTTCAGGCTCATATGTTTGCAAGACAATATGAACTATATAATGACATTAAGGGTATAATCAACGCTAGACAATAACAGAATATAAATTCGTCGCTTGACATGACACGGAGCTACCGGTCGTGACAGGGTTGTCAACCCGATAGATCTATCAACAATTCCACGCAATCCATATTAATGATTAAATGGCTAAGTTTGCGCAAAGTGCCCGCAATGGGTCACCCAAGGTGCCAACCTTATGAACAATATATATATATCCTACTAAGATAATAAAATTTAATATAACACGTACGAATCCCCGACGTCCCCACCAAAACGTAAGCCTAATCCCGATACTTACTCTCTTGAGACCGGGCCAATTCGTTACAACTTCAGATTTAAACATTGTAAATCCACATGGTCGTTCTATCCCATAACGCCGTAAAATCCCCGTTTCATCCCCGAAACGCATATATCATTATTCCAAAATACGTTCCATCCCGAAACATATTTATATCCAAAACTATGTTTTTCTCCAAAAAATATATCATATAATTTCCAATCATATTTCCACGAAAATATATTTATAGTTTAATTAAAGGCATATTTTATACGAAAACGTATACTTATCCTTTTTAAGGCGTGTTCTTCCCCTAAAACATATACTAAAACAGTAAAAAGAGGGGGTTTAGTGACACTCACCTTTGGGTGCGTATTTAAAATAGCACGATCCCACAATTCGATTCTACATGTCCTAACATACGTAGGCACGATTTAATAATCAATATATATTACAAAATTCCTAAGTTTCTCCAATACTTAGAATTTTCACATAACTTTGAGATTTTCTCGAAAAGTTATTATTTTTTATTATGTTGGCATATTAATATATATATGAGTTCATATATATATATATATTAAGATTTTGCGACTTGAACGACTTTATTGGTGACCTTAATGTTTTATCCGATATATCCCGTTTATAAATACTATATATCTACGATTTGCGCGTCGTAATATATACACATAAATGTGCACATATTCACAATATCATAACATGCGAAATAAATCACTAAGTTAACTTATTTACTTTATCATTTTTAAAGCATGTATACATGAAATAAATCACTAAGTTAACCTATGTTCAATTTTCATGCTCGACAAATAAGTTACACATTTTAACGCGATTTCACTGATTCTACCATTTTAAACATACAAGCGTACATGCATAGTCTTAATTTCCACTATCATGTCGTCACTTATCATATTATCATATATACATATTTAAATCACATAACAAATTTAAACATATAAGGTTCATCCATTAACAACCCATTCTAGTGTATGTTGAAAAATGCCTATTTTAGCGATTCGGTAACATTTTCGGGCGTCGGAAGCCACGTATGACCAACCAAACACCAAATAATCTTAATATAAGTTAAAATACTTATATTTATATAAAAAAAATATCAGTTTATTTACTGATCTAAAACAGTTTCGTAAAAACCTCGTAAAAGGCGATTTTTACCGTTTTTACCGCATAGTTTTGCGTCAAACGTTACCCTAACCATCCGAACTCGAAATGATTTCATATTTTAACACAATACATGTTATATACTGAATAAAATGATGGTTATAATAAGATTAGTTCCATGCTATTTCTCACTTCAAATAACATTATTTTTAGTGTTTAGAACCTGATTAAAATCATCTTTATCAAATCACCTTTTAATCACCATTTCATGGCCATATGTTCACATGCATGCCTATGTACAAGCATCTAATGCATGTACATCATATCATCATCATATTGCATGAACTTAAATACTTCCAACATATATTTAATTCATGTTCAAACTTTCAAGAACACCATCATGCACATGATCATCATTCAATCATTTATCTTAAATGCAAGACATATATACATATTCTTACATATCTAAATTTATTAACATCAAAGATCTACATGCATGCATATATACATATATATACACGGCCACATATATATACATACATACATGCTCCCAAAAGTTCATTTTTAAAATACATTCATGTTTTCAAATCACATAACTTTCATATGAAAACTTCTAAACATGCATGCATCAAATCCTCATGAACATCATCAATCAAAAACATTCAAAATCAAAACTCACTGTCATATGTATATACATACATACCTACGGCCCTACATACATACACACACTTATCCATTTTCATTTTCATTGGAAACTCATTTGCTATTGTTTTTAAGTTAGTGTTTATGTCCAAGAACAAGAGAAACTTCCATGGCCATCATCATTACTATGAATCAAGAACATGATTTGAAAAACAATATGTTATACCTTCAAGATTCTTAGTGGGTTTTGATGAAAATGGTGGTATGGAGCTTGCACCTTCTTGTAAACACCTTTAAAAACTCTTTTAGATCTTCAAATGGACTTGAAACAAGATTGCATGAATACGGATCTTCAAAAATTTTGAAAGTGTTGTGTGTGTGGTGTATGTTTTGGCCGAAAATCAAGAGAGAGAGAGAGAGAGATGAGGATTTTGTTGGATGATGTATGGGTTAAATGGAGTGTGCATGTATTAGAATGATTGTCTTAGCTTCCCAAGGCCCACACTTGTCAATTTAGAAGCAAAATTAAAAAGGTGGGCAGCCCCTAATGCCGCCACCTTGTCCTCCCTCTCACACAGTCTCATATATATACACATGTATAGGTTATTTACTGGTATTTAACTGGATACCGTGTGTTTTATCTAGCGTTTTAATCACGTTTTAACGCATTTTAAATTAATTTTTAATGCTCTCTAAAAATAAACACACCGAAATATTACTAATCAATATTTTGTTTGCCGGGAACAGTTACGTTGTCGGTAATTGGCAGTATACGCGCTGTGTTGCGCAATACGCGCTTAAATTCGCGATATAAGGATTTTAAGCGTTTTAATTTATTTTTATCATTCTATAAAAATAAACTTGTCAAATTATTACTAAAATAATTATTGGTTGCCCTGAACTGGCTGTGTTGATAGTATTTGTCAGATACGCACTGTATCGCGCAGTACGCGCTTAAACTCGAAAAATAGAGTTTCTTAGCATTTTAAAAAAATTTTCCTCACGATTATGATTAAATATATTATTTAACTCATAACGGACTATTTTTGGGATTTTAACATTATCCGGCGGTCACCGACGTTGGTTTTGCATTTTAACCGTTACGCGATAAGCGTTTATCTTAATATTGCCAACGTAATTTTTATCAAACTTTGGATTTTCCAACACATCAAATACCATATATAAACATCATAAATAATCAAATACAACCTTTTATTCATTCATAACACGTGTTACATTTGTACGGGACAGCCTAAATAGCCGGGTGTCACAGAACAAGTGATGATGATTACTGTTTAACCGTCTGTTTCGTATATTGATAAACTTCGTAACGATTACAGACTCAAGCAGGGCTTCGCCTATGATCACCAAAAACAGCATGCTAGACAAACATCCTAAGTCACCTATTTATAGGCAAGACTTGACAGCACTAGGGACTAGGACACTGGATTTTCGCACGAAATTTTCGTGCGAAAATATTAATAGTCATACAAAACTTTAAAAAACAAACTTCTGACGCTGCGAAACCCTATCTATACAATAGACTCGTTCTAGACGTAGGCAATAGACATATGTGCACCAACAATAAAGTTGCGGGACAACACCGCTTGCTGGCCACTTGGCTACCGCCAAAGAAGCTTAGAGCTCTTTGCAAAGACAAAAGTAAGGATTTTGTTTATTATCCGAGTTCTAGGTTGTGGTATTCATAAAGAAGAAAAAATGTTAATTTATGAGTACATGCCTAACAAGAGTTTAGATTTCTTTCTCTTTGGTAAGACTATATCAATCTACATGTCAATGATGGTTTCAGTTATGTTAGCAGTTTTTTGCTAATACCATTGAATAGATGAAACCGAGAAGCCACTGCTAGACTGGCCAACACGATGGAACATCATTGAAGTGGTTATTTTATTTCAAAGTTATTTAGTCTAATAATTTCATTTTGTTACTTTATTTAAATTCTTTTTAGCGAATCACTCAGCCGACTGGTTTCCTAAAGTACTCGACTAGATAAGAGTGATTATTCTTTGGACCTACTTTGCTTCTTTATATTTATGGCTGCCAAAAACTTGATGTGTGTGTGTATATAAATAAAGGAAATCAGGTATTTATGATAATTGTGAAGACATGCCTTAGCATATAGGTGAGCACTCACTCTGAGAATTTCCAGGGAAAGTTTGACGGGTCCTTATTTGGATTTGTACGAACACTCTTTCCTTCGACAGAAAACTCAGTGTACATGCGCTCACCCTTCTAGATTGCACATGTTCTATCATTTGGGCCTTTTATCCAATATATAATAAGTTCTTTTTAGTAAAGTCATCAATTACTTTTCTTTAGTGGTACCTTCCATTTTCTTTCTTCCGCGATTGCTTTTCATATCTATCCGTAGATGTGATATGATGATGATGTGTCTTTTGCTTCATTGGATTGGGATTCTTCAAGTGATCTACCCGTTTGCTCGATAAGTTTTATGATAGTTTAGACAAGGATAGAAACAAAAGGCTAAGGTTCTAATGGGTTTTTCTAAGGGTATGTTTTATTTTAGAGAGAAATTCTAGTTGGCTTAATCATTTTTGTACAATTACTAGTTTGTAGTCTCAAAATGTATAAGTCATATAAGTTCTAACTATGAAATAATATGGGTTAACATAACACTCAATTCCAAACGAATGAGCATGTGTATAAATATGTAGAGTGATATGTTCGATTAGGCTCAAAGTACTCATGTGTAATTGGATGAGATAGGTAATGTATCCATTTATGCATAATGTTAGTTTTTTTTCTATTTGTCATTCTAATTTTCCACTGCTATTTATTTTTATGTAAACTCACAGATTATCTTTGAAAAAATTTGTTTGATTTACTAAATTGGTGATTTATACGGTGCTTTAAGAAAGGATTAAGCAAGTAACTAAATTGTTTATGACGTGCCTCTGCCCAACACTTAAAATTGTATATTGTCCTCAATGTACTTTATCAAGTTACCCCACACTTAAATATTTAATTATTCAAGAAACATATATAAGAGATGAAAGAAACTAATACCTCATTGTTTGTCTTAAATCACCATGTGTGTGGACGGTACCCACAACTACCTAGCATATTATCCTTTGGTGTGAAAGATGCTCCATTATAATGACCTGGGCTTATTGATGCAAACATACTAATAGCTAAAATTAAACTACTAACTAAGATAAATAATAAACGAATAAATAATCAGGCACATTTAAGTGCCAAAAATTGAGACATACTTTTGTCCCAGTCTAGGTCTTTGGGGGCACCTATAATGTACACACCATCAAAGTGTCAAAGTATCACAGTTTATCATAACTTCTCAAACAACCATATTGAACCATTCAATGTATTAGATGTCATTAATGTAACACCCTGACCGCGTAAAACAACAAACTGCGGCGGAAACGTCGGGGAATCACGTTAACAGATCGTTACAACAACACATGGTAATTGAAGTTTCGTTTTATTTAATATTAAAATTAATTATATTGTTACATCGTCTTGGAACTTTTTAAACGAACTAAACAAACAAACAAACATTGAAATTGTCTTTCTTGTTTTTAAGGCACTAAAGTCCATGTCCATTCCTACATGAGCATGCGTCAGTATCATCAAGCACTGTTCCCTGAAACATATGTGAAAACGAGTCAGCATGAAAGCCGGCGAGTACATAGGTTTTGTGAGTGTGTCAAGTCCATGGCTTAGTATATATTACAATATATAATTCGACTACTAGAGTCGTAAGTAAAAACCTTGTTTTAAAAATGTTTGATAATGCCATAAATAATCGATTAAAACATGAGGTTAAAAGTTTGTAAAATCTAGTAGTCATGAACCCTGACTCGAAATCATTTATTTTGTAAATAAGGGTTGCAAATTGTCTTGAAATAACTTATATGGTTTCTATCTTTAATTGAAAATCATTGTGTGTCATTGTCTAAAAACATTTGTCCAAGTGATGCAAATAACGCCACTTATTTAATATGATAAAAGCACTTATATATAGAAGTACTGGCGTCGTATCCACCATGCTTTTATCACATTACACCCGCACGTTATCTAAATCACTTATCATAACCAATCGTCCATTGTTCACTGTTCTTGTTATAAACCAATCGTTCATCCTTCCTTGTTAAAAACCAATCGTTCATCGTTCCTTGTTATAAACCAATCGTTCATCGTTCCTTGTTACAAACCAATCGTTCATCATTCCTTTTTATAAACCAATCGTTCATCGTTCCTTGTTTTAGTTGTGAAAACTTTTGGTCGTTTCTTGAATACATTCAAACCTTTGTTGACTTGTTCGAGACCACCCAAGGGTCCCTTAATCGTATAACAAACCACCAAATGGTTTGTTACAAATACAGTTTTAGTCGCTTCCCAAACTTCCCCACAAACCCCGTGAATTTTGGTAACGGGATTGTCAGTCCTAGGCACCGTAACTTACTACTGGTCGGCTTGGCCATTGTTAATGAATGTCATTCTTGTTATGGATACAACGCACCAACAAGTTCATTCACATTATTGAAATTTCGTGTTTAATATAAACCACAGTATTTTGGTTTTGAAAACTTCAAAACATTTAGCACATATAAATCACCCCAAAATAATTGCAAAACATGAAATTGGGGAACTGTGTACTCCATTGGGATTGCAAAGAAATCTTGAATCAAAAGAAAACCAAAGCTCAAAGATCCGAGAAATCAAGCGTGTCCTAAAAACGGATAACTATGTAAATATCGGGACTTGAAATCGGAGGATTTGGATAGAATGAGACCTTATATACCAAATGAGTATTGGAACTCATATGAAATGGTTTAATAAAGTTAACATTCTGAGTTGGAAAGGTTCCTTTGTGCTTTTGACCCGTTATGACCCGTTAAGGTAGCTTAAGCCACTTTAATGTGTCATTTGCGTAACTATGCAATCGGATGGTTAATTATGTGTTATGATAAGTCTTTAATGCTTAGACATGTTTGAAATGTTATTTGATCAGATTACATATCAAAATATATGTTACATATGCTTATAGTTGATTTATTTGCAAAAAGGGGCATTTTAGTCATTATTGAAGATCATAACAACTAATTATCATAACACTAACCAAATGATATGACCATAAGGTATAACCTCAGAGGGTTATTCCCTATTGAACTACGGTCACAAATATGTATTTGGTTGGGTTCAAAGATCAACCAAATGGGTCGGATTCGAAAGTCAAAGCAGTGGTCAAAACCGCTCGGCTTACGACTCTAAACAAGCACTAAAACAAAAGTGACGAGTTAGACATTTTAAACATGTCTAACTAAGTTTATAAAATTGATTTGGTATCAATACAAAGTGTTTTGATACTCGAAAAAAGTTCCGTCCAATAATGCACATTTATCGCATTATTGACCAAAACTTTGACTCGTCACAAAGACTAGTAAACGTGGAAATCAGTAGGCATGATCACTAAGGACTATAACCATCATGAATATGACCACATTAACAAGTTCAATTGGATTTCGTTTTGACCAAATTTATGATCAAAACTGAAAGTCAAACTGTTTGATTTTAACTCTAATATGTTAAAAGAATTGAATCAAAACATGATTAGGATACTTACAACCCAAAGTAGCCAAGGAATCTCAAGAGAAATCTTAACAAAAGTGGTTGCAACCTCAGATTATGGCAGAAGGGAACAAGAATGGTTGTTACAAAATTTCATAAATGGGGAATGAACTTGGTAGTTATAGATAATTTGGAGCCATATGATCAAGACAAGTGTCCATGAGTCACACTGAATTGGATTAGTGTCCTAACACTTGTTAGATGTAGGGAGAAGGGTGGCAAGTTCGTTTGCTAGTCAATAAGGGAATTAACTAGCAGCTTCCAAGTTTTTGATGAGCTGGGGGACCCTAACGGACCATATGGGCTTTGGTCTTACGGTCTGCAAGACCCTTAGCTGGCAGGAACTTTGGGAAGTTGGCAGAACAGACCCCTGCACCCATTTTATCGCGTTTTGGCACTTTTAACACCCGTTAACCTTATTTTTAAGCTTTATAAGGACAATAAAGTATAGGGAACTTGAAATGTGCTTAAAAATATCTCAGAGGTCGGTTCGTTTGGTCGTACGGTTCCAGTTTTCGGTTAATTACGACGAAAATCGTAACGAACGCGCAAATGACCGTAAATGCGTAACGAATGATATTTTTGCATTCCAATCATCAAAATATAATATTTTAATGATTAAAAAAATTTTTGGATTTCCATACATGTTCCGGATATCGAAATACGTGAAAAGGCATGGTTTCAAAAAATTTACAAAATAGCCCCTGAAGTTACAAAAGTGTGTTTTTGCCATACCTAACCCTCCAAAACTTGTTTCTAAGTTATGTAAAGGTTATTTAGGGTATGTTAAGCTTGTTTCATTGTTCCGGAGTGTACGTCATGTTACACTGGTTTCGTTTGCGTATCGGTTTATGGTTTTGCTTACAGAAGCGATTTGAGAGTTCGAAATCGTGCAAAAGCCGAATGTGTGCAAATATCATAATAAATAAACATAATTCACAAATAAAACATAAAATTTCATTGATTGATTACTTGTTCGTCATTGTTACATGATTGGATCGTCACAGATATCACAGTCTCCCCTACTTTAAGAAATATCGTCCTGAAATTTAATTAGAGGGAACTCGTGAGAACAAGTGTGGGTACTTTGCTTTCATTTGATCCTCTCGTTCCCAAGTAAATGTTGTGCCACGTTTGGATTCCTAGCGAACTTAGACTATCGGAATTCATCTCCGCTTGAGTTTCTTGACTTCACGGTCCATTATCTCCACCGGTTTCTCGACAAAATGCATAGTGTCATCAACGTGAATCTCGTCGAGAGGGATGTGGAGGTTTGTATCGGCTAAACACTTCTTTAGGTTGGACACGTGGAATGTTGGGTGAATATTCCCAAGTTTAGGAGGTAGCTCTAGTCGGTAGGCCACCTTTCCAATTCTTTCAACGATCTTAAATGGTCCAAAGTATCGTGGTGCAAGTTTTCCGTTCTTTTCAAATCTAACCACTCCTTTCCAAGGGTATACCTTGAGTAGGACGTAGTAACCAACTTGAAATTTCAAGGGCTTACATCGCTTGTCTGCATAACTCTTTTGACGCCTTCTAGCTGTCAGAAGGATATCGCGTATGTTCTTGACTTTTTCGGTTGTGTCGTGAATGAGTTCAGGTCCAGTGAGCTGTGACTCACCGATCTCATTCCAGCAGACAGGTGAACGACATTTGACCGTACAAAGCTTCGAAAGGCGCCATGTTGATGCTGGCGTGATAACTATTGTTGCAGGAAAATTCGATCAATGGTTGATGCGAATCCCAACTACCACCAAAATCAATCACGCAAGCTCTAAGCATATCCTCCAATGTTTGAATCGTCCTCTCAGATTGTCCATCCGTTTGAGGATGATAAGTAGTACTCAAATTAAGTTTGGTTCCCATTGCAGATTGCAAGGTTTTCCAAAAGCGAGATGAGAACGGAGCATCTCGGTCAGATATGATATTCAAAGGAACACCATGACGAGACACAATCTCATCAACATAGATCTTGGCAAGTTTCTCAGCAGAGTAATCTTCACGAATCACTATAAAGTGTGCTGACTTCGTTAGACGATCAATGATTACCCAAATTGCATCATGACCTCTAGACGTGGGCGGTAGGTTGGTAATGAGATCCATCGCAATGTTCTCCCATTTCCAAACTGGTATTTCTAGTTGTTCCAATAAACCAGATGGATGTTGATGCTCGGCCTTGACTTTTAGACAAGTAAAGCATTTAGATACATACAAGGCAATGTCATTTTTTATACTCGGCCACCAATACGTGGTACGAAGATCCTTGTACATTTTTGTAGCACCAGTATGAATCAAATATCGAGACTTATGAGTTTCGTCCATCAATAAAGTACGAAGATTTTGTTGATTCGGAACCCACAAACGGTTCATGTAATAGAGTTATTCATCGTCTTTCGTTTTGAGTTGAAGTTTGAGTTGATAAGGTAGTTTGTTTTTCAACAAACCTTGGGTTACACAAGTGCATTGGGCTTCAAGATTACGTGTTTGGATATCGGATTGAATTCGAACACAATGAAGCTTGACACGTTCTTTACGACTAAGCGCGTCAGCCACAACATTAGCCTTACCGGGATGGTAGCGAATTTCACAGCCGTAATAATTTAGGAGTTCGACCCAGCGTTGTTGCCTCATGTTTAACTCCTTCTGATTGAATATGTGTTGGAGACTTTTGTGGTCCGTTAAAACCACACACTTCGTGCCATAAAGATAATGTCTCCAGATCTTGACAGCAAATACAATAGCACCTAACTCAAGATCTTGAGTTGTGTAATTCTTCTTGTGGACTTTCAGTTGTCTTGACGCGTAGGCTATGACTTTATCTCGTTACATGAGAACGGAACCAAGGCCTAAATTCAACGCGTCACAATAAACCACAAAATCATCATTGCCATCGGGTAAAGACAAAATAGGAGCATCACAGAGTTTCTGTTTCAAGGTAAGAGTAGGGTCCTAGGAATAGGTCCTACTGGTATAGCAATATCCGGAGTCCGACTATGCTCCGAGGAGCTAGTCAGGTGATGAGGTGGGGAACGGTAGGCGCTCGAAGCCTCTCCCTCGCGCCTAGTACAAGGTCTGGGTGGGTAAGGTCCGCAACAGTAGCCAGAGAGATCTGGCTCGTTGCTCGATGTCAAAAGGGGTGTCAGCGGATCCTCCTCAGGATCAGTCTCCATATGCGAAGTAGTCTAGTGACCCGAACGATGCGACATGCTACATGAAAAAAGAAACCCACACACAACACTGATTTGACTGGCCGAAATACTGAACTCAACATTCCACAAATATACACATAAGCACGTATTGCATGCAATTTTGATTTTTAAAATTTATAAAAAATTATTTGTGGTTGGTGACGTTAATAGACGGATTTCCGTCCTATCTCAATGACTTTCCCAGAACCCCAAGTATGAGCAAATAAATTATGGTGTTCCGTACCACAATAATTTATTTTCCCCACCAGGGCTTCCTGTTAATAGCCATACTAACACTTTCTAGAGGTTCTCAACGTGTGGAGACTAACTTAGGATTATAGTCTAGGTTCTTTAGAGATACCAAGTTCGCTATGACCGAAGGCTCTGATACCATCTTCTGTCACACCCCGACTCGCAACGAAAGACAATTGCAGGGTGCGGCAGACACATGGTAGTTCCCGATAATTTAAAAACATGATATTACATAAAAAGGGAACCTCGGTTACAACATACTATTAGTATCATATTACAAACCATAAGTTCAAGTACGGTACTACGAGCTAAGCCATCCACGCGCACATTCCTTACTCTTGCTTCGCTTTACCTGAAATGCATGTTAGTTTTACAAAGGTCAGCTAAACGATGCGTGAGTTCCACTAGTTTATTGTTGTGTAACAATATGTGTTAACAAGTTTAATTGCACTGGTCCTAGTCACAATGACGGTCACAGTCATAGTCGCAGATGGAATTACACGATTATACGAGTGAAACCTTAACTGTTTCTCCCCCGGCCGTGTCATCCCAGACACTCCCGGCCACCGGACCGTGTCACCAAGACACTCCCGGCCGATCAACTGCGTCACGTGCAGTTCAACGCCCCATAATAGTTATGCCTAACAACACAACCAAATTAGGACGAGTGTAGTAGCCTAGTGCCGACATATTGTCAGTCGTGGCACTGGGTTGGTCAAACTGACAGTACTATCCACTGTTCATAGGCTTACGTTAATCACTTGTCTTGCAGTGGGGAGGTGGTTCGTGTGTTAGATAATTCACATCATATATTGGTGCAATTAACATAGTTTCATTACATGCCAATCATCTCAGAAATAGTATCACAGTTTAGAAATGAGGGAGTAAGATTCACTCCCACGTTGATGTAATCAACATAGTTTATAACATGCAATTCCCCATAAAATAGTAAAATCATTCAAAAGTGGGGAAGTGAAACTCACAGTGCACGTAGTAGTCTCAACACACAACTATGATCAAGCAACTGGATCAACTTTAATACACCCATGCAAGTATGGACTCAAGTCAGTATCTAAGTTGGTAATGGTTATAACTTGGATCTGGTCAGGAGTTTTTACTCTGGATAGAGTCTATCGGACACTGGATGGTGATGGACTCAAGGTAGTATTAGTTTTCAGTTTGGCTTCCGGGCATCGTTTTGCGTGCCATCCAAAGTCAGTAGTTTAACGTGTTCGGATAATGGTATGGGAAAACCAATAATGCCAACACGTGGTTATTTAAGAATGATTAACTTTTCATCAAGGGAGTTTGAGTGTTTGGGGCGTCTAGGTTGCCCAAATTTGAGTTTCTATTTTCACCGTCGGGAATTCTCCCGAACTGTCTTAAGAAACTGTGCCCAGTTTGCCTGGGAATCTCCCGGTGTTCTAGTTTTAGTATTTGTCGGGTTGGGTCAGTTCCCGGTTCCGGCAGGTTCGTTATACGGTAATCTGCCAAAATTGATTTAAAATTATCTATTTTTAATTCCATAAATTCCCGTTTAATCTATAATTTGAATAAAAATCGGTAAAATTTTATATAACTTAGTAAAAAGCTGTAGATTTTGGGAAAAATTTTTGGGAATTTATAGTTGTTTATAAAACCATATTTAACCACGTAATTATCATTAAATACCATCAGTGGTCCATAAATTCCAAAAAAAATTCCAGAACACCTATTACATGTCCAAGAACATCTCACAAAATTTTGAGATTTTTCCGATTTCGTTTCGGTGCATTCTCGGCTACCGAAAACTCGCAAAAAACATGGATTTTTAACCCAAATCAAAACTCAACCAATGGACTCCGAATTTTCACAGAACATTCCCCATATGTTCCTAAGTGCCTCTGTAAAATTTGGTGATTTATTGAATTCTTCTGACAATTTTTCCGAAATTATTTCGGTAAACAGTCAAAAATTCACCAAAACTTGTAGAAATCCCCAAAAATTCTAAACTTTTACGTGGACCTTCCTGCCAATACCCTACATCACCATACCAAATTTCAGCTCAATCCAAGCGTCTCGGACCAAGTTATAGCTAAAACACGATTTTGCCTATGCTAGTTTCGGTTTTCGGATGATATACCTAGCGAAAGCTTCGATTCCAAGCGCTTCTTGTGAGTCCAGTAGTGGGTGGATGCTATATTCAGTACCTACACATAAAGTACAACCCAAATATGATAGAACTTAGATCAATCAAGCTTTATTTCATTGTTTTCGGTTAATCGAATAGTTAAGCGATTTTTGTCGAATAGGGATTGATTAGGGTATCAAAACCCAAAGATTTTGATCATGGCTGCCATATAACACCAGAGAAATACCAAGTTGTTCCTATTCAGCCCATAAACATGTTTAAACCTCCAAAAATCTTGGATTAAAATGAGTTTTTCGGCTAGAAATCGCGTTTAATCAAGAAAACATGATCAAAACCATAAAACCCAAGGTTTATACCTTTGATTTGAAGTTGCTAAGATGATAATCAGCTGGATGTTCTTGTGTTTATGGCAGATTTTGAGAGAAAAGTTGGATTTTTTCTTTGAATTAAATGAAAATAAAATGAAAAAATAAAATTAAAAAATATATATGGGGGTGGCGGTTTGGGTGTGGGTCCCAAGGGGACACCTCGTGCTTCGTTATACGTGTTAAAAGATGATGTTTATATTCCATTTGCGTTTAGGTTCGTTTTCGGGTCCCGGGCGCGTTCTCGATTTGCGAAACGGGCTCCATTTTTTGCGTTTTTAGTGTCAAAATACTCGGTTTTAAAAATTGGGCATAACCGTCTCGAAACCCGAGCATGGTTACATTTTAGTCATAAAAGTCTCGTATGACGTTAGTTTAAGTGTTTTTAAGCTTGATCGATCGTTGCTTGCACATTTGGTTGCCTTATGCAATGCCCGGAACGAAGGCGTTTCCCTAACCGGGAGCTGCTTCGTTTTGCGTGCCCGGGCTTTGATTATTTCCACACCTTATGTCACAATCTATGGCACAAAACTAAGTTGTTTCTGGAACTCAGAATCTTAAATGATGCTACCGATAACCTAATAATCAACGTCAAAGTTTTAATGCGCTGTTAAATGTCAAGTCTCCGTTTAACATGTTGCTCAAGGCTAAGGACACCAACCTCGCATCGTTGGTCCTTAATAGTGTCATGTTAACCGTGACGTGCTCTCGGATTCCTTCAAGACGTAATAAGGATTGCTCAGCATAGCTCACAAGTCATACAAGGTTTACGCGCAATTAATGTTTTAATCATGACTTAAGGTTTAGGACCAATTAAGTGGTACCTGGTTTTGTTGTGGGTATCCCAGTACATGTTCCGGATAGCGAAATACGCGAAAATGCATAGTTTCGCAAAATTTGTAAAATAGCCCCTAAAGTTACAAAAGTGTGTTTTTGCCATACCTAACCCTTCAAAACTTATTTCTAAGTTATGTAAAGGTTATTTAGGGTATGTTAAACTTTTTTCATTGTTCCGGAGTGTACATCGTGCTAAACTAGTTTCGTTTGCGTATCGGTTTACGGTTTCGCTTATAGAAGCGATTTAAGAGTTCGAAATCGTGCAAAAGTTGAATGTGTGCAAATATCATAATAAATAAACAAAATTCACAAATAAAACATAAAATTTCATTGATTGATAAACTTGTTCGTCATTGTTACATGATCGGATCATCACAGATATCACAACTAAATCATCCAGAATGGCGTGGACTAGGAGTTGGGCGAGATCCACTACATGAATGACTCCTCAAATCTCATTGTTGGGTCCTGGTGTGATCTGTGATTTGATGTAACTTGGCCATAATGACCTGATGTCCCATGTGCCGCGGTCTTTGTAGTGTCTTGATGTGGAGAGGTTTCGGTCGGCATGAATGCCTTCCATAAGGATCAACCTCTTATCTTCCAAGCAATGAGGCATAGGAAGAATAAAAAACATGGCGTACTTGGGTACCAATTCACTGAGATCCATAGATCGCCGCCACATTCAAAGGAGCTATGGCCCTCAAAGGGTCCCATATAGCTCTTGGAGTAGGCTCTTGGATGGATTCTAGGCACTCCAAGGCTTAGAAAAAAAACCGTTATAAGGCATAACAAGTCATGCTTCAAATGATTGGAGAAGACCTCTATTTATAGCAGTCAGGTGCACATGATCGTGCCTTGTCCTTTTGTCCCGACAAAGCCCACAGATGGTGCACTTCTTGTCTACTAGTTTGTCTTGTCTGTTTTTTTTTCCTGGGAGGTACGGTGGTGCTCTTTTATGCACAAGTGTGCTTGTACTTGTTTTGCTTGCCCACCAAGTTTGTTTGATTCTTGCTATTTTTCATATGGCGAGGTTGAGGTGGTGGCATGGTCATGCACCATAGTGGTGTGCCTGAGCATTTGTTGCATTTTTCATCCATTTTTATCATTTTTCCTTCTTTTTCAGTTTTGAACCTTCAAATCCAAAAAAAAAACGATTTAGGTAGTGTTTTCTCATAGTAAAGCCGATTTAGGTAGGGTAAATATATATATAAAATAATATATAAGTGATGGCATATCATTTGTTTCTCTTGATTTGTTTGTTTATGTTAAGTTTTTTATAATCTTTTTTTTACTCTACTAAATTTTGCCACCGTATATGAAACATTTTTCTAAGGTTTCATTTTTTCATTTCTGATAGTAATTTTTCCATAGTATGTTGTTGCTAAAATCATTCTTCATCCTCCTAATCCAATTATGTTACTTTTCAACCATACACGGGACTAACATTATGTTTGTTTGACTCACTTCTATTTTGAAGAGTAAACTTTTGTTTTGCTCCAAGTGGTTTGGTCGTTTTAATGGTTTTGCCCCAATCATTTAAATAGCTATTAGTTTACTATGTTTTTCAGTTTTGCTCCCCGCCTCTAACTCCATCCAAAAGGTTTGTTAAATAGAAGGGTATTTTGGTAACTTCACATATAAAAATAAGGATATTTTAGTAAACTTATCAAGAGGATATGCTTAGAGCCAGTGTGATCGACTTTGGTGGTAGCTGGGATTCGCATCTACCATTGATCGAATTCTCCTACAACAACAGTTATCACTCTAGCATCAACATGGCACCTTTCAAAGCTCTATATGGTTGAAAATGTCGTTCACCTGTCTGCTGGAATGAAGTTGGTGAAGCTCAGCTCACCGAACCTGAACTCATTCTAGAAACCCAAACAAAGTCAACAAAATTCGCGATAACCTTCTGACAGCTAGAAGCCGTCAAAAGAGTTATGCGGATAAACGACACAAGCCCTTGGATTTCCAAGTCGGTGATCACGTCCTTCTCTAGGTATCCCCTTGGAAAGGTGTGGTTTGATTTGGAAAGAAATGAAAACTTGCACCTCGATATGTGGGACCATTTAAGATCGGTGAGAGGATCGGAAAGGTAGCCTACAGACTTGACCAGCCTCCTGAACTTGGAAATGCTAATCCAACTTTCCACGTGTCCAATTTGAAAAAGTGTATGACTGATGAAAACCTCCACATCACACTTGATGTTCATCCAACTTTCCACGTGTCCAACATTCCATGATGCACTTTGTCGAGAAACCTGTGGAAATATTGGACTGTGAAGTAAAAAAGCTCACACGCAAACGCATACCGATTGTTAAACTTCGCCGGGAGTCCAAACGTGGCCCAGAATTTACTTGGCAACGAGAGGACCAAATGAAAGCGAAATAACCACATCTGTTTCAGAAGTTTCCTCTAATTAAATTTCGAGACGAAATTTCCTAAAGTAGTGGAGACTGTGACATTTGTGCCTTTCCAACCATTATACAATCCCGAACAATTTCGAATCCAAAAAATCTTGTGTTTCATTTCCAAGATTGTATAATTACATGTGACATTTGCACATTTTTAATCCTTGTTCAATTTCGATCTTTCAAACCTTTTCTAGAAGTGAAATCGTAAACCGTCACGCAAAGGTAATCAGTTTAACGCGACGTACACTCCGGAATAAGGACATAAGCTAAAATACCCTAAATACCCTTTACATAACTTAGAAATAAGTTTTGAGGGGTTCGGTATGGTAAAAACATGCTTATTCAAGCTCAGGGATTATTGGACTGTGAAGTCAAAAAGCTCACACGCAAACGAATACCGATTGTTAAACTTCGCCGGGAGTCCAAACGTGGCCCAGAATTTACTTGGCAACGAGAGGACCAAATGAAAGCGAAATAACCACATCTGTTTCACAAGTTTCCTCTAATTAAATTTCGGGACGAAATTTCCTAAAGCGGGGAGACTGTGACATTTGTGCCTTTTCAACCATTGTATCCCGAACAATTTCGAATCCAATGAAATCTTGTGTTTCATTTCCAAGATTGTATAATTACATGTGACATTTGCACATTCTTAATCCTTGTTCAATTTCAATCTTTCAAACCTTTTCTTGAAGTGAAATCGTAAACCATTACGCAAACGTAATCAGTTTAACGCGATGTACACTCCAGAACAAGGACATAAGCTAAAATACCCTTCACATAACTTAGAAATAAGTTTTAAGGGGTTTGATATGGCAAAAACATGCTTATTCAAGCTTAGGGACTATTTTCGACAAAGTGCGAAAGGCTGCCGATTCTCGTATTCAAGATACGAACCACATAACTTGATGAGAATGCAAAAAAGTCAATTGTTGTGCAATTTCTATCATTTTCATGTTCGTTGTAGCATTCGCCGTAATTAAGCAAAAAACGCAACCGTACGACCGAACAGACCGACATCCATGACATTTCTGGGAAAAATCCAAGTTACATATGCCTTAACACCTTTATGGAGCCTAAAAATTGGGTTAAAAGGGGTTAAGAGTGTCAAAAAGTAATGAAACTAGTCCAGGGTCCAAATCTGCCAAAACCCAAAGTTTGGGGCCTGTGGTATGGCGCGAGAGATATTGCCCAAGTCCCTCGCGGGGCGTGAGAGGCACCCTATAATAGAAAAATGTGGTAGACAGCTGTATAACTAGCCTTGGAGCCCAAGATCCGTGTTCTCCAAGCTCTAGCATGATCTTGAGACGTTTATGGACATGTGGAGAGATCCCAAATTGATACATGACACTTGTAATCATCAAATTCATCCACTACAACTATAAATAGGTGATCATTATTCATTCACAACTTGCTCAATTCTTTCTTCTTCACCTATCTTCTCTAATTGGAGTTTGCTTCCATTTAGAGGTCTCCTACTGAGTATTCTTGCCTTCCTAGAACACAAGTAAGTGTTCTTTCCTAGTATTGTTCATTATTTTAGCATCTTTTGAGTTAAAAGTCAAACAGTTGACCTTCGGTTCTGACCATATTTGGTCAAGCCAAAGTTCAATTTAACTTTGCAACGTGATCGTAATCACAAAGGTTATAATCCCTTGCTATTGCACCTTCTGATTACCACATTTACTAGTCCAAGTGACGAGTAAAAGTTTCGGTCAAAAATGCACATTATGTGCGTTTTACGACAGAACTATTTTCAGGTATCAAAACACTAAGTTTTAATGCCAAATCCGTTTTGCAATTTAGTTTGACATGTTTTGACATGCCTAACTCGTCACTTTTAGTTTAGTGCTTTATTAGGGTCGTAGGTCGAGCGGTCTTGTCCACCGCTTTGACTTTCGAATCCGACCCGTTTGGTCGATCTTAGGATCCGACCAAACACATATATGTGACCATAGTTGCATAGGAAATAACCTACTAAGGTTATACCCTATGGTCACGTCGTTTGGTTAGTGTTATGATAAGTTGTTCTTATGTTAAAAATGACCAAAATGCCCTTTTTGCGCATAAATTCATTTTAGGCATATATAATCAAATTTTTGACATATAAACTGATGTTATAATATTTTCAAATATGTTCGGGTATTTAAGACTTATCATAAGATATGTTTAACCATCCGATCACGCGTTTACGGAAATGACACGTTAAAGTATTGGAACCTACCTTAACGAGTCATACGGGTCAAAAGCATTTAGGATCCCTTTCAAATCAGAATGTTAAGTTTATTAAATCATGCCATATGAGTTCCAACACTCATTTGATTTATAAACTTCATTCTATCCAATCCTCCAATTTAAGTCCTGACTTATTAACATAGTTATCCGATATTAGGAGCTACTTAAATCCTTGACCCTCCAAGCTTTGTTTGATCTTTTATACAAGACTTATACGCAATCCCAAGTGAGTACGTCTCCTCTTTTACGTTTTTCAAATGTTTTGGGGTGATTCATATGTGCCTATCACTACTTTCTTGTTTTCATGAAATTATATATGCTTTAATTACATAGTACATATAGTACATGATTTCAATTGCATTTTTGCTTCGTATGTTTACCTAGCATGCCTAGCACATTGATTTCAAATACACTTTTGCTTCGTATGTTTACCTAGCATGCCTAGCACATTGATTTCAAATACACATTTGCTTCGTATGTTTACCTAGCATGCCTAGCACATTGATTTCAAATACATTTTTGCTTCGTTTGTTTACCTAGCATACCAAGTACATTATTTCAAAGACATCTTGCTTCGTATGTTTACTTAGCATACCTAGTGCATGGTTTCAAAACATTTTGCATAACACGCTTACATTGTTCATGACATATTGGTGCGTTGAATATACAATATACATTCATTAACATTGATCATGCTGACTAGTAGTATGTAATGGTATCATAGGATTGACAATCTTGTTCCGGCTTCCTAGGTTTGTTTGGAAGTGAACCCTAGGGAACGACAGAATCCGATGAACATCGATAGACTTTCGTCTTTATAAGGGTCTATCCGACAGTTAACAAGGCTTGAATGTATTCGCCAACAATCCTAATAAATGTTTTTACAATAAAAGCAATGGTTTATTAGACATAACTTTTGATTTAAACAAAACCTTTGTTTATTCAAATACATTGTTTTAGACAAGACATTTTGGCTATTCAAGACATTATTTCCTATGGTTTAAGGAAAGACCTTTTTGTTTACCATACAAAGACATTGGTTTATACACGACATTTGGTTTACACAAGACATTGTTTATACATGACATTTGCTTGCACATGACATTGTTTACACATAGCATTTGTTTGTACAAGACATTGGTTTTAGTAAGTGACTTAGATAACAAGGTGTGTGTAATATGATAAAAGCATGGTGGATATGCCGCTGGTTCTTCCTATATATAAGTGCTTTTATTATATTACGCATCATAACATTATCTAAATCACTTCAAACAAAACAAGACATGACATCTTTTACACAAAACACGGCATCTTTTATATAAGACATATCATATTTTGTACAATTTATTCTCATTTGGTTATTTACTTAACCATGCATCATTTCTTTCAAATCATTTAGACTTTCATATGATTTTATATAAAACATCTTGGTAAAGGTTCATGGCTACTTTTTAGTTAAACATTTCTTTTATATATTTAAAGCCATGAATCTTCAACACAAAACCTATGTTACTCACAGGCATTTTTATGCTGACGTACTTTCACATATGTTTCAGGCGCGAATGTTTGATGTTGAGCATGCTACACTTATAGCGGAATTAGGCTTTAGTGACTTAAAAACATGAAAGAAAATGTAAACAATTTAATTTAATAATACAAAACTTTAAGTACCATGGTTGTGAAACAATAGTTCTGTTATGTGACTCCCCGAAGTTTCCGTCGTGGTTTGTTGTTTTACGTGGTCGGGGTGTGACAGAAAGATTGGTATCAGAGTCAGGTTATTGGGAATTAGGTTATTAGTAATACTTTGACCTAGACTATAACCTTCCTAGGACCCTAACACAAGTTATCTTATGTTTAGATCTTAAAACAATACCATCACCTATCCTTAGGTGATTACCAAAACAAATTCACAAGTTACAAATTCGTTTTGAAAATCAATCTTCTATCCTTAGAAGATTTGTGTTTAGGCTTTATGCCTTTAAAATTTTCAAAAAATCTCGTAAAAGTTTGGGTTTTAATAATGTGAAAACGTGCAATCTAGAACGGTGGATACCTGTACCCCCTGAGTTTTATGTCTAAGGCTAGAGTGTTCATACAAATCCGCATTATCGGACCAGTCACTCTTACCTAGGAACTCTTGGGGTGAGTGTCTACTTATGGGCTAAAGCATGTCTATGCGATACATTCTAAAAAGCCATTTACTTTGATTAGTCACTGTGTGTCGTTTGTTTGTTTTAAGTAACGAACGAATTGTGACAACTGTGCCTCCAGTTGTCATTATCATATCTCAAACAATTTCATAAGCAATAAAACCTTTGTTTTATTCATTGAATTATGGAACTTATCCATAACAATTTCACATATTTGATTATTACACGATAACAAACTCTCGAACAACTTCTGGAAGTGAAATCGCAAAACGTAATCAGTTAAAACGTAACGTATAGTCCGGAATAGTGACATAAGCTAAACGTACCCTAAATATCCTTAACATGAATTAGAAATAAGTTTTGAGGGCCTCGGTATGGAAAAATCATGCTTTTGCAAACTTTAGGGGCTATTTTGCAAATTCTGTGAAACTATGCCAATTCGTGTATTTCTTAATACGAAACATGTAGGCACATCCCAAATATTTTTGTAATTATTAAGTAACGATGCAATCTTTTGTGATCTTCCATATCACGATGCAATCTTTTGTAATCTTCCAAATCACGATGCAATCTTTGTAGATCTTCCATATCTTGATGCAGTCTTTTGTGATCTTCCATATCACGATGCAATCTTTTGTGATCTTCCAAATCACGATGCAATCTTTTGTAGATCATCCACATCTTCACGCAATCTTTTGTGTATTCCATATCACGATGCAATCTTTTGTAGATCTTGCATATCACGATGCAATCTTTTGTAGATCTTCCATATCTTGATGCAATCTTTTGTGATCTTCCATATCACGATGCAATCCTTTGTGCTCTTCCAAATCATGATGCAATCTTTTATAGATCTTCCATATCTTGATGCAATCTTTTGTGATATTCCATATCACGATGCAATCTTTTGTAGATCTTCCATATCTTGATGCAATCTTTTGTGATCTTCCATATCACGATACAATCTTTTGTAGATCTTGCATATCTTGATGCAATCTTTTGTGATCTTCCATATCACGATGCAATCTTTTGTAGATCTTGCATATCTTGGTGCAATCTTTTGTGATCTTCCATATCACGATGCAATCTTTTGTAGATCTTTCATATCTTGATGCCATCTTTTGTGATCTTCCATATCACGATGCAATCTTTTATAGATCTTGCATATCTTGATGCAATCTTTTGTGATCTTCCATATCACGATGCAATCTTTTGTAGATCTTGCATATCTTGGTGCAATCTTTTGTGATCTTCCATATCTTATAAATCCAACATAATCTTCTCATTCCAAGATAAGATCACTTCTCTCTCTCTTGAAACTCTCGGCCGAACACCCCCTCCTCCCTTCCAATTACGTTTTTCAACCTTATCTTTAAGATTCAAGTCCCTTCCAAGGTGTTTCCAAGCACTTTTGAAGATACTCAGGTGATTTGAAACTAAGCCTCAAATCATCATACATTGTCAAAAAAAACCCACCAAAATCTTGAAGGACGAATAAACAATTTGAGGGATTACATTAGCACATAAAAACGCACCAAAAGGTCAGTACATAGTCCCCTATTTTACGTTTTAAAATGTTTTGGGGTGAAACATATTGTGCCTATGATTACTCTCGTGTTTTTCATGACTTTATACATGCTTTAATTACATAGTACATATACTACATGACTTTCATTGCATTTGACATATATATTGATTTTGCATATTTAACACATTGATTTCAAAGAAACTTTTGCGGCATATGTTGACTTAGCATATGAGCACATTGATTTACATTACGTCTACTTGCTATGTATGTTGACTGAGCATACTAGTACATTGGTTTTCAAAGATATTTACTTGCTATGTATGTTGACTGAGCATACTAGTACATTACTTTTCAAAGACATTTACTTGCTATGTATGTTAACTGAGCATCCTAGTACATTGGTTTTCAAAGACATTTACTTACTATGTATGTTGACTGAGCATACTAGTACATTGGTTTTCAAAGACATTTACTTGCTATGTATGTTGACTGAGCATACTAGTAAATTGGTTTTCAAAGACATTTTTGCTACATTGTTCATGACATTTTGGTGCGTTGGAGATTGACTTAATACATTCATTAACATTGATCACGCCGACCGATAGTAAGTTATGGTACCATAGGACTTGACAAATCCCGTTCCCGTTTCCTAGGTTTGTTTGGAAGTTTGTTTAGGGAATGACAGAATCCGATGAAATGGATAGATCTTTGACTGATAGGGGTCTATTTCACTGTTACAAGGCTTGAATGTGTTTGCCAATAATCTGAATACATTTTAACAATAAAAGCAATGGTTTATAAAATATATCTTTTGATTATTTCAAAGACGTATTTTATTTCAAGACATTTGGTTTATGCTTGACTTTTTGTTACACAAGACTTATTCATATATGACTTTGGTTTACTCAACATTGGTTACTTGAGATTGAGTTACTTGATATTTGATTTATACTTGATAATTTGGTTTACACAAAAACAATGGCTTATTCATGACACTTTTCGGTTATTAAGATAACCCTACATTACTTCTTTTATATCATTGATTTTCATATGATTTATAAAGAAAAATATTTTATATGGATTCATGGCTATTTTAAAACCATTTAAACATTTCTTTAAATACTCAAAGCCATGAATCTAAACAACAAAACCTATGTTACTCACAGACATTTTTATATTGACGTACCTATTTTCACATATGTTTCAGGTTTATCTATGTGATGATTGTTGCTGCGTGCTACACGTAGGATGGACTCGGGCCTTAGTGACTTTAAAATTTGAAAGACAATTTGATTGTATTTCGTTTTTGTTATTCCAAGACAATGAATTCGTTATTCAATAAAACAAAACTTGAAATATCAGGTGTTGTGAAACAATTTGTAACGTGACTCCCCAAGTGTTTCCGCCGTGTGTTGTTGTTATACGCGATTTGGGGTGTTACAGATTGGTATCACAGCACTGGTTATAGGGAATTAGGTTATTAGTAATGCTTTGACCTAGTCTATAACCTTCCTAGGACCCTAACGCGAGTTTTCTTGCGTTTAGATTCTTAAAACTATACCATCACCTATTCTTAGGTGATTACCAAAAACAGAACACAACACCTTTTTGAAAGTCAAATTCTTTCAAAACCTCACAAGAAATCATCTATCCTTAGATGGTTTGCTTTTGGGCTTCATGCCTTCAAGGTTTTCAAATCTCGTCAAAGTTTGGGTTTTTTAATGTGAACACGTGCAATCTGGAAGGGTGGGTGCCTGTACCCTGAGTTTTCTGTCTAAGGCCTAGAGTGTTTGTACAAATCCGCATTATCGGACCAGTCACTCTTACCTAGGGACTCTTGAGGTGAGTGTCCACTTATAGGCTAAAGCATGTCGTCGCGATACATTATAAAGTCCCATTTACTTTGATTAGTCGTTGTGTCATTTGTTGGGTTTGAGTAACAAACAAATGATTGCAATCCTTATATGTCATCGATATTTTGATAACTCTTACGTTTATTCAATATAAATCCCACACATTTCTCTCATGTTTCCTTTCTTTTAGAATACCTCCTCGTCACAACACTGCTCAAGACGCCGAAATGGCGGCTTTAATTGCTCAACAAATGGCCGCCGTACTTTCGAACCTTGTGATCTAATTAAATCAAGCTTGCAATAATAATAACAACAATGCACCCGCTCAGTGCAACTATAAACAATTTTGTTCAGCTAAACCACTCAAGTTTTCTGGGTCTGAGGGAGCTACTGGGATCCTATAATGGTTCGAAAGTATCGAAAGCACTTTTCGTTATGTGTAGTGCCCAAATGAACGCAAGGTAGAGTTTGCTTCGAGTGTCTTTCAAAAGAGAGCACTTACATGGTGGAATGGTGTGAAAAGAGACTAGGGTGCCGAGGTAGCGATGGCTCAATAATGGGAAGAGCTTCGAGCTCTCATGATGAAAGAGTTCTATCCCACGTCATGAGCAAAGGGCACTTGAGAATGATTTCCATGATCTTAAACAAGATAGTGGAGAACATCGTGCCTACACCGACCGGTATGAGGAGCTAAGCTTGTTGTGCCCTATGATGGTTACACCTTTGGACAAGGCAATTGAAAAGTACATTGATGGCCTGCCTGACCCTGTTCCTGATATTGTTACTGGTAGCAACCCTACCACCGTTCGACAAGCTATCGAACTCTCTTCTACCCTGATTGAGTCTCAAATCAGAAAAGGGAAATTGTTTTGCAAAGGCGACAAGGATCAAGCTGGTAAAACCACGCAAGACAAACCCCAAGAAACCAAAGCTGAACCTTCCAATAAATCTAGGAAGCGTAAGGCTTCACAAAACCTTGCGGTGGTTACTCAACCCAACCAAGCTGCTCCCAACCAACCAGCGCAACCCCCTGCTAGAAGACCATACAATGGAAGTGCACCTTTGTGCAACCAATGTAACCTTCATCATTATGCCAATGTTCAATGCTGCAAATGTTTAAATTGTGGGCTTATTGGTCATACAGCTAATGTGTTGCCGAGTTGCTGCTACAGAAAACCAAGTTATTAACAACCATGCTCAGGGATGTGCTCCTAACGCTGGAGTTAACGAGCCTCGTGCCAACAATAATGCAGTTATAAACAACTAGGGTTTTACATTTCAATTTCTTTTGTTATCCAGACTCATGTACTCTTTCCAAGATATCTATGTAATGATGTTTTAATTATATGCCTAGTTGTGTAATGTGTGTTGTTATATCCATTGCGGAAATTCTCATTCTTTACGAAATTGAACAACTCGCGTAATGCACCTCTTCGTACTCGCACATTCATTACCAAACCTATGAACTCGTCTATCCATGGAAAACATACATTTTTATTGGCTGGCATGAAACACGTGAGATTGCATGCATTATTTCAATTATCGAGACAAAGTATCTTTTTTACCATAATTTATCACTTGACAAGATAAGCTATGTAGACTATGCAACGAATTAAGTAATTATGGGTGCACACATATCTATGAGATTCGATGCATGGAAACCATAGTGAGTCCTGTTAAGTGTGGTGATATAAAATCTTGAGTGATTAGATAACGGGGTGATTATAAGATCATAAGAACATGGTGGATACGCTGTTGGTACTTCCTATATATAAGTGTTCGTATTGTATTATCTGTCGTAGCGTTACCCAAATCACTTGAGGATTTTATGTTATCCCAGACCCATGTGTGTTAACTTAAACAAGAATCAAAAGCCATACGTATTCATTTCCGTTTCTGGTGAAGTATCCATTGAGGAAAAATGAACTAGTTACTCATTTTTCGCTTCTCCAGAGATATCCATTGGGAAATGAATAATCCATTCAAAGTCCACATTCATTTTCGTTTCTAATGAATTATCCATTCATTTTCACTTCTCAAGAAATATCCATTGGGAAAATGAATGAATTCATTCCGCTTCTGAAGAAGTATCCATTGAGAAAAATGAATTATCCATTCATTTTGCTTCTGAAGAAGTATCCATTCATTTTGCTTCTGAAGAAATACCTATTGGGGAAAGAATAAATCCTCTTCTGATCTTTCATTTCCACTCCTGACGAAGTGTCCATTGGAAAATGAATTATCCATTCATTTTGCTTCTGAAGAAGTATCCATTCATTTTGCTTCTGAAGAAATACCTATTGGGGAAAGAATAAATCCTCTTCTGATCTTTCATTTCCACTCCTGACGAAGTGTCCATTGGAAAATGAATTATCCATTCATTTTCTCTTCCGAAGAAATATCCATCGGGGAAATGAATAATCTATTCAACAATCCTTCATTTCCACTTCTGATCCATTTTCACTTCTGAAGAAATATCCATCGGGCAAATGAATAATATATTCAATAATCCTTCATTTCCACTTCTGACTAAGTATCCATTGGAAAATGAATTATCCATTCATTTTCGCTTCTGAAGAAATATCCATCGGGGAAATGAATAATCTATTCAACAAGCCTTCATTTCCACTTCTGACGAAGTGTCCATTGGAAAATGAATTATCCATTCATTTTCGCTTCTGAAGAAATACCGATCGGGGAAATGAATAATCTATTCAACAATCATTCATTTCCATTTCTGACGAAGTATCCATAGGAAAATGAATTATCCATTCATTTTCGCTTCTGAAGAAATATCCATCAGGAAATGAATTATCCATTCGTAATCCTTCATTTCCACTTCTGATGAAGAATCCATTGGAAAATGAATTATCCATTCATTTTCGCTTCTGAAGAAATATCCATCGGGGAAATGAATAATCTATTCAACAATCCTTCATTCCATTTCTGACGAAGTATCCATTGGAAAATGAATTATCCATTCATTTTCGCTTCTGAAGAAATACCCATCGGGGAAATGAATAATCTATTCAACAATCATTCATTTCCATTTCTGACGAAGTATCCATAGGAAGATGAATTATCCATTCATTTTCGCTTCTGAAGAAATATCCATCAGGAAATGAATTATCCATTCGTAATCCTTCATTTCCACTTCTGATGAAGAATCCATTGGAAAATGAATTATCCATTCATTTTCGCTTCTGAAGAAATATCCATCGAGGGAATGAAACACAAGCTAAATCCTTATAGAACCTTGTATCTCAATAGTCGGATTCTTAAAGGATACCCACAGTACTTTTGGTCGATTTAGTTCTACCATATATCAAATCCCTCATCTCCACTTTCTGCATTAATCAAGGAAGTATCTATCAGGAGATGAACATCACAGGTGTAACAGGCCATTCGTACTTCCTACATTATCTGCGGAAGTATCTACTAGGGAATGATAAAGTTATGCCTTACGTGGAGATCCTTGATGGGTTATTCTATGTGAGTAGATGAAACCCTAGATTCCACACAAACGATGGTTTGATTCAACTTATGCAAATGGTTTCCTATGAATAAATTTCGGGACGAAATTTCCTAAAGTAGGGGAGACTGTGACAACTATGCCTCCAGTTGTCATTATCATATCTCGAACAATTTCATAAGCAATAAAACCTTGTGTTTTATTCATTGAATTATGGAACTTATCCATAACAATTGCACATATTCGATTATTACACGATAACAAACTCTCGAACAACTTCTGGAAGTGAAATCGCAAAACATAATCAGTTAAAACGTAACGTATAGTCCAGAATAGTGACATAAGCTAAACATACCCAAAATATCCTTTACATGACTTAGAAATAAGTTTTGAGGGGCTCGGTATGGCAAAATCGTGCTTTTGCAAACTTTAGGGGCTATTTTGCAAATTCTGTGAAACTATGCCAATTCGCATATTTCTTAATCCGAAACATGTACGAACATCCCAAATATTTTTGTAATTATTAAGTAACGATGCAATCTTTTGTGATCTTCCATATCACGATGCAATCTTTTGTAGATCTTCAATATCTTGATGCAATCTTTTGTGATATTCCATATCACGATGCAATCTTTTGTGATCTTCCAAATCACGATGCAATCTTTTGTAGATCTTCCATATCTTGATGCAATCTTTTGTGATCTTCCATATCACGATGCAATCTTTTGTAGATCTTCCATATCTTGATTCAATCTTTTGTGATCTTCCATATCACGATGAAATCTTTTGTAGATCTTGCATATCTTGATGAAATCTTTTTTGATCTTCCATATCACGATGCAATCTTTTGTAGATCTTGCATATCTTGATGCAATCTTTTGTGATCTTCCATATCTTATAAATCCAACATAATCTTCTCATTCTAAGAGAAGATCACTTTTCTCTCTCTGTCTCTCTCTCTCTTGAAACTCTCGGCCGAACACCCCTCTTCTCCCTTCCATTTACGTTTTTCAACCTTATCTTCAAGATTCAAGTCCTTTTCAAGGTGTTTCCAAGCACTTTTGAAGATCCTCAGGTGATTTGAAACCAAGCCTCAAATCATCATACTTTGTCAAAAAAAAACCCACCAAAATCTTGAAGGACGAATAAACAATTTGAGGGATTTCGTTAGCACATAAAAACGCACCCAAAGGTGAGTACATAGTCCCCTATTTTACGTTTTCAAATGTTTTGGGGTGAAACATATTGTGCCTATGATTACTCTCTTGTTTTTCATGACTTTATACATGCTTTAATTACATAGTACATATACTACATGACTTCATTGCATTTGATTTATATATTGATTTTTGCATATTTATCACATTGATTTCAAAGAAACTTTTGCAGCATATGTTAACTTAGCATATGAGCACATTGATTTACATTACGTTTACTTGCTATGTATGTTGACTGAGCATACTAGTACATTGGTTTTCTAAGACATGAGCACATTGATTTACATTACGTTTACTTGCTATGTATGTTGACTGAGCATACTAGTACATTGGTTTTCAAAGACATTTACTTGCTATGTATGTTGACTGAGCATACTAATACATTGCTTTTCAGAGACGTTTACTTGCTATGTATGTTAACTGAGCATACTAGTACATTTCAAAGACGTTTACTTGCTATGTATGTTGACTGAGCATACTAGTACATTGGTTTTCAAAGACATTTACTTGCTATGTATGTTGACTGAGCATTGTTCATGACATTTTTGCCTTAGTGACTTTAAAATTTGAAAGACAATTTGATTGTATTTTGTTTTCGTTATTCCAAGACAATGAATTCATTATTCAATAAAACAAAACTTGAAATATCAGGGGTTGTGAAACAATTTGTGACGTGACTCCTCAAGTGTTTCCGCCGTGTGTTGTTGTTATACGCGATTTGGGGTGTTACACGAATGACCACCATCCTTATGTTTCGTCAATATTTAACATCTCATTTTGATTATCCAATATCACCTCACTCATTTTCTCTCATATTTTTGCTCTCTTTTAGAATGCCTCTTCGTCGAAACGCGAATCCGGACGCCGAAGTGGTAGTCATGATAGCTCAGTAGATTACTGTTGTGCTACCAAATCTCATAACTCAGATAAACCAAGCCATCAATAACAACACTATTGCACCTTCTCCGTGCAATTACAAACAGTTTAATTCGGCTAAACCACTCAAGTTTAGTGGTTCTAAGGGAGCAACTAGGCTCCATAGTGGTTCGAGAGTCTTGAGAGTACATTCCGCCATGTCCAATGGCGAAGTTGAGTTTGCTTCGAGCGTGTTCCAAAAGAGGGTACTCACATGGTGGAACAGAGTGGTGAGAGATCGGGATGTGGATGTTGCCATGGGTCAGACATGGAAAGAACTCAGAGCTCTTATGATGAAAGAGTTATGCCCTCGTCACGAGCAGAGGGCACTTGAAAACGAGTTCCACGACCTGAAACATGACAGTGGAGAACACCGTGTCCTATACTGACCGGTATGAGGAGTTAAGTCTGCTTTGTCCGACAATGGTCACGCCTTTGGATAAGGCAATTGAAAAGTACATCGACGGTTTGCCAAATCCTGTTCAGGATTGTTTTGGTCAAAAATCACACTAAGGATAATGTGACCAAACTTTGTATGTGAGGTTGAGTGCTTATGTGTTGAACAATGATGTGAACAATCATGAAATGTAATGAACAATGGACACCGATATTTATACGAGGAAAAACCCCTTGATCAATGTATGATCTCATGCATAAAAAACCTCGGGTGATGGAAACTACAGATCACCAAGTATATTTCACAAGTAAGATTACAACTTCAGAAGATATTGAGCCTTCACAATCGATCTATAGTGTAATGTGTGTGTGTTTCTCGAGAGTTTCCAAGTGATCTTGTGATATCAGTGTTTGCCAATGAATTCGTGTATCTAATGAGCTCAATACCCCCTAAAATATTAACGTCTTTAACTTATAACTAACTATCCGAAATATCCAGGATCCTCCACGTTCATGCATAACGTCCATTTAACCTCCAGCACATGCTTAATCCTCCGAATATTCCACGAATATTTTGCTTGACCAAGTCCACTATCAATATCTGCACTACAATCAAATAAAACATTGAAGTCAACGGTTAGAAACCGTTATAGTCACTAAGGATCCTTGATCCTCCTAGTATTCTGTACTCAGTACTCATTACATGGATAATATATCCTCGATATACTGAAGGATCACTGATTCTTAAGCAATAAAAATCTAGTCCTAACAATTGCCCCCAATATGGTTGTTGTGATAGTAGATCACTGCTATCATGTTATCTTTAATTCAAATATAGCCGTTAGGGTGACTGATGGGACTCGCATAGCCTTCACAACCATCATCACTATTTATGGGGAAGAGATAACTCCTTTTAAAATCTGCCCAAATCCATCATAAATCCACACCAAGCATTGTGAACCAGGTATTCTTCTCTCTTCCCTTCTCAATTATTCTTAAGTTCTGGCACCATGAATACACGATCGTCTCCGAATCCCGCCTCCAAAAAATCCGGCGATCTCCTTCAATCACAAAACATACTAAAGGACCCCTCCTCTGAGATCTGTAAGTTTACAGATCCAGAAATCGAGAACCTAAAGTCCTGTTTTCCATCGGAGGCCATTTTCAGACCTTTCGATCCTTCTGCTCGGAGCGATGTGGTATCCAACACCTGGATTTGCTTTCCTGTCTTACCGTTTCACCTTGGGTTCTCATATCCTTTTCCGACCCTAACCCAAAGCTTTTTTAAGCTAACCGGCATTAGCTTTAGTCAGGTCATGCCGATGTTGTGGAAAACATTGTTCATCATTGAAGAAATCATTAAAAAGAAAGGGCTCCAACTAAACCTTTCAAACCTAGCTTTCATGTACTCTTTGCCTACCCATGGCTCTAACAGATTTTTAATTAAATTAAAAGCCAACCAGCCAGCTCCTATCTTCAAAACAACCCAAAATGATTCTGTTTGGAAATATCAGTTTTTCTTTGTTAAACGAGATTCTCTACCAGAAGGGGATTCGTTGCCTCATAAATGGATACTCAGGGTAGGATTTAGAGGTCTCATATGTGTTATATCCTTGTTGTAACTGTCTTTTGATCTTTCTGTTTTCTTGCAGTGAAGAACTTTGCAACTTTAGCGGAGGATCCAGGAACTGTTGATCGAGTGAAAGCCTTCTTGAGCCTTGACCCAATAGACAGAACATTCAAAGTGAGGATCCAGGATCCTAGCGAAGAAGTACAGACATCTTCCTCCTACAATATGTCAAGTAAGTAATTGTATGATATAGTAAATTTTTAAAATAAATTTCTAATTTAAATTAGAAACTTATCTTTTTGATGTCTGTTGGTAGGTGTTCAAAAATCTACTTCCAAGTCTACAGACTTCGCTCTTGATGACATCAACAGCATCATCATCTCCAAGGCTGTGAAAAAGGAGATAATGAAGAAGCTTCCTCTGGTTGAGCCTCGCCTAGCTACCACCAGAGCCAAATCTGCTTCAAAAAGGAATAAGCCTTCCGGTCCTGAGAGTGATCTTGTCTCTATCGAGAAACGTCTCCATGATGTTCTGACTGAGGTAAGGATCCTTGATCCTTAGGTTTTACTTTACCCGTTTGTTAGGATCCTTGATCATGATATTTCTTTGTCTTGTTTATTACTAGGAATTCAGTCGCATGAGGATCTTTTGTGAGAAGAAGTTGGCTGAACACGAAGAGACTGTGGCTGGGATGCAGGCCATTGCTGCTACCAAGGATAAGGATCTCTCAAGGCTTGAAAAAGCAAAACAAAGTGTTGGAAAAGGAGAAGGAGAGCCTTGAGGAGCAGCTGCTGAATGTTGAAGTGGGGGTTCATGAGGCTGCTATGAATGCTACTGAAGCGGCCAAGGTCTACGCTGCCAAGATGGTTCTGCAGTCCATGATCAAGATGGCCAAAGAAGCTAACGATCCTGGATTTGATAGATCTTCATGGGACCTAGCCTCTTGGGAGGTAGCATTGAGCAACCTGAACGGCGACGAGCTGAAGCAATCGGCAGCGATGGATGAAGCAGGTCCTAGCGGAGTGCAGACAGAAGCGGAGGACATGGCGGTTGAAGGTGCTGGAGGTAAAGCTGGTGAAGGTGAAGGTGGTGAGGCCGCCACAGTGTAGGCTGCCTATGTGGGCGATGATGGATATTTCTAGACGCGGCCGGAGCCCATATTTTTAGGTCCTTAGGTTGGTTGTTTTATTTGAACAATTCGTGGATTGTATTTTGAACAATAGTTTCTGTAGGTTAAGGATCATGGATCCTTGAAACAATGGGGGTGATAAAGGTGGATGGATCCTTCTGTTTGTGGAGGATGAAGCCTTTGACACCCTTCGCTTTTAATTTCCTGCATTTTAATTTTCTGCACAAACATTAAACGTTAGATGAACCCGATCCAGCCTGGATGGATGGTCCACGTTTTGCTGGTGAAATCCAGGTTGGATACTTTTGATAAATATTGACGGGCCTAATAATATTAGACTTTTTACTATGTTTGGTGTTACAATTTTGCTTTTGAATTACTACCTTTACATGTTCGTGTTTGGCAAAATCATATTGTGTAAAATTCCTAAAATTTCGACTTCATAAAAATATTTTAAGTCTGCAATCGTAACAATTGCTAGGCATAAAACGCCATATAATTTTGAACGACTTATCTCTAATTCCATGGTTAAGGGTCGAATCATTATAATAAGAATATGACATACCAGGGAATCCAAGTTAGGATTCTATATCCTTAACACTTACAGTCGTGTCAGTCAAAGTATAACAATTGATTCAATATTAGGATTCAGGATCCTTAGCTGGTCAATTTCATAGACCCGTGACAGAAATAGCTTAGGACTAAGCCATATATCAAATGGAAGAATCATTAATAACTGGGGACAAGCCCAAACAACTAGGGACAAGCCAAAATAACTGGGGATAAGCCCAAATAACTGGTGTAAACTGGAGTATGGCCCAAACTGGCATCTATCCAATCGTAAGCGACATGAAAATGTCGAAACCTTAGCTAACGTGAAAACGTTAGAAACCTTAGGAACGGATGTATGGTACGTCTACCATTATACTTAGGATCCTCCATATAGCCAACAACAATGAAATTGTCAACCCTAAAGCGGGTACTTGTCCCATTGCCTCGAACTATACGTGGATTACGTGCGCAACTGGCGAGGGTGTCGGAACTCGATTCGCGTGAATGGTAAAGACCCGTAGGAGGTAATAGATACCTTAGTTGGGGACATGCCCAAAGTCTTAGAGAGGTGGCCAACCTCTTTATCCTTTGTAATAACTTCTGCAAAACTTAAGCTCGATAAGATTGAATGTTGAAAATTCAACATCCTTACTTTAAAATAAATAATAAGAAGTACAATAAGAATGAAAGCATTAGTAAAACGTTACCGAATCAAGAATCTCATATCCTTTGAAGATCCTTCAATCTGAATTGATCATTAGGATGCTTAAGGATCCCTGATCCTTTCATAAAATACTTTTTTAGGTGGATAGCATTCCAAGCTCTTGGAAGAAGGTCACCATCCATAGTCAGTAATCGATATGCCCCCTTTCCTGCATTGGCTTCAATTAGATAGGAGCCTTCCCATTTGGTGCCAATTTGCCATCAGTAGGATTCATGGTATTCTGAAATGCTTTCCTCAGCACCATGTCATCGACTTGAAATCTTCTTATCCTGATATTCTTATTATAGGCGCCAGCCATCCTTTGTTGATAACTAGCCAGCCTTATCCTTGCCAAGTTTCTTAATTCTTCCACGGTATCTAGGTCTTGAGCCAGAGTCTCAGCATTGGCTTCAGGATCACGGATGCTTGTTCTGGCTGTAGGGAGTACAATTTCTGTAGGAATCACTGCCTTAGTTCCAAAGACTAAAGAAAAAGGAGTTTGACCCGTAGAATTCTTGGGAGTTGTTCTATCTGCCCATAAGACATATGGTAGTTCTTCAGCCCACTTTCCTTTCTTTGATCCAAGATTTTTCTTCAAATTGTTGATGATGATCTTGTTGGATGATTCTGACTGGCCATTAGCTTGTGGATGGACTGGTGTTGATGTTATCATCCTAATCCCCCAGCTGTCACAAAAGTTAGTAGTACGGTTCCAAATAAACTGGGATCCGTTATCACAAATAATCTCAGAAGGAATACCAAATCTAGTAATGATATTTCTTTTAATAAAGGATATAACTTCCTTTTCTCTGACTTAAGCAAAGGCTTCAGATTCTATCCACTTGGAGAAATAATCAGTCATAGCTAACATGAACACTTTTCCTCCTGGTGCCTTGGGAAGCTTGCCTACTATATCCATTCCCCATCTCATAAATGGCCAAGAGGAGGATATAGGATGCAGAGGTTCTACAGGCTGATGAAGGATATTACTGTGTCTTTGGCAAGCATCACATTTCCTTGCATACTCCACAACATCCTTCTTCATTGTAGGCCAATAATATCATGTTCTGAGGATCCTGGAAAATAGTGCTCTGCCACAGTATGATTTCCACAGTCTCCTTCATGAAAATCCTTCAAGACTTCTTGGATCTCAGGATCCTCAACACATCGTAGATAGAGTCCTGCAAGAGATCTCTTATATAACATGTCATTAATGATAGTGAATTGGGATACCTTTATCCTGAAGGTTCTAGGATTTTCTCCAATGGGAACTTTCCCATTTTGGATATAATTCAGGATTGGAAGGATCCACAATCCTGGAGTTGATTGTGCATCATCCCTAGGTACGATTGCAGCATCGTCCATATTTCCATTGTCTCATTCTCCTCAATTGCGGGAGTTAGAACATGGATAATGGGTATCTTTACATCATCAGCCATCTTCAATGAGGATCCTAGATTAGCCAAGGCATTTGCTTCTGCATTTTCTTCCCTAGGTACCTGTGTTAGACTGAAAAAAGCAAAAGAATCCGCCAATTTCTTGACTATCTCCAAATATTTAATTAGATTTTCACCTTTGACAGCATAGGATCCGTTATAATGATTAGTGATTAATAAAGAATCTACAAATACTTGAAGATACCTGATCCTCATGTGATTAGCTAATTGCAATCCTGCTATCAAGGCCTCATACTCTGCCTCATTATTAGTGGTTTGGAATTCACATGCTATTGATTGGGGTATAATGTCCCCCTGTGGCGATTTTAGTAGTAGGCCTAGTCCAGTTCCTTTGAAATTCGAGGCTCCATCTTTGAAGAGTATCCAAGGATCCTTGGTCTCCTGAAGTTGTTGTACCTCAAATTCAGCTTCTCTTTGTAGATCACTACTGAAATCAGCCACAAAGTCAGCCAAAGCTTGGGATTTAATAACAGTTCTAGGCTCATACTTAATGTCATATGCACTAAGTTGAACAGCCCATTTTGCCATTCTTCCTGACATCTCTGGTTTCCTGAGAACATTCTTAATAGGAAAGTTAGTTTTAACAACAATAGTATGAGTTTCAAAATAATGTCTTAATTTAATAGAAGCCATGATTAGAGCAAGAATAAGTTTTTTTCTAAATGAGAATACCTGGCCTCAGCATCAAGTAAACTTTCACTTACTTAGTATACCGGATGTTGTTGGCCTTCATGATCCTTAACAAGGACCGCACTTACTGCTTTACCTGAAACAGCTAGGTATAAGGATAGTGGTTCCCCATTTTCAGGTTTCATTAAAGCCGGTGCTGAGGATAGGTAATCCTTGAGAGATTGTAGAGCAGCTTCATGCTTCTCCGTCCACTCGAACTTCTTATTCTTCCTCAGAATATCATAGAAATCCTTGCATCTTTCTGAGGATTTGAAATGAATCTATTCAGGGCGGCGATTCTTCCTGTCAATCTTTGCACATCCTTAGCGTTGGCAGGAGATTTGATGTTGATTATGGCCTTTATCTGCTCCAGACTTGCTTCGATCCCTCTCTTGGTCACCATATATCCTAAGAACTTTCCAGCTTTAACTCCGAAATGGCATTTGGAAGGATTTAGTTTCATATTGTATCGATCAAGGATATTGAATGCTACTTCAAGATCCTTTAGGTGATCCTCGGCTCTTTTAGATTTGACCACCATATCATCTATGTATAATTCCATTGTATGTCCAAGTTGCTCCTTGAACATCATATTCACCAATCTTTGGTATGTAGCACCTGCATTTCTTAAACCAAAAGGCATAGCAATGTAACAATATATGCCGGTGGGTGTCATGAATGCAGTATCCTCTTGATAAGATGGTTCAATCTGAATTTGCTGAAATAGACGAAGCATCCATAAAAGTTAACAACTCATGACCCGCCATGGCATCCACCATGGAGTTAATGTGAGGTAAAGGGAAAGGATCCTTGGGACATGCCTTGTTTAAATCAGTAAAATCGACACATACCCTCCACTTTCCATTTTTCTTTTGAACAACAACCACATTGGCTAACCATCTTGGATACTTGACTTCTCTAATCACACCTGCCTTAGCAATTTATCTACCTCCTCTTGGATGATTACATTTCTTTCAGGAGAAAACTTTCTTTCTTTTGGTGAATTGGCCTGAAAGACATGTCAATGCCAAGTTTATGAGTAATAACATCCTTAGATATACCTATCATATCTTCATGCTTCCAGGAGAAGGTAGATTTTCTTTGTTTAATGGAAGGATACTAGATCCTGCTCTATGATCTTCTGGATCCCGGATCCTAAATACACCTTGGATTCAGGATCCTCAGGATCTAAAAGTATATCCTTGACGTCCTATTCTCTTGCCTCCATGACGTCTTTTGGAGGATGCTTTAATTGTTATGCTTCCCTAGACTTGCAAGCAGGTTTCATCGAGGAAGTGTAGCAATTCTTCGCCTCCTGCTGATCACTTTCTATCTTGACTATTCCCCACGGACTTGGAAGCTTGACACACTGGTGGTATGTTGATCGGACCGCCTTCATGTCATGTATCCATGGCCTTCCAAGGATAACATTATAGCAAGATAAGCTATCTATTACACAAAATTTTTGGACATAATTCACTCCCTCTATGTAAATTGACAGTTTGATGTCCCCCAATGTATTCTTGGTTTCCCCACTGAATCCCACGAGCACCGATGATCTTGGTATGATCTCAGATTCAGGGATGTTCATCTTTTTGAGGACATCCAACTTGATTTGTTCACCGAACTCCCTCCATCAATAAGAATCCTGCGAACAAAATGATTAGAGATAAATAAAGTAATGACAAGACCATCATGATGACGATCTTGAATGTCTACGCGATCCTCCTCATCAAAGGATATCACTTTTTGCTGTGTAAGGGTAGACGTTCGAACTGGTCTCTCCCTATTTTCCATCTTCGTCTCCTTAGCATGCCTTTTAGCTGCTGAAAACGAAGTTCCACAGATATCAGAACCATCGGAAATAAAGTTAATGATCTGAGCATCTGCTGGCAGTGGAGGAGCTCTCTCAGGCACTTTCGCAGTGTCCTGAGTCCTTGAACGTTTCCTTCCTAACAGTTCCTTCAAATACCCTTTGCTAAGAAGATAGCCAATTTCCTTCCTCAACGCTATACACTCATCAGTAAGGTGGCCAAAATCCTCATGATAAGTGCACCATTTGGATTTATCCTTAGTAGCTCCAGGTTTATCAGTTTTCCTTGGCCATCTAGCCTTGTCACCTAAATTCTGCATAGCAAGGATTAGTTCATTATTATCAGCAGAAAAACAATATTCAGATATTGGAGGATAATCCTCATCGTGTTCGTCTTGTTGAACTGCATTCACATTGTGATTGTCATGTTTAGAATATGGCTTGGATCGATTATTCTTAAAGAATGATCCTTGTTTTCCTGTTTTGAGAATCCTGAGAGTCACTCCTGGATCCTTTTGTCATCCTCTAAACGAATAAATCTCAATGCCCTGTTCCTCACTTAATCTAAATTCCTGCAAGGGGTCATAACAAGATCATCATAGAATGAGGAATCATTAAGCAAGCCCATTTTGAATGCTTCTACAGCAGTGTCAATATCCAAATTAGGGATTTCTTGGATTCTCGACTAAACTTGGTGATGTAATCTCTTAATGATTCATCACGACCCTGAGTTACCCTATATAGATCACTAGTTAATCGTTCAAAAGTTCTACTACATGAAAATTGGTTATTGAACAAATTAACTAGGTGAGGATCCGAAGCCTTTACTAAGACAGGCTTCCTTTAATCTTTCTGGAACGGGATTTATCTCCATTCTTTCCCGGTACTGTGCCACATGCTCCTCCGGATCAGTTGTGCCATCGTACAGCTTCATGTTGGGGGTTTGAAAGAGTTTTGGTATCTCAGCATTGCATATAGGAGGTGTGAAGCGAGACACCCTATGACTTCCATCTGGGATCTTAGGAATGGGCTTAAACACTCCTGGGACGCTGGATATCATATCCTTAAGCTTCTAAAGTTCCCGTGCCATAGCCTGATTGATACCTGTATCCTGCATAAAACCACAATTAGTGCCAAAAGATGTATTGACATTGTTACCTCCTGATTGGTTTGGAAGTGGTATGCCAGAAGTATATCCAAAGGTGGACACTTCAGGTGTAACAGTTGGACCAAATGAAGCAATAGTCTGCAGAGGGATGAAGTCCCCTTTGTGAACTTCAGAATCCTTGAATATTTGACTTCCTGAGGATCTTTGATCCTGAAAGACATTGGGTCCAAGATACATGGGTGCTGAAGGTCTTGAAGGATACTACATGGATCCTTGAACCTGAGAGGAGGATCCTTGACCCTTGTCCCAAACAGAGGATCCTTGATTATGAGGAAAGGATCCTCGATTCTGAGAAAAGGTCCTTGATGCTGGAAATAGGATTCCTTTGGTGCAACTGTCTCCAAATATCCTCCTGAGCTGAGATAGCTTCCTTGATGTTGATTTGAGGATCCATAAGGTACGTAATGAGACCCTTGCGGCTGCATCATTGCCAATGATCCATGCTGCAATCCTGAGGATCCTTGATGCTGAATACCAGAAGCCTTGGAATGCTGAATGGTTGTTGCTGGAGTGGCGAAATTCAACGATCTGGGCATCAATGGAGAGTGATCCTCCGCTGATCTCTTGTGTTTCTTGATTTCATCAATTTCACGAAGGATCCTCTAGTTATTTTTGTCCTGTTGTTCTATGTATCCTTTATCTGCAAAATTAAAGTAGACAGATCAGTATTAGTAACTGTAGATGAAGAAACAATAGAGGTTTTTGATCCTGTGTAAACAGGAGTAGTTTTCTTCTGGGGATTCTCAGTATTCTTCTGATATGCAGGAGCAATGGATGGCAATGATGCACTAGGCTAAGATGTGGTAACCGCTGGTATGGCACTTGAATTGGATTTTCCCTAAGAAGCCATGAAGTTGAAAAGAATGGATGAAAATGAATGAAATGAACTGAATTTTTAGAATTGAAGCACCGATTGCCCCACGGTGGGCGCCAAACTGTTTTCGTCAAAAATCACACTAAGGATAATGTGACCAAACTTTGTATGTGAGGTTGCGTGCTTATGTGTTGAACAATGATGTGAACAATCGTGAAATGTAATGAAAAATGGACACCGAGATTTATACGAGGAAAAAGCCCTTGAATGTATGATCTCCGGCATAAAAAACCCCGGGTGATGGAAACTACCGATCACCAAGTATATTTCACAAGTAAGATTACAACTTCCGAAGATATTGAGCTTTCACAATCGATCTATAGTGTAATGTGTGTGTGTTTCTCGAGAGTTTCCAAGTGATCTGGTGATATCAGTGTTTGCCAATGAATTCGTGTATCTAACGAGCTCAATACCCCCTAAAATATTAACGTTTTTAACTTATAACTAACTATCCAAAATATCTGGGATCCTCCACGTTCATGCATAACGTCCATTTAACCTTTAGCACGTGCTTAATCCTCCAAATATTCCACGAATATTTTGCTTGACCAAGTCTACTATCGATACCTGCACTACAATCAAATAAAACATTGAAGTCAATTGTTAGAAACCGTTATAGTCACTAAGGATCCTTGATCCTCCCAGTATTCAGTACTCAGTACATGGATAATATATCCTCGATATACTGAAGGATCACTGATTCTTAAGCAATAAAAATCTAGTCCTAACAAGGATATCGTCACTTGCAGCAACCCTACTACCATCCGACAAGCCATTGAACTAGCAGCTACCTTGAGTGACTCACAAGTCAAGAAAGGTAAACTCCACCGCAAGGGTGACAAGAAACCATCTGTTAAGACTGAGAAACAGAAGGGAAACAAGGCTGAAACCTCAAAGAAGTCTAGGAAGCGAAAGGCTTCCAAGAACTTCGCTGTTCTACCCAACCAAACCAAGCTGCTCCCAACTAACCAGCTCTACCTCCTGCTAAGAGGCAATATGCTGGTATTGCACCTCTATGTAACAAGTGCAATTGTCACCATCAAACCCATCAGCAATATTGTCATTGCACAAATTGTGGAAGATCTAGCCATTTGACCAACACATGTCGCTCTTCTCCTGCCCTGAATCAATTGATCCAAAGCCCTGGCAAACAGCCAGCCAATCCTGTACGAACTCACTATCCACCTGGGTCTTGCTACAATTGTGGGATCTTACCCGCTACAAAAATAACTGCCCAAAGTTAGCAAACGCAAACCCAGCTCACGGACGAGCATTCAATATCAATGCTAATGAGGCTCGTGCCGACAATGGAGTGGTGAACGATACATTCTTCGTTAACAACCATCCTGCTTCTATTCTTTTCGATTCGGGTTCCGATAGAGGTTTCGTATCTCTAGCTTTTGAACCTTTGCTTTTAATGCCTAGAACCAATCTAGGAAAGCCCTTGACAGTAGAGATAGCTAGTGGCTAACCCCTTGTACTGGATTCTGTCATTCATAGTTGCCAAATGAACCTTAATAACCATCTTTTTCCCATTAACCTCACGCCAATGCAACTCGGGAGCTTTGACATCATAGTAGGAATGGACTGGTTAACTAAACACCATGCTGAGATGATCTGTTTTGATAAGATCTTGCGTATACCTCTCTCGTCTGGTGAAATCTTAGAATTTCATGGAGAAAAATTCGTTAGTAGCCTTAAACTCATGACCTGTACCCAAGCCCAAAAGTACCTACGAAAGAATTATATGGCCTTCTGGCACATACATAGAGAAGAAAGGCAAGTGCCAAATCATTCAGGACATCCCCGTTGTTCGGGATTATCCTGAGGTATATCCTGAAGAGCTACCTGGTTTACCCCCAGCATGTCAAGTTGAGTTTCGTATAGACCTTGGACCTGGTGCCAACCCTATAGCCAAATCCCCATACCTTCTTGCACCATCTAAGAAGCAAGAGTTATCAAAACAGCTTCAGGAGCTTTCAGACAAAGGATTTATTCGTCCAAGCATTTCACCTTGGGGCGTTCATGTCTTATTCGTGAAAAAGAAAGACAGATCCTTCCGTATGTGTATCGATTATCAGGTGAGCTCAATAAACTCACAATCAAAAATCGTTATCCCATACCTCGCATTGACGATCTCTTTGATCAGCTACAAGGTGCTACCTGCTTTTCAAAGATCGATTTACATTCTGGGTATCATTAACTTCGTGTACTCGAAGAAGATATTCCCAAGACTGCTTTTCGCCTACGATACGGTCACTATTAGTTCACTATTATGCCCTTCGGTTTAATAAATGCTCCCGCTGTCTTCATGGACTTGATGAGTAGGGTTTGTATGCCTTATTTGGACAAATTTATCATTGTATTCATTGACATCTTGATCTATTGAAAGTCTCGAGCCGACCATGAACAACATCTCCGTTAAACGATGGAACTCCTAAAAAGGAACAACTATTCGCCAAGTTCTCCAAGTGTGAATTTTGGCTTAAGGAAGTTCAATTTTTAGGACATATTGTCAACGAACAAGGTATACCTGTAGATCCCGCCAAAATCAAAGCGATTAAGGAATGGGATACACCTACTATACATACCGAAGTTCATTCATTTCTGGGTCTCGCGAGTTATTACTGTCGTTTCATTGCAAACTTCTATAAGATTGTGGTTCCCCTCACTACTCTAACTCAAAAGAATAAAACCTTTGAGTGGGGACCTAAACAAGAAAAAGCTTTTCAGACCCTGAAATAAAAGCTCTGCGATGCTCCCATTCTATCCTTACCTGAGGGCAATGACGACTTGGTCATATATTGTGATGCATCAAACTTAGGCCTTGGCTGTGTTCTCATGCAAAGAGACAAAGTCATAGCCTATGCATCAATACAATTGAAAATCCACGAGAATAACTACACAACTCATGATCTTGAGTTTGGTGCTATAGTTTTTGCTCCCAAAATTTGGAGACACTACCTCGACGGTACAAAATGTGTGGTTTTCATAGACCACAAAAGTCTCCAACACATTTTCAATCAGAAAGAACTAAACTGAGACAACGAACTTGGATCGAACTTCTAAACGACTATGACTGCGAGATTCGCTACCATCCTGGTAAGGCGAATGTCATAGCTGATGGTCTTAGTCGTAAAGAACGTGTCAAGCTATATTGTGTTCAAGTTCGATCTGATATTCAAACCCGTATCTTAAGCTCAATGTACTTGTGCTACACAAGGCATGATGGGTAATGAATTACCACATCATCTTGAGCTTCAACTTGAAACAAAAGACAATGGATTGTTTTATTACATGAACCGTTTGTGGGTTCCAAGTCAAGACAATCTCTGCACCTTACTGATGGATGAAGCTCACAAGTCTCGTTATTCGATCCATCCAGGTGCAGAAAAAATGTATAAGGATCTTCGTACTCAGTATTGGTGGCCGGGTATGAAGGAAGACATTGCCTTATATGTATCCAAATGCCTTACATGTCTCGAAGTTAAGGCAGAGCTTCAACATCCTTCTGGTTTGCTTGAACAACCAGAAATCCCGGTTTGGAAATGGGAAAACATTTCCATGGATCTCATTACCAAACTACCACGTACATCTAGAGGTCATGATGCCATTTTGGTAGTCGTTGATCGTCTAACAAAGTCAGCATACTTTTTGCTGATTTATGAGTATCTATCTGCTGACAAAGTTGCCAAAATCTATGTTGATGAAATAGTATCTCGACATGGTGTTCCTTTGAACATCATATCTGGGTGAGATGCTCGATTCTCATCGCACTTTTGGAAGAACACGCAATCTGCCATGGGAACCAAACTTAACTTGAGCACTTCTTATCATCCTCAAACGGATGGACAATCCGAAAGGACAATCCAAACACTGGAGGATATGCTTAGAGCCTGTGTGATCGACTTTGGTGGTAGTTGGGATTCGCATCTGCGGGAATAGTCTATGAAAGCGGTTGGCCAAAAGTGGCGGCCGACTTTAACATTTTTTTTTCATAAAATAGTTATTTATAAGTTCTGTCTTTATCCCCTGCTTAAAATTATGATATTGACCACAGTTCGATATTAAAATCACGCTTCGACCCTACAGCTTAAATATATGATTTTGCCCTCTGCTACAAAATGCGACACTCATGCCAGCTTACCATTGATCGAATTCTCCTACAACAACAGTTATTACTCCAGCATCAACATGGCACCTTTCGAAGCTCTATACGGTCGAAAAAGTCGTTCACCTGTCTGCTGGAATGAAGTTGGTGAAGCTCAGCTCACCAGACCTGAACTCATTCTAGAAACCACAGACAAAGTCAAGAAAATTCGCGATAACCTTCTGACAACTAGAAGCCGTCAAAAGAGTTATGCAGACAAACGATGCAAGCCCTTGGAGTTCCAAGTCGGTAATCACGTCCTTCTCAAGATATCCCCTTAGAAAGGCGTGGTTAGATTTGGAAAGAAAGGAAAACTTGCACCTCGATATGTGGGACCATTTAAGATCGTTGAGAGGATCGGGAAAGTAGCCTACAGACTTGAGCTGCCTCTTGAACTTGGAAATGTTCATCCAACTTTCAGCATGTCCAATTTGAAAAAATGTTTGGCTATTGAAAAACTCCACATCCCTCTTGATGAAATTCGTGTTGATTACACGATGCACTTTTTCGAGAAACCTGTGGAAATGTTGGACCGTGAAGTCAAAAAGCTCAAACGCAAACGCATACCGAATGTTAAAGTTTGCTGGGAGTCCAAACATGTGTGACACCCCGTTGAATCGATTACATCAGAGTCGGGCGTGATCTGACGGGTATCTTCATTGCACAACGGAAGTAAATAATTTGCTAAGACTTATAAAAAAACTGAACGCTTGCTAAGTACTCGAGTCTCAACAGGTTCTCCTCTTCCAACCGGGCCTTAGTTTGACTTTTGAAACCTGAAAAAGAAACATGCAAAAAATTAACATAATGTTGGCGAGTTCATAGTTTGTTTGTTTTGTTTCAAATGAATCTTAAAACATTTGAAAATCATGCATTTGAAAACCGTTTTGTGAGATCATAGTATCCCAAAGCGTTTGAAATGTCATAATTGTAATCGGTATTGAAATGTTTTATGTTATGTTTGTAAACTGATGCATGTAACTGTTATATTCATAAACCGGTAATAAAATGTTTTCGGTCGTATCTATAAACCGGAATTGAATTGTTTTCTGTTGTATTTGTAACCCGGTATTGAAATCATAGTATGTAGGTTACCTATGGGATCTAAGGATCAAAATTTGTGTAGCTAATACATTGACTTATGTGCTATAAGTAAATAACCAAACCGAGAAAACTTTGACATCATATGGAACACAAAAGCACTCATAAAGGGTTAACGAACCCGCAGTGGAGTGCGCCTCAAACTCAATAGATCTATACCTTTTGCACCCTGGTCACTAAGTGATTAATGGTTACTTTTGTCATCATCCTACTTACGCACAGTGATTTGTTATCATCTAATCCCATAGCTACATACCAATTATAAACTGTGTTTTTGATGTGTATGAACGGGCCTCACCCTTCACATGTCCTCGTCCCTTGCACGCGTGGGCCTAACCCATGTTATCTTGTCGTCCGTGTTATTGGGCCTATCCCATGTTACCTTGTTATCCGTGTTATTAGGCCTAGCCCATGTCATTAATAAAATTATTGGGGCTTAGCCCCTAATCATAAAACTCATGCGTGTTTCGAAAACACATATTTTCTTGTAAAAACCAACATGTTTGGCATAAACTTTTCGTAAACCATTTGTGTTATCTGGAAATACGTTTGTAATTTGGTTTAGAAATATATGATTTTTGTTTATCGAAATATTGTATATTTTTGCAAAACTTGCATGTCTTTCCACCCCGGAAAACATTATTAAAATGTAAAATGGTAAAAAGTTGCGATTATGAACTCACCTTGATATCCTTGTGCAATGCTAGCTTAATGTGATTCCGTAATGTCATTCCAAGGACGTGATCGCTAGCGTGCAACTATATCGTTCCTATCAAGGAATCAATCTTATAAGTTTCTAATAAGAAAACGTAGTTAAACTACGTGTCCGAGCTCTACCGAATCGTTAACAAATGATCCTAAAAGGTGTTATTATCTTGACTTAGAATAACCAATCTAGGGTTATTTGATCCCATTTATTGTCGGTGATAAATTCTAAGTATTGGAAACACTTAGTTTCCAAAAAGGTTTAGAACATATATATATATATATATATATATATATATATTTAAATATAAATATACTTACAAAGTCGTGTTAATTGTCGTAATAGAAATACGTAGATGAATAATGGTACGACTCGTCGTAGTCTTCATAGTCGTAAGTATATATACATATATGCAAAACGTTACGTGTCCGAAATAAGCGTCTTGCGTCACGTTTATAATTAATACAAATTATATAATTTACGCTTGTTATACTCTTACAATAAAGTGTCGTACTTCGTTTAGATGTTCGAAATAAATATAAATAATTATATTTATTTTTATGATATCTCCGAATTGCCGTCATTTGAAACAAATATAAACCATTATATTTATTTAGATAAAAGTATCTGAATCGTCGGCATTTGAAATAAATATAAACATTATAGCTATTTTATAAAATAATCCTGGCGCTGAAATAAGTATTGAAATAAATAAGTGTTCAAATTTTCGACGTTTGAAATAAATATAGACAATTATATTTATTTTATAAAAATACTCGGATTCTCGATGTTTGAAATAATTCTAACTAATTATCTTTACTTTGTACGACTTTCGAATAGTAGATGTTTGGAATATAAATTCTGAATTCCGACGTTTGAATTGGATATAAATATTGTTCAGACTTTATAAAATGACTAATTTATAAAGATTTCCGAGTGTTTGTTGTTGGAAATGAATACAACTAATATTTATCTCATGAAAGTTTTCGAGTTCTAAACGTTTTGAAATAAATATAAATAATTTTAACTAGTTTATATAAGTATCGGGTTTCATTATTAAGTACTCATGTGTGTCGAAGTGTAATAAACTCATTTTATAAGTTATAAAACGCCGCCAAAATAAATATACATATATTTACTTTATACGAATACTTGGATCTCGTCAAACGTCGTTTTTAGCATATAAATACGTTTTCGTTTGTCTCGGATTTTTACGAAAAACGGACAGAGTCTCCTCTGTTTTTGGACGATCCCGACAACTAAATTATCCATGTATTTCAAAACTCAACAATAATCCAACGACAATATATGTAATATTTCCGCTATATGTTCAAAATGTAACTTTTGTCGTATACAAGTCCAACATATAGTTGTAGATACATATCACGTGTCGTTTCGGTTTTTAACTAGTATATTTATATGTAAGGTATAAGTCCAACTGGTTAGAAATTTTATATATATTTTTGTCATTTTCGTTAAACAGGTCGGTTTAGAGCTCGATTTCACGCTAAATACTATTTATATAAAACAAAATAAATGAACTTCGCGTTGATAAAACTTTACCGAGTCGCGTGCTTGACTCGTGTTGACCAGTTGACCATGTTGACTGTCGTTGACTCAAACCGAGTATGAGTTGACTGAGTTGACCGGGTTGACTGAGTTGACTGTGTTTAACCCGAGCCCAAAACCTGAACCGTTGACCATCTTTGCCCACTGTTGACCGAACTCGAAACCGAGACTGATGTTGACCAACTTTGACATAATTTGACCGGCACCCGAATCTTAAACCACACGTGAACTAAATCAAATCTTGAGATGAGTGAACCGAGTTGAGCCAAAGAACCGTGGCGTCACCACCACCACTACTGTCGATGTAGCCGAAGCCGTCGCCGCCGCCGGCTGCTGCCGTCTCAACACAAGACCACCACCACTGCCGTCACCTTCCACCGTAGCACCTCGCCTCCCTCCTGAAACAACAAGAACTGGCCGAATCTAACGTGGATATAGAAAGATCTAAAAAGAAAAGGAGGAAATCGAAAATGGTTTACCGGAAAAACGGCCTACCGCCGCTCGTTTCTAGCCGTTGAAATGACGGCTTTAGCCATCGTCAAGCCACCGTCGTGCCATCTTAGAGGGGTGGCCGGCCTTCCTCTTCCCCGTCCTCTCTCTCTATTTCTCCGACTTTCTCTCTCTATTCCGATCTCTCTCTTTCTCTCTGCGTCCTCTCTCTCTCTTTCTCTCTCTTCCGATCTCTCTCTCAACCGATATCTCTCTCTCTCTCTCCAACTAATGGGTGTGCGGCGTAACAAGAAGGAGAGGGTTGAGTGTGTGTGGCCGACCGGAAAAACAGCGTCGGAGACCGATATCCGGTGACCGGATCTGCTTAGAGAGAGGGGGGGCTAGGGTTTTGAATGTTGAAATGAGGAAGGAGAAGATTAAGAAACTTATATAGTTAGGGTTATTAGTGGGTTGGGCCCTAGACCCATTAATGCGTGTGTAGTCTTCACGTGGCCCAAAGACGTCTCTACGACCCGTTTTTGAAACTGAACTTTGTTAAATGTTGTACGATAAAGTTTTAGGGTCGAAATTTCAGAAAATTAGGTCGGTAAAACAAGTTTAACGCTTTCGTTTGGCAGTCGTGCTAGAATTGCATTGAATCGCTACAGTCGTCGTTTCTATCCGTTTTTTTCGAGTCGGTTTCAACCGTGAATATAAAGTCCCTGAAAATGAAGCTAAATATATTAGAGTATATTAATATAGAGACGTAATTCGAGTCCAGTGCTTCCGTTTTGTTGTTGATGCGTTCTTGTTTCCGCTTAATTTTCGCGCTTGTGCTCTGTCTTGTCTGACAGTCCGAATAATTCGTGTTATTATCAATATGGGATAAATATAGGCACAAAAGTTGTATTTTTAGGCATTGTCAGCACCTCGTCCGGTGTCACTTCGCTTAAAGTTTAAACGCGCGCTACAAAAGGCCTCATAAAGTTAATTTAGGTCTAATGACGCTAGGTCTTAATGTCTTAATGCTCGTTATACGCGTAATTATAAACCCGAAAAGTACTGGTTGTCACAATGTAGCCCAGAATTTACTTGGGAACGAGAGGACCAAATGAAAGCGAAATACCCACATCTGTTTTCACAAGTTTCCTCTAATTAAATTTCGGGACGAAATTTCCTAAAGCGGGGAGACTGTGACATTTGTGCCTTTTCAACCATTGTACAATCCCGAACAATTTCGAATTCAATGAAATCTTGTGTTTCATTTCCAAGATTGTATAATTACATGTGACATTTGCACATTTTTAATCCTTGTTCAATTTCGATCTTTCAAACCTTTTCTGGAAGTGAAATCGTAAACCGTCACGCAAAGGTAATCAGTTTAACGCGACGTACACTCCGGAATAAGGACATAAGCTAAAATACCCTAAATACCCTTTACATAACTTAGAAATAAGTTTTGAGGGGTTCGGTATGGCAAAAACATGCTTATTCAAGCTCAGGGATTATTTTCGACAAACTGCGAAAGTCTGCTGATTCTCGTATTCAAGATACAAAGCACATATACAAGTCCAAAAAATTTTGTAATCAATAAAACCCTGTATATTATTGATGAGAAGGCAAAAATGTCAATTGTTGCGCAATTTCGGTCATTTTCATGTTCGTTGTAGCGTTCGTCGTAATAAGCGAAAAACACAGCTGTACGACTGAAAGAATTGACATCCACGACATTTCCGGGCAAAATCCAAGTTACATATGCCTTAACACCTATATGGAGCCTAAAAATTTGGTAAAAAGGGGTTAGAAGTGTCAAAAAGCGACGAAACAGTTCTAGGGGCCAAATCTGCCAAAACCCAAAGTTCGGTTCTGACCATATTTGGTCCAACCAAAGTTCGATTGAACTTTGCAATGTGATCATAATCACGAAGGTTATAATCTCTTGCGATTGCACCTTCTGATTACCACGTTTGCTAGTCGAAGTGACAAGTAAAAGTTTCGGTCAAAAATGCACATTATGTCGTTTTACGACGGAACTATTTCGGGTATCAAAACACTAAATTTGATACCAAATCCGTTTTGCAACTTAGTTAGACATGTTTTGACATTTCTAACTCGTCATTTTTAGTTTAGCACTTTATTAGGGTCGTAAGTCGAGCGGTCTTGACCACCGCTTTGACTTTCGAATCCGACCCGTTTAGTCGATCTTAGGATCCGACCAAACACATGTATGTAACCATAGTTGCATAGGGAATAACCTACTGAGGTTATACCTTATGGTCACATCGTTTGGTTAGTGTTATGATAAGTCGTTCTTATGTTCTTAAAAATGACCAAAATGCCTTTTTGCGCATAAATTCATTTTAAGCATATGTAATCAAATTTTTTATATATAAACTGATGTTCTAATATTTTCAAATATGTTTGGGCATTTAAGACTTATCATAAGACATGTTGTTGATGCATATGTATGTTGCCTTCGTCATCGTATAACATCAAGTGTGTATTTAGGAGCATAACGTTTAGTGTCATAACGAAGTTGTAATTCGTACGAACTGCTAGTTCATACGAATTACAAGTTAGTGCGAAGTTTATGTATGTTATAGGTGTAGTTCGCACGAAGTGTGTATGTCATGTGCCTAATTCGTACGAACTAGTTGTTCGTACGAATTAGAACATTAGTGATTTGGTGCGAATTACATCCTCTATAAATAGATGTGTTAGGATTTCATTTGAAACAGTCAGAGATTTTGCAACTTGGACGGCGGAGCTCTGTCCAAGTGTTTCTAGGAACTGTAACGTTTGACAATCAATGAAACAGTGATTAAATAGAAACAAACGTGTCTACAATGTCGCCTAAGCAAACGGATTCTGCACGTTTACATTAGGTTTACCAAATTAGGGCCTGAACAGATCTGACAACGGGAGTAACAAGTGGTACCGGAGCAGGAGAGGCCTTATTTGAAGACATTGGACTTAGAACATCACATCTTCTACTCATTTCTTTCTATTTTTTACTTTTCTTGGACATTACACGGATAAAATGGACTGATGTCAAGATCTAAGTTTAAATCACTTGTAGTTTTTATTTCTATGAATGGAAAATGGATTGAATTAAAAAGATATGCAGCGGAATTGTAACACCCTAAAAACGGGTTTGGTAATCAAACCACGTTAATATTAATGAACGGGTAAAATAGCGTTGGTGGTAAGAATTAACCCGGTAAATATTAGGATTCAAATAAATAATCCTAATATTTAATAAAAGGTGAATAAATTCCTTGAGAAAATAAAGTCTATAAGAGGCCCGAGTTAATGGGACTTAAAATAAAACGGGTTATAACCTCCCCAAACCCACTAAGTTAACTAGGAAAGTTTAACCTAGTTAATAAGAGAAAATATTGTTAAAAATAAGTAGGTTGAAACCTACTTAATAACTAACCAAACATGAGGGACCAAAGTGGGATAACATGGAAGTTAATGTTTAAAAAAATAAAAATAAAACAAAACATACACACAAAGTGTGTGTTCTGGATCAACCAGGAGAATGCTCCAATGAGCCAAAACCCTAGTTCTTCAAGTTCATCATATTGAAGGGTTAATTGGAGCTCAAATTCGTGCATGAACATGAATTTGATGAACATTACAAGATGCGATTTAAGTATGAATCGTAGAGGCTAGGGCCAAATTAGTGATGTATACTTGCTTAGGAACAAACCCCTAAGTGAAAATTCTATATAGGTTGCTATGATTTGGATGTTTAGATGAATTAGCTAAATGGGTTTTTATAACATGATGAAGTTAGTGTCTAACTTGTGGTTAGAATCATCATATTGGATAGTAAAGGCAAGGTACTTAAACAATTTACAAGTTTGAGTACTTGTTCATACGTGATTCGAAATGGGTTTTTGGAATTTTGTGAAGAAAATGGCGATTTCATTCATGTATATGGATGTTTGAAATCATGATATTTACTAGTTGATAGGTAGAGCTTGATTATATTAGGTGTTCGGATGAATGTCTAATGGTATGATGAAACGGGTTCCGCTTAGATAAAAACCCTTAGTTCTTGCGAAATGAATGAATAAATTAACTTTGATAATCGCTTGAATTAGTTAAAGTACTGGAAACGTAATGAACTTAGTTAAAATTTTAGTTAAAACGGTGGCCGAAAACAACGGCTACTAGGTAATTAAGGGAATGCCTAAACTAGTTGTTGAACTTGATTGTGCATTTCAAATGCTAATGGGCAGTTGACTTTTAAAAAGTCAAACTGACCAATGATAAGATCGAATGGTAAATTCGACATAAAACCTGTAAGGTGGAATAGTCTTGATTTATAATGACTAATTTAACCATCTTACGAATTATGATGATAGTTTGACGCTTAACAAGCTAGGTGGAGGCTTGAGAAGGAAGCGGGTCAAACGAATCAAGTACGAAGAAAAAACGTAATTTGGATGCAAGGTAAGTGAAGCTTACACCCTTTTATAAAATACCTACTTGTGTGTTTTGAGTATTGAATAAGGTAAATTTCATAATAGAAATATGATCTTCCGACCTGAAATAATATGAGTCGGAACAAGTGAAAATGGTGGGAAACCGTAGTTTATGGTAAAAGGTGTAAAACGGTAAATTAGTCATGTGATGAAGAACAAACAAGGAATTTTGAAACATTACATTGTGGTATAAACCGTGACGGGTAAAAGTGGTAAAATATTAATCCGGACATGAGTTGATAGATAGATAGATAAAAAGATTTGAAAAGACACCACATGGCGTAAGTCATAACGGGTCAAACAAAATAAGAAACGACTTTTGAGAAATATGAACTCATGACTGGAATAGGTTAAAGAGGTGAGATGGTAATTAAATACCATCTCAAAAGATAAATGGTTATTTCAACTAACCGGGTCAAATGGTGTTAACACCATTTGACAAATAACAATTGATGATCGCTTGTTGAGTTTTGTGATCACAGGGAAATAAGATATGGTTAGCGTTGCTTTTTATCTAGTAACTAATAGTGAAAGGTATTTAAATGGGTCAATGCTATGACCCGAGCCAGGTACGCATAAATAAGACTATAGCTAACCGAGCAATTTTGGTTAAATATCTAGTAAAAGTCCTTCGTCGTAAAATGAGAGGCTAAAGTTGGCCAAACCACCCTTGACGGGTAAATCAGACAAACGACCCTTATAGGTTGTTTAGAATAAGTTTTTGATCAATTAAACACTTAAGACAAGTATAAAAGCGAAAGGTATGATTCTTGTGAGTCAAATGCTTTAAAATGCGTTTTGTCATAAATTAGTAATCGAAAAGATAAAACTCGAAACAAATAGTCACCACATTAAAATCCACTACAATTATAGTTGTGATGGAAGATTATTTGTTAAAGTAATGTGGTAATATAATGCTAGAAGCGAATGTAAGTGAATTATGCGGAAAAATGCTTAAATACCCCTTAACGGGTCAAAATAAGCATCTAAGTAAAAACGGGTGTAAGAATATATATAAACTCGTGAATTGAACCTAGGATAATAGATAATATTGAAATTATAAGGTTCACGAGAAGTTAGGATCAAACAAACATGTTTGTTTGATAAATACATGAACGGGTCAAAATTTAGTAAAATATATATAAAGCCGAGGGCTTCAAAAATCTCAAATTGTTAGATAGAAGTAAGGGTCTTATAGGTTAATGGAAAACTTTTACTACAAGCAATTGGTTGTTTGTTTTCATCACCAACATGCTTTCAAGTTGGTAAACTTTGCATATGATTCACAAACTCCCCCTTAGCCAATTACAATCGTTTGATAGTAAGAAATGATGAAGATAAAGTGCGAAATGATCTTTTTCAGGAAGACAAATTTAACAGTTACAACGATCACCTATTTATACTAACTATCTAACCACTGAGCATCTTTTGTGACGTCATGGTTGATAGTGACTGCTAACAAAATATAACTAACTAAAACACTGCTCTAACTATACTATCAGTGCATAGCACTGTTACATTGAATAAGATAAAAACTAATCTAATCTCTTATCTTGATTCTTCTGTCAGACCTTTGCTTCTTGAACTATCAGACGATAGGAAAAGATGTTTAGGGAAAGCAGTGTGAAGGTTGATCAGTGGTTGTAACCACTGATAGCTGAACCAAAGCTCGGATAGTGTATTTGGCTTTGTTATCATATGTTCCTTTGTTAGGGTTCGATCCCAACAATCTCCCTTTGGAACAGATAATGCCAAAACACTTGTTTATTCTTGGTTTTTATTCCTCAACAAAAGTTCTCTGATTTGGCCTTTAAATTGTAATTCAAAATTCAGAGAAACTTCATCATCATCCTTTTCAAGTGTCAGATCCAAAAGATCTTGAAGGTCTTCTACATTTAGCTCATATGCAGCCTCCATGCTAATCTTGGTAGCAGCACCATTAGACTTGAGCAGAGTCAATTCGTGGGAGCCTTTTTCGACTTTCCACTTTAGAATTTTTGGGTCTTCTGGCTTTCTAGGATGATTCTTATTGGTTGAGGTTTGAAGAGCTTGTTGTTGAACTATCTTTGTCAAATCAGCTCTGAGCTTCTCACTAGCATCATCTGTGTGATAGTCAACCATGTTTTTGATTCCCTCTTTGATGTGTTCAAACACTCTCTTTTCTTCTTCATCTATCTTTTCTTGTCTTTTTAATTGATTGAAGGCAAGGATGGGAGGGACAGATGATGAGATAGACTTTTTGGAGTGTTGAGCTTTATGAACATCATCTGATGGAAGGTAAATTGGTTTAGGAGGCATGCTTGGATCTTTCTTCCTCCTCTCTTCTAGCATCTTATACATATCAATCACCCTAGCTTCTCCCCACCTTATCACTTGATTTCTTGAACCATAGTGATTCTTTATCAATTCTTCTTTCATCCTCTTAAGCTTTAAGGCTCTTTCAGTCATGTCTTTCTTATGTTTTTCCCAGTTAGGAGGAGTTGTCTTCTTGAGAGGGTCTTTCAACATTTCTTGCATTCTATTAATCTCTTCTCTCAGCTCATCTATACTCTAATCCTTGAATTGTGCCTTTGTTGCCTTATATTGCTTTTTCTTCATGATGTGTTCAATGAGTTCACCTTTAAGAAACTGATCTTCCCTTTCTGAAAGCTTGTTGCTCATGTCTTTGACAAAATTTTGCAATGCTCTGGCTTTGCCTAGCTGAAACGACATGCTGGTTTGTATCTCTCTATCACTTTTACCAATAGAGTCTCTTTTGGCTATATCCTTTGCTTGTTTCAATTTGAGTTCCAGATATTCATCAACATTTGCAGGTCTTGGATAACCATCAAGAGATAATTTAGTTCTTTTATCAGGGTCTTCTTTAGAATAGAAGCTTAGAATTTCTTCCCTGACTGCTGGTAAATCAAGAGGATAATTCTTTACTGCTGGAATGACTGTAAGGGAATCAGTGCTTGGATTTGAGGATGGAGGAAGCATTGATGTGGAGGTCAGTGATTGTGATGATAAAGGAGTAGGAGCAGGAAAGATCTCTTCTTCATTTACAACTTTTGTTGTCCTTCTCCTTTTGAATTTTACTTCTGGTGATGATGCATGAGTTGGAATTCTGGTTGGTGTTGGTAAAGGTTGGGTTGATGTATTGAAAATGACCATGGTAGTAGATGGGTTTGCATCTGCTGCAACCTCTGTTGTGCCAACAGATGTTAGCACAATAGTTGTTGTAACATCTGCTTTGGTGGAAATGGGTAAAGAAGTTGAAGAAAGTGTGCTTGATTTTTGGAGAGTAGAGGTTTTAATGATTGGATTTATAGCAGGCTCAGTTTTGTAAGGTGTGAATGTTGGTTGCCTTACTTGTCTAGCAGGTCTCTTCTTTGTCGAAGTACTAACCTCTTCCTTTTCTTTTTGTTGCTTAATCTTTTGCTCAACCAATACCTTGCTATCAAGAAACATTTTTCTCTTCTGCTTCTCATTTTCCCTGGCCAGTATATCATCTGATAAATCCTTTTTCTTTGAACCATCTGGCATGGGTATATCCACTGTTGGCTTTGCCATCTGATCATCAATTTTAAGCTTCTTCTGCCCCAAAGGTTTCTCCCCCTTTTTGGCATCATCCTCTGTGTTTACAAAAGTTACCGTGGGTGGAGCAGTACCAGTGGTTTGGTGAAGATGAGCTTTTATAGCTTTAATGCCACCCTGGTATCCATGAATCTTGCTTCAACCGTGTTTCTTACTTCCTGCATTTGATGTTTATGTTTTGATCTGAGAAGTGATTTTGTTGCTGAAACAGAGGGTCTAGGGCTTGTTACAGATCAACAGTGGTTAAGACAGAGGGTGGGCTCTTTATAGCTAATAACTACTACACAAGATTTTGATCTCACCAACAGAGGTTTCAAGCGTTGATACTCTCTCCGTCAAATCTTTGCATTTTAGTTCATCACCTAATTTAATAGGATCATCTGAACTCCTACCTGGGGTGGTAGTTGTATCTAGGGGATCATTAGCATGTGTTTTAACACTAGCTTCACCCTTTGATGCCCCTTGTTCTTGCCTCTGGGGACTTCCCACAACATCAGAGGTTACATTGGTAGCCTCAGAAGTGGTTGTAGGTCCCCTACTCCTGTGGATCTTCAACAGAATTGTATATCTAATCTAGAGTGCGGAATCCTCTAGATCAGACTGTCACAGAAAACGTGTAGGAACAGAAATCACCACAAACTGATCTTTACTGATTATCAATCAAATTGATTACAATCAATCAAGATCCTCACACACAGAATTTCGTCTAAGCCCTACGTGCTATACGAAATCACTCTCTCACTTTTGATTCTGGTGATTTACCTAAACCCTAATGCAAAGCCTTGTTTATATAACACAAGTTTGCAACCTGGGCTGGTTTCACACAAGCCTGCGAATTGCAAAGGCCGAATTCGCATACCATTCCCCCAATGTGGGTTTGGTTTGGCCCAATCACTATTAAATCACTAATACAAAGCTAAACCCGCTAACTGTTTATCGTTTCACTGAATACAAGATATCCAAAGACCTGAATCTAATAGTTGCTGTCACAAACATGCACCAACAGACTCCCCCTTGACAATAGCTTCCTAAAAACTTTGTCTTTAGTCTTCTGTCTTCTGTCTTCAGTCTTCTTGCATTCTACATGTAATCCTTCATCGTCATTGGTCTTTGGATATCTTCAACTTCAATAGCTTCTGTCAGCAACAGACTCCCCCTAAGCTGATGCATCCAATCACCAAATCTTCAAAATTGTTAGCACTTGAGTAAACTCTAGTTCAGCATTTGCATAGCAATCTTCAACCTCTTCAAACCTTGTCAGCAATGTAGAAAGGAGGATTCTACCATGCATCCAAACAAACTCCTCTTCACTAAACTTCACTTTGCTTCACAAGAACAAATTGCAACTATCTGTATACAAAACAAACATCTCGATAAACCATAAGAATTTTTCAATCTAAGTTAATAAATTAGTATTAATTGAGAGATGTGAAAATTTAATACAAATTAAGCAATTTTTCATCTCAACACCAACAATCAAAACTTTTTACTCAAACACCACTAGAACCTGCTAATTGAAAATTTTGAACTCATCTTCTAACACCGTCTCCCCCTTCGGTAACAATTCCTCCAAGAACAGCCATTTTCCGTACGTTAAGAATTTTTAAAGAAAAAGAAAACCTTTTTCGGATTTTTATAATTTTCTGAAATCAAATAAATAAACAAGAAAATAAACCCACCCTGTTTTTGTGAGAATCACTGGTTAAGAAGATCATATCAGCCTAATCAAACCGTTTCACACTCTCAGTTCATTCTATCTTTTTATTTCATGAAAAGCAGTTCAAGACGATTACCAGTATGTTTGTCCACTTAAACAAAATACATGAACATTACAAGTACCTTTACCTAGTGATATGTTAAGGTAATTTTAAATAAATTTAATAGTGTGTCCCACTTCAGGACATATCCCCACGATCAAGGTATGCACAAAGATTCATCATAGTAGGTGAGTATACCGAAATTCATCCTTTTAGATTTACAACGTCAGATAATTGGTGATCAGGTCAGTACTTTCGTACAGCAAAGAGACCAATATCCAACGAGGGTTAAGACAAATACCACAGATTTTGGTATGATTTATGCATTTTGCACATTTGAATGACTCTCTATGAGAGCTTCTTCAATTTCTGGGATTTGGCATTTTTGTTGATGCACTATTGTGTTCGTCACTTGTCGAATAGGCTAGATTGAGCGTGTGTTGAATATAGTATACGTTAGAATCAAACACACGATCGAAATACGAAGTTTTTAGTGTAAAAGGGAACAAGTTCGCTCGAACTTGACATGTGGCAGACAAGTTCGGCCGAACTTGTCATATGATAGACAAGTTCGCCCAAACTTGACCTCATATGCACATGTCAAGCAAACTTGGCTGTTTCCCTATAAATAAGTGGTGTGTGTTCATTTGTCATTTGAGTTTTTGCCATCCCTACGGGGAGGTGCTGCCGGATTCTCTCCAGGAACTCCTGCAGCAGGACTTATAAAGATGTATACTCTTTCGGTATGAATGAAGACTTCCGCCGGATTCTACTTCTACTCCATTTTTAATAACATTCTACCGAATCGGTTTACGTTTACGCATTAACTTCCGTCTAGAACCGCCTGATCACGGACCTTCAATTGGTATCAGAGCTACGGTTATCACCTACGCTCATGAATTTGGACATTTATGGACATTAGGAGGGGTTTTGGACGTAAAACTTGAAGTAAACATACAATCCACGGATGAAAAGTAAAATTGAAAGGATAGGATTGTTAGAAAACAATTTTCGACCTGATCTATGGTGGATTCATCTCGAAATTCGAAGAAATAAGGATTCTGGATCGAAAAATGTGATAAAGGGTGATTTGGGGGACCAAGTTCGCCCGAACTTGACCTGTGGAGGTCAAGTTTGCCTGAACTTGACAAGGATTTTCATGATTTTTCATCAAGTTCGCTCGAACTTGACTGATATTCATTGAAATTAAGCATAAGTTCGCCCGAACTTGTCTATTTCATGCAAGTTCGCCCGAACTTGGTAGTGGCCAACCAAGTTCGCCCGAACTTGTCCCAAACCTATTAAGTTCGGCCGAACTTGTCACACAAGTTCGCCCGAACTTGTCACACAAGTTCGCCCGAACATACCAGGGAGCCTAAAAAAATTTGTTGATCGTATTCATGGGATGAGTGTCTATAAAAAATTTGGCGATAGAAACTTTTTCGAGTTTTCGAAGACCGAACCGGGATGTTCGGGGACACCGTCTAGAACTTCAGAGTACAGATTTGTCACACCCTCAATTTCCACTTACGGAGTTTTACCGTGAGGCATGTGAACAAACCAGAATCTGAAACACTAGTACGTCGAACGACTCTATATGATTTGATAATACGTTTTCAAAAATCAGTTGGCGTAGATTTTATATTGTCTTGATTAGTTACCAATATTTAGCAGAAGCATCAGTTTTTAAAGTTTGAGCGGAAGCATAAATAAGTAGTGAAGCGGGCGCCAACACAAACGCCAAAACAAATGAAAAACCCCAAAACAATATTTATAAATAAGACTCGATAAAAGATGTCTTGTTCAATGCATGTGCGTGCACCTAGAGCTCCTAGCGTCCTGAGAAACATGTAAAGAAACAAGTGTCAACATTAAAGATGAGTGAGTTCACAGGTTTTCATAAATTCGTTTGTTCGGTTATAGTTTGTTTTCCCCGTTATCCCTAACCCGGGATAACGTATTAGTTCCATTATTCCAACCCGGAATAATAAGTTGTTGCTTCCATTATCCTCAACCCGGGATAATATAGTTGTTGTTTCCATTATTCCAAACCCGGAATAATAAGTTGTTGTTTCCATTATCCCCAACCCGGGATAATTAGTTGTTTCGTAATTAAGTTCAATGTTAACATATATAGGTAGCTAGCCTAAAGTCATGTCACGTAAGAGTTCGCGATCGAAGCTGACTGCTGTGCCTCCGTGTTGCCAGGCCTATCACTGACCATGGCGAAGTTAGGCCAAATTTTCACCCGTTGACCATACCCGGTCGGCTAGCGCGACTAGCTCGGATGGGGCTTGTCGGGCCCAGTAGTACTACTTATAATTCCCCCGCTATTAAACCCAATACTAACGATCCGAGAGATTGACGAGGACTTAAGTGATAAAGCTGCTTAGTGACCATAACATTACATTAACATTAACTTAGTTACCGAATAGTTATGTGACGTTAAATTCGTATAACGTAAAGAGATTGAGTTTGAGAGAGTATACATGTTTCTCCCCCTGTTGTTTAAAAACCGGATAAAGTTAGGAGCCGTGAACTCACCTTTATTTGCTCGGTTAGTGTAGCAAAGAAGTTATAAGAGATGGGACCGCTAGTTGCGTCCTAACAAACCAATTAATTCCAAGTCAGTGTGTGAATACACCAATACAAATTCTACACGTAATTTACGCACAAAGTGATACACACAAACAACATATTTAACACTCAAACATGCATGCAAGTATCCTCATGTGATCTTAGTAATCAAACAATTTATCATGAACATAATCCAATCCATGCAATACCTTGGTGCACACAATCACAAGTTATCAAATTTCAGCTTAACACTCATAATTCAGCTGTTTTCTAGGATTTTTATAAAATAGTTCCAATATTCCAAAAATTCCAATATTTTTACAGTAGGTGACATTTATACTATAGAAATTTATATAAATTTTTCAAGTACTAAATCTTTACCAATTAACCATAAATATTAATATACTAGGCTGCAGTCAGATTTGTCGCCTTCTGACTGCAGTCCACGGAAGAATTTATTTAAAAATCACTGATCGTCCAATTAACAAAATTCCAGTTGGAGTTGCCCGGAAATTTCCATACCTAGTTCTGTACAAAATTCATGACTCGATCCCTACTGATTTTAAAATCCAACTCGATAAACAACCAACAAAATTTCAGGATTTTCACAGCTTTAGTTACTGAACTTATTTGTCCCTTTAAAAATATCAAACGACTTCAGAAAATTATGAATCCAGCGCCCTTAGACTCGTTATTCAAATCTCTACGTTCTAGACATCAGAAAATCCGTTTTTCGACAAATAACGACCGAGTTACAGCCAGATGAAGTCGGCTGTAACTATTACTCAGCAAACTGTTTTCAGCATATCATTATCATGAATTCGCATAACCCGTCCTATGATTAACCTAGGCGATCTTTAACCGGTTTCCTAGTCATAATCAATACTAATAACATATCCATGCAAACCCTAGTTCATACCTCTAGTTTTTTATAAACAACCAAGGCTCATGATTTCAGATTTTCAAACAAACATCCCACTCAAACATTATTATCAAATCGGTTATCCTAACCTTTCATTCAATCATATAATCCGAAAACAACACAATCAAAACACATGTATCCGAATATTATCTTGTAGCATATGACAAATTCTAATCTTTTAATAACAAGGTAAACGAACCGTGAGTACTATAAGGGATCGGTGATCAAAGATTGCTTGCAACCGAGAGGATGATGATGGAGTAGGCTGTTTTGTTGATCGGATAGAGGTGAACAAGGGCTGATCTCGCGACTGAATGGAGGTGAACAAGGGCTGTTTGCGGTTGAATGGAATGAACGATCGGCTGTTCGCGATCAATGGAGCAAGAGAAGGCAGCCGACGGCTGTTTTGCTTGTTAGGGTTTTGGAGTTGTGAAAGAGCATGCACGGGTGTGTGTATATATATAGCGCAAGGAGAGATAGGGTTACGGTTTTGGGTTTGAGTTCGTGGCCGAGGGACTTGGGTTGGTTTGGTTTGGGTTTGATCTTGCGGCCAATAGTTTTAGTTTAAGGTTTAGGTTTGATCTCGGTTTGGGTTTGCGGTTTGGGTTGCACACGGCCGAGAATGGTTTGAGTTCTAAACTTGGTTAATTCCTAGAGTCACAAGGAATCAAAGTTGGTTCGTGTCGCGGTTCGGTTCGTGCACATATTTATTATATACACATATACTTTGTAACTAAAACAATTCACGTAATCACACATCACGTATTCATTAACTCACACATGTTTAATACATAGCATATAATTCACTCGACAAGTATTGCGTTTAAGTTATCCGAAAAACCGGGATGTCACAAGATGTGGTGATACGGTCACAAAATTTTGAAGATAACGGGAGAGTCATTGATACCGATGCAGAACATTGATCATTTGGGTGTCGTGACTAGTAATGGGCCTAAACGGTTAAATCTGCATTTGTTAAAAACTGAAAGTTCGGGATTTCAGGGGGAATTTCAGTGAAAATTCCAGTATCGTCAGAATTTGCAAAAAAAGATGGGGAATAAAAAAATTTCAATATTTGAAGATTCCAACATTTTTGAAATTCGTGACTACTGCAACAGTATCCGGGTGGTTACCGATGGCAGATTATCGAGAAATGAAGAGGACCAAGATTCATTAGGTGATCACAGGAAGTTCCGATTATTCAGTTCATGATACAGAGTGATGCTTAAGGGTTAGAGTCCTGATCTCCGGTGAAGGAACAGTTAGCTGGATTAGCAGTCGTTAGTACCAGTGAAGAACTGAGGATGTTCAAAACGTTCGGTGATGATCTTAGGAATTAATGACTAGCTCCAAAGACGGATGGTTTCAAAATTACAAAGGAAATCTTATGATAACCTTTGGTGGCTATTATTTTTAATCTTCAGGTAGATGAATCATTCTTTTCTTTGGACTAACCGCCGTTGGATGATGATGTTTGGTGATTAAGTGGCGCTGGTCTACCGGAGATAGCTATATATCTGTCATTGTGACTGAAGAGAAAGAATGTGATTTTGGTCACGGACGTATGTTTCTCAGATTCGATGCTTTACTAGATTATCTGTTTCCGATGAAGATTTGCTGATTGAGAAGATTACCGATTTGCTGATCAAATCTTTCTGAAGGGTGCTTAACTGCGATTACGGAAATTGGGATTTCGGATTTTCGAGGGTATTCGTTAATTTGAAGTTTTCCGATGCGGAGATTCGAAGTTTCTATCAATTGCCGGTTGAGTTTTTGATACTTTAGGAGTGTGCGGAATAAACTCTCGATGCTTAATGCTTATTCAAAAACTGAACTCGGATGTGGTTATCGTCGAAATGCAGAAGCTGCTGCATTGATTAGTTTCGAGTTGATGGTTATTCAAGAAAATTTGTCGGTCAAGCAAATCAGAGGAGTTCGGAAACTGTGCAACCAAAGATCTAAACTGGAGATTTCAACGGAATTGAAAGTTGTTAATGCAAACCCGGATCATCAATTAAGGTGGAATTTTTTGACGCGTCTCGACGACGCGACAGACACCTTGATTGAAGTTGCAGAATATTCAAACGCGGCTCAAAGTTTTCAAGTTCAAGATAAAGCTTCGACAGTAACGAACAAGGGGGAATCTGTTGATGCACTATTGTGTTCGTCACTTGTCGAATAGGCTAGATTGAGCGGGTGTTGAATATTGTATAGGTTAGAATCAAACACACGATCGAAATACAAAGTTTTCAGTGTAAAAGGGAACAAGTTCGCTCGAACTTGACATGTGGCAGACAAGTTCGCCCGAACTTGACCTCATATGCACATGTCAAGCGAACTTGGCTGTTTCCCTATAAATAGGTGGTGTGTGTTCATTTGTCATTTGAGTTTTTGCCATCCCTACGGGGAGGTGCTGCCGGATTCTGTCCATGAACTCCGGCAGCTGGACTTATAAAGATGTATACTCTTTTGGTATGAATGAAGACTTCCGTTGCATTCTACTTCTACTCCATTCTTAACAATATTCTACCGAATCGGTTACGTTTACGCATTAACTTCCGTCTAAAACCGCCTGATCACGGACCTTCAATTTTTAGCTCTTTTAAGATATCCTGGTTGTGCCTAGGTCAGCATATATCTGGATGCAGCAGAAGGACAACCCTGATACCCCGGATGAAATAACAGTATAAAGACCCAAAACTTCAGATTTTGGCAATCTATCAACGCAAGATTTAAGGTTATAAAACCATACGCCACTGATATGTTACCCACTCATACTCAATTCTTTATGTTTATATCACCATGGTAAGTTGATTATTTCATGTTTCTTGCCTACTGGTACATCATATTATGAAGCTGCTATCACACTTTAGCAATTTAATTTCAGTGTCAGTGTGACAGATTAATTTGCTGATGTACTATCATTTCTTCTCTTTCAACATAGTGAAAACTCATTTTTGAATATTCTATTTTTTATGGTTTTCTAAGTGTTTTTTTATGTTTTTTACTTTAAGAAAGCAATAAACTATTTACAAAAATTCTTATGAAAAATTGGTTATTCAGGATTCCTCATCCCATTGAGTTCGACTAGATGTTGAAATCGAGCCCTGTCAAAAGCTTTAGGGTAAAGATCTGCCAGGTTATCTAGTGTGTCGACTCTATGCAGTTCAATCATTCTCTTTTCAGCACAATCCCGTATAAAATGATGACGAACCTCAATATGTTTTGTGCGACTGTGTTTTATGGGATTATTTGTGATGGAAATTGTGGCATTATTGTCTATCATAATAGGTGTGCGAGTGAAATTCAAACCGTAATCGTGCATTTGCTGTTGGATCCACTGAACCTGTGAACAACAACTACCCGCAGTAATGTATTCAACTTCACACAAGACGTAGACACACAGGCTTGTTTCTTGCACTGCCATGAAACTAGTCTTCCCCCTAGAACTGACAACCACCTGTGGTAGATTTTCTGGTAGATTTGCATCCTCTGAAATTCGAATCAGTGTATGAAATAAACTTTAAGTCACTATCAGCAGGATACCATAATCCAAATTTAGGTTTCCCCTTTAAGTAACGAAGAATACGCTTCACTGCCTTCATATGTGATTCCTTTGGATTAGCTTGATATCTGGCACACAAACATACGGCAAACATAATGTCTGATCTTGAAGCAGTAAGATACATCAACGATCCAATCATGGCCCTATATTGAGTAGGATCAACATCATCCACACTCTCAGCAGCTAGACCAATGTTGTGATTTTCACAAATGGGTGTATTAAAAGTAGGGCAATCCTCCATCTTGAAACGAGTCAAAATGTCATACACATACTTCATCTGATGAATAAAGATGCCATCCTTATTTTGTTCAACTTGCAACCCTAAGCAGAATGATAACTCACCCATTGCACTCATCTCGAACTTACCCTTCATCACCTCTTCGAACTCATGACACATGCTCTCATCAGATGAACCAAAAATGATATCATCGACGTATATTTGTACCAACATTTCTCTTAATGAAAAGTGTATTGTCAATTTGACCTCTTTCAAAGCCATTCTTCAACAAATGAGCTGACAGCGTCTCATACTACGCCCTGGGTGCCTGATGCAATCCATACAATGCTTTGTTCAGTTTATACACTCTATATGGATAGTCTGGATCAGTAAACCCATCTGGTTGTGAGACATACACCACTTCTTGGACTTTCGCGTAAAGAAATGCACTCTTCACATCAAGCTGATAAACTTTAAAGCCCTTGAATGATGCGAAAGCTAGAAACAACCTAATTGCTTCCAACCTTGCAACTGGTGCAAACACTTCATTATAATCAATCCCCTCTTGTTGATTGAACCCTTTTACCACTAACCGAGCCTTATTCGTTTTCACAATTCCTCGGTCATCTTTCTTACACTTGAACACCTACTTGGTGCCAATCTCTCTTTCTCCCTCTAGTAAATCAACTAACTCCCAAACTTTCAACTTCTCAAACTGAGCTAGTTCTTCCTGCATAGCTTCTACCCATGAATTATCCTTTCAGAGCCATATGAACATTCCTCGGCTCCTCTTGAGAAATAAAACAGCTATACAAGCACTCATTGATAATACCAGTCTTCTCAATCGTAGCATACATACATGAACCTTCTGCGATACTTCTCCTTGTCTAAACACATGCATTCGGATCACCTATAATATACTCCACTGGATGATCTCTGTTTGCTCGTGTTGTAGCAATGGTGTCGACTTCCAAGTCAGTCTCTAGATTTGATCCAATCCCCCCAGAACATGTTGATCAGCAAACGGATTTGTAAAGTCCTCCCCCTCAAGAGGTTCAGACTCACTGTCACTGGAATCCGCTACTTCTGCATTTGCATTTTCATTTGAGAAGATCCTGATGCAACAACACTTGGAACACTTGAACTCGGACTAAAAGCACGATCATCTTCATCCCGAGCCAAGCTGTGAATTACTTCAAAATCACCTGCATCGGAAAACTCACGAAATTTAAAAGAATCAACGCATAGTTCATAATCATATAGAATGGCTGGACCTAAGCTGGACTGTTTGGGCGAATATGTGATAAGTTCAATATTAAGAACCATTTCAATTTTACCATTAGTTTTATAAAAACTCTCTTGTTTGGTGCATCGTCGACATAACCTAGGAAAAATCCTTCGTCAGCGACCTCACCAAATTTTGGTTGGTTTTTATTTCTAATTATCGTGCATGGAAGCCCAAACGGTTCGAGCCCTTCTAAATTTGGTTTACGGTTTCTCAGAAGTTCATAACACGTTTTATTGTGTCGTTTAACCGTCAAAACCCTATTCAGAACATAGCAAGCTGTATTCACAGCCTCTGCCCAAAAGATGATAGGAAGCTTAGAATCAGAAAGCATGGTCCTAGCAGCTTCTATTAATGTCCTATTTTTCCGTTCTGCCACTCCATTCTATTGCGGTGTGTATGGAGCACTGAATTGATGCTCTATACCCTGGCGAAGATAGTACATATCTAGCAACCGATTCTTGAACTCCGAGCCATTGTCGTTTCTAATGCGCTTTATTCTTGTCTGAAGTAGATTCTCCAACTTTGCAAAAAGATTGATCAACATTTCTGCTGTCTTATCCTTTGTCACTAGAAAGAAAACCCAAGAAAAACGAGAAAAGTCATCAGTAACAACTAAGCAATAATATTTTCCTCCAATACTCCTTACATTCACTGGACCGAACAAATCTATATGAAGTAATTCAAGTGGAGAGGCAATGGAATTCACGGTTTTAGACTTGTGAGGTTTTCTGTGTTGCTTTCCCTTTTTACAAGGAAGACACTTATCATTTACAGAAAACTTCTGTATAGGCACACCTTCCACTAACCATTTTTAATTATATAATTCATTTTACGATAGTAGATATGTGCCATGCGTCTATGCCACAACAACGAATCCGCCTCAGATGCTTTTGACAACAAGCATGTAGTCACCACCGAAGAATCATGTACACTCATGTCCATGATATAGGTATCATTCTTCCTTGGTGCTCGCATAACTATCCAATCATCAGGAATGATCAAACCAGGCTTTAACACCAATGCCTCAGACTCGGTAAAGTGGACAGAGTAAGCTTTGTCACAGACTTGCGACACGCTCATTAGATTGTGTTTGAGCTGCTCGACATAGTTAACTTTGTCCTAGGTTATCTTCCCATTGGTCACTTTCCCTTGACCTGTGATTTTTCCACCTGTTGCTCCTGCAAAATTCACGTAACCTCTATTTATTTCTTCAAAATCTCTCAGCAACCTCTTATCCCCCGTCATGTGCCTAGAGCAGCCCCTGTTAACATACCACAAGTTGATCAGCCTCCTTAGCAGCTCATGCACAAACCAAAACAAAGTTAGTTAGTTTGGGGGACCAAGCCTAAATGGTCTTGGGTCTTCAAGATTCATCAACCACCGGAACATCTATCCAATATCCATCACTCCTAGTAGGAGTCTTGGATCTCAGACCTGTTGATGAAAATGGTTTTTTATTTCCACTAGGTCTCTGGTCATGAGGGTTCCTATACCAGTTTGGACTTTGTGACCTTTGGAAATTTTGACTTTGAAAACATCTATTCTAATTCACAAATCTTGAATTCTGATGAACTCTCGGTTGATTTCCAAAATTTTGATTGTAATAATTTCTTGAGTCATTAGTGTAAAAAATTCGACTACCACCAGTGTGATATCGACTTTGTTGTGAACTTTGACCTCTGAAATTATTTGATTGACCATTAAAATTATTCATTTTAGGTGAACTACTTCTAGGTCTGTCGAATCTGCCAGTTGGCGACTCAGGCTGAAACCTTGGTGGATTTCTTTGAAAACGAGGAAATTGTTGATTTCCTTTTTCAGCCTTGTCTTCAACAACAGATTTCTTCGGTGAGTTTGATGTCTTCAACTCACAATCACCCTTCTTTTCTGGTGAATTGTCTTTCTTCTTTTCTTTTAAAGGTGCTTCACCTTTCTTGTAAGGACAACAACTGACGACATGTCCCTTTGTATGACAATTAAAGCACGATCTTTTAGCAAAAGATGTCTTAGGTGAAGCCTTTGAAATTGATGGATCTGATGAGTTAGGCGACGTTTTTGACGGACCAACATTTGTTTCTTTTGATTTTCCTTTGTTCATTTTATCTTTAACAAACTTTTCATTTGACTCTGTTTCAATCACAATATTCTCATTTTTCATATCATCCCTTTCACAAAATTAACCTTTTTAACAAAATGTTGTTTTTTAGATTGGGAAGATGCGTTTTTATTTTTGAAAGCAGTGTCTTGCTTGTTCTCCTTCTCGACATCAGCCACTTCATACTCAAAAACATCATTCTCAGATACGGAACTATCAGGTAAGTCGACAGTCATCGGCTCAACCAAAGCTGCACCATATACAAAATCTGTTAAATCATCTTCATGTGGTAAAAATGAATAGTCCTGATGAACAGGTGGAGGAACTTCATTAAATCCCATCGTTGTTCGATCGGTACTCTTTTTTAAGTTTCCCATCATGTGATTCATTACAAAAGATGTGTTTCTAAACTGGTCTATCTTCCTTTGAAGCTCAATTATCTTAACTTGTGCGTCAGATAATTCTTGGCACTTGTAAGACAGTTCTTTTGTTTTATCTCTCATTGTCTCATGTGCTCAATCTATCACTTGAAGCTCTTTATTTTATTTTTCAGTTAAGGTTTTAACTTCAGCTTCACATGATTTTATTTTCTTTAGATATTGAGACTTTTTTTTTTGTGAAAAAGTTTGATTCTTTTAGACCATTTAGTTCATTTACCAGAATTTGGTTGTGCGTGGACAACCTATCAACTGTACCTCTTAGTTCACTGCAACTCATGCAGACAGAACTTACTGGTTGTGAACTTACATCACCAGTAGCTTTACACAAATTGGCCATTAATGCAGCAAGATTGGCTTTGACCTTCTCTTCTTCGTCGGATTGCACTTGTACGTCACCAGTCTTTGCCTCTTCAGCTTATTTCTCTTTAGGCTTACTTTTTCAGCAACATTCTATTTTGTAGCAACTTCAGCTTCTTCACTTGCAACTTGTTCAGTTACAATCTTCTCTTCAGAACTCTCCTCGTCAACAACATCACTAGCTTCCCCTTCATCTAGTTGACCTTCTTCGATCACAGTAACAATCTCTGCCATTAGAGCTTGTGTTATGGTTTCATCATCTTCAAGGTGAAGACTCCAATCATATGAACTATCAGGAGAAGTAGTGGAAACAAGTGCACGTGATGCACCATTGGATGAGCTTTGGTCAGATGAATTATGAAACGTGGAAGATATTTGTGATTCTCCTGTTTGTATTTGGCACTCTCTAGCAAAATGCCCAAGATTTTGACATTTAAAGCATCGAACCTTGGATTTATCGAATCCAACCCTTTTGCCAATAAACTTCCTCCTAGTTCTGTTCATGAATTGTTTAGCCCTGAGAGTTATCATGGCCATCTGCCACTGAATATCCATCTCATCCAAATCGTCTGGATCAATCTGCTCATAATCTTCATCCAGTGCTGCTGGATCTGTTATCTTGCCCTGTATATAATTCTGATATGAAGCGAGAAACGAGGCAAGGAGTGCCAGTTGATTCTCAGCTAATTTCACACTCATGGGCTTAGAATTTGGAATCCTGCTATTACATGGTCCAGTCTGCTGTTGTTCCTGTTGTCTCTTCCCTCCATTTGAACCTCCTACTGAGGCAACAAAACACAATTCACCGTTATCATCAAAGACATTTTCACATTCGCTTGAGAGAAATGTTGTTGCTGAGTCACTCGAAGCGTTGTGAGAAGATGAGGATGGAATGCCTTTGTAAACTCCCGGATCTTGAACCTGATCATAACCTGTTTCCTTCTTCCTCATGTTGAGCTCGTAAGGTCTCAGCTTCCCGACAACTTCTTCTAAGTCCATAGTCGCATAATCAACTTCTCTCTTGATCATTAGCGTGTAAATATCCCATTTAGTGGGTAGAGCATCTAGCAACTTGTCATTGATCTCAGTATCATTGTATCCCTCTATATCTTTATTATCTATCTCCGTCATCAGATGATAAACCTTGTAATGATGTCTTATAGAGACTCATTTCTCATGCCCTTGAAGACAGCAAACTGCTTCTTCAACAAATCTTTCTTTTTCTTCTTCACATCAGGATTACCCTCATACCTCTTCTCTATAGCATCCCACATTTCCTTTGAACTGGTGTACCTCTTAAAGGTGTGTTTAATTTCCTCTGGTAGAGACATTTTGATAGCAGCTAGAGCACGTTTTTCAGCTTCCTACATCTTCTTGTCTGCTCCTCCATATTGACATAAGATGTGACCCGTTGTCTGCCTTCGAACTCACGAGTTGGGTTTGTGTACCCATCTGTCTTCATCATCTTTGGTGGTTTGTTCGTCGTGTCAACTTCATGCTCCATTCTCAAAAAGTTGTTTAAATTCGACATATTCGACATTTTTAACGAACCGGCTCGCTAAAAACGGTTAAAAACTATCTGAGAACTGTTTTTACTAAATTACACCATTAGATTGTTTTTTTTTTGTCCTAAAAATCAAAGGATTCTAACGGTGCAAACGGTTCTGCAAAATTCCTTATGGATCACTTTGTATTTTCGAAAACGTTTATTTCCGATTACGTCAGCAGCTTATGGGTTCCACCTAGTTAATTACGCTGGTTCTGATTAAATGCGCATGTTACTTATTTCGCTGGCTTTGTTATTTACGCAGGTTCAGTTTAAATGCGCTGGTTTGGTCAATTTCGCTGAGCAGTTTAATTACGCAAACAAATCAAATCCGCTGGTAAATCCGCAGGACAATTACGCAGGCAGATCAAATCCGCTGGTAACGTAGCAGATCACCAAAGTAATGTCACAGAGGACAATTACGCGGTTACCTAAGTCGCCTTCGGATTTAAAAACGGTGGGTCAGTTAAATGCGCTGGTTTATCAAATCCGCAGGTCTAGACTGTGTTTTTGACAAACTTGTTCAGCAAGCTGGTAACAACCTTCCAAAGTTTCGGGATTCTCATATTTTCATCCAAAACTTTTCAAAGTTTGAAGAGATTTTATCTCTTTCCCCAAACAGATTCCTGCAAAATCAAAGTAACCAAAATCAGCAATTTTCACAAAAATCCTGATGAACACTACGGAGAACACGAAGAACAGTTCTGCGAATCTTCAATTTTCCTAGCAAAATTCTTCCAAAATCTTGCAACAACAGCCAATAAACCTGCAAAACAGCAAACAATCAAATACGCAAAAGCCAATAAAAACGCATAAATTTTTAGGGTTTCACCAAACAGCCTCCAAAACTCCAAAAACTTGTCAGTTTTTACAGCAAACAATTCTTAACCAAGCCAATCAAGAGCCTAACGCTCTGATATCAATTATAGGTCCCCTACCCCTATGAATCTTCAACAGAATTGTATATCTAATCTAGAGTGCGGAATCCTGTAATTAGACTGTCACAGAAAACGTGTAGGAACATAAATCACCACAAACTGATCTTTACTGATTATCAAACAAACTCATTACAATCAATCAAGATCCTCACACACAGAATTTCGTCCAAGCCCTATGTGCTATACGAAATCTCTCTCTCAGTTGTGATTCTGGTGATTAACCTAAACCCTAATGCAAAGCCTTCTTTATATAACACAATTGCAACCTGGGCTGGTTTCACACAAGCCTGCGAATTAGACAATGTGGGTTTGGTTTGGCCCAATCACTATTAACTCACTAATACAAAGCTAAACCCGCTAACTGTTTATCGTGTCACTAAATACAAGATATCCAAAGACCTGAATCTAAAAGCTGTTGTCACAAACATGCACCAAAAGTGGTTGCCATCAATAGAGACTTAGAAATGTAACAATTGTCCAAAGGTAAACTAGGTAGTTTTGCAATTGTAGTGGCTGCTCTAGTTGAACTATCACCAAGGGTTACATGTAACCCAAGGGATGTAGCCTCTTCATTTGCTGATGGGCTAGCAAAGAATATAGAGTCAGACCCAGCATCATGTTGAAGTATATTCTCATTGGTAGGTTGTTGAGAAGTGCTGGATAATGTCTGATCTAATTCTATTGCATTCAGCAAGGGTATAAAAGTTTGTGGTAGTGATTTTATTAGAGAGGGGATAGGTGCAGAAAGAGACATTGCACTGGGAGAGGGGCTGCGGTAGATAGAACCAAGTGGTCCTAGAGCTTCATAATTTGGTGTCCTTGTGTTTACAACCTGATCCTTTTGTGAGGACGCAGGAGGAGTTTCAAAGCCAGGTTGAGATCTTTCAACCATCTGCTGGGAAGAAGTAGCAATAGTGGTTTGTGACTTTGGTCGTGTCACATGGTTAACCTCTGGGATCTCATCTTCCAGAGGACCCTTTTTGGGTTTGGTGGGTTTTCTGGATATCTTTGTTGGTTTCTTTTTGGTGATTTTAAGTGTGGGTTTCAGAGCAGTGGTTGCAACGCTCTGATCACCTAGAGCAGGGGGAGAGATTGAACATTTTGTTCTTGAAAAATTGGCTCATCCTTCTCTACTTCTGTTTTGGAAGCTTTTTCAAGATTGGTAGGCGTGTAAAAAGTTCATGAGTTAGGCAGCCAGGTGTGGACAATGCGCCTTGTTTACTTGCTTCAGATCTGATCTGATCTTGCAAATAAACACTCAGGAATCTAGGATGCATCAAGAAAGCTTTTCTTTTTGAAATATTTTTAAAATTATTCACAAGATCATGAAACAATACCTGAGGATAGTTAAAATCTGATTCAGTCAAAATTGCAAATCCCAGATATTGCATGTTCAAAGGAATTTCATTGAAAGCAGTAGATTTTGAAGAGAGACATGTTAAAAGAGTATGGAAAAAGAATTTCATCTCTGCTGGAAAATGGGGTTTAACGATTGTCATACCTTTCAACTGGCCAGTGTAACCCCTTTCCACAAACTCTGCTTGCATCTCTCTTAAAGAAAAGGACACAGGATGTGTCATATTATTCAATTGAAAAACTTGAGAGATCGATTGTGGAGTTATTTGCATAGGAGTACCCCCAACCTTTGAGATTATAGCATAAGAAGCATCATCAGCGGATGTTTTGACCTTAGCATTTAACCAGAAATCCCAAAGAGAATCGATGTAAATCTTGGGTTTTACTTCGAGCATGTGTTTAAACTTCGATTCTCTTAGAATCCGAATCATTGTATGGTATCTTGTGTTAACATCGGTTTCTTCAAAGATTGCAGTGTAATTGTGTGGGGTTTTGATGATTAAGACGAATGGTGGTAATTCTTGCTTTGATTTCGACTTTGATTTTGTTTTGGGAGCCATGATTTTGTGAAAATTGTTTTGAGATTTTGAAATCGACACAGTTTGGTGAACCCTATGTTCTTGATAGAACAGGGTTTATGAAAAAGTGATGATGACATGGCATCTGATGCAACAACTGTCGAATATCATATGTCCACGTGTAACCACTGTTTTGAAAATGGAAGACAGTTGTTTGGCTAACCACTGTTGGAAAATATAATCAGTGGATAAAAACAGTGGTTGCAACTATCAGGGGATACACTTTTTGACAGTGGATAGATTTTTCTAAACGGACAGTGTTTTTGAGCTATCAGTGCGTTGAACAGACTTTGAGGATTTATTGAAAAATTCAATTTTAAACTATTTTAAGGATGGATTTTGATTTTCTAAAAACATTTTATTGCTATTTACACATGGATCACAAAGAATTTTTGTTTTTAATCCATGTTTAGCATTCCAAGCCTAGAAATCAAACTGTCAAAAGTGTGAGCATCAATTGCTTTTGTCAACACATCTGCCAGTTGATCCTTGGTATGGACATGTTGTAAAGAAAACAAACCTTTTTCATACCAATCCCTCACAAAGTGATGTCTGATATCAATGTGTTTGGTGGTAGAGTGAGAGACAGAATTTTTGATGATATTTTCTGCTGCTTGACTATCAATTTTGAGTGGTGTTTTCAAAGCAGTGATACCAAAATCCAGCAATTGATTTTGAAGCCACAGGATTTGAGCAGTAAAACTTGCAGCAGCTATATACTCTACCTCAGCAGTGGATGTAAAACTGCAACTTGCTTCTTGCTTTGCCAAGACACTAAGCAATCACCTAGGAATTGGGCTCCTCCAGATGTGGACTTCCTTTTTGTTTTACATCCAGCAAAATCACTATCAGAATATTCTGCAAGCTCAATGTTACCATTAGCTGGATACCAGATACCAAGTGTGGGAGCACCTTTTATGTATCTGAATATCCTTTTTACAGCAATAAGATCTGATTTTCTTGGCAATAACTATGATCTGGCACAAACACATGTTGCAAACATGATGTCTGGCCTTGATGCAGTTAGGTACAGTAAAGACCCAATCATGCTTTTATATAATGTTTGATCAATAAGGTCATATTTGCCATCAATTGTGACTAGCTTGGATGTTACCATGGGTGTACCGCAAGGTTTACACTCACCCATATCAAATTTCTTAAGTAGTTCTTTCACATAGTTATTTTGATGGATGAAAGTGCCATTTTGCATTTGTTTGACTTGTAAACCAAGAAAACATTGCAACTCACCCATTGCACTCATTTCAAACTCTGCTGCCATGAGTTTTCTGAACTCCACACATGGCAGTGCATGTGGATCCAAAAATGATGTCATCCACATAAATTTGGACAAGCATCAAATCTTTTCCTTTCCATTTTAAAAATACGGTTTTATCAATCTACCTCTGGTGAAACCAATGGATAAGAGAAAAGTGGATAGATTTTCATACCAGGCTCTGGGTGCTTGTTTTAGACCATAGAGTGCTTTGTTTAGCCTGTAAACATGATCAGGATGGAATGCATCTTCAAAACCAGGAGGTTGACACACATACACTTCTTCCTTGATCTTTCCATATAGTAATGCACTTTTGATATCCATTTGATACACCTTGATGTTGTGGTTGGTAGCAAAGGCTAAGAACAGTCTGATGGCCTCCAATCTTGCAACTGGAGCAAATGTTTCATCATAGTCTATGCCTTCTTCCTGTCTATAGCCTTGAACCACGAGCCTTGCTTTGTTTTTTACAACAATACCCCTTTTATATGTTTTGTTCTTGAAGACCCACTTTGTGCCAAGGACTTGCATATTTTGGCAGTGGTACAAGTTCCCATACTTGTTGTCTTTTGAACTGTAAGAGCTCCTCTTGCATGGCTTCTACCCAACTGTTGTCTTTTAGTGCCTCTTGGTACTTGACAGGTTGTGTGAGTGATAGAAAACCAGCAAAAAGATAAATGTTTTGGGATTGGCATCTGGTGAGCACTCCCTCATTGATGTTGCCAATAACGTGATCCACATGATGGCTTTTGAGGAAAATCAAATCACCTTCATATGGGACAATGGCATTCTAAGGTGAAGCTTGCAAATGTGTATCATCTGAGCTATCCTCTGTTGGTGAATTTGATGGTCTAGCCTCTGATTGAAATGGTGGTGGAGGAATTGGTGGAATGGATGTGAAAGTGGGTTGACTTTTGTCCATTTGTTGTGGACTTTTATCAACAGATGTTTGGTTTTGAGAGCTGGCAGAGGTTTGAGTATTAACCACTGTTGACCTGGCAGAGCTTTCACTATTGCTACTAACATTTGCTCCTCTGCCTAAAGAATACATTTCGAAATCTGGAAGAATGCAATCATATCCTTGCTCTTGACTTGATGATTGTGGGGTACCTGTAGGGTTAGTCTTGACAGACACATCTCCAAAGGTAAATTTGGATAGGTCAAACAGTTCAGCAAGATTTGCTGGGATTTTCAAAGATGAAAGTTAATTGAACTTTATATTCAGAGTTTCTTCAACACACTTGGTCCTAGAGTTAAAAACTCTGTAGGCTTTGGTAGTGGTTGAGTATCCCAGAAAATAACCACAATCAACTTTGGCTGCAAATTTGGATATTGAATCTTTTAAATTTAAAATGAAGCATGGGAAGCCAAAGACTTTACAATAACAGATCAGAGGTTTGATTTTATAAAGCAATTCATAAGTAGTCTTTTGATACCTAGGGTTTATCAAAACTCTGTTCTGAACATAGCAAGCAGTGTTTACAGCCACTGCCCAGAAAGTCAAGGGTAAGCCAGAATCTGCTAGCATAGTTCTTGCTGATTCAATCAAAGTTCTGTTTTTCCTTTCAACAACCCCATTTTGTTCTGGAGTTCTAGGGATGCTATATTGCCTAACAATCCCTTTTAACTCACAGAAGGTATCCAACTCTTTGTTCCTAAACTCTGTCCCATTATCACTCCTAAAGATTTTTACAGATATATCAAATTGCTTTTCAACTTGTTTAACAAAGTTTTGCAAAATGTTTGTTGTTTCATCTTTAGAATGTAAAAAGAAAGTCCATGTGAACCTAGAAAAATCATCAACTATCACCAGGCAATACCTTTTGTATTTTAAGCTCATAATTTTCACAGGTCCAAACAAGTCCATATGAAGTAACTGTAAGCACTGACTTGTTTTGGACTCTTCAATTGACTTGTAAGAACTTTTATGTTGTTTGCCTTTTAAACAGGAAACACAATGTTCTTCACAAGGAAATTGTTTGTGAGGCAACCCTCTGACAAGACTTTGTTTTGAGAGAGTGGTGATGGTTTTTAGATTTGTGTGACCTAGTCTTTTATGCCATAATTCTATTTCTTTGCTTGAAGCAACTGAGAACAAACATACATTTGACATAGGATATCTTTTACCATGTCGACCACACACACATTTCCTACCCTATTAGCAGTGAGTTCTGATTTGATCTCAGCGATTATTTGATTAATCATTTTAACAACCTCTGGGCCTACTATCTAACAGGTTTCTTTTGTGAAGAAGGATCCAAAACCCTTATCACTCATTTGTGAGACACTCAGAAGATTGAATTTTAGATTATCAATGAGATTCACATTTTCAAACTTGAGTTTTCCAGCTGAGACACATCCTGACCCTAACACCTTCCCTTTTGAATTATTTCCAAAGGATATATCACCCCCTCCATAAGCTTTAAAATCTCTGAGCAGGGCTTTACATCCTGTCATGTGCCTGGAGCCCCCACTATCTACATACCAAAGACTTTCAAGGCAAGTAGAAGCTCCCTGCACATGTTTTTAAATAATTAGTTCAGGTGAGTTTCCAAAGCTAGAATGGCTTTGGATGGGGTATCAGATGATTCAGACTCAAGTTCACATGAATGAGCAGTGGTTAGAACAGGTTTTTGTAACCACTGCTTTGAGCTACTTCCTAACAACTGTTGGTAACCATGAGGATACCTATTTATCTTTGGCTTAGAAGACTTTTGTTAAGTCTCATAAACAATTGGCACCTTTTGGTAACTAGGCTGGTTTTGCCTCTTGGAAGCTTGTTTGATGGAGGTGCATCTGTCACTTGAATTTCTCTGTGAATAGAGGTTTGATTTAAAGCTTTTGTGACAGATGTTTAAATTGATTCAAATTTTTGTTTGTTTTAAGAAAAACTTGTATTTTCTCATTCAAGAGCTTTTGCTCTAATCTCTTTTACCTTTTGATGATAGATTTTGAGATAGGCACACTCTTAGGTCATGTGATTTGTTTTGTTACAAATGGTGCATCTAGGAGATTTTGGTATAACACAAGTTTTGTTTATGTCATAGGCTTTTAAAAGAAAACAATCTGCAGCCACATGATTTCTTTTTTCACAAAATTCACAAAACAAGTATTTAACATTTTCTTTCCTTTTCCTATTAGACTTTTTGAGAGCAGTGGGTGTAACCTCTGCTAGCAAGTCTTTGATAGGGATCACCAGTGCTTTTATACCATCAGTGGTTGAAAAGTGCATTGGCTTGAAATTTTCCAAAATATCACATTCATCTGACCAGGTAGGTTTAAACTGTTATTTTTCAATTTCTTTATCTTTTGCTAAAATCTCTGGTTTTTCAAGAATGATTTTGTTTCCATTTTTATCTGTGATTTTAATTTCTTCACCAGCCAAGTTTGTTGCCAAGTTTGTTGGGACTATTACAACTGTCTCAGAATCAATTTTTGCAACATTTTCACAAATCTGGTCATAGTCTCTAAAGCCTACCCCAAACTTTATGTTGCTCTTGATTTGAGCATCAAGCATAAGCTCAGAATCTTTTTCACTTAACTTTGTTTTCAACTCCTTAACAAGTTTTTCAAAATTGAGTTCATCTTCTAAAATTTTGTTTCTCAGGTTTTCATTCAGCAGTTTTATGTTTGCAAAAACAATAATGCATTTGTCAGAACATAGATATTTAAGGATCTGAGGTGATACCTTCGAAGCAGCCATAAGAGCACAATCACACTCTTCTTCCTCACACACCTGCTCATCCCATGGGTCAGATAGAGGGTCTTTTTCAACATCAACAGCATTCACTTCAACCATTGGTGTAACCTCTGGTATAACCACTGCTTCACAACAATCAACCACATTGGACCTTAACTCCTGCTCCACAGATTCATCACCCTCAACAATGGTCTCCAAAAGCCATTAAACAAATACTTTCATTATCAAAATCATTTTTGGCTATGAGAGAAAAGTTTTCATCAATTAAATCCTCAGGAAAACTACTCCAATCAACAAAACCTTATGTGAAAAAGCTTTGCTGAGTAACCTCTGCTGGTGTAGCAGTAGTTTGAGTAGGTTGAGTAACTTATGGCATTTGCTGCACATGTACTTGAGGTGGTGCTTGGACATATTGAATCTGTGGTGCAGGTGCTTGGACATAATGGACAGGAACTGTAGCAACAGGATGTACAAAATGTGTAGTGTTTTGCATTTGAGGTGTGTGGGTATATTGGGAATAATGGACAGTGCTTTGAGAATTGTTGCCAGGATGTGTTACAATTGGTCCTGCAGATTGTGATCTGCATTCTCTGGAAAAGTGACCCATTTTGTTACATTTGTAACACTTGATTTTAAACTTATCCAACCCAACTTTCAACCCCCCCCCATGCAATCCTGGAAATCTCCTACCAGTTCTTTTGTAGTATTTACTTGCTCTAACACTTAAAAGTGCCAGCTGATGCAAAATTTCCATTTCTTCAAGGTCAGTGGGTTCAAAATGTTGTAAGTCATTCATTTCAAAAGACAAATTGTCAGAGGTCTAGCTTTCACTATTTGCAACAAAGGCAAAATTGGGTGTACTAGGATCAGAGTTGAAATTGTTTCCAGATGTTATGTCAATGTAATGATCATAACTCTGATCCTTTCCACAGCTAGACCCCTCCTCATGACTATATAGAGAAGTGTTTCCCAAGGTATCGTCATTAGTCATTTTCCCTGACTCTTGCAACTTCTTTTTCTGGTTCAACTCTCTCTCATAAGTGAGAAGTCGTCCATGAAGTTATGTCAAGGTCATTTCATTATAACCAACCGTTGTTCTAGTGACATAAGCTACAGTCTCCCATTTCTCAGGTAAGGATCTCAAAAAACGACTGTTAATAGTCGAATTTGGGAGTTCCACATAATTTGAGCTCACTGATGAGACAGCTATATCGTTCAAACTGTTGGGTTAATGACTCACCCTTAACGTGGCAAAATGTGTCATACTGTTGATTTAAAACCTCTCTATTATTCTCGATCACCTCTTCAGTACCACCGAGTTGCCTTTAAGAGCATCCCATAACTCTTTAGCACTATTACAATGAAGTAATCCCGCATAAATCTCATTGGGCAAAGCCGAAGCAACGATGCTGAAGGCCTTAGCATCCAATTCGATTTTGAGGAAATCCTGTTCAGGGTAATTTTCGAGTTTCTTAGGGACCTGAGTGTGGGGATCCTCAATACTTGGAACCATGGGGACATGCGGTCTAAATACAACGGATCTCCAACATCCGATGTTCTGTTGGGCGAGAATATGACTCATCCTACGTTGCCAAATAAAATACTTATTTCGTTTCAACATAGGGGGTTTGAACATGGATCCAATATTGGATTCCGATGTGTTTTGTGCCATTTCTCTTGTTTACAACGGATTTGTGTTTTAAAAACTTTTTTAGTAATAAAACTCTGTATTCAAGTAAAACTATCAAACGAATTAGCACAAAGAGCTGATCTATTCAAATCAATTTGATCGTTAAATTAAAATCGATTGACCAAGCTCTGATACCAATTGTCAGGATCTAAGTTTAAATCACTTGTAGTTTTTGTTTCTATGAATGGAAAATGGATTGAATTAGAAAGATATGCAGCAGAATTAATGGAAAAATTTTACTACAAGCAATTGGTCGTTTATTTTCATCATCATCATCATGCTTTCAAGTTGGTAAACTTTGCATGTGATTCACAAACTCCCCCTTAGCCAATTACAATCGTTTGATAGTAAGAAATGAAGAAGATAAAGTGCGAAATGATCTTTTTCAGGAAGACAAAGTTAACAGTTGCAACGATCACCTATTTATACTAACTATCTAACCACTGAGCATCTTTTGTGACGTCGTGGTTGATAGTGACTACTAACAAAATGTAACTAACTAAAACACTGCTCTAACTATACTATCAATGCATAGCACTGTTACATTGAATAAGATAAAAACTAATCTAAGCTCTGACCTCTATCCTCTGATCTTGATTCTTCTGTCAGACCTTTGCTTCTTGAACTATCAGACGAAGGAACAAATGTTTAGGGAAAGCAGTGTAAAGGTTGATCAGTGGTTGTAACCACTGATAGTTGAACCAAAGCTCGGATAGTGTATTTTGCTTTGTTATCATCCATTCCTTTGTTAGGGTTCCATTCCAACAACTGATTTTCAAGTATAATACATAAAATCCATAATAGTAAAACCCTTAAAAGTTTCAGACCTTAAAACAAAAAAATTCATGTCGAAAATTGAATAAATCACATGTTTTGAGAACTAATTTGCACGAACTCAAACCTGTAGTTCGTACGAATTAGCACTCAGAATCCTATAAAAAATTGTTATCCTAGTTCGTACAAACCAGGCATCCCTAATTCATATGAATTAGCCCTGTGAACTGATCTTCCTCAGTTCATATGATGTAAGGTTCTAAAAAAATAAAATAAAATTTAAACGTCTTTAGCAAACTGATACGTTAAAACTGTCGATTAAAAAGTATTATTTTGCGTAAATCTTTTGAAAACCAAATTTTTGACGAAAATGGAAGAGGTTCATTATGACGATGTTCCTGAAGAGTCTAATTATTGTCATTTTGATGCAAGAGAATATATACAGGCATATATTTCTAATGCTTTCTATGGTAATCAGGAAAATTGTCAGAATACGCAAAGTGAAGAAGAGATGATTGCAGAGAAAATGTATATGGATCGAAAAGATGAAGAAGAGACATATTCTAGGGTTGCACAGGACAAGAAAGTTGAAAGTGTCAAACATGTAGAAGTTGTGGTAGAACGACAGTGCACAAAATGTCTCAAACCATGCAAGTCGTGTTTAGAGAAGGATGAGATCATTAACGAGCTTAAAAGATATAATGAACATTTCAAATATGATTATAGAACAATGAAAGAAGCTTACGATGTGTTGAAGAGGACATATGAAAATTTAGAACAATTCAACTTAGAACAGGGAGCTACGATCAGCATGTTAAAGGCTACAATGATGAGTAAACAGATAGCAATAAATACTCATATTGATACAATAGCGAAACTAAAAAGTGAGCTTGAAGCAATGAGAATAGAGACTGAAAGAGTTGATAAAAACTTAATCAGTTACTCAACAGCTTCATATGTCTTGGATTATATTCTCCCGAAGCCGACTAGAAAAGATGAAAATGGAGAAGATATTTACGACAATCAAAACAAAGGTTTAGGTTACAATCGATGTCCACCTCCCATGTGGAATAGTTATGCCATAAAAAAGCCTGAGGAGGTGAAAGAGGCGCTAAACTTGAAATTAAAGACAATAAAACCTGAACAAGAAGATCGGTTGCCTGACAACATCGATGTTACCAATTCAAAATCTGATGGAAATGATGGATCAGATGTGATAAAGAAAATGGTTGAGAATGTTTTGGATAAAGAAAAAGATAAAAATATTTTTGAAAACACTCAACCGAAAAATGAAAAAGCATGTTGAGTTCACAATCTGAAAATGACGAAAATTTTCATGATGTCAAAACATCATAAATTTGTTCAAATGATGATCCAGGCATTTTAATGTACAAAATGATTGGATCTGATAAACTACATTCTGATTGTGAATTTCCGATTCAGAATGTGAACTTGAACAGAGTTGAAAAAGTTTTCAAACTTGTTGAAATCAAAATTTCTAATATAGAAAGTTTAACAAAAGAATCAGAAGTTTTGAACTTTAACAGAAATAAACCTTACTATTCCAAACCCAAAAATGTTCATTCAAATAATCAACAAAGAATTACACATGTTTGAAAGGGTATGGGAATGGTAAGAAAAATAATAACAAGTTTGAAAAACCAAAATATGTGAAGAAAATGACTTTTGTACCTGCAGACTCAGAAAACACAAACGAAAGTCATTTCTATAAACAATCTAATGAAGAATTTTTCAAAGAGCAAAGTAAACAGGTTAAGGAACCTTCTGTCATTGACAGTAGGACATGCTTTATATGTAACAATGTTAGACACATTGCAAGAAAATGTCCTCAAAATAATACTAAACCTGTTTATGATGTAAAGAAAAATTCTGAAGATTTGAAACAAAAATCGTCACTCATGTTCGTACCAACACAGGTTTGGAGACAATGTACAGAAACTACAAAAAAGGTAAAACCAGTTATTACTAAGTTATCAAATTTTGAAACTGATGAATCCTCGAAAAGTAATGAACAAAAAGTTTCCACATTGTATTTCAAGAAAGCTTTAAAGAAAAATCAAACATGGTTGGTGAAAGAAAAAGAAGTTAAACAATCAGTGAAAGTTGAAAGTTTAGAGAATTTTCCGAAACTTAAGAAAGTCCAAAATACACCTGATTGTGAAAAGAAAACTAAAACTGAGGCTGAAGAAATAACACCTAAGATTGAAAAGACTTGGTGTCACTATTCAACTAATTGTTTGAATTTTTATGCAGGAACTTCCGAGATAAAAGCAAATTACTGAGAATGGAGTTCCGTGGCACACAATGAAGACACGGGCCGGGTTAACAAGTTCTATATAAAGGCCATTTTTTACAAGAAAAGTTTTAATTTCCAATAACCTTTACTTTAAAGTTTTACAAATTTTTGAAGAAAATTTGAAAAATTACACAGAACCCTCACTGGTGAACAAACAAAACTCATGAATATAAATGTTTTATAAACACAAAAGTGTCACAGTTTTTGTCATCATGAGGGGGAGGGCTTAAAAGAAAAATTGTGAAGTAATAATGGATGGCGAATTGAAGTGATTCTCATTGGTTGGTCAATGTTTTTCTATAAATAAAAAATACAAAAATACGTTTTTGAATTTTAGGGGGGAAATTTTCAGAAAATCCAAAAACATATTGTATGCAAAATGTATAAAAACATGAAAAAGACAAAAATAGTTTTGTGTCAAAAAGGAAATGATAGTACATCAATGGACTATCACAGTATGCTAAAGAATTGAAGTGTTTAAAAGGTTGAGGAAATGAATCTCACTATGGATGTGCTAGTAGGCTTTGCACGTTAAGTAGATTGTTTCAGGGATATAAACCTAAATTCACAACTGCTTAATTTGTGGGTCAACATCTCTAGGATATACAGACTTGGTGCTCCAAATTTTCGTTTGAGAGATTGCCCGATTCTGAGATACTAGGTCTTTATAGATAATTGATATCTGAGGTATTATACAAGTTCTTCTGATTTTGCGTAAGCAATGGCCTAGAGCTTATATAATACTTTTGCTTAAAAAACCCTAAACTGCAGCGACTTGTGAGTATCGAAAGATTCAAACAATTGCAGTATCAAAAGATTCCATATTGGAACAACACCTTAAAGTCGAGCCTTAATCTCTTTGTCGGTACGGTGGTACTAACCTGAGCTCTCAAGGTCTCGCACAACCCAGATACAGATATTTGTTAAGCTATACTCACCTGTCAGATGAAATCTAGGGAATCTTGATACCGGAGTATATTCTTAGGTGGGAAACACAGTTAAGTCAAGTTTCTTAAAAATTATCTAACATACCTCGGAACAATTGAGAAATGTGTTGAAGTTTAAGAGGACAAGTATACTGACAACATAGGTATCACACCCCGACTCGCAGCGGAAGACAATTGCAGGGTGCGGCAGACACATGGTAATTCCCTATAATTTAAAAACATGATATCACATAAAAAGGGAACCTCGGTTACAACATACATAAAGTATCATATAACAAACCATAAGTTTAAGTACGAAACTATGAGCCACTACAGCTCTTATTCTGCTACAGTTTGCTACCCAAGCCATCCACACGCACAAGCCTTATTACTGCTTAGTCTTACCTAAAATGCATGTTAGTTTTAAAAATGGTCAGCTACACGCTGCTGGTGAGTTCCACTGGTTTAGTTGTCGTGGAACAATATGTGTTAACAAGTTTAATTGCACTGGTCACAGTCACCGATGGAATTACACGAGGACACAAGTGAAACCTTGACATGTCATAGTCACTCTGTGTCATACAGACACATCATCGCACCGGGTCGTGTCACCCCAGACACTTCCCACCAACTGCATCACAAGAAGTTCAATGTTCCCCTGCAGTTATGCCTAACAACATAACTAAATAAGGACAAGTGCAGTTGACTTGTGGCCGGCATCGCACCATCCGGCCTCAACTGGGTTTGTCAGACCAATAGTACTATCATTGGCCACATCTTATATTAATCACTTGTAGAGGGGAGGGTGTTCATGTGTTAGATAATTCACATCATCATAGTTGGTGGAATTAACGCAGTTTTGTAACATGCAAGTCACTCAAAAAAAATAGTATAACACAGTTTAAAAGTGGTGGAGTGAAACTCACTCCCAACTTGGTGTAATCAACACGGTTTTTAACAAGCAAGTCCCCAGAAAACAGTAAAACAATTTAAAAGCAGAGAAGTGAACTCACTGTGCGGGTAGTAGTCTCAATACAAGAGTGATCAAGCAACTAGATCAACTTTAATAACACACATGCAAGTATGGACTCAAATCATTATCTAAGTTGGTAATGGTTATAACTTGGATTCGGTCAGGAGTTTTCACCCCGAATTGAGTTTATAGGACACTGGTATGGTGATGGAGATCAGGGTAGCATTAATTTTCAGTTTGGCTTCCGAGCACCGTTTCGCGTGCCAGCTAAAGTCAGTAGTTTAACGTGTTCGGGTAATGGTACGGGAATACCAATAGTGTCAACATGTGGTTATTTAAGAATGATTAACTTTTCATTAAGGGAGTTTGAGTGTTTGAGGAGTCTAGGTTGCCCAAATTTGAGTTTCCATTTTCACCGTTGGGAATTCTCCCGAACAGTCTTAGGACACACCCCTTAGTGTCCAATTTGCCCGGGAATCTCCCGGAATACTCCCGGTGTTCCAAGTTTAGTATTTGTCGGGTTGGGTCAGCTCCGGTTCCGGCAGGTTCGTTATATGGTAAACTGCCGAAATTGATTTAAAATAACTCATTTTGAATTCCGTAAATTCCTCTTTAATCTAGAATTTGAATAAAAATATGTAAATTTTTATATAATTCTGTAAAAATATGTAGATTATGGGAAAATAATTTGGGAATTTATTTTGGCTTTTCCCTATTTAAATAAATTATTTGTAAAACAATATTTAACCAAATAATTAACATTAATTACTACCAGCGGTCCAAAAACTCCCAAAAATTTCCAGAACTTCTCTTACATGTCCAAGAACTTCTCATAAAAATTTGGGGTTTTTTCGATTTGCTTTCGGTGCGTTTCAGGCTACCGAACACTCCAAAAAATGCGGATTTTTAACCCGAATCAAAACTCAACCAATGGACTACGAAACTTCCCAGAACTTTTCTTATATGTTTCTTATGTTCATGAAAATTTGGTAATTTATTGATCCTGTTTGGTATTTTTTTTCTAGATTTGTTTTGATAAAACAGTCAAAAATTCACCAAAAATCGTAGAAAATTCTAAAAATTCTAAAATTTTACATGGACACTCCTGTCAAAATCACCACACCAAATTTCAGCTCAATCCAAGCATCACAGACCAAGTTATAAGCAAAACAAGTTTCTGCCTATCCTAGATTCGGTTTTCGGATGTTATACCTAGCACAGGTTTCGTTTCCAAGCGTTCCTTGTGAGTCCAGAATTGTGTGGGTGCTATATTTAGTACCTGCATATCAAGTACAATCCAAATATGCTAGAACTTAGATCAATCAAGCCTTATTTCATTGTTTTTCGGTTATAAATCGCGTTTAATCGAGAAATAATAATCAAAACCTTATGAAACATTGATTATACCTTGGATTTTGGTATGACAGGAAGATGATCAGCTGAAGAAGATGATGGTTATGGCAGAATTTGTGAGAAAACTTGCGGATATTTGGAGTTAAAATGAGAATAAAAAGGATAAAAAAAGAAAAAAAGAATATAAAAAGGGAGCGGTTTGGAGTGGGATCCACTTGGGCCACCTCGTGCTTCGTAACACGCGCTAAAAGATGATGCTTATCTTCCAGGTTGCGTTTAGGTTCGTTTTCGGGTCCCGCGCGCGTCTCCGATTTGCGAAACGGGCTCCGTTTTTCACGTTCTTAATGTCAAAAGACTCGGTTTTAAAAACTGAGCATAACCGTCTTGAAACCCGAGCACGTTTATGTTTTAATCATAAAAGCCTCGTATTACATTAGTTTAAGCGTTTTTAGGCTTGATCGACCATTCCTTGCATGTTTTGTTTGTCTTTCGTCGCTCTTAAAACAAAACGTTTCCCTAACCGGGAACCATCTCATTTTGCATGCCCAAGCTCTGATTTGTTTCTAATCTTATGTCCTAGTCTATGGCACGTAATCAAAATGTTTTGTGAACTCAGAATCATAAAGGGACCTATCGTTGGCCTAATAATCACAGTCGAATATTTAATGCGCTGTTAAACGTCAAGTCCCTGTTTAACACGTTGTCAAAGGCTACGGACACCAACCTTGCATCGTTGGTCCTTAATAGTATCATGTTAATCATGACGTGCTCTCAGATTCCTCCGAAACATAACAGAGGTTGTTTAGCATAGCACACAAGTCATGCAAGTTTGTAAGGTTTACGTGCAATTATTGTTTTAATCATGCTTAAAGTTTAGGACCAATTAAGGGGTACCTGATTTCGTCATGCGTATCACAGTCTCCCCTGGTTAAGAAATTTCGTCCCTGAAATTTACTTTGTCAAGCTAGGGAAGAGGTGATGATATTTTCTACAGAATTCATCCTTCCGTTCCCAGGTATATTCAGGTCCTTGTTTAGAGTTTCACCGAACTTTAACCAGTGGAAATTTTGTTGTGCCTTAGTTGTTTAACTCTGCCATCAACTATTTCTATCGGTTCTTCCACAAAGTGGAGTCTATCGTCGACATATATGTCTTCCAAAGGTATCTGAGTGGCTTCGCTTGATAAGCACTTCTTTAAGTTTGAAATATGGAAAACATTATGAATGGCACTAAGCCCGGGTTGTAACTTCAATTGATAAGCTACGGGACCTACCTTGGCTAGGATCTCGTATGGCCCAATGTATCGTGGTGCTAACTTTCCGGTCTTTCCAAATCGGATAACGTATTTCCATGGCAATACCTTTAACAATACTCGTTAACCAACCTTGAACGATAATGGTTTCCTGCGTACATCAGCTCAGCTCTTTTGCCTACTCTGGGCAGCTTTCAATCGGTTCTGAATCTGATGGACCTTATCGGTCGTTTCTTGGACTAACTCCGATCCTGTCAGTTGGGTATCACCCACTTCGGCCCAACAAAGTTGTGATCGGCACTTTCGACCATAAAGTGCCTCATACGGGGCTGCCTGGATACTATTGTGGTAACTATTGTTATATGAAAATTCCCATAGTGGAAGATGCTTGTCCCAACTTCCTCCGAAGTCCATGACACAAGCACGAAGCAAGTCCTCTAGTGTCTGGATAGTGCGTTCCGATTGACCGTCGGTTTGGGGATGGTAAGCAGTACTCAGATCGATCCACGTCCCCAAAGCTTCTTGTAGCTTCTGCCAATATCGTGAAGTAAAATGGTTGTCTCGATCGGAAATAATGGCAATCAGGACACCATGTCTGGCTACAATTTCGTTAGTGTAGATTTCGGCCAACTAGTCGGTTTTATAAGTGGTATGAATCGGAATAAAATGTGCGGATTTAGTCAATCGATCTACGATTAACCAAATCGCGTCATGAGCACGAGGCGTTCTTGGAAGATGGGTCACGAAATCTGAAGGTCCGTGATCAGGCGGTTCTAGACGGAAGTTAGTGCATAAACATATATAGCAGTTTCAGTAGAATGTTATTAAGAATGGAGTAGAAATAGAATGCAGCGGAAGTCTTCATTCATACCGAAAGAGTATACATCTTTAAAGTCCAGCTGTTGGAGTTCCTGTAGAGAATCCGGCAGCACCTCCCCGTAGGGATGCCAAAAACTTAAATGACAAATGAACACACACATATATATAGGGAGACAAGTTCGCCCGGATGTGCCATAGTCAAGTTCAGGCGAACTTATCGTTCACAGGACAAGTTCGGGTGAACTTGACTAAAGTCACACCAAGTTCGGGTGAACTTGACTAATACAGGTCAAGTTCGGGCGAACTTGTTCTCTTTAAAACTATAATCTTCGTATTTCGGTCGTGTGTTCGATTCTAACCTATACAATATTCAACAAACGCTCGATCTAGCCTATTCGACAAGTGACGAACACAATAGTGCATCAACAGATTCCCCCTTGTTCGTTACTGTCGAAGCTTGATCTTGAACTTCAAAACATTGAGATGTGTTTGAATATTCTGCAACTTCAATCAAGGTGTCTGTCGATGTCGTCGAGACGCGTCAACAAATTCCCCTTTAATTGATGATCCGGGTTTGCATTATCAACTTTCAATACTGCTGAAATCTCCAGTTCAGATCTTTGGTTGCACGGTTTTCGACCTCATCTGATTTGCTTGACTGACAAATTTTCTCGAATAACCACCAACCTGAAGCTAATCAATGCAGCAGCTTCTCCATTTCGACTATAACCCCATCCGAGTTCAGTTTTTGAATAAGCGTTGAGCATCGAGAGTTATTCCGCACACTCTTAACTATCAAAAACTCAACCGACAATTGATAGAAACTTCGAAACACCGCATCGGAAAACTTCAAATCAATGAATATCCTCGAAAATCCGAAATCCCGATTTCCGTAATCGCAGTTAAGCACCCTTCAGAAAGATTTGATCAGCAAATCGGTAATCTGCTCAATCAGCAAATCTTCATCGGAAACAGATAATCTGGTAACGCATCGAATCTGAGAAACATACGTTCGTAATCAAAATCACATTCTTCCTCTTCAGTCACAATGCCAGTTATATAGCTATCTCCGGTAGACCAGCGCCACTTAATCACCAAACATCATCATCCAACGACGGTTAGTCCAAAGAGAAGAATGATTCATCTGCTTGAACACTAAAAATAATGGCCACCAAAGGCTATCATCAGTTATATCTTGAATAACTTCAGATCTCCTTGGTAATTTTGAAACCATCCGTCTGCGGAGCTAGTCATTAATTCCTAAGATCATCACCGAACTTTTTGAACTTCCTTAGTTCCTCACTGGTACTAACGACTATCCAGCTAATTGTTCCTTCATCAGAGATCAGGACTCTAACCCATAAGCATCACTCTGTGTCATGATCTGAAAAATCCGAACTTCGTGTGATCACCCGATGAATCTCGATCCTCTGCATTTCCCGATAATCTGCAATCGTTAACCATCCGGATACTGTTGCAGTAGTCACGAATTTCAAAAATGACGGAATCTTAAAATATTGAAAAATTTTATTCCCCCTCATTTTTGTAAATTCTGACCATACTGAAATTTTCACTGAAATTCCCCCTAAAATCCGGAACTTTCAGTATTTAACAAATGCGGATTTAACGTTTAGGCCCATTACTAGTCATGACACCCAAATGATCAAGATTCTGCACCGGTATCAATGACTCTCCCATTATCTTCAAAATTTTGTGACCATATCACCAAATCTGTACTCTAAAGCTCTAGACAGTGTCCCCGAACATCCCGGTTCGGTCATCGAATACTTGAAAAAATTTCTATCGCCAATTTTTTTCTGGACACTCATCCCATCAGTACGATCAAAAAAAATTTTCCATGCCTTTTTTTAGGCTCCTGGACAAGTTCGGGCGAACTTGTCCACAATGTCACCAGGTACCAAGTTCGGGCGAACTTGGTTGGCCAACACCAAGTTCGGCCGAACTTGGTTAATATGATACAAGTTTGGGCGAACTTGATCATTTTGATACAAGTTCGGGCGAACTTGATCATTTTGATATAAGTTCGGGCGAACTTGATCTAAAATGCAGCCCTTTTTCCACATTTTCCGATCCAGAATCCTTATTTCTTCGAATTTCGAGATGATTCCACCATAGATCTGGTCAAAAATGTGTTTCTAACATTCCTATCCATTCAATTTACTTTTTGTCTGTGGGTTGTATGTTTATTTGATGATTTACGTCAAAAACCCCTCCTAATGTCCATAAATGTCCAAATTCATGAGCGTAGGTGATAACCGTAGCTCTGATACTAGTTGAAGGTCCGTGATCAGGCGGTTCTATACGGAAGTTAGTGCATAAACGTATATAACAGTTTCGGTAGAATGTTATTAAGAATGGAATAGAAACAGAATGCAGCGGAAGTCTTCATTCAAACCGAAAGAGCATACATCTTTAAAGTCCAAATGCCGGAGTTCCTGGAGAGAATCCGGCAGCACCTCCCCGTAGAGATGCCAAAAACTTAAATGACAAATGAACACACACATATATATAGGGAGACAAGTTCGCCCCGATGTGCCATAGTCAAGTTCGGGCGAACTTGACTAAAGTCACATCAAGTTCGGGCGAACTTGACCAATACAGGTCAAGTTGGGGCGAACTTGTTCTCTTTAACACTATAATCTCCGTATTTCGGTCATGTGTTCGATTCTAACCTATACAATATTCAACACACGCTCAATCTAGCCTAGTCGACAAGTGACGAACACAATAGTGCATCAACAAAATCCATCGTGATTTGTCCCATTTCCACTTTGGTATTTCAGGTTGTTGTAACATTCCCGAAGGTTTCTGATACTCGGCCTTGACTCGAGCACAAGTCAAGCATTGGCTTACATATTCGGCCACGTCCTTTTTCATTCCCGGCCACCAATAAAACTCTTTAAGGTCGTGGTACCAGGGTGAATCGAATATTTCGATTTATGAGCCTCGTCCATGACCAATTGTCTCAGCTCCGAATTTGCAGGAATCCACACACGATTTTTGAAATACAACACCTCTTCCGTTTTCTTCACAAAACTTTTCTCATTCCCGTGCAATCCTTCACCGGGTAACTGGCTTTCCTCCAAGGCTTGCATCTGTGCGTTCAGGATTTGCTCTATCAGGCTCGTCTGCACAATCATTTCCAAGGCTCTCACTCGGAGGGGTTTAATTCGATCCTTGCTACTTAGCGCATCCGCTACCACATTAGCTTTCCCCGGGTTGTACTTTATCTCACAATCGTAATAATTTAACAACTCCACCCATTTGCGCTGCCTCATGTTTAGGTCTTTTTGGTCGAAGATATGATGGAGGCTTTTGTGATCCGTATATATAGGACACTTGGTACCATATAAGTAATGTCTCCAAATCTTTAGTGCGAATATAGCGGCGCCTAGTTCCAAGTCATGCGTCGTGTGATTCTTTTCGTGCACCTCTAGTTGTCTAGAAGCATACGCAATAACTTTATTTCTTTGCATAAGAACACATCCGAGCCCTTGTCGCGATGCGTCACAATATACGACAAAGCATCGTTGCCTTCGGGCAATGTCAGGATTGGGGCCTCGCATAACTTTTTCTTTAACAGCTGGAACGTTGTTTCCTGATCTTCACCCCATTCGTACTTCCTATCCTTCTGTGTCAAGGCTATTAGCGATTGGGTGATACTTGAGAAGTTTTTTATGAAGCGGCGGTAATACCCTGCCAGTCCCAAGAATTGGCGTATTTCTTTTGGAGATTTCAGCGCCGCCCAATTCTTGATTGCTTCTATCTTGCTTGGATCCACGTTGATTCCGTATTGATCCACCACATGTCCTAAAAATTGCACGGCTTGCAACCAAAAGTCACACTTAGACAATTTAGCGTACAATTGTTCTGTCCGTAGTATCTTCAAGATAGCACGTAAGTGATGCTCGTGCTCGTCCTTGCTCTTGGAGTAGATAAGATATCGTCGATGAAGACGATGACAAATTTGTCAAGGTATGGTTTACATACCCGGTTCATGAGGTCCATGAACATAGCAGGTGCGTTGGTTAACCCAAAAGGCATAACCAGGAATTCGTAGTGGCCATAACGAGTTCGAAACGTTGTCTTAGGAATATCGTCCTCTTGGACCTTCACTTAATCGTAACCTGATCGAAGAAAATAAAGATGAACTAAAAATATGAGAAAGAATGGTGGTGATGAGTACATTAGCTTTTTCATTTTAGGGATGGTGGTGGCTGGCACATGGTATCCAGGTGGTGTGCTCAAATGGTTTGGAGAAAGAGACAGAGAGAGGTGTGTGAGATGAGAGATAGAGAGAGAATATTAGGTTTTTTTATATATAAAAGGAATACTTTAAGAAAATCTGATATAAGGAATTAATAATGAATAACTAATTTGTTATATATAAAATTACTATAATACCCTTCTAGCTATCAGATATTTTGGATGGAGTTAGATGTAGGGAGCAAAACTGAAAAAACATGGTAAACTATTGGAGTAAATTGACTATTTTTAAATGAATGGAGCAAAACCATTAAAACAATCAAATCACAGGGAGCAAAACAGAAGTTTACTCATTTTTGAATATACGTATAACGTAGCTTTCAAATAGCCTGACTAGACTTCAATTTTTGAATATTCGTGTAACACAGCTTTCAAATTGCCAGACTAGTTTTAGTTGAGTTTTGCAATTGTGTGTAAGAGGTCGCTCAACTTAGAATAATAGTCTTTGTGCCCACAAGGATTGATAATTACTTTTTTAACCTTTAAAACATCATGTTGCATTTTTTTACATTAAAGTGTCATTTGTCTATTTAAAGTGCAAATATTTAATTACCAACAATGATTACTTTTAATTTACATAACCGACAATCAGGATGTTAGACGAAAGCAATTCGCCTGATGGTCCAATGGTACGGGGTGATGGTAAGAGTTTGGACTCTTTAAAGTTTAAGTTCAAACTTGAATAAGAAGGATGTTCTCAAAGTGATGAGTTTCTTGGGTGAGTCAGTTCTGGCGTGTCAGAATCAGTATGAACAGTTGACATCTCGTCTTAGAAAAACTCACTCGGGTATTAGGTGTTGTTTCAAATGTCATTAAAAAAAGATGTTAGACGAAAACACTCGAACTGACGGAAACACACAACACATCTTAGACGGGTATTTAGGTATGATATAACTGACCTGATTATCCAAATATATCACATTATAAAAAAATAATTTTATTTTAATTTTGCTATGTCCTTGTGTAACAGTAATTGACTAATCCCTCACATTTTAGTTTATATATTTATAATATCATTTGTAAGAAAATAACATAAATCTTAAAAATTGTAAGAAATACACTTAAGAATCTCAACGAGTAATTATTAGCAAACTAATGGGTCTAATGATATCTGTGTATATACCCAATATCCGGGAAATACGTGATTTCCATGAAATACTCAATATATGACGGAAGATGACACCGAATGGAACACCATCATACAATTAGTTATCGAACTGAAATTGTAAATACTTCTTCAAAGCTAGTCAGAAAAATCACTAGAATAGACAAATTGACTTGGATAAATTAACAGAATACACATGCATATTCAACACTTAAATTTTACGAAACCACCTAAAATAAAAAGTCGTAAAAATCGTATTAAACAGACTTTGATTGACCTCATTCAAGTGGCTTGGAACCATCTCATCAAACTATATAATGTGAGATGAGCATTTGGTACCAGGTACCCCAAAAACATACCCCACTCATCTCTTGTCCTTTGTACTTTACCATAAATGTTTTGATCTCTAGTCCTTTGTACTTTACCATAAATGTTTTGCATGCTAAGCCCTAGCATATACATGTCTATTCTTTTAATTTTCAAGCCAAACTTGCCTACCCACGGATTTAGAACCAGCAAACCAAAACACGTTGATGTGATGTCATTAAAAGTTAAAAAAAATATATATATAGAAAAATAAATAAATGAAACAATATAGGTGTAGCAGGAAAAGAAACATACACCGATCGATCGAGCGTCATATTCCCGTAGCAGAGCAGTCCCAATCTGAAAATTGAGAAACGAAAATGAGCGACAGTGATGAAGAAGTGGTGCCGCAGAAGGTGTCTAAAGGTAAATCACGTAAATCTAAGGCCAAAAAACCTGTCAAAAATTTCATGCAAACGATCGGCAATCGAATACCGAAAGCTAAAAAGAAGAAGAATAAGAAGAAGCAGCCTAACAAGCCTAGGGTTTCCGACGACGACGATGACGAGGAGGATGAGGAGGAATCTGAGGACTCCGAGGTTGAGATGCTTAGCATATCATCCGGCGATGATGAACAAGATTCTGCCGTTGATAAGAAGCCAAAGGCTGACGATAATAAACTCCCCGAAGGCGTAGAACCTACTAAATGGAAGCAAGTCAATGAATCCGAGGTACATTATGTTTTCTTTTCTTTTTAATATAGATGGATTTATAATTTCATGTTTCTATACTAAGCTGCTGCTGCTGCTGCTGTTGTACATATTGTTGCAAGGGTTTAAACATGAAACCGATTGGTTTTCGTTAATCAGGTTATGGCCTTACCGAACCAATGGTTTGGTTATTTACTTGCCCAAGTAGGATCATGAGTCTTGCATTGATATATATAACTCATGATATCAATGGACACAAAATTATATGAAGATTTAAGGATATCTGGCTGGCGCTTTAGCTCGCCACTGAACTGGATACATTTATATAAAATGAATTCATACAAAAGTGGCCTTATGCTTCTCAGCTTCTAGCTTTTTCTCTTTATATGTGACACTATGAAGTCAGATCAAGAAACCCAAAAGCAGTACAAGTTTTGGATGTATAAGCACACCCGTTCTCTTATCTGTGTAATTTTTCCCCTATTAAAGCAAATCAACAACTTTTTCAGGCTAGCATGTATTCATAATCTCACTCATTTATTATTTACTAAAACATTCATTGATATATCTATTATTATTCATTGTTGTTGAATTTATTAGGGTTAAAAGTTGTACCTTATAGTCATGTTAGTTTAATGTGTTCCTTTTTTCTTCTTAAAAGAGAGATTTACAAAAGCATTGAACTGGTTGGCCTCTAGCCATGGACTTGATTGGAGGTTTAACTTGTTGAGTATTTTAGGCTTAGCTATATAGTTTTCACTTCACGGAGAAGGTATCTGTTTTACTCAAGACACCTAAGCAATATAAATAACTTATAATGCATGTTTCTCTTTCTGTAAATGTTTCTTTTTTGGAAAATGATTGAATTGGTGCTGTGCAGCTTCTCTAAGGGTGCGTGCGATGAGGGAGTCAAAAGCAGTTCCAGCTCCAGTAGTTAAAAAAATCGAGAGGAAACAAACACAGGGGCTCAACAATATGCAGTCCTTGCCACGTGGCATGGAGTGCATAGATCCTTTAGGACTCGGGTAGGTTAAATTTGCTCTACCTACTTCCTAATTCTCATTTGGTGCAAATGCCTGTTTTCCGTTTGGCACTTTTAGAACTGGATTTTTACAATCTTTTCTGCATTATGATTCTTGACGGTGGCCATCTGCGCCTAATATGTTAATGTTGATTTTATGTTTCTTCAACTTGTTACAGTTTATTACTTAGGTTACTTTATTTATTTTATGCTAGAATTATAAGCAGCAGAACTATGAGGTTGATTACTGAACGTACAGCAACTGAACCATCCAATAATGAATACGTGGATGCGGACCTTCGAGGTATTCATCCTCTAAGAAATAGTACTGCACATGAAAGCTCATTATTTATTCCTTTACTTTTCATACTTGTTAGTATGTTCTTTATTACTTTTCAGAGGATTTAAGCACAAAAGTATGTTCTTTATTAGTTAGATGTAGTCCTTATACTAGTACTGGAAAATGTTGTTGCAGATAAGTTGACGTTCTTCTCGGAGAGATTTGATCCAGTATTATTCATTAGTCGGATACACCAATTTACTAGTGCAGCAGACTTGGAGGCTGGCACTTTGGCTTTGAAAACCGACCTCAAAGGATGGACTCAGCAGAGAAAACAACTAGTCAAAGAAAATTTTGACTGCTTCGTCTCTTGCAAAACCACTATTGATGGTAGGTACATATATACATGTGCCATTTTTGACCCGTTTACTTTTAATGGGTTGATGAGGAATTTATGTATTTTTATATACAGATATTGAGTCAAAGCTAAAAAGGATAGAGGAAGATCCTGAAGGTGGAAGCTCTTATTTAGATACCAGTATCCAAGGAATCAATTCAATGGCTAACCGTGCTTTTGAACCACTACTTGAAAGACAGGTTTACAACATTTTAGACTTAAAATTATGGCGTCGTTGTCTATTTATGATGAATAAATATATTGATGATCCTTTTTTTAATAAGGCTCAAGCTGATAAAATCAGGGCAGTTCAAGGAACGCTTCAGAGGTTTCGCACTTTATTCAATTTGCCAAGTGCAATCCGTGGAAACATTCGTAAAGGGGAATACGACTTGGCAGTCAGAGAATATAGGAAAGCAAACTCAATTGTTCTCCCTACTCATGTACATATATGTTAACTTCTTTTTCTTTTGTAATATAGGTCTATTTTTCCATTTAGTATTCACTGTCGTCATTAGAGATTGATTTTGTAAGTTACAGGCTGGAATACTAAAACGTGTCCTTGAGGAAGTTGAAAAGGTAATGCATGACTTTAAGCGCATGCTTTACGAGTCAATGGAGGATCCAAACATTGATCTAACAAATGTAAGTCTTATTTTGAATTTCATGGCTCTCTAATTTTTTGAATTAGTTCCTATCTACTTCTTTAGGCATTATTTTTATTAACTAAAAAATGTTTTTGGATAATTAACTTATTCAAAAGTTACTCATTTTAATAGAATCTGATGCCAGTGTAATTTGAAGTAAGTAAGAATCGGGTATATTAATGTATTATTTATTGATGATATGACCAACTAATGTTTAATCAACTACTGACGTTAGTTTACATGCCTATGCATGTCATGATGTATACAACCAGTATCAAATTTTATACTGTCATCTGATTCTAGTGTTATAATATTTGTTATTTTATTTTCTGTGATTGAGTAATTATTACATTTTTTGTAGCTTGAGAATACTGTGAGGCTTCTATCAGAGCTGGAACCCGAGTCAGATCCTGTAAGGCGATATTTTGGCATACAGGTGAGAGGTTGTTTATGGGATTTCTTCACTGTCGGTCACCTGTGAAGTGAATTTGAGTTGTCTTAACAAGACAGAAGACTAATGTTTGAGATAATTTTTGGTTATCAGAATCGTAGGATTCAAATTTTGCTTGAGAACTGCACAGCTGATCACGAATCAAGGATGGAACACTTGCAAAATAAGATATATGAGAAAGCATTGTCAGATGAAAATTGGAAGAAAATCCAGCAAGACCTACATGAATCAGTTGACTTCTTTTTCTATTATAAACACTGCCAATTCTCTTTGATTATTTGAAATATAATTTTTTAAAGCTGTGTTATGTACTACTATCAGGTGGATGGCGGTTTGGTAAATTCACAACCAACTGATTCAGGTTCTGAAGAACTCGATGCTCTAAGAGGAAGGTATATACGACGATTTACAGCTGTAATCATCCATCTGATACCGCCCTTCTGGAAAGTTGCACTTTCTGTTTCAAGTGGAAAATTTGCAAAGGTCTTTGTTTCCATCCCTGCATTAATATATATTTACTGAAACATTATTGGTTTAAACATTTATCTACAAATATTATACCAATCTTCTCCTGAACAGAACAAAAGTTTGGAAAAAGCACAAGGGAGATATTTTGGTCATTCTCTTGAAGTTGTAACTGGAATGATACATGAGATTATATCAGCATATGAATCCAAGGTACAAGTTCCTTCTGCAAAATATTATCACATTTGCTGACGTAAAATTACTGTCAAAAGTTGTCAGAAGCTGAGGTCGCGCATAGTTTTGCATTAGCTATCTTTTTACCAACCAAGATATGTCTGAATGCTCAGGTCCAAAACACGTTTCTTGAACTTGAAGAGGCGAATGTTATTTGTCCGTATATGAGTGATGCAATAATGGATATATCTAAAGCATGCCAAGCTTTTGATGCAAAAGAAGCAGCACCCGCAACTGCAGGTTCAACTTTTGCTGCTCTACCTTTGTTTTGGCTTCACTTATCGGGTTGACTCGTAACACATTTTGTCCAAGGAATTGAATGCTTTTTTTTAACAGTTGGTGTGTAGAAAATGATTACAAGAGCTATGTTATCTAAAAATATCTGATTTGTTTACAAAAGTATTTAGGTCTTATGCACTAATACATATGCTTATGGCAACTTTTGACCTGCAACCTTTTGAATTAATCTGTTGTACCCACTAGAGATAAAACACAACCCGAATAGACCCATTTGACGGTAAATGGGTCAGAGCTGTGACCTCTAGCATTAGTGCTAACTACATTTCATGACACCAGTTGAATCACTGCGGTCTCTTCTGTTTGAGAGCACAAAACTTTTATAAATGAAGCTTTGTTCATGGATGAGAACTTCAGTTGATGACGAATCAAGAAACGATTCATGGGTCCCGGTGACTGTGTTAGAAAGGAACAAATCCCCATATGCCATTTCTTCCTTACCGTTAGCATTTCGTTCTATTATGGTGGCAGCAATGGATCGGATTGATGTGTAAGATCATATATCTTGCATTAGATTACATCTTTTTACTTGACTCAATGTTCTTGTTTATCGTATTCTTTTAAGTTGTAATATCTCAAGATAGATGTGTCAAGATTTTACACCTGATCAGGTCTCTTGGTAACTCTTTTTTTTTTCAGGATGATTAAGTCTTTAAAAAATGAAGCTACAACAGAAGATACTCTTATGTTGCTCCAAGAAATTCAAGAATCTATTAGGGTTTCATTTTTTAATTGTCTACTAGGTTTTGCTGGTATGAAATGAAAAAAGGATCATATGTTCATTTGTATTAGTTTGAATTAGTACTTAACATGGTTACTGTATGTACTAGGCCAAATGGAGCAGATTGGAGGGGAGCTTGGTCAGATTAAAGAAAATGAAAATGGATATTATTCTCATGTTGAAGAAGAAAATTTATTTTATCATCGCCCTGGAAGTATTACTGATCCACAACAACAACTGTTGATGGTTTTGAGTAATATTGGATTTTGCAAAGATGATCTTTTTGGTGAAATGTACAATAAATACAAACATGTCTGTCTAAAGTTCAGGTATGTACCATCCACACTCTTTTTTCATTCTTTTACTCTAAGGCAACTCAAAGTGTCTGGCTAGCTCCTTGACAATTTGCTTTTATATAGCATGCTAATTTGTATCAACATACAGTAGTTCTCAGTCGTGTTTTGAAGACAATGTTACAATTTCATTCATCTAACGGATACTAAGCCATGGGGTTTGATGTTACAACAAAAAAAACGTTAAACTATGCTAGATTTAAAGATGGAAATAACACTATTTTAACACTTCTGAGGCTAGAGGCTAGAGCTTATATAAACTAATCATTCCTAACTTATTACATGTGGTCTAGGATAGAAAATGCTTGTTTTCTAACTGTATAAATTAGTGGGTCAATTGTTGCACAAACTTGTTTGTAAGTATTGTATGTGGATGCACTTTCATTTTACAATGCTTTATACTAATATATCCATTGCTATCAGTATTGACTTTCAACCTCATCAACCATTGAAAGAGGTAATCTGTTGAATAATTTAGACTTATAAACTCAAAAGGTGCAATTTTCATATTCGATGTTTGTTTCTCTATTTGTTTCCTTCTTTGCGGTTATGCAATTTTTCTTCTTTCTACGTTGATACTACTCTGGTGAATGAGCCCAGTAAAGTGAATGGAATTATCTGAATGTATTAGTGTCTGCGGTTTTCTCAGTTTTCCTTTTAAAGTTGTTCTGTATTGAACATCCATCTTTCTCTCTATATGTATGCGATATCCGTAGATATATAGTTAAAATGTAATAGTCTTACAGTGCTGGGGAAGATGACGATAAGGACAAAGAAGAATTGATTGAATCTTTCTCTGCTATTGAAGAGAAAGTCCTTGCAGAGTATACTTTTGCAAAGGTATAAATGACATGAGTATAATTTCTTGTGTTACTCGTCTCGAAATCTAAGTAGCCACTTCTAAGTGCATTGAAGTCTACATAACTTGGTTGAGTTGTCAAAATGTACACATTGGGTAATCAGTCAAAGGTCGGGTTGGATTGACTAAAATTACTTTTAAAAATATTTTTACTTTTGTAAATGATTAGTGTGTCATATATTACAATAGTAATTTAATTATTTCAATTAAATTGGTATAGGAGGTTTTTAAAAATATTTTTTGCTCTTGTCTCAGGCACAATATGTTAGAACCGGCGCTACTAACTGCTTGTTAGATGCTGGATTACAATGGGGAGGAGCACCTGCAGTAAAAGTAATCATTATTAATCTTTTACAGCTAGAAATAACAGCATGCTTCAGTTATGTTAAACATCTTCGTGTTGTGCAGGGTGTGCGGGACCCATCTGTGGAACTAATGCATACTCTTGTCACTGTCCATGCAGAGGTATCTTGTCTATTTTTAAAGTCTGGAATGGAGCCTGAAGACATATTGTGTTAATGTTTACATATGAATGTTTGAAGGTGTTTGCTGGTTGCGAACCCTTGCTTGATAAGACCCTTGGGATTCTTGTGGAAGGTCTAATTGACACGTTACTCAGCCTCTTCCATGAACATAAAGACACTAATCTTAAGTTATTGGATGCAAATGGTTACTGTCAACTCATTCTTGAGGTGAAACAACTTTATGAATGTAATATTGCCTATTTTTTATGTTATTCTTTTGCAACACAGCATAATTTGATTTAAATTTTGACAACGATATCTTCTGTCATTTATAATACGTTATTTATTAATATACGGTATCATAGTAGAAGAAATGGTGCTTAAAATGGTTGTGTGTGTGTGTGTGTTTGTGCAGCTTGAATACTTTGAGACGATATTAAATCAGTATTTTACGTCTGGTGCAAGTGAATCTCTCAAGTCATTACAAGGGATTCTTTTGGACAAAGCCACCGAGAGCTGCTCACGTGAAAGTGATGATGACTACAAACAGCAAGGAGGGACCATATCACCCGATGACCTCATAGTAAGACACCCCCTTTTCTTTTATTAATATCTACAAATCTGAATCACTCTTGTAAATTTGATTGTGGTTGGTGTTCCTTTTCTAGCCAAAAAAAACTGATGTTAAAAAGAAGGGTTCACAGACATGTTTGACTACACCATAATAGACCCTAAAACACAAGATTCACGGGTTTTGGTTTAGTTTAAACAGGTTCGAGTCAATTTCAAATTGAACCCAAAAAACATCTTTAGTTGCATCTCTCCTGTTTGGGTACATCTGTGAGTTTGTGGGTTGACCCGTTTATTATTTATTATAAATTAAAAATATATACATTTTTTGTAACTTAAATTAATCGCAGATTTTATGATTAAGTTCAAAAATTTAGGAAATGAGCATATTTTATTTTGTATGCGTTTGTATTTTTTTGGTAAATTTGTACATTTATAATATTAATTTGAAAAAGAAAATTCTGTAGATTTGTACTTTTGATTATTGAATTTATTCAACCCCATAACATTCCTTCGAAGATGCTATTAAACGTGGAAAAGGGTGATTAGAATGTGTATGTACGTGTTCGTAGGCCCTGGCTCAACAATGCAGCAGCGAGCTGCTACAATCTGAGCTTGAGAGGACTCGGATCAACACTGCATGTTTTATGGAGTCATTTCCGTTGGAGTTTGCTCCAGAATCAGTGAAAGTTGCGTATGCTTCGTTCAGAGGGTCAATGGATGCTTCCAGTGGGATTTTCATGGGCGCACAAGCTGTCGGATCAACACAAAGATGGAGATAATTTTCCCACCAAACAACTAGTACATGATATTTTTGTATCCCATATTATTTGTTGGGCATCAGTTTTGTTATAAGATCTTCTCTTTTTTATTTTCAGGTTTAGCTTGTACATTCAGTATCAAATTTTACGTTTATATTAATTTATTTTTGTAGAAGACTTGTATTCATCACACAGCGTAAGTTTTGACTTTTCATAGCTCCTTTATCTCCTCCTCCGACTCCCAAGTCATACGATGATGGTTCTACTGAATGTACACCATCCGATTTCTTAGCTTTTCAATAAAAAAATGAATCCTTTAGAGCTCGGATTTCTAGCTCATTCTATTTTAGTAGTTTGACCGTGGTATTTCTTTGTTTCTGTAAGTTTAGGCCTTCCAAAGCTTAAAAGCTAAGTCCCTAAACCACAACTCTAAAAGGACCCTTGACTTTGACACTGCTTTTTAAAAATAAAATGAGTTGAATATATTAGACAATGCAGAAGACCACAGCACTTGTATAAATCAACTGAACAACTTCACAAAATTGAGTGGCATTCCAAAATTATTTCCTTCATAAAAGTTCGGGTGTACTAGTTTAATACAAAGGATACTTTGAAACATACTTGTTAGAATATACAAACGACCAAACATATGGCAATTTTACTTTGTTCTTGCCGCCTAAAATCACACACCACATGCTTAGCTTAGACCGTGGGGTATGGTGAGGCGGGACTTTGGGGCACGGCCCAACATGTGGACTTGGAGGGGCATCGCTGGTCAGTTCCATTATCGGTGAGTATGGGTTGGCTAGCCGGCGTGGCTAGCACGTGTAATTCTTTTATTAATTTTATTTATAATAATTAACCAAAATAAAAAAACCTAAAAATAATTAAAACCTAAAAATTAATCTAAAAAAACCCTAAAATTACAAATCTAAAAAAACTAATTAATTAAGCATAAAAAAACCCTAAATTACAAATCTAAAAAAAAACATAATTAAGCATAAAAAATACCCTAAATTACAAATCTAAAAAAAACATAATTAAGCATAAAAAAAAACCTAAAGCGTTAGGTATATTTTGTAGAGGGCCAACTTCTCAAACGGCCTCCGCTCTTTGCCCCGGTATTCGATGTTGGCCACCTACACCCGGTCGTCGTGACTTATGTCACCGTCGGGCACGCTGTCGTAGTAGGCTTTAAACCGGGCGAGCTTGGGTCGAAGTTGGCGCCACTTGTGTTGGCACGCGTTTAGATGGTGCCGGTCGTTCCCTACGTTGTGCCGGTAGCTCGCGAAAGCTTCCGGCCAGTAACGTGTATCACCGGGTCGGCGGGCCTTCATAGCGTCCACGACGCTCGTTACTAGTGCTATCTCTTCCTCGTTCGTCCATGAGGCCATGATTTCGAGTGTCGGGTGAGGATGGCAGTGGGGGATTTTATACTACTTGGGGTGGCGAACAAGGATGGCGGTGGGTATACTACTCGGGGTGGCCGTTTGGCTTGGACAAATGGTTATAAATTGAAAATTCAAATCCTTGTCAGCGGTCTAGCCAAGCCAGCCAATAAGAAACCACCACAGTGGACCGCTAGGCCCGCCCAACGTCCGGGCTGAAACCTCCGCCCAAGGGGCCACGCCGAAACCCAAGCCCACCCAGGATGGTGACTTGGGCGTTTGTACCCAACCTACGCCGAAACCCAAGCCCCATACCCATAGTCTTAGCAAAGCTATGTTTAAAAGAAGTCCTAACAAACAACCGAAACACTAGAAATAGGATTACTGTTAGGCCATGGTGAAGTACGGTAAGCCTATAGTACCCAGTAAGGCTACGGTTATTCAGCTCAAACAACTTGACCAAAGTCAAAGTTAAAATTTTGGTTTTCCATTTTAGGCTTTTAAAAAATGCACGGGTTACATATATTTCCATCAAGTCTTTTCTCATTTAAGATTCATTTCGTTAACAAGTCGAGGTCGTTAAGCTCATGTGCATGCATCAGGCATCGATCCCACGTTACTTGTATTGCAGCTTCAAACGTATGAATCACACATATCACCAACCACACACTCTGGTGGTGCACTGGTGCCTAACCCAATATCAACCCAAACACCATCATAAGTTGGTTCCCCGACATTATTATTATGTTCAATAACGTTATGGTTTTAATTCTCATTTCTTCTATAAAAAAATTCAAATTGCCCAATATTTTCAATAACATGTCCCTTAATTATTAATACACTCCCTTACAAGTGGATTACCAAATCATTGCACAATATTTTACCGTCAACACATAATTTTCATCATCTACTATTAGTATATTATATGTGTTATGGTTGGTAGTTCATCTAAATACAATATAGCATAGTACTTTTAACCATCACCACTAAGCCATTAAGGATACTTATTTAAATGAGATGTTTATAACAACACAATGGTCTTATCCAAATTTCACGAATCACCTTCGCTACTTCATAATAAATAAACCACAAAATATTCGTCAAACAAATTTCATCAACTTATAAGGAATGTAGTTTGGCTACTTTAACTTATTTCCAAATCATAATATTGCAACAACTATTTATTAAATTAGAATTTTGTGTTAGCAGCTTTAGAAAATCATTTTGTACTCTTCATTACAAAATCAAATACTTCCTACAAAATCTTATGTCAAATCCTCATAAGTTTAAACATGTATTTCATAAGATTCATTTTATTATTGATAGCTGAAACCAAACCATGGTTTTATCAAACTAAATGGCCATATAGTAACCCCAAAAGACTTTGAGATGTTTGAGATATATCAACCGATAAAATTCACCACTTGGTCAATTTCTCATTTATATAAAAATAGTCATAGTCACTGGTTTCTCAAATATTCAATTTTCATTACAAACGCTTAAGATAATCTAAAACACTTACTTTATACAAAAATAGTCATAGTCACCGGTTTCTCAAATATTCAATTTTCATTACCAACGCTTGAAGATAATCTAAAACACTTACGTTAGTATTATTAAGAATATTTAAATCATTATGTTGATGTTTTAAGCATAACTTCTCAATATTCCACTTTGAATTGTTCTTCACTCCTGCTAGGATTGAGTTTTTACTTGTGTTTGTTCTATGCTATGGATTAATGAAATGTTGATAAAGTTGATATGAATTTTGTAAAGTAATAATGAATGCAGCAGAAATTAAAAGTCAAACACAAGAGTGAAAAGTTTATCCCTAACATGTTTACAATTACAATTACAATTACAATTACAAGAATAATTATACAAACTCCCCTTCGGCCCAATCACTCACGATTTGTTAGTACAAAAGGAATGCGTGAGAAGTGATAAAACATACCCCTAACATGTGAGATTGATTTATACTAAGTACAAATATTTGTCTGCAATCAAGACTCACATCATCTTGATAGCAGCATCTAACATTCCTAACAGAAAAGATTCCACAATTGTAGAAACTTCTGATGGAATTAACAAAGGATTAAATCTACTAAACATCTGTTTAAGCAATCACAGTTACGTTAGATCAATTGCTCTTCAAATCGTTGTTGACTTGTTCCACACATAGGTTTAGGCTAAACAGATGTTTGGTCTTCACCATCAGTGCTTTGTCTTTAACAGGACTTTGGCCTTTGAACAGATGTTCTTTCTTCTTCAATAGTGTTTTCTCGTCTTCAATAGTGCTTTAGTTAGTGTTCAATATTCACTATCTTTGGGGAGAACTGTAGATCATTACTTGTTTATTTCTTGACCAGGATAGTATGTTTTGGATTTTGATACCATTTGTTCTATTTTTGTCCAACCCCCCCCCCCCAACCACCCAAGAATAGATGATGTCAAAACTCAGCGTTATTGATCAACTTTAATCCTTAATTAACTTCTCTCTGATTTGCCCTTTGAAATTGAGTTCAAACTTCAGAGAGTACTAATCTTCCGAGTCCCTTTCAAGTTCAAGGCCCAATAGGTTTTGTATATCTTCATTTTTTAGTCCAAAAGCATCGTTCATGGTGATCTTTTCAACTTCTCCATTAGCCCTGAGCAATGTCAATTCATGGTTCGTCTTATCAGACTTCAATTTAGAATTTTGAGGCTAGATGGATTTCCTAGGCCAAAAGTTATTGGTGATGATGGTCTGCCAAAGATTCTCCCAATGAGATGTTCTGGATTTATATCTAGGTGACCATAAATGAGCTAAATCCTGATCCCTTCCTTCCTATATTCATATTGAATTTTTTTATGTCTTCTACAAACATCTGCTTTTGTCTTTTCAAATAGCTTCTTACAGCTGAGGAGATGTTCTTTGCAGTTGGAAGTTTTGAGGGACCAACTAGAGTTTTAATAGGGAAATCCACCTGATCATAGTCTGGCTTTCTTGGGACTAAGGGATCTGTTTCTCTTAAATTTTCTAGCTTTTTGTAGTTCTCCAAGATTGTTGACTCATCCCATTTTTCCACAGAGCTAAGTGACCCAGAATTGGTAGCAACCATTTATTCCTTCAACTTTTCAACTGTAGGGCCCCTTTATCATTAGGCCTTTTTCCTGCTCTCTAGTTGGGACTGTAGGTTTGAGGTCTAGTTTGAATTTCAAACTTTTATGTCCTTGGAATTTCATCTAATAAGGATTTAGTTGACCATCTTGAGAATTGACCCCTGTTTGTTTTGTATGATTTGTTTTTCATGATGTGGGTCAGATAATCTTCTGTCAATGTCCTTCTGAGGTCAAAAAACCTGTAGTCTCATCTTTAGAGTATAAAAAATAAGTCCATGTAAAACTAGAAAAATCATTATCTATAACAAGACAATATCTTTTTTTTTCTTAATCTCGTGATTTTTACAGTGCCAAACAAATCCATGTGTAGCATTTGCAAACACTAGGTTGTTTTTGTTGGGATTGAACCCTATAAAAGAACAGACGATAGAAAGCCAAATACAGGTCTGCTCTATATGATCCAGAATAAACAGAGTTTAGATTCACTCCTTCCAAAGACCAGCTTCTAAACCACTGATAGTTCTAACAACTGCCCTATGCCAAAGCTCTGCTAGTTATAAAGTCTGTTGATTCACCAAACCACTGATGGGTCAAAGGTCTGCTCTTAAGTCAAAGGTCTGCTGGAAATCAAAGGTCTAATCATCCTTTGATAAAACATCTGCCAACACCTTCATCAGAGTTTATGTCTATCAGCGGTTAGGGTCATCAGTGCTTTACAAACAGTGTTTAGGTTAGGCAGTGGTTAGAGTTTCTTAGTATTGTTAGATGTCATTGTCAAGATGATGTCAGCATAAACTAACAATGGTTAGATTAGTTCTATAAATAGACAGTGCCTGTATTGTTCTATTAAGCTTTTCACATTTTTTACTTTATTGTACATCCTTCTATGTGTGTAAGCTCGGTCTGAGGGGGAGTTTAGTGATTCATACATGTAAGTTATCTTGTAATAATTTTTATCTTATGAGTAATGAAAAACATGTTATGATGAAAACTATTCTCTCGTTGATTGTGTTATAACGTTTTAGCTGTTCTTCCGCTGCAAATTCTTCATGATTTATCATTCTAGTATCAAATTGGTTAAAACAATACAATCAATCCAAACTCAGATCTTAACAATTGGTATCAGAGCCTTCAAATTGATTTAATCGTTAAATTGACCTAAAAGGATCGGCTCGATCTCGTTGATATTGTGCTAATTCTTAATTGTTGAAAACGGAGTCTAAATTGTATGGAAGTTTACGATTCATGTGGTTTTATTGATTACGTTCGAGTCTATGTTGATTTCGGGGTTATTTGATGTAGAGGATACATATCAGTTTCATATGAATAACTGAGATGAACTTTTAAATCATAAATTCTTTAAAAGAACTGCTAGAAGTCTATTAGATCTAATTGATTCACTTATCATGAAATTTTCTACGAATTTTATAGTAGAAATTTCTTGTTCACATCAGGTTTTGTATTGTTCTTCAGAATTTTTGTTCAAAACAATACACCTAGAGTTTTGGTTGATTTTGATAGACAAAACTTAAGTACCTGCCTGAAGTAGAACCCTATTTTTAGTAAGGGAAGATACTTCCTGTGATAGTGAACAAGAGGACTCTGGATGATAACCAGTTCAAATCAGATTCAAGTGTCCTTGAAACCCTGTCCCTAACAGACAAAATAGTTGTACCATCTGAGATATTCAACCTCTACCAAAGTCTGTAAAGTGTTTGTACTCAAGGACGAGCATGTAAATGAAGCTTTGACTAAAAAGGTTAAAATCTTATGTCATTGAAAAATCTCAGAAAGACATCTGAAATGGTCTGTCAAAACTAACCTTGCAAACTATCAAAATTTTTATCAAAACACATTGACATCAGACATCACTGTGTGAGGGATTGCTATGAAAAAGGTCTGAATTTCTTTACAACATGTCCATACAAAGGATCAACTAGAAGATGTGTTGACAAAAGCACTTGATGCTTCCACATTTGACAGTTTGATATCTAGGATTGGAATACTAAACATGGATTAAAAATATTTTTCTTGTGATCCATGTGTAAATAGCAACAAAATGTTTTTAGAATATCAAAAATTCATCCTTCAAAATAGTTTAAAATTGAATTTT